>JARYHS010013631.1:189707262-189971506 GCA_031002005.1 Vandiemenella viatica | reverse complement strand
TGTTGGGGCTTTTCTAAAATTAATTATGGGTCTTACTGGAATTTGTGGCTTGTGTAACTTTGGTTGACTTCTCAGTGTTGGAGCAGAAGGGTTTGTCTGTGTGATGTGTTGTTTATGTTGTTCTGTGAGAGTGAAATTTGTATTTTTCAGTGATTTCTTTAGTTCTGCCTGATATCGGTTTGTTGGGTCTGATTTTAGTTGTGTGATATTATTTTTTTGTATGAATTCCTCTGTTTTGCTGATATATTCTGTTTTGTCCATTAAGACAACTGCATTACTCTTGTCAGCTTTTGTGATTATTGTGTTTTGAGCACTAAGTTTTTCTTTTATAGCTTTGAGTGTTTTTGTCTCTCTGTTTTATTGCTGTTTTTACTATTTTTGGTGGTGATCTGTTTTAATTCTTTAGCAATCAGTTCCCGTGTTAAGCCTATATTTAATGTGCTTTCAGTTTTTTGTTCTTGAGACAGGATGTATTCGGCTTCAACTACAGTTTTCTCAACAAATTTCCTATTGAAGTGTTGCATGTGTTGTGTTTGAGTCCTTTCTCTAAAATTTCTTTTTCTTTTTGGTTGATTGTTGTTTGTGATAGGTTTATGAGTTTAGGGTGGAAAGGATGAGATCTATGTGCAGTATTTCCTTTATTAGTGTTTGTTTCACTGTGTTTTTCTGTTTATTAACTGATTTAGTTTTTTGTTATGATTTTGTTTTGTTTCATTTAGTGTCTGAGCTGTAAAATTTTCTGCTTTTCTATTAAATATGCAAGAATTGAAGTGTTGTTCAATGATTTGGCCAGTTCTAAATGCGTTTTGTACAAGATATTGTTTAGATTGTCTTTCTTTGCATACAGGGATTTTATTTCATTATTTAACCACAACTTTTCGGCAACATGCTTTGTGTTAATTGCAGAAGCTGAGCGGCCACTTACCTTCACATTGATGTATCTAGGAATTACGTTGTTGGTTTTACACATCTTGTTGAATTTGATGTTTGCTATTGTCCTGTGGAGCTTGAGGTGTGTTTTTTTGAAGATCTTGTAGAGGCCTATAGGAAATGCCTGGCAGGGCTGATTCAATGCAATGTTGTTGAAGGCCATTTTTCCGCAGTTGCTGAGTAAATTAATTCATAAAATAACGCCAATACAACTGTATAATGTAGGTTTATTGCCGTACGCGTTTCGCCTCTCCTCGAGGCATCATCAGCGACGAATCTATTTTAACATTTACATTTTATTTACAAACTTATTTGACATAACGCTAAATTGATATATTTTCTTATTATTTACACTTACTATTTACATTAGTGGATTTCAGGATAGTAACCACCCATCTTTGCTTTCTCTCCAAAGCATGTTTCCGTTACAGCCATTTGTCTTTGCTGTTCTGTACACGATATAAACATTGCGTTTCTACAATTCGCTTGTTTTTGGTGGCCATCTTATTTTCTTACTGTCAAAGGCGGTGATGCGCTGACGGCGCCAGATTTGAAATTGCGTGGGAGATTTTATATCTAATTTTATGTAAGTGTGTGAGTGCATGTATTTGTTAGGTTTATTTCTTTACTGTAGGGTTATTGTATGTTTACCAGTTTGAACAGTGTTTGGTTTGTTAAGTTTATGTGGTCATTCAGTACCTGCTTGCCATTTTTTATTGCTTTTTGTATGTGGTAGTTTTCTTGTAGAGTGAGGGTATTGTGTCTGTAATTGTTTATTGTGAGTATTTGCATGTCTTTGTTAATGTCTGTTGGTAAGTGATCGTTTTCTATTAGATGTTCGGCGAATGTGGAGTGGTTGCTGTACTTTAGTGCCCTCATGTGTTCTTTGTATCTGGTTTTAAACTGTCTTCTTGTCTGTCCTATGTATATTGCATCACAATTGTGACATGTCAGTTGATATATGCCTGAGTTTTGATAGTTGTCTCTGTCTAAGTGGGTTTTAACTGTTTTTGAATCGAGTTGTCTGTTCGTAGAGCAATGTTTATGCCTTGTTTTTTAAAAATGTTTGTGATTCTGTGGGTGTATTTGTTTGAATATGTCATTGAATACCATTTACTTTTATTTTCAGTGTTTATTGTGGTTTGTGAGTTGTTTTGCATTGTCTGTGTTGTGGGTGTCCTTGTCTGTTGGGTACTGGGTGGCTGAAGTTTGGTTGTGTTAGTTATTTTCTGTTCTTTCCCCATTTTGTTTGTGATTTTTCTGTTTATTGTGTCAACTGTCTGTGATTTATATCCATTTTTTGTTGCTATTTCCTTTATTGTGTTTAGTTCTGTTTGGTAGTTTTTCTTTGTTAGTGGTGTTCTGTTTAATCTGTTTAGCATGAACCGTATTGCAGCTTGTTTGTGGTTTTGTGGGTGGTTTGATGTGGAGTGTATTATTTGATCTGTTGCTGTAGGTTTCCTGTATATCTGAAATGAGTGTGTGTTTGCATCTTTTGTTATGGTGAGATCTAAGAAATTCAGTTTTTCTTGGTTTTCCTTTTCTATTGTGAAGGTGATGTTTTTGTGTATATTGTTTATATCTTGGTGCAGTTCAGTTATGCGGTCTTCTGTTTCATTGATGAGGCATATTACATCATCAACAAATCTCCACCAATAGATAATATTGTATCCTTTCTGTGGTAACAGGTTTTTCCATATCTCATTTTCTATATGGTCTATGAAAATGTTGGCCAAAGTTCCTGAAATTGGTGATCCCATAGGAAGACCTTCATGTTGTAGGTAGTATTTGTTGTTGAAAGTGAAATAATTTTGAGAAGTTAGTAACTGAAGTATGCTTTTGATTTCATCTATGTGGCTGTTGGGTAATGCTTTGTATTTTTTAAGATTTGACTGAATTAATTCAATTGTTTCTTTTATTGGGATATTACTATACATGCTTTCAATATCAAATGATACTAATGTAGCTGTGTGTGGGATGTGTGTGTCTTTTATGTTCTGGATGAGTTCTGTTGTGTTCTTTATACTTCTGTTTTCCTGTAATGTGTAGTATTGGTTAAGAAGTGTGTTTGTGTGTTTGGCTAAGAGATATGTTGGGGCTTTTCTAAAATTAATTATGGGTCTTACTGGAATTTGTGGCTTGTGTAACTTTGGTTGACTTCTCAGTGTTGGAGCAGAAGGGTTTGTCTGTGTGATGTGTTGTTTATGTTGTTCTGTGAGAGTGAAATTTGTATTTTTCAGTGATTTCTTTAGTTCTGCCTGATATCGGTTTGTTGGGTCTGATTTTAGTTGTGTGATATTATTTTTTTGTATGAATTCCTCTGTTTTGCTGATATATTCTGTTTTGTCCATTAAGACAACTGCATTACTCTTGTCAGCTTTTGTGATTATTGTGTTTTGAGCACTAAGTTTTTCTTTTATAGCTTTGAGTGTTTTTGTCTCTCTGTTTATATTGCTGTTTTTACTATTTTTGGTGGTGATCTGTTTTAATTCTTTAGCAATCAGTTCCCGTGTTAAGCCTATATTTAATGTGCTTTCAGTTTTTTGTTCTTGAGACAGGATGTATTCGGCTTCAACTACAGTTTTCTCAACAAATTTCCTATTGAAGTGTTGCATGTGTGTGTTTGAGTCCTTTCTCTAAAATTTCTTTTTCTTTTTGGTTGATTGTTGTTTGTGATAGGTTTATGAGTTTAGGGTGGAAAGGATGAGATCTATGTGCAGTATTTCCTTATTAGTGTTTGTTTCACTGTGTTTTGTCTGTTTATTAACTGATTTAGTTTTTTGTTATGATTTTGTTTTGTTTCATTTAGTGTCTGAGCTGTAAAATTTTCTGCTTTTCTATTAAATATGCAAGAATTGAAGTGTTGTTCAATGATTTGGCCAGTTCTAAATGCGTTTTGTACAAGATATTGTTTAGATTGTCTTTCTTTGCATACAGGGATTTTATTTCATTATTTAACCACAACTTTTCGGCAACATGCTTTGTGTTAATTGCAGAAGCTGAGCGGCCACTTACCTTCACATTGATGTATCTAGGAATTACGTTGTTGGTTTTACACATCTTGTTGAATTTGATGTTTGCTATTGTCCTGTGGAGCTTGAGGTGTGTTTTTTTGAAGATCTTGTAGAGGCCTATAGGAAATGCCTGGCAGGGCTGATTCAATGCAATGTTGTTGAAGGCCATTTTTCCGCAGTTGCTGAGTAAATTAATTCATAAAATAACGCCAATACAACTGTATAATGTAGGTTTATTGCCGTACGCGTTTCGCCTCGCGTTGAGCCGAATACATCCTGTCTCAAGAACAAAAAACTGAAAGCACATTAAATATAGGCTTAACACGGGAACTGATTGCTAAAGAATTAAAACAGATCACCACCAAAAAGTAAAAACAGCAATACAAACAGAGAGACAAAAACACTCAAAGCTATAAAAGAAAAACTTAGTGCTCAAAACACAATAATCACAAAAGCTGACAAGAGTAATGCAGTTGTCTTAATGGACAAAACAGAATATATCAGCAAAACAGAGGAATTCATACAAAAAAATAATATCACACAACTAAAATCAGACCCAACAAACCGATATCAGGCAGAACTAAAGAAATCACTGAAAAATACAAATTTCACTCTCACAGAACAACATAAACAACACATCACACAGACAAACCCTTCTGCTCCAACACTGAGAAGTCAACCAAAGTTACACAAGCCACAAATTCCAGTAAGACCCATAATTAATTTTAGAAAAGCCCCAACATATCTCTTAGCCAAACACACAAACACACTTCTTAACCAATACTACACATTACAGGAAAACAGAAGTATAAAGAACACAACAGAACTCATCCAGAACATAAAAGACACACACATCCCACACACAGCTACATTAGTATCATTTGATATTGAAAGCATGTATAGTAATATCCCAATAAAAGAAACAATTGAATTAATTCAGTCAAATCTTAAAAAATACAAAGCATTACCCAACAGCCACATAGATGAAATCAAAAGCATACTTCAGTTACTAACTTCTCAAAATTATTTCACTTTCAACAACAAATACTACCTACAACATGAAGGTCTTCCTATGGGATCACCAATTTCAGGAACTTTGGCCAACATTTTCATAGACCATATAGAAAATGAGATATGGAAAAACCTGTTACCACAGAAAGGATACAATATTATCTATTGGTGGAGATTTGTTGATGATGTAATATGCCTCATCAATGAAACAGAAGACCGCATAACTGAACTGCACCAAGATATAAACAATATACACAAAAACATCACCTTCACAATAGAAAAGGAAAACCAAGAAAAACTGAATTTCTTAGATCTCACCATAACAAAAGATGCAAACACACACTCATTTCAGATATACAGGAAACCTACAGCAACAGATCAAATAATACACTCCACATCAAACCACCCACAAAACCACAAACAAGCTGCAATACGGTTCATGCTAAACAGATTAAACAGAACACCACTAACAAAGAAAAACTACCAAACAGAACTAAACACAATAAAGGAAATAGCAACAAAAAATGGATATAAATCACAGACAGTTGACACAATAAACAGAAAAATCACAAACAAAATGGGGAAAGAACAGAAAATAACTAACACAACCAAACTTCAGCCACCCAGTACCCAACAGACAAGGACACCCACAACACAGACAATGCAAAACAACTCACAAACCACAATAAACACTGAAAATAAAAGTAAATGGTATTCAATGACATATTCAAACAAATACACCCACAGAATCACAAACATTTTTAAAAAACAAGGCATAAACATTGCTCTACGAACAGACAACTCGATTCAAAAACAGTTAAATACCCACTTAGACAGAGACAACTATCAAAACTCAGGCATATATCAACTGACATGTCACAATTGTGATGCAATATACATAGGACAGACAAGAAGACAGTTTAAAACCAGATACAAAGACACACATGAGGGCACTAAAGTACAGCAACCACTCCCACATTCGCCGAACATCTTATAGAAAACGATCACTTACAACAGACATTAACAAAGACATGCAAATACTCACAATAAACAATTACAGAACACAATACCCTCACTCTACAAGAAAACTACCACATACAAAAAGCAATAAAAAATGGCAAGCAGGTACTGAATGACCACATAAACTTAACAAACCAAACACTGTTCAACTGGTAAACATACAATAACCCTAGAATAAACCTAATAAATACATGCACTCACACACTTACATAAAATTAGATATAAAATCTCCCACGCAATTTCAAATCTGGCGCCGTCAGCGCATCACCGCCTTTGACAGTAAGAAAATAAGATGGCCACCTAAAACAAGCGAATTGTAGAATACGTAAGGTTTATGTCGTGTACAGAAACAGCAATGACAAATGGCTGTAACAGAAACATGCTTTGGAGAGAAAGCAAAGATGGGTGGTTTACTATCCTGAAATCCACTAATGTAAATAGTAAGTGTAAATAATAAGAAAAATATATCAATTTAGCATTATGTCAAATAAGTTTGTAAATAAAATGTAAATGTTAAAATAGATTCGTCGCTGATGATGCCTCGAGGAGAGGCGAAAACGCGTACGGCAATAAACCTACATTAAACAGTTGTATTGGCGTTATTTTATGAATTAATTTACTCAGCAACTGCGGAAAAATGGCCTTCAACAACATTGCATTGAATCAGCCCTGCCAGGCATTTCCTATAGGCCTCTACAAGATCTTCAAAAAAACACACCTCAAGCTCCACAGGACAATAGCAAACATCAAATTCAACAAGATGTGTAAAAACCAACAACGTAATTCCTAGATACATCAATGTGAAGGTAAGTGGCCGCTCAGCTTCTGCAATTAACACAAAGCATGTTGCCGAAAAGTTGTGGTTAAATAATGAAATAAAATCCCTGTATGCAAAGAAAGACAATCTAAACAATATCTTGTACAAAACGCATTTAGAACTGGCCAAATCATTGAACAACACTTCAATTCTTGCATATTTAATAGAGAAAGCAGAAAATTTTACAGCTCAGACACTAAATGAAACAAAACAAAATCATAACAAAAAACTAAATCAGTTAATAAACAGACAAAACCACAGTGAAACAAACACTAATAAAGGAAATACTGCACATAGATCTCATCCTTTCCACCCTAAACTCATAAACATATCACAAACAACAATCAACCAAAAAGAAAAAGAAATTTTAGAGAAAGGACTCAAACACAACACATGCAACACTTCAATAGGGAAATTTGTTGAGAAAACTGTAGTTGAAGCCGAATACATCCTGTCTCAAGAACAAAAAAACTGAAAGCACATTAAATATAGGCTTAACACGAGAACTGATTGCTAAAGAATTAAAACAGATCACCACCAAAAAATAGTAAAAACAACAATATAACAGAGAGACAAAAACACTCAAAGCTATAAAAGAAAAACTTAGTGCTCAAAACACAATAATCACAAAAGCTGACAAGAGTAATGCAGTTGTCTTAATGGACAAAACAGAATATATCAGCAAAACAGAGGAATTCATACAAAAAAATATCACACAACTAAAATCAGAACCCAACAAACCGATATCAGGCAGAACTAAAGAAATCACTGAAAAATACAAGTTTCACTCTCACAGAACAACATAAACAACACATCACACAGACAAACCCTTCTGCTCCAACACTGAGAAGTCAACCAAGTTACACAAGCCACAAAATTCCAGTAAGACCCATAATTAATTTTAGAAAAGCCCCAACATATCTCTTAGCCAAACACACAAACACACTTCTTAACCAATACTACACATTACAAGAAAACAGAAGTATAAAGAACACAACAGAACTCATCCAGAACATAAAGACACACACATCCCACACACAGCTACATTAGTATCATTTGATATTGAAAAGCATGTATAGTAATATCCCAATAAAAGAAACAATTGAATTAATTCAGTCAAATCTTAAAAAATACAAAGCATTACCCAACAGCCACATAGATGAAATCAAAAGCATACTTCAGTTACTAACTTCTCAAAATTATTTCACTTTCAACAACAAATACTACCTACAACATGAAGGTCTTCCTATGGGATCACCAATTTCAGGAACTTTGGCCAACATTTTCATAGACCATATAGAAAATGAGATATGGAAAAACCTGTTACCACAGAAAGGATACAATATTATCTATTGGTGGAGATTTGTTGATGATGTAATATGCCTCATCAATGAAACAGAAGACCGCATAACTGAACTGCACCAAGATATAAACAATATACACAAAAACATCACCTTCACAATAGAAAAGGAAAAACCAAGAAAAACTGAATTTCTTAGATCTCACCATAACAAAAGATGCAAACACACACTCATTTCAGATATACAGGAAACCTACAGCAACAGATCAAATAATACACTCCACATCAAACCACCCACAAAACCACAAACAAGCTGCAATACGGTTCATGCTAAACAGATTAAACAGAACACCACTAACAAAGAAAAAACTACCAAACAGAACTAAACACAATAAAGGAAATAGCAACAAAAAATGGATATAAATCACAGACAGTTGACACAATAAACAGAAAAATCACAAACAAAATGGGGAAAGAACAGAAAATAACTAACACAACCAAACTTCAGCCACCCAGTACCCAACAGACAAGGACACCCACAACACAGACAATGCAAAACAACTCACAAACCACAATAAACACTGAAAATAAAAGTAAATGGTATTCAATGACATATTCAAACAAATACACCCACAGAATCACAAACATTTTTAAAAAACAAGGCATAAACATTGCTCTACGAACAGACAACTCGATTCAAAAACAGTTAAATACCCACTTAGACAGAGACAACTATCAAAACTCAGGCATATATCAACTGACATGTCACAATTGTGATGCAATATACATAGGACAGACAAGAAGACAGTTTAAAACCAGATACAAAGAACACATGAGGGCACTAAAGTACAGCAACCACTCCACATTCGCCGAACATCTAATAGAAAACGATCACTTACCAACAGACATTAACAAAGACATGCAAATACTCACAATAAACAATTACAGACACAATACCCTCACTCTACAAGAAAACTACCACATACAAAAAGCAATAAAAAATGGCAAGCAGGTACTGAATGACCACATAAACTTAACAAACCAAACACTGTTCAAACTGGTAAACATACAATAACCCTAGAAATAAACCTAATAAATACATGCACTCACACACTTACATAAAATTAGATATAAAATCTCCCACGCAATTTCAAATCTGGCGCCGTCAGCGCATCACCGCCTTTGACAGTAAGAAAATAAGATGGCCACCTAAAACAAGCGAATTGTAGAATACGCAAGGTTTATGTCGTGTACAGAACAGCAATGACAAATGGCTGTAACAGAAACATGCTTTGGAGAGAAAGCAAAGATGGGTGGTTACTATCCTGAAATCCACTAATGTAAATAGTAAGTGTAAATAATAAGAAAATATATCAATTTAGCATTATGTCAAATAAGTTTGTAAATAAAATGTAAATGTTAAAATAGATTCGTCGCTGATGATGCCTCGAGGAGAGGCGAAACGCGTACGGCAATAAACCTACATTAAACAGTTGTATTGGCGTTATTTTATGAATTAATAAACATCTTCCTTTGGGTTGCCTTACTTTCTCTTGCCTAAAGAGCGGTAATTGAAAGATATTTTTTGGAATCTAGAATCATTCATCTTTAGTATCTTTATTATTACAAATTTCTACACGTAGTCTAATATCCAGACCTGATCTTAGAAATGTCACTTCAGCAGCTTTTAATGTACTGTGTTACTTATTTCTAAGTAACACCGTTTCGCTGTCATAAATAACTGCTGACAGCTTATATATTATAAGCTGTAATTTTTTCATCAAGTTTTACTTGCAGTACCATACATGTCAAATTTATTGAAGTACTCGGTAAAATCGTTGGACTATAATTAATGGGAATTGATGGAAGCTAAGCACCTAGTTTCTTGAAAGTATGTTAAGGAGGAGGAAGAAACATTAATCAAAACGCTGGTACTCCATATTGAAGTTTGTATCAGGGACTGGGAATCCAATACTTTACTTACAAACCTCATTGGTTATCTCGTTTTTGTGGAAATTCATTTTAGAGTAACAGTTCACACAGTAGAAAAAAAAATGATAATGTGCGTGGTACAACTAGGAATTCTTGGAGAGACCCATTCTCCAGAAGTAGAGAAATGTTGCGTTATAAATAAATTGCTTAGCACAAAA
Organism: Vandiemenella viatica; assembly: GCA_031002005.1. Taxonomy (NCBI): domain Eukaryota; kingdom Metazoa; phylum Arthropoda; class Insecta; order Orthoptera; family Morabidae; genus Vandiemenella; species Vandiemenella viatica. The sequence continues at coordinate 189,961,264 of JARYHS010013631.1, read as the reverse complement.
ATTTCTGAACAGGAGACAGTGCTACGAAAGATCTAATTCTTGAAATAAAGTTAGTCATGTACTAAACAAATGTAGCGCTTCTTTATAACTGTCAGTGAAGTTTGTCCTATGAAATGTTGCGGGACATTTTGCTTAAATCCATTCCGTCACACCCAGGAAATAAGGTTCTTCTGAAAGTAATAATTTTAAATCGCTTCTCGTTCAGCCTTTATGCCTTTCTGATTATCTTGAGATTCCGTTTCATTTTTATAATTCCCTATTCTAAGAAACTTGGCGGGATTTCTTTTCTTTCCACAAAATTATAACACGGGGCACTGTTAACTTTCGGTACTAGCATATGAGAGGACGTCAGGACATTAATGTTTCGATCTCCGTGGTTTCTTAATATCATTCCTGGCGATGCCTAGAAGGTCCCCAATCTCCTCCTCATAAACTACACATTAAAAAACAATTATTAAAAATACCTACATTTAATCTAGTTTTTTATTTATAAGCCAAAAAAGTGGAATTTTTTACTTGCCTATATATTAACAGTCTTAGTGAAAGTGGTCTTCATTCAGAGTTACATTACGTACTTATAAATGGGATACATATCTATTACCTACAATAAATTTGATTCGAATTAAACTACTGCACTAACAGTGTGTGCGAAATCTCTGTGCGGCATTGTTGGTGCGCAGTCCACTATATAACCTAAAAATATGTAAAGCATTAATTTTTGCTCTAAGCGACTGTGAAATGATCTACCAAATTCGTATGTATGACGTCATTAGTACACAGATCTCTAATTGCGTGAGGCTCGATTCGACATGGTCGTCCTGCCCATCTCAGGATTGTCGTTTTGTCGACATTGAGGTGATAAAGTAATATTTAACCTGAATGAGACGTTTGAGTGCCATCTGAGTGAGACACGGGTGCGGTTTCGTGTTATTCTGTTTGTGCAACGTGTAGTTTTGAAGTCAGAGTATCAAGAGTATCGGAGCACTCGCTTTGTTGACTACAGAGAACCAGAACCAGCCACAATAGTAATGACAATGACCGGTTACGCCACTTGCAAGGTCCGATGTCCGTCGGTCCTTAAGTATGTGTGACGGATTCGTAGCGCAGATGGTGACTCGGATTCACTCCGTTGCTTGCTACTCGCTACTGATGCTGCGTCCTAACCACTAGGATGCCCTCGCAAAGTGACCAGAACGGTAGACCAATCCATGATTAAAGATTTGGCGCGGGAAGTCAGTGTTAAGGATGTCAGCTTGATCGTTAGTCGTCAGCATTGTGGCGTCGCTAGGTCCTTTGTTCGGTGCTAAGCACCCTAGGGAGTGACGCTGTGCCGCCTAGCAGGTAGAAAGAGACCAGCAGGTAGGAGGGCGCCCCGCTGGCATGACACGGCCCGACAGGACATTAGTCAGGACTCGACAAGAGGAGCAGAGCGAAGCGAGGGCGGTGGACCAAATTCTTGCACCTTACAATCAGCTCAAGTCTATTGTTTCCAGATACAAATACACATTACGTCGGAAATCATCAAAGATACAGCAGGACAGGTCTAAAACTGGTACCCGACGTTCCAGGTCATTCGATTGTGGTGTTTAGGTGCTGTTCCCGCATTAGCGTAGGCTGGGATTATACCAACATCCATTCTTGAAAACGGCAGCATATACAACAGAATCTGTCCCTACAAAAGATCCTCGGCTTGCTACATGTCTCATCCTTTCATGTACTCTCCGCGCCATGTTTTTTTAGCGTCTTAGCGCCTTATCCTTATAGCGCCTTAGCCTCTTCTCGTCTTGTCCTCTTGGCGTCTTGTCCTCTTGGCTTCTTGTCCTCTTGGCGTCTTGTCCTCTTGGCTTCTTGTCCTCTTGGCGTCTTGTCCTCTTGGCTTCTTGTCCTCTTGGCTTCTTGTCCTCTTGGCGTCTTGTCCTCTTGGCTTCTTGTCCTCTTGGCTTCTTGTCCTCTTGGCGTCTTGTCCTCTTGGCGTCTTGTCCTCTTGGCGTCTTGTCCTCTTGACGTCTTGTCCTCTTGACGTCTTGTCCTCTTGTCCTCTTGGCGTCTTGTCCTCTTGGCGTCTTGTCCTCTTGGCGTCTTGTCCTCTTGGCGTCTTGTCCTCTTGGCGTCTTGTCCTCTTGGCGTCTTGTCCTCTTGGCGTCTTGTCCTCTTGGCGTCTTGTCCTCTTGGCGTCTTGTCCTCTTGGCGTCTTGTCCTCTTGGCGTCTTGTCCTCTTGGCGTCTTGGCGTCTTGGCGTCTTGGCGTCTTGGCGTCTTGGCGTCTTGGCGTCTTGGCGTCTTGGCGTCTTGGCGTCTTGGCGTCTTGGCGTCTTGGCGTCTTGGCGTCTTGGCGTCTTGGCGTCTTGGCGTCTTGGCGTCTTGGCGTCTTGGCGTCTTGGCGTCTTGGCGTCTTGGCGTCTTGGCGTCTTGGCGTCTTGGCGTCTTGGCGTCTTGTCCTGTTGGCGTCTTGTCCTCTTCTCGCAAGACAGAGCTGGTGTAACTGTAAGTTTCATCTGCCACCATGGAGGCTTTCTGACTGTACAAGGACACCTTCTTGCGCACCGTCATATGCAGATTAAAATTCATCCATGCCTATGGGTAAACTGAAAACAGATGGACCTCCGGACGATTTTTATTTTCTACCAGTGGTGGCTCAAGACGTAGTGACAATGTGACATGTCACCACCTCTAATCAAGAATAAATAAATTAAAAAAATAAATGCAGTAAAAGAAAAATAAATATTTATAAATGTGGCATTCTCTACTCAACGAAAACTAAGCTAGGGAAAATATTGAACTCCATCTGTTGGTCTCACCAGTGAAATATTTTGCTGTCGTGGAGACTTTTCAGATGTCATAAATCGCGCATGCGCTCTAGCGTTTTCGTGAAAAATATTCAATGGTGGGGGTTCGCTTTGTTAGTGGCGAATGGAGACAGCTTCGTTCTTTCACACGCTGCAGCTCGATGAAGTTAGTAACGCTGCCGGTAGAACGCAGCAACAGCTGCCATTTTTGTAGCTTTCAATTAAATATCCACTGGATCAGTGCTTCTCAATTGTGGTTCGCTGATTATTGGTGGTCCGCGAACATAGTTCAGGAGTTCCACAGGCAGAATATCATAAACTTTGATACCATATTCGTACTGTATAAGGCTGTATGCTCAACTTTTTAAAAGCCTTGAATATTTCAATGACTGGGCAAAATTGTGGCATTTCCAGGATGAGTATAGAACAGCACTGCTTTTACAATAGTCTATTCATTTCGATATGGCATCAGAAAGAGCGCGGTTCGTCTAGATATTAAGTAAATGACGGTTTACTAAGGGTTTTAAATGGGTATAAAGAACCGCGGTAGGTGGTGTAATTAGTAACGCGAGTGGTGAAGTAAACAAAAATAAAAGGCGTGCGGTCTAGCATCTTTTACTTTAGTTTATGCATGTAGGCCGGTGGTATAGTCTAGCGCCAGCCTGTAGCAACATTATTATTTATCTGGTTTGGTCCGATTACCATGTAATTAACTATTAATAGTTCACATTCAGTTGTATATCAGCGTTTTCATAGGAATTAAAAAAATGGTTTTAGATTTATTATGTTATAATGGTACATCTCCGAGATGTTAATAATAACAATATTGAAAATAAAATTAGGCCCATGGTGAAAGACATTAAAGACGGGGAACTATTCAGAGGAAAAATTGCTGAGGTAACTGACGACGGAGGATGGAAACTCTGAAGAGGAAATGAAGTTGCGTAATAGTCGTCCATAGTCGGCTGAAACGAAAAGGAGAAAAAAATACAATTTATGCCCATGTGAGTTATTGGCCCGTAGCACTATTTCTTGAAAATTTACTGCTCCTCGGGTTGAAAAAGGTTTGGATACGCTGCCCTAGAAGCTTTGTCAACGCGAGCGGGTAATATTGTTTCTGTTTCGTAGATTATCTGAAGGAGAATTATATAAGTTTATGAATGCACGTAACAGGAAAAGATTTTCAAGCAAAGTGTATTTCACTGTCGTCATGGTCATCGAAGGCAGTGGCGGATAAGAAAGTATGGGGCCTTAAGCACTCTCAAAAATTTTGATTCCCTCTTTTTTGAAAATAATTAACTGTATTTTATAGGTACAAAGAAAAGGTTTTGTAGATGGCTAATAGAATTTATGATATTTTTTATTCTATTAACAAATGAATTTTACAATTTAAGATATTTTTAAAATTACTTTTATTTTTCGTACACTAAAATAAAAAATAATAATAATTTCCAGGCTTTTCATATTACTTTGATTGTTTTATTTTGGATTATTTTATTTTTTATTTAGTGAAAAACAAGTGAACTTTCAAGGAGCCTTCAAAAATCAGGGGCTCCAGGCTACTGCCCAGTCGTGCCTAGTCCTGCCTATAGGGTAATCCAGCACTGCTTGTAGATCAACTTGTTGGTTTTTGGCTAATCACTAAATGTTTATCGTTTGGTCAATTTTAAATCATTTATCATTTATTAATATCAAAATAATTTCTTTAATCCGGCAGTAACTGTAGGTAATCAGACTTACCCATGTTACAAATCTTTATGTTGCGAGATTCTTACTCTGAGCTGTTTTTCCAGACACTTTTCACTTCAATAATGATCAGTAAACCGTCGAAACGTTTTATTGCTGTCGCTACCTGAGGAAATCACTTCGGCCGCCACTGCTTTCTTCGTCAACGAGAAACACATTGCAGCAAGATTATAAATTGGGATCATTACTGAACAACATAGCAATCCAGTCTCCAAGACAGTGACATCTTCACTCTCCTCCCTAAGACATGGCAGCGAGAATAATGAGTTGCTTCTCCTTCGCTGAATCACATCGTCTATGGAGTATTAATCTGATGTATTGGGTCGCAACTATCCGCCTGAACTAACAATGAGCAGGAGTAGCTTAAATCATATTCAAATAAGGCTGCACAAGACATTTTCGTCAGAACTGGAGGTGCGCGTTCATACTATTGTTCTGGGTGCCAGATATTACTCTGGCTACCAAGTTTCTTAAAAACCTGTGGCATCAGTATGACGTGTGTATAAGTGTGAGATACTGAGGAGTTTGGTCCCCCAGTGTGCTGGGTTCAGGGATCAAGGAAATCACTGTTCAAAATGAACACATGAATTTAGAGTGCGCATGTAACATTACAAAAATTGTTAACAGCCTTCCAAGTAATCCACAGTTCTTTGACTACGACGTGAAAGTAATTACCATTAGCTGTATGTAATTCGGTAACGTTAAGCGGCTACCCTAAAGATGGAAAAATGCTGTCGATAACTTCGGCGAATACTGTAAAAAAAATGTACTGACCATTGTTTTTGCAGTACAATGATTTCTACTTTTTTAATTTATTTTTTCCTGCTGCAAGGTGTTATGGGACTTGGCCTCGTGTTCTGGAAGAAGCGGATTTGAATCCCCATCCAGATTTGTGTTTTCCGTGGTTTCCCGTGCTCGCTTCAGGCGAATGTCGAGATGGTTACTTTAAAAGTTCACGGCCGAATTTCCGTTCCTTGCCCCAGTTCATTCCCGCCTCTAATGACCTCTACGTCGACGAGGCGTAAAGCAATAAGCAAAAAAAAAAAAAAAAGTTATGAGGATGGTATTAAGAATTACATTCATTGGGTTTTTAAACTCATAAACCTTATTACCAACAATGTCAGATGCTAAGAAAAGAAAAAATAACACGGTTGGCGTGAGTTACCGAGCGAGCGACTGGACGTACTATGGGTAAATATGTTATTACCCTTTGCAGTGTGTGCTTGATCACAGCTGGTAGCGCTCAATATAGTGCGCGCACATTGCGTGTAACGTCATTAATGTAGCGATTGGTATCGGCTCAACTCGAACACGAAAAAAGCGCACAGCTTCCATATATGTTTATGAGTGGCGATCTAAACTCCATTTGGGGAAATGTGTTTTATGGCCCATTCGTCGGATTTAATGCGTTGTAAATACAGTTTATATGATACAGCGAGCGCGTTATTCTAGCTTAACGCTGGTGAAATATGTTCTGACTGAAGCAGTCAATTCACTAGTGATACTGTTAACTGTACTATCCACTGAAACACTTTGTTCTCCCTGAAGCACTCCCATAAGAAGGTACGTGGTATGTATAAAATATAGGACGCTCTCTAAAATTACAGACTTTCTCACTTCTCTACCGGTGCAAATTTCGGAATTTTTGTGCGGAGATTTACAACCGTCTAGTTCCCTGGCAAACCACGGGAATACTGATCTCAGTACATGATCTCAAGTATTCAGTCTTGTGCGTCTCTTGCCTATTCTATGGGACATCTCTCTCCATGATTTACAGAACTGGGCTCTCTCTTTGAATTGTTCTGCCTCCTTTTATATGGTCATTCCATCTGAGTGCTGAGATGTTTGAGCATCTAAGAAACATGTGGATTCAGTCCCAGACCGGGCCATAAAGATTTCGGTTTTCGGATTTTCATGGTTTCTCGAAGTCACTGAACGCGAATGCTTTTGAAATGCTATTGGATCACTGTTTTCAATCCATTACTTAAGTCGCTTCGAAGTGTTCGAGTACTTCTTGATGCGATCTGATCTTTGTGCCCTATCTTGTGTTGAAAATATTCTTGTTATGAGTTTTTCTTGTAAGTGTGTAGCGGGGGATTATGTTCTTAATTTTCTTGTTAAAGTCTATCTTGTCTGTGGTGTAATACAAATGTCCTTGAAATCCTCTCGTATTTCTCTGATCCATCTGCGTTATTAGATTGAGCCAGTTCCCAACGCCCTGCAAGAACGATTCGCGCAACTCTTGAGTTACTTGGGTACTGACCAGCAGTATCTATGATGTTGCTCATAACTAGGTTCGCAGTTAATGTAGGTTCATATTTCCTTTTGCTTCGACTATTTTAGGCTTTTATGATAGTATGTGAAAACTGGAAAGTAAATTCCTCCCTCTCCTGCCGTAAGGTATATCCTCTAAGCTATCCGTGAGCGTAAGATGATGCGATTAGTCTTCAGAAAAATTGCCTTTCGTAGCAGAAATATCGACTGCCAAACAAAAAAGAAGTAGTTTTTAGGGTGATTGATTCAACTATCATCAAAGAACTTCATGATTTCCTGCACATGGCCATGACTTTTTATGTGATAAACACCAGGTTTCTATTTAAGAGGAATCCAATTTCGTCAGCGGATATCGACAGCTCGTATCTGAGTCGTTAAGGAAGTGGTGGCCCTTGGCGAAAAAGCCTCTACCTCCCAAGGATTAAGAATTACAGAATTTGACAGTAGTTTGGGGTGCCGATACGGAAGTTAAGGAAACTATCGTGCGCTTTGTGGGTTGTTTCAACACTCATAAAGCAATTTGTAAATACATCGTAAGGTCGCGGTTGATATGGTATAGTACAAACGCTCAATTCCACAATAACCACTAAATAGAAGTGTAAAATAATTCAATGATTTGAGAAAAATAATTTTGTTAACGAAGTAGTCTATCAGCTGGTATAGGAAACGTAGTCCGCAGCGAGTACAGATCATAGTTATGTCCTCTTCAGTCGTATTGTACAAGCGTGACTGGAGGAATTACAACAGTCCACAAGGAACTAAGACCAGTCCATAGAAAAGGCATTAAAAACTTCCCATCATACAATACACAACCTATCCTTTGGCATTTAACCAGTCTCCACTTTAACCATTCTGAAACATTGTACAAAGTAATGATATATCTACTGTCTTAATAGATAATATACTGCAGTTTGGACGCCTGGAATGAGGTTTGTTTAGTTAAGACTTTACGGCTCTTCGGCGTTGATCATTAGATCCGGAAAGGAACCAATCCGACATTCGCTTGGAATAATTTCTGGAATCTACGTAAAACAAATTTGGATGGCGTGACCACGAATCGCTCCGTGTCCCCCTGAATGACAGGCCAGCCGTGTCGTGGCTCTGCAGATTGAGTCCTGCTGTATACCGCTTCACTGAATGTATGGCCAACAGCATAAACGTAACATAGTCCTAGAGCCTGTCGTCGGTAGAACGACCAGTTCTTTTTCTAATTTCACATACACAAGGTAGATTCTCCAGCGGCAAGTTTGAAATGGAAATTGAAACCGGGACCTGCACTATTGAAATCGTTTGCTCAACCACTGATATAGGCCTACCTGAATTTCGACTAACACCTAAAAGCTAATAAAAGGAAGAACCAATAAGGTATCTACAGTGCAGCATCCCCCCCCCTCTGACGGAACGTAGACGGAAATACGTCGTCCTTGTGTCCCAGCGGCAGTGGATGTTGGAGAAGTGACGTCACGAGGGCATGCAACCCTACCGTGCGGCAGTTGTTTCCGGCGGAAGTGGGTCTGTGCTGGATGACGACTGGCCGGATATAGGGTGGCTGGGTAACGGGCCGAGGGGCGATACCTAGCAGTTTAGCCGCACGCGTTATAAAGCGAACCCAGGTTCCATACATGGCATTTTCTTAAAAAAAATATAAAAAATATTGCAGTTCAACCTTCAGCAGCTTATTTGTTCCTGTTTCGTTTAGAGCAGGGGTGGCCAACCCAAATGATCTTGCGGGCCAATTTGGAAATGCATCATCAATCCGCGGGCCGCATATTAGATTTATACCTATCATAAACATTTTTCTGGAGTGAAAAATTGAACATAATGAGTTATTATTGTGTTTATATTATTCTTACATGTAAACATTGATAATATGAAAACCACAATAATGAACGCACATTGAAAATAAAATGTTTTTTGTAAAAGAGTGATGAATCTCGCGGGCCACATGCGGCCCGCGGGCCGCGGGTTGGCCACCCCTGGTTTAGAGAATATAGTATCTCACCAGAAGTAATGTTAAACTTCCTCAAGAGGAAGACAATTGACGAAACAATTTATATGAATAATTAATATCACTACAATGCTATTTAATTTATTTCTTATTTACTTTAGCTAATACGTTTCACTTCACTCTCTAAAACATCTTCAGCGCTTCTATGTGTTATGTGTGTATACATGTAATTATTACAATTTGGACAAAGAAATTGTGGTATAAATCTAAACTTTCTTACATTTTCAGTATTTCACTTTTGCTTTTATTTATACACTTTTTTTTTGTATTTTAGGTAATTTCTACGAATGTTTACTGCACTGGAACCGCACAATCCAACTTCTATCAGCCGATATTTTGTTTAGTTTAGAATGTGTCGCACTGGGTGATGGTGTTTTGTTTTGCGCTTGTCTTGTGTTTTTATTTGGTAGGTACCGCGATTTTTAATACACGCATCTGATTAGTTAGATGAATTGTGTGAGCTTCATTATTAACTTCAAATACATTGGATTGGTATTAATTATGCAAAAAATTGATTACATTGCAATCGAGGAAATGACCCACAACATGTAGTTGTTGACAATTAACGAAGATACGGTGTCGAACGGGATACTGATACAGACGGAAGAACAAAGTTTCATAGCGTTGACTAATCAACGAAATACTATTTTCCCGTCACTTCACGTACGTTTAACATTTCTATTAGTCACACAGCGAAATAACGTATGTAACTAAAATAACAGACAAATGTTATTATAACTTTTTTTATTTTTATTTTTTTATTTTTTTATTTTTTGCTACCAATATAGATATATTTCATACTTATTCAAATAGGAGTACAATTCATTTATAAAGTAAGTGGCTTAATTTTTAAATATATGTATGCTACTTTCAAGAAAATTTAGATTGAACAAAACTACACGACTATCTAAATTAAGCGTAGTAAAATTTATTGCTGAATTACTGACACTAAGCAGAAGTAAAATACCGAGCATATTTGTATAATATTCTGTCAGTTGAATGGCGTACCGGTAATAGCCTAGTTCAATACAGCCGCGTATCCCAGTACAGAAGGAAGGAATAATGGTTCACGATTGCTATTCACTAGAAGACGTAGCAGAGTCCTATGTTAAATCCAAATTTCGCCAGAGAGTATATAGAGCAACGTCACACACATCTACAGAAGATTCATAGTCCTCGTTCTCGCCTCGCATTCGGGAGGACGCCGGTTCGAATCCCCGTCCGGTCATCCAGATTTGGGTTTTCCATAGTTTCCCAGATCACTCCAGGCAAATGCCGGGATGCTTCTTTCAAAAGATCATGGCCGAATTCCTTCCCAATCCTTCCCCCTCCCCACCAATCCTTTCCCGTCTCTAAAGACCTCACTGTTAATGCCGCCACACACGAGCAGTCCATCTGGCGCAAGGCCATTTCGCACCATTCCATTTAGACTCGGTCCAAACCAGGGGGTCACACACGACAGAGCCGCGCCAAGCCAGTGCGTGCCTACAAATTTCGCCAGTCCGGCTCTGGCAGTGTAGGGGCTAGCACGATTGCTGAGCATTTTAAGGGTCACCCATTCGACTCCGCCCTGGGGCTTGTTTGGTTTTATTTTAGTGTTTTTTTTTTTTTTTTTTTTTTTTTTTTTTTTTTTTTTTTTGTCTTCGAAAATGTGTCCCGAAATTACACGAAAGAAGCCAAATACAATATTTAGTACAATATAAACTGGAGCTGGCTAAATGATCGTACAAACCGAAGGCCTTTTTTTCGCTAGGTTATGGAAAGTTTTTTAAAAAAATCAGCAGTCATTTAAAACTATTCTTTTCGCTTTTAATTTTATTTTACAGGGAAAAAATTAAATGCTTCTTAAAAAACAATTGTCATAAACGATGAAAATTAGTAAGAACGTATAAAATACAAAATGCGGTGGTGTAAGTCAATTTTCCTTGCTTTTTTAGAAATTAACATAATACAAAACATTCTGTAATAAATTTTGGAACATAGATGTTGTAATATATTCATTTTAGTGATGTCACCTGGAATCAAATTTAACAACAAGGTTATAATTGAATAAAATCTTTAAAATTGTTACATTTTACTGCTGACAAAAATGACAAACAAGTTTTTATTAAAAAACCGAACGAACATACTACAGTGTATGACTTACACCGGTGTATTTATAACCAAAACTGATATATAGTGAGATTGCGTAATGTATCTTGAGTTGTAAGAAAGAAGATCTTGAATTGTTTCTTTAGAATCAATTATGTCTTTAGGAATCCTACTGGGAAGTGCGCTATAAGTTAGCATGTAGGACACAAAGGATGCGTTTACAAACACAATGATTTAAGTCTGATTTATACCACTTTGCTGATAAACAAAGCACGTATTTCGTTCATCAGTTGAATTTCCAGTTCCTCCTGTTGGAAGCTGAATGAAAATCTGAATTGCTTCATATTTTTTACTAACAGATTGAGAGATTGATTTATCTACATATGGTTTCGGTGTCTTTTTTTTTTTATTGAAAATGTGACTGACCTACACCATTGTGACTTAAACCCTTCCAAATCGAACCTATCTCCGTGAGATAAAAAGTTCGTAATATTTATTTGAAGCCGCGGCCAAAGCTCATATTTTCGATTTTTCAGAATTGTTTTTGGTGTTGCACTAATTCGCTATTAATACTGTTTTAAAATCTCTGTGTACAAATATGAAAGGACTAGGGTGAAAACGACGAACAGATGAAATTCCGTGAATTTATTAGCCGTTCTAAACTTACTATTGGGTTTAATCTATAGATATAATAAAACTATAAACGGTAAAGTCTTTAAAAAAATGAGTTCGGGTAGTATTAACGCGCTACAGGAAAGAAATGAGCTCTATTTTTTAAATTTGTGTCTGTCTGAAAATTATGAACAGGATTAAGGAAAATAAATATTTGTCAGATTTTGACCGAGTTTCGCTTAATGTACAGTTCGTGGTCCCGCGAGTAAAATAAGGCAAGTTTCATTTTGATGTGAATTTGGAAAGCTGAGATATTTAAGACAAAAGTGACTACAAATTAGTGTCCACTTTTCTTTGCCCGGGTTATCCCACTACAGTCGTGGTGGGAGTAGTCTACCAGACCCTCGGCTACCTGGCTCGGCGCGGTGGATTTTGGACTCGCCAAAAATCCAGCAGGGCCTGCCGAGCCACGCCGGTCCGTCCGCGCTGCCCCACTCACGACGAGTTTTGGATCAGCGCGAGGACATTTGGCCTGTTGGCTCGTCCGCGTGTGGCGGCCTTTAGAGACGTTAAGCAGTTAAAAAAATCATAGTCCTGAAGCAGTTTGCTCCAAGCTAGTCCGACTGTGACTGCGAAGAAGAGGAGAAATACTCCGTTTCCCCCACCGTCCACTGCCCAATCGTCGCTCTATCGGCAGGGTTACACGGGTACATGACCAAAGCACAGCTTTTCCAGAGATGAAATCCCCCCAAAAAACTCGGCCTACACGTGGATTCCAACTGCGAACAGATTGATGCAATGCGCCACTCAGAAAAGACGGATGAAAATAAAAGAAAGATCTATGTATTCAGTGTGCCTAAAGGAGGTGGTGCTTCTCATCAACCGAAATTACTAACAATCATTTTTTAATCTGAAAAAAATGAAAAACCATTTAACATGGAAAAAAATAAAAATTAATGACATAAAAAGAAGGAAATGAAACATTATCGATAAATGTAACTATCCTATCAACTAACGAAAGTTTTTTACAACAAAACGTCAAGTCTATTGGAATAAACATTTGAAACTAAAACAGTGAAAGAAAAAAAATTCTTAGTGCTGCAGATTGTTTAGCTATATAAAAAAAGGAAAGTCTGAATAATTGGGGGAAATTCTGACTGAAGCAATAAAGTACGTTAATCGAAAGAAAGAAGTAATAAAGAAACAAATGAAAACTGGAAAAATTATCATAAAAATTACGTATCATGAAAACTTGGAATTCAGAAACAGAAAAAAAGTACACTCTTTGTGTAACACACTTCCGTTGCTTTACTGAAGTAAAAACGCACATAACAAAAACTAATTTTAAGAAGCTAGATCTTATCTTCGAGTTTGATGGCTTCCTAAATAGAATTAGTTTGTGCAGGGGAAAGAAGATAAAGGATGAAGAAATTTTTGGAACAAAGGAGAGAAAAGAAGCTAATTTGTGGTTACCTAGTTACTACCCAGAGAATGGTATTAAGTCTCCATCATACTAACTGCAGAATCTCTTTCATTATTCAGCTATGGCGAAGGGAATTGCTAAAAATCCCCCGTTTAATCTAAATTTCAAGGAAAGGCAGTTGCTTGCCGGTGGCTTGTCTTGTCGCCCCGTGATATACTGACGAGCGTTGCAGGTAGGATCCCGCACCACGCCCACCAGTTTATTTTTTGCTGGTTGCAGAGTGGAAGCGCGGGAAACAGGTGTGACACCTGGAACCTTCCAGAGTGATTCACGGCAACTACCCGTCAAGTGCTGCCAGTGTTGGCGCAGGAGAATTCAGATTTATTTTGTCACATCCCTGTATTGATTGGTTGAGGGTGGAATAAGTAGTAATAATGCTGAGTTTTTCAATAAACTGTGTATGTTTGACTGATTCGCCCTTGTCCACTTTTATTCGCCAAATACCGACCCAGATATGTTGCTTACAGTCTCTCTTCAGAATACCATCGGTTGGCTTAGTTGTTATTCTATAGAACTCCACACTGCATTTCCGTGTAGCACTAGTCTGATGATCGCTTCAAACAAGTTGTGTATGTGTAGGAAAAGAAGATAAGGAAGAAGATGTTCTCGTATTATACATGAAATTATCAAGAAAACCGAAACAAAAAAGGAAAAGATTAATAATGACAGGATGATGATTTAATTTGAGAGAAGTGTTGGAAAGGTTCCGATTTAAAATACGCGAAGTCAAACTTTTTTAGCGGGAAATAAACCAAACCAGTAAAATTAAAATTAAGACAATATGAAATAGAAGTTTTTCAGGAGTTGAAATATCTAAGGAGTGTTATGCTGATAACAGATTGCAGAAATAAGCGATCGGATTAAAAACCCAACAGATTAGTAATAACAGTCGGATAAATTCTTTGATAAGTTTATGAATCACTACTTCACCTAATATAGAAAGCGAATGAAGCTGTGAAAACTTTATGTATATATATATATATATATATATATATATATATGTATATGATTTGGATTTTCTTAGGCCATACAGCCAGCTCAGTTGAGATTTCAGTTCATACAGTGTTTGCAGTTTCTCCATTGTATGTATTGTTTTTCTAGCAATTATAGACACTATATGTACACAGACAACGCCTAACACCCATGCCCTCGGCTGGACTCGAACGCGCGACCTTCGCCACGCATAGACTAATTTATCCGTTCAACAACGGTGGAAATTATACACAAGCCCTATTCCCTATCAAGTGTAGTTGCTTCACAAAGAGAATAAAAATACCTTCTCATAAACCACCTTGCTTTCCGTGCTGACATGAGAATTAAAAGACGGCGAATGAAACGGAATTCTTACGGTCACGTATCCAAAAGACTAGACGGGACAGAATCTTAATTGAATCATTCCTACTGCAACTAGATCCACAGTAAAGCATTATAGACGCGTTAGGACAGTCAAGGTTGAAATGGTTTTTACGTAATGAGGTTGGCTCCTGATTGGCTGAGAGACATATTGCATCAAATCTACAACTGGAAGATGACGAGATGTCTGGCTGAAGCCACCTGGCGAGTCAGCTGTGAGTGAACCCGAGGCGACCTTGGCCCGCCGGCGCACGAGGACCCGTGTCGGAGATAAGGCAGCCCCACACCTCAAGCAGACCTCACCCTCACCACCAGCTGCGCAGTACAACCTGCGCTTTAAGTCTCACCAAGCGGGAGGGGGGTCAACGGAAATAAAAGTCGATTTTAGGGGGGTATTTCGTGCAACCGCCTTTGGTAAAGTGAGACATTAAAAAAAACTCTCAAAAAGTTGCGAGGGCGATTTCTAGGGGGGGGGGGGGGGTCTTACGGACCAGATCTCACGAAGTCTCACCAGAAAAGGGGGGGGGTTTCGGAAATCCGTAAAAACACCTCACGTAATTTATGGATGGCCCCTTAATTGTCTGGCTTGTACTCCAGGTGAACGCCACGATGATTACTTAAAAGGGCGTGGCCAATTTCCTTCTAGTTTCTTAAGTCAAATACTGTTAAGGTTCTAATAATCTCGACGAGCAATAAAGCCCTAAGTGGTAAAAAAATACAATATGGCCTCTGACCTTAGCACGATATATGCTTCGTTTTATTTGTTTAATAAAGCCTGCTAAGCATTCTGCGTTAAAACAAAAAATGACAAACGGTAGCCGCCCACTGCCGTTTAAAACAAACCATTATCTTGTAAAACTTCATCCAGTACACATTAAATAAATCTTCTCATTTTTTCAATACTGAACATTTATTACATTTATTACTCGTACAAACTTAAAATATTTAATCAAACGATATGCAGTCTCTATTACCACCAGTAAACAAAATGCATAAACACAGTCAGCGATGTTCATTGCATAACTCTTTGTCTTACAGGTCAGCTAATTTAACCATCTAATGCTCATATGCTGAAATTGTTCCACTATGTTATTTTACTATTACGATTTGTTGAGTTGGTCAAAACATGTTAAATGATGTCGATATATGCGTGTGTCATCTTTGAGTGTTCTGAGATCTTTGTACCTACATGCTGTACTGGTCAGTCGTTTCCTGTTCGTCCGTCTGTATAGAGGTATGTGTGCTAACGTATAAAGTGTCTCAGTATGTTTAATTATAATAAACTATGTGAAACGAACACGGCTTTATTTTCAGTATCAATGGACACTCAACACGATTCACTAAGCTTCTTTCCAACAGTGACATTACTGATGTAAGTGGTAATGGAAATTCTTTCTTTACCTAAACGCCAAGTCATAACGGACGTTATCTGACAATTTATACGAGAGTTGTAGAACGTTTGTGCCATAAATGAAAAAAAGAAAAAAAAAAAGAAAAAGAAGTTTAAGAAACTTGCTGCATAAAGATGGCATAACCTGCCAAAAAAATAAATAAATAAATAAATCCATAGTATAATTCCGTTTTGGATGTAGACTACAGATTGAGAGCGGCAATACCAAATTCTCTCCCCATTTCATCATATTTTTACTGCCCTGCTGTGTAGAAGCATATTTAAGGTCGTACCGACGGAAAAAGAGGGTTTGTAGCGGTATGTAGCACCGTCGCTTTGAAGCCGCACTTTTCAGCGGCGACGCGATTTTTTTTTTTTTTTTTTCGAAACTTCGATAGCCAAGCGCCCTTCGTTAAACGTCACAAAAATTTCCCTTTGATTGGAAACCTTTGACACAAACCACGCATAATGCATCAGTCGTGCGCGTACCGTCACGCAAATAAACGTCGCCACTGGAGCCAATGGGTTCGGCGCCTTTCCGAGAACTCGTTTCCAGAGCCGGAATTGAACGCCAGCAATTCTGGCTGATGAACGGCTCCACGAAATGAATTTCTACAGAATTTAAAGTTTTGTCGAATATATTTTCCGTGATTTAAAAGGCATCACACACACGTAGCAGTAGGAAAAGTAACTGATGAATGTTGTATAAAAGTTTTTTGAACAGAGGTAGAAACTGTTCGAAATGCTGTAGGGAGGTATCATTGTTTCAAGTTTTTCGTTGTTTCATAAACATATATATCTATAAATTTATATTTTGCTCTTAGCTTCGATATTTCTGTGAACTAGTATGTTTTCCAAAAACAATATAAATATACTTTAGAATTATGTAAATGCGTACTTCAGATTTCTTTTTTATTTGGAAAATTCAGTGCATCGATGAGCATATAAGTATTTTTAATGCTTTGCTCGGATTTCAATTTCCTGATCCGTGCCAAAAAGAAGTAGCGTGAAGCGTGTAGATTTTAAGTAAGAAGCAACTTTTTCAAATTGTGAAAACCACACAATTTACCAAGCACTTCTTGAATAAAAAAAACAGACACCCATATCGAAAAAATTGCTTTGATTTCAGGAACTTCTATATAGTCGATGCAAATCATATTTCTTTGAAAATTATTTTCAATGTATAAATCGTCGATACTATTTTTTACTACTTCTGTGTTTTTGTCGCGGCTTCGTGCACGTCGAAAACAGAAAAGACCACTGCGATTCTTATCCACGAATAAATTATCATCATTAATGTTGTAAAAATTGATAATTTATAAAATTCAGTTAAAACACCAAATTATCTATTGGAAACTCTAAAATAAAAAATATTTCGAATCTTGTTTAAATAAATCTAAACCAATTTCAAAACCAGAATCCTGCAAGATGACAATAGGTCTTTTCCAAAAATTCATTTTACGGAAGTTGTCGTAAATGTGTTATTCTAGGTAAGACGTAAGACACAGGGTTATTTTAGTTTTATATACAGGCAACGAAACCCTCGGAACAGATTTTAATTCCTCTTCGGCTTCCACTTCACGCAGCGAGATCGCAAAAACCTTACATCTTGAATCAAACCGTGAACTTTAAAGCATTGGAAAACTCATTAAAATCTTTTCTGCAGTTTTAACGTGATGCCGGAATAAACATACAAAAAATCCAAAGAAACTGTATTCACTTCATGGAGATTTTAAACAGTCGATCGCAATCATTTTTTTCCCAATACTATTTTTTAGAACTATTTACAGACATTCCAGTTACATTATTATAATACAAGGTGATTAAAAAAGAATACCATAACTCTGAAAACATGTCTAGAAAAATATCGCCGGCGGCTAGATCAGAGCATCTTGGGGGACAGGATAAAGAGCCGAGACGCGATATGCACTGCGACTGATCTATCATTGCAGCTATTTTTCGTTCAAGTGTCGGTGAACAGGGAAGTGCTCCATCCTGCTAGAGAATAAAATACCCAGCTGAGGAATCAACCAAATCAGTGGTATATCCAAGTAAGACATTCACAACGGGCTCCAATGGTCCAAAATTTTTGTCTCGGCTAAAAATACATCCACTTTGGGAAAAATCACGCTCGTATTGGTCGGTTTCATGAGGATACTCTTTACACCAACTCTGTACAATGTGCCGGTTGACTTCCACCGTTGGTATCAAACGTCGCTTCATTGCTACAAAGAAGGTTATACATGAAATAATTTTCTTGTATTAAGAACAAACTCGAAAGAAATAATTTTGTTCTTTACCACTTTCAAAGTTGTATAAACTGTACCCTGTATGATTTGAAAGGCAATCACTTTCTCAAAACCTTACACAGCATCTATTAAGGACTTAGCTGATCACTTTTTCCCCCCCTTAAGGCTTTAGGCCTCATTGACTTCGAGGTCATTTGAGATTGGAAGGATTTGCCGCAATGAACAGAGAATATTTCAGCCATAGCTTTTAGAAGGAACTAATCTCGCATTCACCTGGAGTGATTTGGGTATTCATGGAAAACCGAAATCTGGGTGACCGAACGGGAATTGGAACCTGCGACCTCCCGAATGAGAGGTCAGAGCGTTCACCACATTCGGTTTACAGTTCCCAGTTGGAGTGTCGCGTTAATTCTCTCGGACTGCGAATGGACTCCTGTTTAATCTGTTGCACATTATCTGTAAGCACTCGCTCCTGTCACAAATTTTCTCAGTAAATTAACGAAACCGAGGAATTTGTCTTCTAGATACGTGAATTATTTGTGACGAAACGCTCATTGAACAATCATAACCGATTCGCTTTCAGCAAATTCAATAACACAGAACGTCTTATGTTACGCGCTTGCCATCATGACGCTAACTGACAACAAAAACCACTCTCGCATAGTTATAAAAGACGCCACTACCGGAACAATGGTGTTTAACAAAGTCCTCCTCACAATTATTTTCAGAATGACGCTATAAGGGTTATACAAATTTTCACGTTAGGAGTATTCATTTTAACAATCGAGATATACAGATTTAAAAAAAAAAAAAAAAAAAAAAACTGTATTAAGGTATCTTATTCGGTTGTCTTTAGGTACCTGGGACCTTCAACATTAACTTAGCACACACATCTGGCAGTGATTTTAGTTTACTTCAGATACATAAGTTTAGGTTTACAATGGCTTTCTGGATTCAATCCAGGTGAATGCCGGGATAGTTCCGTCAAAAGGATTTTTTTCCCGTTCCTTGACCCCAGTACTTCCTCGCCTCTAATTTCCAGGACGTCGACGAGGCCTTTAAGTCTGAAAAAATTCAAATACGCAAAGCGCGCTTTGACGAAGGGGAGGCATGTAACTATTCCGTACCTGCGCCTGAAATATACCTTTAGTTTTAGGAAGTAGGCATTATTTCGGCGGCTAATGAACCACGCAAACAATCTTACCGTCTCTCCTACGAATCACCTTCAATGCTTTTACACCTTTCTTGATTTGTTCAAAATTCCACTTGATTATTCTGCAAGCAGCAACTACTTTTCTGCGACATTTCTTACTCACTGCCGAGCGCGGTGGTGTAACGACTAGCGTTGTCGCCTCGCATTCGGGAGGACGGTGGTTCGAATCCCCGTCCGGGCATCCAGATTTGGGTTTTCCATGGTTTCCCAAATCACTCCAGGCAAATGCCGGGATGCTTCCTTCAGAAGGCCATGGTCGAATTCCTTCCCATTCCTTGCCCCTCATCCTTTCCCGTCTCTAAAGACCTCGCTGTTAGATAGACGTTAAACAGATAAAAAAAAATCTTTCTCTCTTTTTTATGCCTCTTTTCTTTTGTCTCTTTCATTTACTGTTTGATTCCTCAAATAGGTGTATTGATGTCTTTCTGTGTACCACACATTTTGTGCCGCCTTCTCTGGCACGTTAATTCTAGTACTGCTTGTGTAATCCATAGTTTTTGATCGCTTCTTTCCTGACGCCCGTTGTTTCTTTACAGGCTTTGATCATCTCTCTTCAGTGCGTTACATTCTTCTTCAGTTTATTCCCCCTCTTCCCCCCCCCCCAAATCCCTCGACTCACGTCTGTAACACGTGCTAATTTTTCTCCCACGCGAGATGTTTTACCTGACAGAAGAAGTTACATGCCAATATGGATTCCAGTGAGCATGAGCTCTCAGTGGTTTTAAAACTTAGTTCGTTGATGACTTGTATGTTGAGTTATCGCCTAGTCTTGAGAAGCAAGCGTTAGTTGCTCTTCCTCGTGACTAGCATGTATCTGTTTGGTTACAAGATCGTGAAGGTTCATGAAGTATTCTACTACTTCTATACTGCACAAAAGCATATCCGTTCCTGAGTTCTCATCACTTCGTCACTTCGATCATCGCACTTTTCCCCTCTTGTCAACGAAAGTTATTCGCCAAAATGTTCGATGCGCCATATGGTGCCAACAGGGGGTGTGATAACCACAGAGTGTGGATGTCGGTGTATTTAAAGCTGAGCTCCAGCACCACCCGGTCCTGCTGCTGTATCCGAGGATTGCTGTGAGATTCATATTTGTCAGTAAATATTTAAATCAAGTCCCTCTTGAATAACACTGTTTATTTTTACGTTCCAAGCATAAGACCCGTACATCTTGTATTATATAGTTTTCTGATCTTGTACTTTTGTTATTGTTGCAGCACCTGCAAGAGACGCTTCAATCGATCCGCAGAGGGTGTATGGAGCTGGTAAGTAGAACCATCTCACATGCATAAAGATACTCAACATCCAAACTACGTAGTAGACAGACTCGTGCAGGCAGATGGTTAATGCGGACAGTTTATCAGCCCGTTTAGTCTTGAACTTCGTGGTGTGACAGGAAACAGCTAGGACATTGAACGGATACCATTCTACTCGTACAATGAATTTATTGAGTGATAGCTTCTGTGTAATTTGGACGGCGACTGGATTTTCTAGTTTAAATACGTCTGAGGTAAACTCACCAATGGCGGAGAAATCAAGTAACAATATCTCTCTGTACTATCTGCCGGTTTGCATGAAGTACTCTGCAAATGATAAATTTCACCATCTGCCTTCGACATAATGGACGTAAGTATAAACTCCTAAATATGTAGACTAACACGACGGTCGGAATTATGATACGAACGCCGTGCCGTAGAGTATAAATAAGTTATTGTTGTGAGTGGAACGAGAGAACGTATAGGCCGAGCTAAATTTTTCACAAGGAACTTAAATTCTGAACCCCTGTCAATTTAACGAACAGGCAGGATCCAGTGGATATCGCTAGTAACAATATTCTTGTTTAAAATACGAAAGCATTAACCGCGATCACATTTACGTAGTAAAACAAATTGAGAGTTAAAACACTTCGCGACGTTAAGGTTTTATTAGTAAGTACACCACGCACACTCTTTGTAAAAACTTTGACCATCGACAAACGATACAGGACTGATGAATTAATGTCGAAGTTTGATATTCGGGAATACCAGAAAGAAGAAAAATCATAGCATTTAAAAACTCGTGCTGTAGAAGGATGCTAAAATTAAGGAGCAGGTAAAATTCAAAATGGACGGATTTTGGAAATGACGTATGAGGGAAAGAATTTGTGTAAGAGCTTCACATACTGAAAACTGAGGAAGGTAGGTTATACCTTAGAGACATTAGTGGAAAGAATAGCCAAAGCAAGGAAGTGTAGGTGAGAAATACTGCAATACGTGTAGCAGATATATGAAGGCAGGAGATGAAATGTGATGAAGAAATTTGCTCGTAGTAGGAAGGTTTCATCTGACCAATAGAAACCAAGTGACTGGGAGAAAAAAGTTGGGGGTTATATTTAAGTATTATCGGTAATCCGATGAAAGTTTCTACTGAAAGGTGTTTCAGGCGTTTATCCAGTTTGTGCGCATGTTGTCACATGAGGCACGAGTACCTTTTTTTCCGAAGATGTGGCATCAAAAGACTAAGGTACATATGTTTGAAATTGTGAGGACTGTGGTTGGCCTCGCATTTGGGAGGACGGCGGTTCGAATCCCCGTCCGGGCATCCAGATTTGGGTTTTCCATGGTTTCCCAAATTTCTCCAGGCAAATGCCGGGATGCTTCCTTAAAAAGGCCATGGCCGAATTCCTTCCCATTCCTTGCCCCCATCCTTTCCCGTCTCTAAAGACCTCGCTGATGGTGGACGTAAAGGAGTTAAAAAAAAGGAATGTGTTCTCAGTACCAGCCGGGATAGCAGGGACAAACCAAAAATTACCTAAATAGAAACCGTTAATTTGTTACGGTACAGAGAAACCACACAGAATCGAATAAACAGCTAACAGCATTCTGGTAGTTCCCGTCAGCTCTTTGACATAAACGGGGAAGTTATTGAATACCATCAGCTGTGTGCTTCTTTAATGTTAACCTGTTTCCCATTCCTGGCAAAGAGCTGTAGGAAAACTGGGAGAATACTTTAAAAAGAATTATTAGCCGTTTGTAGGTACTGTACATTGCATTTTGTACTTTGTAGTGCAATAAACTAATAACTTTCATGTTGTGTTTGTCCTGCCGGCGGCTGCCGGACTGCGGATCCATTTGGGTCTGGCACTGGAAAGCACATTCCTCGAGCTTTAAAACGTATGCACTCCAAATCCAGCAATGCCGTAGTTCATATTGGGATACTTGATTAATGCACCATGCTGGACTTGAACAGGCGCTAGGCAGCACAAAGCGCCCGCCAGAGGGCTGATTGGGTACATCCAGCGAGCTAATTGTCGTTCAGTGCCCATCGCATTGCTCGGGTCTCGGGGTTAATCGGATGAGGTGGTAGCGGCAGGGCGGGTAATCTGCATGAATTACCAGCGCTATCAGACGCCGTACGGAACAGTACAAACAGACGTAGTTGTGGACGCAGATGTAGTAGAGTATAAAGTTAAGTGCACTTTGTAACTACAAGATAATGGGAACTTTTTTGTGAAGCACTAGCAGCTCTGTCCTGATATGAACTTTTTTTGCGTTTAGAAAGAAACTGTTGTTTTGGTGTCATCATTGGTCAATGTTGTGTGTGCAGTCAATGTGACCGCTGGCTTAGCGCACAGGATTTTGTACTCTCAACTCATTTGTCTTGTCAGAACGCGAATACAAACTACGTGAGGCATTCTCAGTGCGAATGTTGAGGCCCCTGTCACAGGTAATCCTCACATGGCGGGGTCGGCGTGCGTTCGTCAAGAGGCACTTGTGGAGGGTGGAGCAGAGGATTGGCGTGGAGTGGCTGCCACAGGGGCGTCACAATGGCTGGTATTCACCCTGCACAGCCACTCGCTGCACGTGTACCATTTAGAGTCCCACCGAAGCTTCGGCCAAAGCCGGCGTTCTGTATCCAGCCGCCGAAAATGGACGAACTAGGCTCTTTACATATTATACTGTTTTGACTGCACGGCAAGAAACTCGAATGGTGCAAATCCGAAAGGGCATCCACGTTCACACTATACGGTTTTTTTCTATCACAATGGTTCTGATTTCGAATAAAACTGTAGACGTTCTTTAACTGCTAGGATTATTGAGTTACATTACGTCGAATTGAACATTCATTTGTAACCGTAGTGAAGGTAATAGCCTATTATAATTGCCATCAATAACATCTGATTATAATACGAAACTTTTGATTGCTGGTCACCCCTCTAGTTTTACTTGCGTTAATTTTACTGGCAAGGAACTCTTCAGTAACGACCTGGCGATTCTTAGCAGTCATTTACATTCCGTTCGATTTGATTAACAGCCCCTCCCCCCCCCCCCCCCACAGCTTCCTTGAGATTGCTGCTCCAAATTGATTAAAAAGTTAATGCGGGTTATAAGAAGAGGAAATGGTGATTGTTTGCCTGCATCGTGCCCCTACCGTCATTTGAGGTCCTGTCGGTGACATTCTGGGTTCAGACAGTCTGTTGTAGGAATTCTGTCGACTACTTCCTCGACTACGCTCTGCTGACTACGCTGCTTGCAAATTGTCTTGCAGGTTACTTCTAAACATTACAAGATTCAGTAGAAGAAATTGCAATCATACTTTGCTCTATTTTACCAATCTTGCCATACAATTTTTTACACATTAAATTCTGCATAATTTAATAATTATTTTTCATTTGTTCAGTATAGCATAATATACATTTTGCAGTAATCCCAAGCAACAAATCCAATAATTAGTTCACACACGTTATCAAATACAAAGACACGACTTTTATTTAGGGACAGGTACTCTAACTCTAACACATCAGCAGAGGAGTAAACCAACGGATAGCTACTGTAGAACGTACGGTTCAGGAGATTTAACCACGTGTTTCACGAGGAAACTTAAGCGATGATCTGACGTAGGGTATCTCTATGATATGAAGCAGTTTTGAAGTGTGGTTTTCCGGCAAGAAAACCGAGGCTCCTACACCATGCTCTGTTACTTCTTACTAAAACCACTGCTATAAGTTAGCATGCGAAGACTGTGTGTGTGTGTGTGTGTGTGTGTGTATGTATGTATGTGTATGTGTGCGCGCCATCTAGACTAGAACCCAAGGGAATTCTGGTCCAGGAACTGTAAGCCGTAACGAACTGAGGTAACTGGGTGGGCAAATCTCACACTGAGGACTTGTAAGAACTCCGATCTCTACTTTTCTGAGTTGTGTTGCAACTCGACGAATCATGAAGACTAGCGCTACACCTGAGAAGTGACCTCACCATTAGCGTCTCAGGTGGGGAGTCATCTGCGCAAACAATTTGCGGGTATATTGCTTTCTTGAAGTTGTCTGTCTTCATAGTGTGCCACAGAGATTCCGTGAGAACCGACGACTCGGCCATCCTGCAAGGAAGTGAACAGCTCCACTTATGTTTACAAACACTTACCTTCATAAACAATCTTGGAGACAACGTTAATAGCGATTATACAGGGTGTTACAAAAAGGTACGGCCAACCTTTCAGGAAACATTCCTCACACACAAACAAAGAAAATATGTTATGTGGACATGTGTCCGGAAACGCTTACTTTCCATGTTAGAGCTCATTTTAGTTTCGTTAATATGTTAGTACGCTCTCCTGACCTCAACCCTCTTGACTTCCATTTATGGGGGCATTTGAAAGCCCTTGTCTACGCAACCCCGGTACCAAATGTAGAGACTCTTCGTGCTCATATTGTGGACGGCTGTGATACAATACGCCATTCTCCAGGGCTGCATCAGCGCATCAGGGATTCCATGCGACGGAGGGTGGATGCATGTATCCTCGCTAACGGAGGACATTTTGAACATTTCCTGTAACAAAGTGTTTGAAGTCACGCTGGTACGTTCTGTTGCTGTGTGTTTCCATTCCATGTTTAATGTGATTTGAAGAGAAGTAATAAAATGAGCTCTAACATGGAAAGTAAGCGTTTCCGGACACATGTCCACATAACATATTTTCTTTGTTTATGTGTGAGGAATGTTTCCTGAAAGTTTGGCCGTACCTTTTTGTAACACCCTGTATATTGTGCATTTATCTATAGGGAAGAGAAGAGTTCCGCTGATGTTTGATAGATGCAATGCTACGTGACGTAATTTCAACATAGTGCAGTGAACGCAATTGAAATAAATTTCAAAATGTGCAATCTATTGTGGATGAAGAATAAAAAATTGACATACTTACAAGCGAAGCTCTTTGGATCTTCATAAATCTGATTCCCTGAAATAACGGAACAAAGCAGCGTGAAGGGCGATCAGTTTAATTACTTCTGCCGTAGTTAAAGCTTATTCAAGATTGCTTTTTATAGGAATTTTAAAGAATTGTAACGCACGGTACCGTATAAAACTCTTGGTAGGCCCTGCCAAGAATTTTGCTGTACTGAATCCATATCGCTATGGCTCCAATACTAGTACAGAGAAAATCGCTTACCGCAATCCTTTTCAAAGTGTCACCGACATGGATAGTGATTTTTCTGCTTGGCAGACAGCACAGATTTCTAATGATTTGTTTGGAAATGGTGTAAATATACACCTTCATTTACGTATGTGAGAAAATGTTTCGCCCACCAACGTCCCTGACTCAAACGATAAAGAATATCAGAAAAATTAAATCCGCGTAGTGATGTCAATATATTCTTTATTTGTTTATTCCGTTCGAAATCGCAGAGCACAGAGGACTGACTAGGTTTTTTTTGTTGTAAGTTTCAGATGTTAATTCTAGGTCTATGTATTGGTGGTGGTTGACAGTACTTGGCTGGCTGGATACTGACGCCATTGTTGATCAGTACGTGGATACTCGCATTCCTTTCAGTTACGTTCATTTATTTTAAATTGGGTTGGGATTGTATTTGACTTCTAACTTTAACAACCGATACTCAGCTGGATTCGTTACGAGGAATCGATTAAAATCGAGATCTAAATTCCTTTTCTCAAATAGAGATCACGTCCTCTTCGATGAGAGGCTCGAACTCATGCGTTTGCCATTCGGCCGAATACGTCCGACTAATCCAATTTCAATGAGATCTGTCCGTCACTCGGCCGTATTGGGCCGAGCAGGTCATTTCCATTGGACTCGTCACCTGTTTCGGGATTAGTCGGCCATATTCGGCCAAATCCGGCCGAACAGTCGGTCGGACGAATTCGGTGTCAGTGGGCGACCGGCCTAAGACGCAAACTTCGTGGCTGAAGCGTTGGTTTCTTACAAAACGACGGGGTTTTTACCAGTTTCTATACTGTTTGTTCAGCGTTTCAATAAACGGAACAAAAAAAAAAAACCTGTTAGTTTAAACGCTATCCCTAGATTGTGTAGCAATAAATGGTGGATATAAAAGACACTAGCCTTACATATTACATAATTGTACAAAATTTGTGTCTTTACAGAGAAGCCAAAACCGCATACTTTGGAATTTTTTTCGGTCTATCTGTGAAATGAAACGGAGACTAATAACGTAAATACTATAATTTTTGTCCGACTGTGCAGGAATCATACAAAACTCCCTAAGAATTTCAACCTGCACCTGCTGATAAATTTATGTAATCAGTTAACATACAGTATACTTTTGATCCCAATTAAAAACCAGTTTCCGATGAAACAAAGGTCAAAACTCCATTTTTTAAAAAAAATTTCTCCTCTTTGCATGCATCAAGCGAAAACTAATGAACTGATTTTAATTAAACTTACATTTACAGTTAAATGATATCATCGGTTAACATTCAGGACACATTTTATCTCAATAAGATACAACAATGTCTAAGAAAACTTCAAAAAAATCTATGAACACCAAAATAATTTATGGGTTTTACTTAAATGTATCACACTGGTAGTTTACACAGTACATACTATAAAGTTACAGTAGTAATCATCGTCAAATCTATGCAAACAAAAATAAACGTAATCGCTCTATTTTTGCCTTCGAATACCTACGTTTCTACGGACGTAGTTCACTTACTAGACAACAAGTAACAACGTTAACCTTTCGTAGGATTGATGATTAGTTTAAATCGTACAAACTACAATATATCGACTTTGTAATACTATTAGGAATTTTATATCACTATTTACAAACATACAAATATTGTAAGCTTCTGTAAATGAGCGAGGTAGCGCCACTTCAAATATTGCTCAGAGAGTAGCTTGTAAACAATACGGCCTACTGGTATTTAATCTACCTAAGGGTTGGCAGTTTCAACAAGTAGTACAAACAGATCACATTATCGCACTTAAAAATTTATATACAACCTGAATTCAGACGGAAAAGAGGAGATTCAAGAAAGAGGAAAACATAGGTCAGCTTTTTTGATAGTTTATCTGTGAACTGGCAACACAATTCTCTAATTGTGAATGGACAATGTCGCGGGCACGGCTATTCTCTTAAAAGGTTTTGCCGCGAGCAAGCTATCTATTCGAGTAAAATTAAATTACTTGTTTTTTACGGTTGAACACAGGGTCACGGTACAGCTGTTATTATTTATTTAACACTAGCTTTCCACTGTATCCTATTTTCTTCATTTAAAAATTTAGTTCAATACTCGCTTTACTTGCGTGATTATTTAAATAAACTTTTATCTTTGGTCATGGATAGATTCAATAATCGTGGCAATACTAGTGGCATGAAAGTGAAACAAACCTTTATCTTACAGGTTTAAATTTAAGCAGTAGATTAGTGCTTCGAATCGCTCTAAAATACCGTCATCAGATACACCTTTTGATTAGTCCCGCTGATATTGTGTGGTTCTATTCAGATTTCTGAATTTACTTTAAAACTGATCACTGTGCAGACATTACAAGCACAAAAATTCGTAAACCAAGCTTCATTACCGTTTACTAACCCAGACAAACATGAATATAGTTGTAATCGTAGGCTTCCGCGGCTGTATGGCGCGGCGCCATCCGGACAGCCAAGGATCAAGTGAATATATTTTCTAACTTTTGCCGCATGTGAAAAAGATAGAAACTTTGCCTTATTGACTCCCGAGTCGACAGATACAACCGCTTCTTCCGCAGTATTAACCTGAAAATTTCGCAAGGAGAAGCTTTTGTCTCCTTAAGAACTCGCTACAAAAGTATTACTGAAATATGTAAGAATTATTAAAAGATTAATTAATTTACGCTTAAATAAAAAGTTTGCTACTTAACAGTAAAGCATTTGAAGGATATTATTGAAGTATAGAGCGCATTCCAAAGTAACGTGGTCTGGATACTTCGGCCAATAACATAATTCTTGATTGCTCAGGCTTCCGCGGTCGTCGTATATAGTCCTATTATGTTTGTTTTCCGGGCGGAGCCACGTCGATTTATTCATCCATTCAGCCATCGTGCTTTGGCTACCATCAGTGGACTGCCTCTTATGAAAGCCAAAGCATGATGGATGAAACACTAGGTTTTAATAAACCGACGCAGCATCACTCGGAGAACAAAGATAACATAATTCTTGTATACTAAGGAAAGAACTTCATAACCCCTGTTTCATTCATTTTCAGTTGGAAAGGGTGAGAGGGAATGCGCTTTGGAAAACATATGCAGGCAGTATTTTTCTGTTTGTTTCAAAGTATAAGTGTGCAAATTCCCATTGAGATCTGATGAAATATGTGGTTTTGTCTAAATTATGGGGAGGAGGGGTGGGTTTTTTAATTTTTTTGACAGGAACCATTTTCGACATCCCCTCGACAATTCACCATAGCTTCGCCGTAATCGGACGAACGGTTTGCTGGTTTGTTTAAATTATGAGGTGTTATGGGCAAGAGGGGGTAATTACGGTGGTGGAAAGAGAGGGGAGGGATTGGGTTTTTGTGAAATTAATGTGTACAGTATTTCTCTCTCTTTTTAAAAGTATAAGTGTACAAATTCTTATCTAAATTGGATAAAAAATGTGGTTTGCCTAAATTATGGGGTAAAAACATAATGAGGGGTGGACAGCGGGAGAGGGGATGAATATTCGGAAACCATATGTTGGCAGTATTTTTCTGTTTGTTTTAAAGTACAAGTGTACAAATTCCTATCTAAATCTGATAAAAAATGTGGTATTGCCTAAATTATGGGGTGAAAAAATTATGGGGGTGGAAAGGTGGCGAGGGGATTAATATTCGGAAACCGTATGTAGCAGTATTTTTATGTTTTTTTTAAAGTATAAGTGTACACATTCCTATCTAAATCGGATAAAAAATGTGGTTTTGCCTAAATTATGGGGTGTTATGGGGAATAGGGGGTGACTGTTTGGAATTTTTTTTTCACAGGAACCTTCGCAGGCGCCACACTCGAAAACTCTCCAAAGTTTCATTGCAATCTGATAAATGGTATAGGAATGCATAGAAGACGAACAAACCCACAAACCCACAAACATTGATTTTTATACGAGTGACCCGGCAATGCTTCGCTATTGCTGGACTTGAGTACGCACATAGATTAAATGAAAAAATATTTACATATAAATTTTAAACTGCTGTTTCATTCATTTTCAGTTGGAAAGGGTGAGCTTTGGAAAACATATGGAGGCAGTATTTTTCTGTTTGTTTCAAAGTATAAGTGTATAAATTCTTATCTAAATCGGATAAAAAATGTGGTTTGCCTAAATTATAGGGTAAAAACGTACGGGGTTGGATAGGGGGAGAGGGGATGAATATTCGGAAACCATACGTAGGCAGTATTTTTCTGTTTGTTTTAAAGTATAAGTGTACAAATTCTTATCTAAATCGGATTAAAAATGTGGTTTGCCTAAATTATAGGGTAAAAACGTAACGGGGTTGGATAGGGGGAGAGGGGATGAATATTCGGAAACCATACGTAGGCAGTATTTTTCTGTTTGTTTTAAAGTATAAGTGTACAAATTCTTATCTAAATCGGATACAAAATGTGGTTTGCCTAAATTATGGGGTAAAAAGGTAATGGGGTTGGAAAGGGGGAGAGGGGATGAATATTCGGAAACCATACGTAGGCAGTATTTTTCTGTTTGTTTTAAAGTATAAGTGTACAAATTCTTATCAAAATCGGATAAAAAATGTGGTTTGCCTAAATTATAGGGTAAAAACGTAATGGGGTTGGAAAGGGGGAGAGGGGATGAATACTCGGAAACCATACGTAGGCAGTATTTTTCTGTTTGTTTTAAAGTATAAGTGTACAAATTCCTATCTAAATCGGATAAAAATTGTGGTATTGCCTAAATTATGGGGGTGGAAAGGGGGCGAGGGGATTAATATTCGGAAACCGTATGTAGGCAGTATTTTTATGTTTGTTTTAAAGTATAAGTGTACAAATTCTTATCTAAATTGGATAAAAAATGTGATTTGCCTAAATTATGAGGTAAAAACGTAATGGGGGTGGTAAGGGGGAGAGGGGATGAATATTCGGAAACCATACGTAGGCAGTATTTTTCTGTTTGTTTTAAAGTATAAGTGTATAAAATCCTATCTAAATCGGATAAAAAATGTGGTATTGCCTAAATTATGGGGTGAAAAAATTATGGGGGTGGAAAGGGGGAGAGGGGATGAATATTCGGAAACCATACGTAGGCAGTATTTTACTGTTTGTTTTAAAGTATAAGTGTACAAATTCCTATCTAAATCGGATAAAAAATGTGGTTTTGCCTAAATTATGGGGTGTTATGGGGAATAGGGGGTGACTTTTTGGAAATTTTTTTTCACAGGAACCTTCGCAGACGCACACTCGAAAACTCTCCAAAGTTTCATTGCAATCTGATAAATGGTATAGGAATGCATAGAAGACGAACAAACAAACATTGATTTTTATATATAAAGAATATATGTGTTATTAGTATATTAGATTATGACATAATTTTGTTGTAAATTTACAATTTATTTCAATTGAGTTATTAATTTTTTATTAATTATAAAAGAAAGTTCTGCTAAGATAAATCAATACTTTGATCTGTTTTTGTAACCAGTAAATTATCTTTCATTCGCCTTCACATGACAAGCCGTGTCAAACCGTGACTTTATAAGTCCTCATTCAATCGGCCACGTAGTCCACAAGAAGATGGCGACAGAGCCTCGAACGCCAATATCGGGTGGAAACACCCTTCTCACTCTGCTGGTCACCCGAGAAGACTGTATTACTACGAGGGTGAGTCAAATGAAAACCTTAAATTTGTAATAAAAAATCGAAATTTTGCACCGTTATCCTGTAAGTTAGTAAGCGTGCTACAAGCAGCGTGCAGAAAGGCCTGTAGGTGGCAGCATAGTGCAGATTCACAAATACCGTCGCAGTATCAGTATAAAGATGGCTGCCCCACTTGATACTTGCACCAGGGATTATTCGGTTTTTGAGTACTGAAGGTGTGAAGCCTATTGAAATTCATCGAAGAATCAAGGTTCAATACGGTGATGCATGTTTGTCACAGCAGCAAGTCTACGAATGGAGTAGGAAGTTTGCAAAAGATGTGACTTCAGTGGAAGATGCTCCTCGTCCAGGTCAGGCACAACGAGTTGTGACTCCACAGAACATTGCAGCAGTTGAAGCCATAGTGATGGAAAACCGCCGAGTGACACTGAATGACATTGCAGCATGTTTAAAGATTACTCATGGTTCAGCACACCACATTGTGCATGATGTGCTCCAGTTTCACAAAGTGTCTGCAAGATGGGTGCCACGGCAGCTGACTCCTGAAATGAGAGAACGACGTGTTGATGCTTGTGAAGAACTTCTTCGGCGGTTTGAACGAGAAGGTGATGGCTTCCTTGCAAGAATCGTTACTGGGGACGAAACCTGGGTTTACTTACACCAACCGGAAAGAGAGCGAGCAAGGAATGGCGCCATTCCTCATCGCCAGAGCCAAAGAAGTTTCTAACAGCACCATCAGCAGGGAAGGTTATGCTGACTCTCTTTTGAGACGAAAAAGGCGTCATTTTTTAGCATTACATGCCTAGTGGGACTACTGTCACCAGTGCATCATACACAGATCTCCTAAAATATCATCTTCGACCTGCAATCAAATCAAAGCGACGTGGATTGCTGTCATCGTGACAATGCAAGGCCCTACATTGCCCGTACAACAGTTGCAACAATCACAGACCTGCATTTTGAGTGTCTTCCTCATCCACCATACTCACCAGACCTTGCCCCAAGTGATTTTCATATGTTTGGACCACTCAAAGAAGCAATGGGAGGAAAGAAGTTCCGTTCTGATGAAGAAGTACGCCACGCGGTGCATGAGTGGTTGCGCGGACTACCAAAAGAATTTTTTTCTAAAGGAATTTATGCACTTTGTAAGCGTGGGGACTTGCATTGAGCGTGGGGGAGATTATATTGAAAAGTGATAAAGCTTTGTACCACTTCTGCACAATAAATAATATTTAAAAAATATTTAAGGTTTTCATTTGACACACCCTCGTATTACTCCGCGATTCACTAAGTGTGTGGCGGAGGGTGCATTGCACCTATCCGAAAGGGTAATAGTTTGGAAGGGATATACGGGATATTAAAAGAACTTGTAGCTACAATCCGAACGTGATCTACTGACACACACATTATCAGCAATACTATCGCACACACTTCTGCTTAATTTTTATTACAGAGTCTGTTGGTACACGGTTTTTGGGTTTTACCACCCGCATCATTCTTCATAGTTACTTATTCAGTCAAGCAACTTACAGAAAATTCTTCTGCAGTTGAGGCGTTATGACTGAACAAACGCATAGATTTTCAATATTTTTGTTTGATAGATGAACTGCAATTAAACCACGAAACGGATTTCTGTTAAGGAAGTAAAACAGATTTCTCAAAGTAGCTACAAATAAAAAATAAAAACTTCGTTTGTTCTACCTAGTGATTTTTATGATCCCGGAAGTCGTACGTAGTTGGTTGCTTAGCTACGTGTGGGTACGCAGATTGTGCACGCAGTTTCCGCCGCTCTGTGCCAGGTGCTGCAATCGATATGTGACACGCACAAGGTCACGCGGGGTCCATCTTCTCTCGGGGTCGGCCTCACAAATTTTCCGTCTCTCGACCGCCTCCAACTCTTCCTAACATACGCATTCTAACATACCCCCTCAATTGTCTGTTTTGTTTTCGTTAACAGTTCTTACGTTTCGCATACATACAAATATGACCTCATCTCTTACAATGTTACGTAACATCCTTTCCTTCTTTCTGTGAGAATCTTATGCGAAGTTCTCTCTCCACGCACCATTCCCTTCGTACCTTATACAACCTTCTAAACCACATTATATCAAAAAGTTCATTTTTTCTTGTTACTAGTATTTCCTATCTTCAAGACCTCTTGTATAAAACGGTATTATATGTATAAGTTATTTGGGCCTTTTAGCATTAATTTGGTTTGAATTTGCTGTGGATGTGTATACATTCGTCTTACAACTAGGGTTGTGGGCCCTGGAGGGTTTAACGTGAAATCCAAACCACAGAAGCGTTCTGGCACACTTCATAATACACAGTACGATGTGCCGGAGTTGAAGGTCGGGGCTTATGAAAATTCCCATCGAGACAGATTCGAACAGGGGTCGTTTCAATCCCAATCAGACGCCTTAGCCACTGAGCCACCAGACCATTGCAGTGGTTGTATATTTGTAGGTTTAAAATGTTCTTTCCGAGGGCTAGGTTAACGTTTGAAGCTACAACCTTTCTCTTCTTTAAAAATGTATATTTTACAAGTGGTATTGTGATTTTTATATAGTTTTTACTTTTTTTTTTTTGCCGTGTTACAGAACATTCTCACTTCTTTTAGACCTTTGATCATTATATTAGACACTGGTATTATCATTATTTCTGCCGTATTTTGGCCTTTGACCTGCTTTCTTTTATATTTATTTCAAATAGTTCTACCAATATTTTGTTAGTAACGTTCAACACCTCATCGATATACTAATTTTTACGTACTAACAGGACATTATTACGAACAAATCTTTAAACGGTTGAAAAATTCATATTTTTCTTTCATTTTCTTAATTTCTCCCTTTACATTTTCTCCTCAAACCAACAATTATTGGTTTTATTCCGCGGGAGAGATAAAGAGCGATAATTTAAAAGTTTCGCTCTGGCCTCGCATTCGGGAGGACGCGGGTTCGAATCCACGTCCGGGCATCCAGATTTGGCTTTTCCATGGTTTCTCCAAATCTCTCCAGGCGAATGCCATGCCTGAATTCCTTCCCGTTCCTTCTCCCCAGTCCCATCCCGACTCTAATGACCTTAGCCTTTGTCGAGGTGTAAAAAAAAAAAAAAAAAAAAAAAAAAAAAAAAAAAAAAAAAAAAAAAACTTTACAAGCTTGAAAATGTTAGTGATAGTATGGGTGCATGTGTTAGCGTGTATATGGAAACTAGTGTCTTGGATGTAAGAGGTGAAATGAAAGGATCAACCCGAAGTTAGCCAACTGAGGTCTTCTCATTTGACAGACACCAATTGGAACGACGAATTTTACCCCTCCATGTGCCGAACGAATAACCAACAATGTCGTGTGCCCTCAATCTATACACACCGTGTAGAGAGTTGGGCTTTAACCTGGGACATTGATACAGACACTTAGGCATCATGCACCGCTGTTCCTCTTGCACTGCTTTTAAAATTCCTATCAATACAGGGGCTTGATCCACCTAACCACCGTAACGAAGCATTTATAAATTACGCGAGGTTGAATGGGGGGTGGGGTCTACGGAAATCTCACGTGGGGTTTTGTAAAAATTGTTGGACTGTAGAGCTAAAAAAAAAGAAAAAAAAAGGTCTAAAAATTACACGAAAGTCGATTTTAAGGTGGTAAAAGTGAGGGTGTAACCGGCATTTGGAAGGGTATTCACAAATACATGACAACACTCAGTTTCCGTCTTTGAAGTAAGTATTTTTTCCACTCCGCGCAACCACGTACGTGTAATGATGGACGAATTTAAAATATGCGAGCATCGCTCAGTATTTCACTTTAGTAAATTAAGTGTTGAAGTGTAGTTTGCAGTCCGCGTATAGACTGTGACTTTTCATAGAAGTTGCGTTTTCCTTGAAATACTCAGCCGCGTGAGAACAACTTTACACAACTGTTACATTACGGCGAAATTGGTCGACCTTTTTAGTCTCAATGTTTCGTGGAGAATTTATACCAGTGAGTGATCGTTTGTCCTATTTCGGCTAAAACCATTTCATTTGTCGAACCTGTCCAAGGCACTGAGGACTAAGGCAAGGACCGTCCCTGCCTAAGGGATCAAAGGGAACCTGACAGTGAAGAAGTGATCTACCAACTGAGTACGTATTCCAAAGTACTGAATAATATACTGCAATTTAAAAAGACGGAATAGAATAGTCGTAAAAGAAATGGTATAGTTCCAAACAGACAGAAATCTACTACAAAAGTCAGATCGAGTCGTTAAAACATACCACCTCACTACTGTAGGTACAGTGCAGTTTTTATAAGTGACAAGCACGACGATTTCTTGCAGATACTCGCCGATTGTGAGTGTACACGCTTGCATTGTCTACCCGCTTGCATTTCTTGTTTGGACTTGAACCAGTAGGACTCTGAATTGACGCAGAGACCTTTTAGTGAGCTTGTTGTCTGCTTACGGCGTTTATCAACAGTATGTCACGCACATGCACTCATTAGCCCTTAATCGTGTGCACAAAATGCAAACGTCTTGAGACAGCACACGGCATGTGTCATTCTCGCGATCTCGCTTGCATAGGCTTTGAACTGAAACATTACTAATATCGGGGACTGTTATACTTTCATCTTTAGTAGGCTATGTTTTTTTTCTTTAGAATGCCATACTCTTCGACTGAAAACCCATTTGCACCTTGTGAAAGTCACGGTTGCTTCATTTAATTAGAGAGATGCTGCGTTTCCAGTTCTGTGTTCGGTGTAGCAACGTTCTGAAGAGTATTCTGCCCGCGGCGCCCTTGCTCACCTTCATGAATTAGGACTTCACAGCAGCAGGACTAATAAGTTCTGAATAGTCCGCTGTTCGCGAAAAGAACCACGTCACAAATACCAAAAAACTGGGTATGCTTATAGAGACTGCCGTTAGGATTGTCTCGCTTTAAGATGTCCTGAAAGTTTTCTCTCTTCTCTTTTTTTTATGGCTTTCCGCCTTGTTGAGGTCATTAGAGGCGGGAAAGGACTTGGGACACGTAACGTTAAAGAATTCAGCAAGGATCTTTTGAAGGAACTATTCGGCATTTGCCTGGAGGGATTTGAGTAAATCATGGAATACCCAAATCTGGATGGCTGGACGGGAATTCGAACCAGCGTCCTGCCGAATGCGACGCCAGAGCGTTAACCGCTCAACCACCACTCTCGGTCCTCACGAAAGCAAGTATTTTTCAGCCGGGAAGGTTGGCATCGATCTTGACTTGAACTTTGTGGACATGTGACGAGAAATTCTGAAACTGGAAGGCACGGTAACAATCTTACCTGATGTTCGCGAAACAAGTTTTAATCGCTCGCCGCGCAGGAGTTGAGAGGTGATCAGGGCAATTTTTTTTTTTTTTTTTATTGATCCCGATCGTGGCGGGTGAGCGGTAACGATCTGGCCTCATGTTCAGGAGAACGCGAGTTCTAATCCGAGTTTGGCCAGCCAGATCTGGGGTTTTCATGGATTCCCCAAACCAATCCAGACGAATGTCGGGAGGGTTCCTGTAAATCGGCCATGGTCGTTTTTCTTCCCGTACCTTCTCACAGTCTTTTCCCGCCTCTAATGTCCTCGACGTCAACGCGGCGCAAAACTGTACGTCATAAAAAAAATTAAAAAAAATAATAAAAAAAAAATCCCGTCATGTAACGCTCAGAGTTCGTGGTAAGATCCCGGTGATGTGAAAAATATTCAGTAGTATATCCCAACCAGGGTTTCCTAGTTTGAGCACGGTTCCTTTTTTTCTCTACATTATAATCATTTCTTACGTTTTTGGGTGATACAGATGGAACCTCCTCTCAACGTAGCCAACTTTTAAAAAAAACAAAAAAAACAAAAAATTTTCTCCATTCAGCCGCTTTCTCTCAGTATAGTGAACTGCAGGCGCTCTTGAAGAATGTGGTGATAAACTTACAACTGTTACAGCTACGAAGTTTTAATATATAAACTACTCCGCTTTCTTCGGCAAATTGTCATTTGTTAAGGAAAGTATCCCATATTTAGGGGCGTTGAAAATTATTATATGATTATCACCGTGATACCATCTCATACAACAGGCTTCGTCGTTATTGTGAACTAGCTGGTACCCACGACTTCGTTCGTGATTGTAAAGAATTCATATTGACAGCTATAGACATCTAACAACCATAGTGCACGATGGGAGACTCGATACTATTACCACACACAAATACCAGTCTGCTGCGCTATGTAGTTCCGGCAGCAAAGTAAAATTTACGGATACACACAAGTCTTTGGATGAAATACGAAAATATTCATGATCGACCAATTTCAAACACCATATCTCACACAATTCCACAGTTACCGAATTTCGGCCAACGTTGTGATCGATGGGAGACTCTGTGTTACTACCACACACAAACGCCAGTGATCTGCGATTGATAGTTTTCACTTAAAAGTGATACACCGTGACACATGCGTCTTTGGCAGAAATATGAAATTGACGCAGGTCGACCATTTTCATC
This sequence comes from Vandiemenella viatica, assembly GCA_031002005.1. Lineage (NCBI taxonomy): Eukaryota > Metazoa > Arthropoda > Insecta > Orthoptera > Morabidae > Vandiemenella > Vandiemenella viatica. Next base: position 189,923,512 of record JARYHS010013631.1, on the reverse strand, counting down.
CCCCATATTTTCCACACCCCCATAGCTACAGACATCTAACAACCATAGTGCACGACAACAGACACGATTCTACTACCACACATAAACACCAATGCTCTATGCTATGTAGTCGTGGTAGAAAAGTGAAATCTGCGGAGACACATGCCTTTCGTCGAAATACGAAAATATCCTTGGTCGGCCACTTACAACCACCATATCTACCACAGTACGACAGTTTCTGAAATTCGGCCGCTGTTGTGATCGAAAGGTGACTCTGTGCTACTACTACACACAAACGCCAGTTATCTGTGATCTGTAGTTTTCGCTGAAAAGTGATACACCATGACACTTTTGTCTTTGGCAGAAGTATGAAACTGCCACAGGTCGACCACTTTCAACCCCCATTTCTCCCACACCCCCATAGCTACCGAAATCTAACGACCATAGTGCACTACATGAGATACGATTCTACTACCAAACACAAACACCAATGCTCTATGCTATGTAGTTGTGGCAGAAAAGTGACATATGCGGAGACAGTCGAAATACGAAAATATCCTTGGTCGGCTACTTACAACCACCATATCTACCACAGTACCACACTTTCTGAAATTCGGCCGCTGTTGTGATCGAAAGGTGACTCTGTGCTACTACTACACACAAACGCCAGTTATCTGTGATCGATAGTTTTCGCTGAAAAGTGATACACCATGACACTTTTGTCTTTGGCAGAAGTATGAAACTGCCACAGGTCGACCACTTTCAACCCCCATATCTCCCACACCCCCATAGCTACCGAAATCTAACATCCATAGTGCACGACAGGAAAGATGATTCTACTACCACACACTAACACCAAAGGTCCAGGTTATGTAGTTGTGGCAGGAAAGAGAAGTATACGTAGATATGAATTTTTGGTCGAAATATGAAAAGGCCCTGCACTGGCCAACTTTAATCATTATATCTCCCACATCCCCACAGCTATCGGCATTCGGCCAACGTTGTGCACGACAGGAAACTCCATGCTACTTCCACCCACAAACATCAGTGATCTATGCTAGGTAGTGGTAGCTGAAAAGTGAAATATAGGAAAAAACACGTCTATTTTTATATATATATAAGATATAAGATTTGTTGGTGATTTTTACTGGAGATGCAGGAGGTAGTTACGCTCCGTGCCTCGATTTTGTATTTCATGTCGCCTTCTCTTATTAACGCTCAGAAAAGAAAACCAAATTAACATCGTGAAAAAAAAAATCTGATTTTTTTTCCCTGCAGTTCTTCTGTTCGTTTAATGCCTTTTGTCAGTCCGACCATCCAGATTTCGGATTTTCTGGACGAATTTATTCCCGTTTTAGACTCCAACCCTCTCGGTTTCAATGACTTCTACGTCAAATTACCGTATGGCACTGAATATATATATATAAAGGAAATTTCTTTATATGAGGACTCAGTTTTGAGTTTAATTTCTTCTACTATTCCTCTTGCCGACCTTTCAATTTCAGCAGCACTGTACTCCATTCACACTAAGGAACAGAAGTCAAATACACAGATAAAAAAAACAACATACACAACTCATAGATTGCTTTGGTTGAAGGAGAGGATTTCATATGGACGTTGTCTTCTGCTCTTTCCGAACTCGCGGCTGGCGCTCCTTGTGTTCCGAGAAGAGTCTAGTGATTTATTATGTCAGTACCGCACTCAACATTCCTCCCGAGCAGCCACAAAGTACCGGAAACCACGGGGCACGTGCTTCCGGCCACTCTGTAAACACGCCGCATGACGTCCATTAATTACGTGAGGTGAAATAGAGGGGGAGGGGGGTCAAGTGAAATCTCACCATAAAAGGGGGGGGGGTAGGAGTAAACAGATAACTCGCGTCATAATTTTAATTCCTTGAAGAACAGTGGAGCTAAAATAATAGGTCTACAAAAACTAGGTCATCAGCAGGGGGGCTGGGTCCCACCAGTTCTCACCACGGGGATTGGGGAGGGGGGAGGATCTATATTTCCAAAAAAACACCTCACTCACGTAATTATTGCACGCCTCCTAACTCCCTTTACCCGTCCTGCTCCGTGGCCGAGATCGCTGCAGCGTTACAGCTTGTAATAGTCTCATTAGTGGTGCCGTGGTGGCTCTACTTTAAACTCGTTAGGCTCACTGTCTGCAATAAAAACTACTTGATCTTATTCTATCAACATATTAACATTGAGCCCCGCACACGACACGTCTCAGGGGTTTACAAATGATACTAAGAATTGGTTAACAAAAGGTACTGAATTTAACAAACTAAATGATCATAGTTACAACACAAAATTTGACATGTAAACAGTAATGCAGATTGTTAGTTTTGTAGGCTCTTTCAAACAAGTCCCCGGCTAAATTGAGCTCTCTCTCAAGGGTATTTTTCGAGCCCCAATATGTTGTAAACTGTCGCACTGTTAGTGGCACATTGCCGTGTCCGCGCACTGCTGTCGACACTGCTGGTGACGGGAAGCGAACCTGGGACCCACAGATGACGGCGGGTAGTCCCGCACGTCCGTGCGCTCACCTCGACACTCCAGTCAGAAGTGCCTCGGGGCAGCATTCCATGGAACAAAATAAAAGGAAATGTCCCTATTTTCCTTAGGCCGGCATTACACTGTAAAAGATCTTTGTCCAAGATCTTTTATAAAACGTTTTATCATATTTATTTTATCAAAGATATTTTATGATATTTTTTCAGTTCCATTACACAATGTAAAATTTTTCGTCATAGTTCTCTGAAATGAACGGAGTAAAGTTGTAAGCTTTTTGCAGACCCACTTAGTGCAGCTGTCACAATATTATTGAAGATAAAGAAGAGAACTAAACATATTTAGGTTACGCCGTGGATTACGAGACTTGATATGATACGAGTTCATCAAAGTTTAGTGAAAGAGCTGCAATGTGAGGACATGCCAAATTATAAAAATTATGGTTGATGCTGAAGTATACGTCCAATAAATAATTACCACAATATTTTTATAAATATCTACATCAGATTTATTTACCCATATATACTATTGCGTGTTTATTTTTACGGTGCATGTGCCATGGGTTGTATTCGATTGATTGTGACGGATCTACACCATTCTGCAATATAGCACATGCATTGGTCTGCACATTACTTCTGTTATTATTGCAGAAACCTGTCAAATACTAATTTCTCAACACATAATTTTCTTATATTTTCGTCTTCTACAGTACAGCCTTCTATCATAGCACTAATTAACTTTTCGTAAGTGTTCAGCGTTTTATTCCTAATCTTATAGTCTATATGTTTCTGAGTTTACAACATTTCCTTCTTTTCATACTCAGAAATAAGGATTTTCGTGGATTCGACAGTCATAACCAACTTTGGTAACGTCCCTTACGCCATTTTCTTTGTTTACATTTGCAGGGTGGTGAAATCTTTTATAAAATGTAATGCCAACGTCTTACATTTTATAAAAGAAATTTTATAGAAGAAATCTTTTATAAAAATATGCCCCATTACACTGTAAAATATTTTATAAAATATTTTTTATCAAAGATTTTTGACAAAGACCTTTGACAAAGATCTTTTACAGTGTAATGCCGGCCATAAGCCGTCCCTGTTATCGACGCCGAAGAATCCTCCGAGAGCCAAGTTGCTTGTCACTTCTCACAATGCGTCCCAAAGTTTTTGTCACCGCGGCTGGGCCTTCTCATTGCTTCATTCATATCGGCGACAGCGCAGCGGGTGTCTTCACGAACCGTCCAGCGGCTGCAGCTCGCCGAAAAACAGCTCTCCCTCGTTCGTCCCTCACCGCCTCGCTTTGGGAACGCGACTCCTTTACAAGCCCCAATACAAGAAGAGATGTTCACCACCCGCTCACTGCTTGCCCATCCGGCTAGCAAAGGTTCCTCGTGGCTTCTTATCACACTGCCAAGGAGTGCATAGGCACTGGTGAGAAGGAAGCATTTACCAAGCGTGGTGGGTGAACGGTTAACGTTCTGGCCTCGCATTCGGGAGGACGAGGGTTTGAATCCCCGTCCGGGCATCCAGATTTGGGTTTTCCATGGTTTCTCCAAATCACTCCAGGCGAATGCCGGGATGCTTCCTTCAAAAAGGCCATGGCCGAATTCCTTCCCGTTCCTTGTCCCCAGTCCCATCCCGCCTCTAATGTCCTTAGCCGTCGACGAGGAGTAAAGCAATAATTTTTTTAAAAAAGGAAGCATTAGAGTGACAGTGCGTCGGGGCACCTTCATGTGCATCGAGTTACCCTTGGGTAAATCGAGGGCGGTATACGGTCTTTTGCTGCAACATTAGAACCTCAAAAATGTGGTGCTCGTTATCGCATCTGACCCGGGCAGGACAGCAATGCCAGAATGCTTGAGAATGATCATTCGTTACGACGGGTAGCTACACGGCGGAGGGATATGGTCTTACCGACGCCGCTTTCACGCAGCTCCCCACGACCAACGCCTTTGTGGTTGCAAAGACCGCTTTCTCTTCGGAGAATATGCGTCTGTACTGTTCTCTGCCCGCTCTCTGGGGGAGGTTTAGTTGGATACTACGACAGGTTTGAAGGCACGCGCATTGTTCGCTCCAGGTGTTTGCTTATTCCTACTCAAGCGCTTAGGAACCATACGCTTGTCAATAGTTTTTTTTATTAGAAAATATTCACCAGTGTGCTTTATCATTCGGATTCCTTGTAAAATTGTACGTCAATCTGTGACATAGCTGGAATGTGTGACAAATTGGAATTGTGCAACCAGGTTGTAGCACCACACGATTTTACTTTTTTACTGTGGTTTTGTCAACAGGAGCCAAGTCAAAGGTTTCTTCCTCCAATCACAATTTAACAGCCATAATAGTGTAAAGTAAACAAGTATTACCTTACGTTCACTTAATCCACAATACTAAAGTTGCTTGGAGCCTCCCGCGAGAGTCGTACAGTATTAACAATCGGCGTTCGGAGATTTGAACTTTGCAAACACAAAGAAGTCCGCTCAGAGGTTAACAGGATGAGGAAATTACAGCCATAAGCGGGATTTCAATAGATATCCTCTCGACTCCAACAACATTATCTATTAACTGGCAGGTAGATCTTGTGTTTACAATTTTGTAGACAGATTCTATTTCTTTGAAACCTCGCGTTTACAACACAGCTGAAAATTCTGACTTAGCAGCGCTTTTCAAGCGATCTGGTAGCTCAGTAGGAAGACGTTTGCGTATAAAATTCACTGTCCCGGTTTCGAATCCAACTGTGGACAGGAATATTGACTGAAATTGCTTTGTTAGTACACGATAAGTCATCACGTTCTGTGGTTAGGATTACTACTTCCAGCAACGACAGGGCGTAATGCTCAGTGAAGCGAAGCCCTGTCTCTCGGGTCTCACGAATGCCATACACACACAGGGCGCTTTAGCAGTAAACAGATAATGACGTAGGACCTGGCATTGTGGGAGGACGCACGTTCAAACCAGGAACCACGGATCCATATTTAATTTTTCAATAGTTTCCCGAAATCACTTCAAGCAAATGCCGGGACATGCCTTCAAACGGCTATATCCATATTCCTTCCTGTTTCTTTCCCATAAACGTTTCCCGGGACTAATGACCCTGAAGATGACGAACTGTAAGGCTCTAATTAAAAAAGTAAATAAATATTCGAAATTGTATGTTGTTTAGTAAACATTTCTTAAACTGGCCATATTAACCATTTATCTGCACCTGTTTTTGATAGACTTAGCACGTTTTCCCGCATTCTCCGGTGTGTCTAAGCGTCGCCTGTGTTTTTACTGTGTTGTGCAGGTGATGGTGTGAGCATTGTACTGGGCGACTTCCGCATCACCAACGAAGAGTTCACCCCCGAGCTGGCAGACACCACTTCAGAGGATTTCCGGGAGCTGGCGCTTCAGATCAGCCACAACGTAAGTCTCACAAACAATTAGACACGACGGCGCAAAACCAATAACAGTAAGTAATGGAAATCCGAAACAACTATGTTCGTAATAAATGAAGCGAAAACTTAGATTGTGTCCCAGTATTAATACCTGAGGTTTAAACTGCAGCCAATGGAACCATGTTTCAAAGTCATCACCGTGTTTTCTGTGTGCTACAAGCCAGTTTCGGTAGGTGCCATTTTATTTGGTAATCCAACAACGGCTAATGTCATGGTGCCCGTAAACTGTTGCAAACATTTTACGTTTAAGGTAACCTCGGAAGCGTGGTAACACCCAAGAGAGGAATTACATGTGCCACAATACCAAGAAATAGTAACATTAAATTGATGCGGTCTTATGACCTGGTTAAGAAGTTTTAAATTTGCCACGAATTCCGCCTCTGTCGTTGCTGCCTAACGTAGAATCACGCAGCGTCTCGTATAGGCTCACTCATATGAGAAAAGCAAAGCTCGTCAAAATGCTCAGCCCCTGCTTAAAATTTGAATACGAGCGCCTTATACAGGGTGTTACAAAAAGGTACGGCCAAACTTTCAGGAAACATTCCTCACACACAAACAAAGAAAATATGTTATGTGGACATGTGTCCGGAAACGCTTACTTTCCATGTTAGAGCTCATTTTAGTTTCGTTTCCACCTACGCTCAATGGAGCACGTTATCATGATTTCATACGGGATACTCTACCTGTGCTGCTAGAAGATGTGCCTTTACAAGTACCACACAACATGTGGTTCATGCACGATGGAGCTCCTGCACATTTCAGTCAACGTGTTCGTACGCTTCTCAACAACAGATTCAGTGGCCGATGGATTGGTAGAGGCGGACCAATTCCATGGCCCCCACGCTCTCCTGACCTCAACCCTCTTGACTTCCATTTATGGGGGCATTTGAAAGCCCTTGTCTACGCAACCCCGGTACCAAATGTAGAGACTCTTCGTGTTCGTATTGTGGACGGCTGTGATACAATACGCCATTCTCCAGGGCTGCATCAGCGCATCAGGGATTCCATGCGACGGTGGGTGGATGCATGTATCCTCGCTAACGGAGGACATTTTGAACATTTCCTGTAACAAAGTGTTTGAAGTCACGCTGGTACGTTCTGTTGCTGTGTGTTTCCATTGCATGTTTAATGTCATTTGAAGAGAAGTAATAAAATGAGCTCTAACATGGAAAGTAAGCGTTTCCGGACACATGTCCACATAACATATTTTCTTTGTTTGTGTGTGAGGAATGTTTCCTGAAAGATTGGCCGTACCTTTTTGTAACACCCTGTGTGTGTGTGTGTGTGTATATATATATATATATATATATATAAACCTGCCAGAAATACAGATCCTGCACATCACGCAGTTACTCCATATGATAATTTTATGCGCTATCTCCTTCGAATATGCATTATTTTTCTTCCAAATCTGACAATCGCAATATGGAATTCGTTTTATCTACGACAGAACTTACATGCTTATCCCATTCCATGTTGCCTTATTCCGTTATGCCCAAGTACTTCAGGGATTTAATCTCATTAACAGTGTTGCACCTTACGTCATACTCGTGTTCAAGGGGATTGTTTTTTTCGCTATAAGCATTACCTTGCACATTTTGCAGGTTAGTTTTAGTTGAAATTTAAAGCATTATCAATACGTAGCGTCAAGATTACGTGGAGTTTCCAAACAATCTCCAGAACTCTTACCTTCGCATAGCAAACAGTAACAAAGTGTTATTAACGTTGTATCCAAAATCATTTGTAAAAATTAAACTTCCTTAGAGAACGCCCGAAGTAACATCTGGATTCATAGAGGTTTCGAATCAATCATAGAAGTTTCGAATCAATTAAGGTATTTGCTGGAAAATTTCTTGAAGGCTGTGAAGTAGTAACATAGGTCAGATATACCATAAGAGAAATAGAATTGAAAACGAGTTTTTTACAACTTGTGGTGAAATCACTTTTTTAATGCAGATTCAAATTTGAACGCAAGTAAAATTAAATTCCATAAAGTGTTACGCTATAATGCAAGTTCATCATGCAGTCGTCAGTTGCAACTAAGATCCGAGTAGCAACAGTCTGCTCACTGGGGACATGTTATGGATATCTTTGTGGTGGGGGAATATTCCAACCCACACATTTTTTTTATGGCTTTCGACGTGTTGGCAACCTCAACATACTGTTTGTATAGTCATAATGTATATTAATATATCCAAGTATTTATCTGATTATCCAAGCGGAGAACGACACACACAACACTTACAATGAACACCCATGCCCTTCGCTGGACTAGCCCTGGACACTCTAGCTCGTACGCTTCTGAGCCCGGCCACGTAAACTGCACCGTACCGATGGTGATAACCCTGGTTGTAATTGTCGAATTGTCCGTGTTAGCCGTATAAAGCATATAAAGTATGTTTGTTAATCACTCCTCATTCCTTTCTTTTTGTATGTGAATATGTGACTCTGAAGAGTATTATCTCTCATTTATAAACTGAGTGAAATATTGCTCACCAGATTTTTAAATGTTAATAATTCCAGCAGTTATTGTATCTGTTCATTATATATGTTTTAGGTAAAGATTCCTGCTGTCTGGGTACTACTCATGTGTACAGTATTGATACCTGTATTCATACCATATCCGTACTTGGTGCGTACCTTTGACGGTGCGCCACATTTTAACTGATTGTGTTATTTTTAGATTCAAGGGCAGACACTGGCCTAGCCAACACTCTGTCTCTTATTTTAAATAATGTCAATGACAATGTGGCTAAGCTTTTAAAGCTTTTTAGTTTGGCCCGTCTGGTCCCTAAAATTTTGCGCATATTGGTCTAAGCTTTGGAATTGATTGACGGGCTCCTTACAACCACCAATCCAAGTTCTGTTTTTATCTTCCAGAATTTTAAGTTTTTTGTGTTATGTTTGGCAATTTATAACTGGCTGGACCTTTTACAGCCAGCCGGGTAGTTTGTTGTTTTAATGCTCGTTTAATCTGATTGGCCTTTTTAGAGCCAACCAGTCAGTGTTTGTGTTTTTTGTGGCTCTTTTACAGCCATTGTTTTAGTGTTTTACTTTATTTTGCTGTCTGTATGGCCAACCTCTTTACAGTCGGCCATGTATTTTAGTATTTTATTTTGCTTTGCTGTCTGCGTAGCCGACACCTTTACAGTCGATCATGCAGACGGTAATTGAGTTTTAAGCCACGTTGTCATACCAGGTTTTAGTCGGAGCACTAATAAGCTAGATATTGACGCACCCTAAAGATCCGAAGACAAACAACCGAGGCAGAACTCGAATCGGGGACTCTTACTGAGTAACGAATACATCGCCTGACACGAAGTACCGAAATGTTACTCATAAATTCATTTCGTTACTCGCATTTGTCGTGTGGATGTCAGTTTGATTCGATAAACGAACAAATACGACGAAACAATAACAATGTCCCGTACAATGCTTCTTACTAGATTCCCTAATAACGAGTACTGACTGATTTAGTAACGAATACATGTGAGTACATAATTTCTAGTTACCGTACTTTTACAGTTCTTCTGGTAATGCCTTTAACTTGTGCAACTGTTCACTAGCAAGTGATACTCCATCAACTCTGAAGGCTGTGTATTGGTCTAAAAAGTAATCGACGCCGTGATCACATGAAAGCCTCTCTCCCCACCACTCGCTAACTTAAACTGCAATCGGGCACTAACAGGTCCGCACGGCCTCCCTTGAAACCTTCTTTCGAAATTTTTGTTCCGAATAAAGCTAACTCTGCCACAGCATCTCCTCGAGGAGATTCAACTGCGTTGATTTCGACTTGATTTCGACTTGATTTTGCTAGTGTAGAAGTGTTGGTGTTGCGGTGCTTTGGTGGTTTGTGCTGTGTTGATCCGGTGTTGGTGTAGGAATAGGATGACAGATGAAAGGAGGTGAGCTTGGAACTAAAGATTGCAATCTCGCAGGACATTTGTGGGATTGGCGTCTATCCCGCATACGTTTTTAAAGTTTTATCAAACTAAATAATAAACGTATGCTTAATGCTTAAATGTTAAATAACAAAAATAAACATTTAACAATTTTAGCTAGCAAAACGGCATTAATTTAAGTATGTCTAGCCTCTCTTAGGTATGCATTATAGTAATTTCTTGCTTTTAAATTTTTGTTTATAATCTAATTATAGAAGTAAATAATGAAATATTACAAGTATTTAGTCTTCAGTTACATTACATGCCTTACGGTAAATCACATGTTTGCAAAATAATCTCCAAACTACTTTAAGAACTGTGTGTACTGCCAGTGGCCGAGAAGGTTCTTCCTGCTCCACGCGTCGTGCAACAAACAAAAATAACTGAACATACAATTGTTTTAGAACTCCCACACAAGCAGAAATTATACGTAACATATTGATGCAGATAACATTTTATGCATATCATTGTTTTATAATAGCAAATAATTTTTAGAAATTACTGTTTTGATTATTTTTTTTTTTTTTTTTTTTTTTAGAATTTATGTGTAATAGTATAATAACGTTAGAATTTATCGGGTATTATTAATAGATCCACTATAACTTTATCAAATTGTTGTCACAATGGAGCAGAAAATTAGGAAGGGACTATAAGGTCTCGCGGACGGACAAATTTTCGCGATATTTTGTTACGTATTGCGGATTAGCGTAAACTTATGCGTGATCAACAAGATTGCCAAATGATGCAGGATCCCGCTTTGCCATTCAGCAAATCCAGTGCCGATCCATTAACACATACTCTTCCAAAAGACACCTCAGTCTAGGTCTAACGGACAAATAACCATCAGGAATGTGTATGTAAGCCAAAGCTTTAGAATACAATCTGGTGTTTAGGAATTGTGCATCATCTCTCCCAGCCCACTGGTCAAATCCTTAACGATGGACCAACGGCGCTCGAACCAGTGACCTGATCTAACAAAATGATTTTCGAATGCTGTAAAACTAAGTTTTGTTCAGAAAATAATAAAATTTCTTAAAAAAAATTCTTCTTGTTTTGCCTACAGATTTTTGGTCCTTATCCCCTTAATAGTACTCCCTTCCTCTATTCATTCCTTCTCCCCTTGTTCTTTTCAGTTCATAGAGCGGTTCAAGTAAGCCTTACATGTCCGTGATGAATTTGTTTTAATGTCATCAATAGTGTCAATACAGCGCACTTCCAGCAGTGACTTTTGTTTTGGGAACAAGGAAAAATCGCTACGGAAAAAGATCTGTGGTATAGGGAAGCTGAGGTCATCTTACTGGAAAATTGATAAGGCCAAGTGAGCAGATGCATTGTGGTGATTGAGGAATGACTAGATGTCTCGCCAGAATATTAGCTGAAATGTCACGGCACAGCCATATCGAGATCCCAGCAAGTCCTCTGGTTTACATGCGCCAGGTCTAAGATTTTCTGAGCACGAGTTTCATCGGTTGATATCGAGATTATTTCTGGTTAGTGTTGCAAATTGAAAAAAAAAAATGTTTTTTTTCAGCTTTGTGAAAAAAACATGAAAAAAAACTTAGCACCCTTGTTTTTTTTTCAGAAAACAATATATTTCTTAAATTATAGTTTCATTTACGGAACTTAAATTTTACAAGTGTGTTTTGAATTTTACTGAATCATATAATGTTTTACATAATAATTCATAAATGTATCTATATATTTAACATAATTTTATTCATCCTCTATGTCAGTACCACATTCACTAGTATCAGCATTACAAACACTAGTTCAGTCGGTGTCGGAATTTTCTGTTTCTTCTTCTGTCTTCTCCATAAATTCAGAAGTAGTTACATTTTCTTTTACTGGTTGTTCTTGTATTGTACACAAAAGATTTTGAGATTGCAATTTTAAATTGTGAGCAAAGTACTCACTGTGCTTAAAGACTGCACCGGTAGTTCTGTATTACGGTCTTTTAAATTTGAATTTAAATCTATTATCATACAAAATAGGAGCTTTATTTCTTTTCAATCGTTGGTTTACGCTAACAGTTGCAAGGAAAAGATTCATAATTACTGACAATTTAATGACTCGGTATCACTATACGCTGAGAGTTTAACACGTATTCGAATACAAGGAAAGCACAATAAGTAATAAAAAGAGGCAAAAAACCGTAGATAAATATTAAATTCCTAATTTTTTTAAAAGATCCATAGGTCTACAGATAAATTCGTAGGGATAGCAGCAATAGTTTAAATAACGAGTATCAATGCAAACAATGGGGAACGGGGATTCCTTCTCGCGCAACCTAGCCTCTTCGGGAAGTCTCCGTTCATAAAAGAAAATTTCAGTCAATGTTGCCAATATTTTCGTATTATTTTTTTACTGGACGAGAAAAATATATTAGATTTAAAAATTAAGAAAAGTACTTAGAATAAACTCTAAAACAGTCATATTAAACAATAAATGCCTTACAAATTTGAGATTTAGTAGTTATAAAAAAAAACGTGTTCCAGAAAAAAAAATGTTTTTGTTTTCAAAGTTTTTTTCTGTTTTTTTTTTCACGTCAGAAAAAAAACGTATTTTTACAACACTGTATCTGGTGGAGGGCGACTTTCAACTATTGATAACTCGTAACACTGCGTACGACGTAGAATAACAAATTGGTAATTTTGTTTCATTAGTTGAAACGATTCCGTTTAAGTTTTCCCCGGATTCCATAAATCACAAATAGCACGATTCGCCACGAATACTGATACATCTTACACTCAAAGAACAAGTAAACTAAAGGAGATATTAGAAATAGGAAAAAATAAGCTAATCTTGAGAGACCGGCACTGCGTGTGTCGACAGCTGGACGCGCTGTTCGGCCAGAGCGGCCTGTCGAGTCGCTACAACGGCTCGCAGGTGTCGTCGGTGAGGCAGGCGGTGCCCGCCGCCCCCGGGCTGCGTGTCTCCTGCCGCCTCTCTGTGCTGGGGGCGGAGGTGCAGCCGGCTCTCGTGGGGGTGGAGTTCCTGCGGGGACTCAGGCATCGCAGGGGCCGCATGTGGCTCGGCAACTTCGCCATCGACGTCCAGGACATCGACTTCAACGGTACGTCACACCTGGAAATAGTCAAAGCTCTGTTTCAACATTAGGGTAGTTTTTCTGTCTGTTATTCTGAATTTTTATCCCTTGTGACCTATCTTCAGCAACCTTACTGTCTTAAAATTTCTGTTGTTCAAGCGTATCGGGAGCCCAAAGGATCTGTCTCCACTTTAATCGTTTCAATCCCATTTTTTCGTTTTTGTAGATATCCTCAGTCTTCCTGTGTCTAATCGCTACAGTCTCTCCATTACATTGCTCAAAGTTGTTTTTCCTTCACAACGTAATGTAAATATGCTGCCATAAGAAATAATATTTTTACTCTTTATGTTCCATTTGATTTTCCTTCTTAATATGTCAATATTTTGGCTAGTAAAGTTCTCCAATTTTGTTTGGAAGGCGTGATTTTTCACATAGTTGGAAGCAGTAAGGAAGTATTTGTATATCCAGCTATTAAGTCCATTGTATTCGACCTGAATTTTATTAGTGCAGGCACTACCAATTTGCGTAATAACCTTTTAGCGTTTAATAATTACATGATTCTCGATTTAAAATATTAAATATTTATTGGAGGGACTTTGACCCCGCCAGTATGGCTGCTCTTTTTAACGCGCCGCTACACTAGATCTGGGAGGTACAATGGCACTAAGTTTCTGATTGCGGTTTTGCGCAGTCATCTACTTTACGCGAACGTTGGTACGGTCCCTAATTTCCGCCTCGTGTAATACACATTTAACCATCAAAAATACGCTTTATCATACAGAACACAAGTTAAACGTCTCAGATAGATGACAACACATCCGCTCCATCAAAACTACAACAGGCGTTGCAAGCCGGTAGATATGGAAATTTGTTTTCAAAATTAGCACAGCCTCTGGTAGATGATGTGGAAGAAATGGAGAAGCTTTGTTGAAATTTGTTGTGCGTGGTTGTCTTTGAGGAAAGAACAATGAACTTAAAAAAACCACATGATTAAGCCAGAAGATATTAGTAAGCTGTTGGTACATTAAATAAGCATAAAGGGGCTGGCATGGATATTATCACAAATGTGTTAGGGAGTTAAATGATGGCAAAGAAGGCCCACCTAAAGTCACGACGAGAACGAAATATGTATAGTTACTAAATAATAACCGCTAAGGAATAAAATAATTTCTTATATTAGTATGTCATAGGAAATGATTTCAGCTCTTCGTGAATAAGTCATTCAAAGAAAAAGAAAATTAGACTAAGCGATTTTATTGCAAATATAACTTTGCAATCCATCATGATAGCCCACCTGGTAGATAAAAGAAAGATACTATAAACATGCTATCCGAATCCAAAAAGTATTTTTATTAATTGATCTAGAATCATATAACCAATTCTTTGTTCAACTAAAGAAGGCAATTTTCCAAGTGCCAATTCTTCTTTTTTACCTGAAATTATTAATCAGGAACAAAATACATATCTTTCAAATGTACTACGGTATGTCAATATCAACTCAAAAAGTAGTACTGCGAACCTTAAAACTTCAAATAACCATGTATAAAACTATTTTTGTACCTGCCTGCGATTTCAAAAAGAATCTTCGTGTGTTAGCTGATGTTTTATAGGACTATTATACTTTAATAGAAAAAAAGTAGAGGAAAAAATTCAGTATAGGAAGTTAGGTATAAACTGATTAATGGTCCTGATGTCGTGTCTCGATTAATTGCCTCGACACGGTAGTTAGATCGATACAACGCTAATGCTCCAACTGAGGCAAAAGAACGGAGGCGTATGGCACTATTCATACGAAGAGTAACAAATCAATAACACACACGCAGAACGTTTGATACCATTCATACTTACTCTGTGAAGCTTCCTCTTCATACGTTCGTATTGTTTCTTCGCAATTTATTGAGTGATAGTATTTTGGTTGATAATATCTCTACCAATTACTACTACATTTAATTAATACAGAATATTACTGTAATTTAGGATTGCGAATGGAGAGAAAAAAGTCTGAATAAAATGCTGCAAACCAAATGAACCATTTTAAAAATCTTACCAATAGTATTTATCGGATCACTAAAAGCAGAGAAATTTGGATTAGTGAAAACAGTACTTTTGAATCAGCCATTTTTCTGTGATGATTCTGTTTTTATGAGTTTCGAATCGTTTGTTTTAGGGTACATTGCCACAAGTTTTCCAGGAAAACTTAAATATAAATTAAATACGGATTTTTAACTTTCTTCCATTTGATATGAGACCAAAATGGCTTGCGCAATTAGGTGAAAAAGCCAACGTCAAAGAAATAGTAGATCCAGATGAGAAACTAAAAAAAAAAGTACATTTAATGTACGTAATCATTGATTATACTGCGTTTCGTTGACCTCTTATGTCAACTTCATCACATTACCACCAAAGCCACACTGACATTTTCGCACTGAAGGACCTCGAATTGCGCGCCGTGGCTCGTGCTCGAGTGGTAAACACTCCAGGCAAGGACCGCGATATAGTATCGCTATGGAGACCCACTCTTTGTACCTCATCCCGGGATTGATTAAACTAGGATTAATTGAAAAATCCGGAATATTGCTGCATCGCTATGTTTTCACCATGTTTTCGAGTTTCTGATATTTGTTTTAATTAAATAAATCTGGAATGATATGATACCGTATGGTTAAAATTACCTTCAAGGCTTGATTACAATTGATTATAATTTACGAAAATTTTCTCTCGATGTTTACGGATTTCATTCTTTGATGTGTCTTTCTCGAGACGCGTTTCATGTCGATAGTGGGGTCATCCCATCATTAATATAGAGATGTCGCGCTGAGAGCAGTTGCATTTTAATACACACGACCAAAATGAAGTTCGCTTGAAATTCATACTGTGGCTAAACGTATCATATAGAGTAATTGGATTTTTCGGTCGTCAATGATGGTTGCGTTAACTTTAAACCTCTATCTTACTCAACTGTTGTTCCTTCATATCGACGACTCTTTTCATTTTCAAAATGTATATTTTCTTTGCTACCTTTTCTGATTATCTACTCAATGAGTAAAGAAAACATGCCAGCAAAAATGTGTTTTTTTTTTTTTTTTCGCATGGATTGTATAGTTTAAACAGCAAATAGATGGATCCATTAAAATTCCTAACTTTTAAAAGTATTGTTTACACTTTGCAAGAAAAAATGATCTGTGACTACACCTGAGAAAAAGGTTTTTCTCAATAATTGATAATTTGCAGAGTGGCTTGTGTCAACACTTCATTAAGAGTAGCCTGTTTATGATTATAGAAATGTACCGTACATAACGCAAATTTCGGTTGTGTTCGTTATATGTTATATAATTTTAACGGTGCTCTGTTAAGAGAAAACAATACAAAATGTCTTGTGGAAATAATAGGGAAAAAAGGTACATCTACAAGGAGGAGGAAAAAGGGGAAAGGGGTCGAGACTACAGCCACCTCAGGCTTCGTGGGGGAGGGGGGTGGGACGGGGGTTCAAGGAAGATCAAAATAGAGCTACGTCGTTTATGGACGCTCCCTTAGTCACTCAACAAGGAAAAAATACTAGGAGTTGGTGTAATCGTGACACACTCTTAAAAATATATGTCGCGAAAAACACATTCAAAAAAAGAAAAATAAATAGGTATTTGTATTAAATCATTCCATAGATCTCTAGTATTTGGGACAATTCTCTCTCTCTTATATATATATATATATATATAAAACTAAATATTGTCAGTATTTGTTAAATGGCTGTCACATTGTCGTGTCTCAGTCTGCCCGTACAGGCCTGTTTATGACGCTAATATTTCTTTCGCCGTAGCGTCAATTCAATGCTGGCTGACTCCAGTGCTGCCAATCAAAAATATTTAAAACTACAAACCTTATAACCAAACAATATAGTCCATTCGTGGAACCTCTGTAGCAGACAGAGTACATTCACACATGCAGGCATTATTGTCACAAGTAATGATTTTTTCTTAAGTGTTATACGACAAAAATACCATTGACATAACTTAAAATGTTTTAGGGAATACAGAAACAGAACTCTAGATAATTTTTTGTTTAATTGTTTTCCCACACACACACACACACAGAGAGAGAGAGAGAGAGAGAGAGAGAAAAGTGAATATATACTTTTCGAAGTAGTACTCCAACCTTTTTGCGGCGTATATGTACAGATCACTCCTAGAAAAAAAAAAAAAAAAAAACTTTCGAAAAGGTGGTGCATCGAACAGCCTCGCACAATAAAGTTCTGAATGCATAGAGTTTATTATAGGAGCACTCAAAGAATCTTTGGTCCAAAAATTACTTCGCGTGGCTGTCTCGGAGATGAAGTAGTGAAAACAAATACACAGCAATCATGTTTCGCATATTTGAAATCATCCATTTTAATTGCCCGTATCTTTGGCGGTTGAGTTTCATTGCATGAGGGTTTTTCTACAAAATGAAACATAAACCGATGTAACAAGTTATTATTCATAAATACCTAGAAGCATGCTTTCAAAGTTTTATAATTCTATCTGAAGCACCCTGTATTATAATCGCCTTGCACGTTTGTTGACTTGTCCCTGTAGTTGAGACGAAGCCGGAGGCAGCTGCCGCTGCACCCCCTCCTGCCCCCACGCCGCATTGGTCCTCCTGGTCAGAGTGGAGTGAATGCCCGCCCCCGGATGCAGCCTCAGCCGCCCCCGCTTCACAGAGCCGCAGCAGGGTGTGCCTGTCAGCGTCGGGGGTGGCACTGACAGACGTGGAGCCGTGCCTACTACTGGGCACTGGGGGTGGCGACCTGGAGGCGAGGGACTGCGCCGCCCCCGAGCGACCCGCCCCCACCGCCATGGCCGCCAGTGTCTTCGAGGAGCCGGCGGCGCGCCCCCCGGATATTGCTGTCATGGGTCAGTTGCTAAATGCTTACTCGCCAAGTGGTATATGTTCCTCCTCGGATATCATTGGCTCGAATCACTATTTGATGTCCATTCAGGACGCTTTGTTTTTGTATTATTGGTATTCAAATATTTTTCACTATTTCTTTCGTTTTTGTCTTGTTTTTGCTTTTCTTTTTTGTAATGAAGTCAATGTTTTACAGAAATTACATTTCAAACGGTAGATCTGATGTAATTTTTGTAAATATTTCTTACTCTATCAGTATAAATAGTTAATCACAAATTACAAATAGGCAAAAATTATGAATGCAGAGTATATTAATGAATAGATGTGTTTTGAAGTACTTGTCAAGAAGCTTATGCATTTGAAGAATTTTTTGCAGTTCCTTTTATGTCTTACCACATTAGTAATTAGTGTCATTTATTTCTGTGATTTAAAAAGCAATACTTCTGTTCAATGAATTCCAAAAAATCGTTCCGTATTGTACTACTCAAGAAGGCTAAGGGTGGTTGATATGTCAGTGTCATTTGTTAGCAAAATTTTATTTGATAACATGTTCACTTCTCCTCTACAGACTTGTCCCGATCCCGCCGCTGTGACGAATGCGTCGAGGGTGAGGTTTGTGTAGCGCTGCTCGACGAGGATCTGCCCAGCTGCCATCAGCCGACAGATCCTCAGGACCCCACCGGCTGCGGTGGCCTGTGCAAGGTTGGATCTGAGCTGTGCTACAAGCTGGATATTGATGCTTACAGGTCTGTCTACACAGTTGTCATTTTTTCATATCTGCAGACAATAAAAATACCAATAGTCTCCTTTATAGGCATTACTCACCTTTGTGAGGAATCACAGAAGTAGACATCTTTATTCTCTTTGTGAGGCTTCAGGTCTAGCGAAAGATGAGGCATGGCAAATATGACACTCAATCTGCTTTTAACCTTGAGGAGATTTTTTTAAGTTCACAAAAGCAATGATACTGTTTTTTTAAATTTACATACTGATGTAATAAATTTTATATAAGAAATCAGTTTTTTATCCATATTGAGTAAAAAAAATGAGTGAAAACTAATATTTAAGCAAAATGTGGAATGTTTGATACAATACTTGAACCAGTAAGACTATAACAGTTTCAGTGGCAGATCCAGGATTTTGGTATGGGAGGGGCTTGAGCGGATTTTGGTTTGGGGGGGGGAAAAGCTTGAGCAGATCTCGTTTTGGGGTGGCTTCATCGGATTTTGGTTTGGGGGAGGGGCCTAAAAAAATCTCCAAAATTACAATGTCAGGGTGGGCCTAGATAGTTTTAGGGGAGGGGGGAAGGGGAGGAGCTTGAGCCCCTTAGCCCCCTTCCCTGGATCCGTCACTGTCAGTTTTGTTACACAAAAAAACCACGCATTCCTACTGTATTTTTATCTACTACTTTGGCTGTCATGTAGAATTACAACATTATCTTTGACCAAAAGCTTGGCTCAGGAAGGAGTAGTTACAGTGGTGTCATGTAGCTCAATATTACTGATATTTTTTTTTTATCCATTACTCTCCGACACCTGCTGTTCTTAATTTTTTTTTTTTTAACTGTGTTGGAGTGCACACCAAAGTGGCAATTTCCCTACAAACTCATATTTTCCTTTCAGGTATCCACTTAATATTGCCCTATATGAGCGTTCAGCATTTCTGGTAAATTATTCATTATTTCCCTTGGTAATTTATTCCAATCCCTGAGCACTTTACCCATGAAAGAAAATTTTTTCACAGCCCTGTGCCTGAAATTGAATGTCAAATTGTGGCCATGATTGTCTTTTCCATCCCATTCACCTCTTCTAATTCTCTTACCAACATCTTTCCATGCCTCACCACTAATATATGCCTTAACACTCCGGCCACTCTTTTCACCCTCCTCCTGTCTTCCAATGAATCCCATTGCTGCTCCTTTATCATATCTGTTAGTGTGTTCTGCAGATTATCAGAGACAAATCTAGTAGCCATTTTCCTTCCCTCTAACTATTGTATCTGATACCCAAAATGAGGGACCCATATTCATGTTCAAGCAATGATTTGACCAAAATTTAGAACCCAATTTCCTCACTTTTCTGGAACATGCCCCAATCACTTTCTGTAGTAAATGAAGGGTTTTGAAATCTTTTCCTACCACCTGCCCACTGTGTCCTGTCCAGTTAAGTTTGTTATCAAATGTTATGCCAAGATATTTACATTTCAAATATTCAACAAACAATTCCCACCTTAACTTATAACTGTAATCAACTGTTTTTTTTATCTATGTGCCTAATAAGCTGACTCTTCCTTGCATTCGTCTTCATTTCATGTTTACCCACCTATCTAGCTAGTTTTTTGTCCAGATCATGCTGCAGCTGGCCAGACTACCATTTTGATCCTATTACATGACATTGTCATCTGCAAACAACCTAACTTCTGAAAATAAAACATCAATACAATCATTAATTAGTATAATCAATAACAACAGTCCCAATACACTACTCTGTGGCACTCCCATTTTTACTTTCACTTCTTTTGATACTGTATATCCTATCCTAACTTTCTGATTTGCACATTTTAAGAATTCTTCTACCCAGCAAATCACTTTTTCATCCACTCCAATGATTTTCACCTTATTTAAAACATTTTATAGTTCATTCTGCCAAATACCTTATAAAGATCTAGCGCTACACTATCAGTTAGACCATTTCATCCAAACTAACTACACAGTTACTTCAGTTTGTTACAAAAAATAAAGCAAAGGACAGCTATAATGTGATATCAGAAGGAAAAGAAATCAATGAAAGTAATTTCACAAAATTCCTGGGTGTATGTATAGATAACAAATTGAACTGCAAACAGCATATTCAACAACTTCTTAAAAAACTGAATTCTGCAACATTTTCACTTAGGGTAATATCTAGAATACCTAATATAGAAACCAGAAAGTTAGTATATTTTGCATATTTTCATGCCCTGCTCACTTATGGCATCTCATTCTGGGGAAACTCGTCACAAGCACAGAGGGTATTTAAATTGCAAAAACGTGCTATAAGAAGTATTTGTGGAGCAAGCCCACAGACGTCGTGCAGAAATCTATTTAAAAACCTGGGTGTACTAACAATGCCAGCACAGTATGTATTCTCCGTACTATCATTTGTAGTGGAAAATCCTGAACACTTCAATCTCAATGCTGACATACATAGCCATAATACTAGGAATAAATATAATATTCACAAGGATTACAAATCACTGTCAGTTGTACAGAAAGGGTTAACATTTACTGGAGCTTCCTTATTCAATGTCTTACCAACAAAAATTAAATGTTATCTACAAAAAACAAACTACTTTAAGTCCAAACTGAAAGAGTTTCTGCTTCAGAACCCATTTTACTCTGTGAAAGAATTTTCTTCTTGGAATTTGGTAACTAAGAATGACTGATAAAATACAATATTATATATGGTGTTTGGAAGGGGAAGGTGACAAAGTTGTCCACAATTACTAAAATGATATATGGTTTTTCTTTCTGTTGAAACTTTTGACAAATGAAGTAATTACACTGTTTACAAAATTTCACTCATATATAGTAACTAACATGGGATAGCATGCACTCAAAAACTGGTGTGAAAAATTATGATACTAAAAGGTTTTTAAGTAATTGACTGCTTATGAATTGTGGTAACTGGTTGGTAAGAAATTAACTGGTTGTTAGATGCTGGTAACAAGTGTATACACTGTTCCACATAATAAGTATTAATTAACTCGGGATTGTATTTGTAGAGTACAGGAAATATTGGTTATACTAATGGGTTGTAACTAACTTGTTGTCAATATATAATAATATTATCAATTATATAGTAATATTGACATTACTAATAAGTGTATGTACTGTTCCACATCCCCGAGATTATTCTCATATGGGATCAAAGTGAACATATCTATCTACCTATCTATCTTAGCTCGTTGAGATTTGCTTCAATATCCTTACCTAAAGCCATGTTTTCGATTAGAAAGAAAATTTTGTTTCTCTGACATTTCTGATGTGAGTTCATATCACTCCCTCCATTATTTAGCTACCACAGATCTTGAACTGACTGGCCTGTAATTTTCAGTCCTATTTGTCACCCTTCCCTCCTTGCCTTAGGTACGGACCCGTATCCTCAATGTTTCATGTTGTGGACAACTGCTGAATATATGAAATGCTCTCAGGTGACTAGCCGAGTCAAGAATGCCATCTTCTGGAGACAATGAATTTAGTTGCTGAAATATCATGTGACAACACATTCTTGACTCGGCTAGTCACCAGAGAGCATTTCATACATTCTCAACGCTGAGAAAGACTTTGTTCTTATATAACTGCTGAATGGTCTCCAATCTAGGATAGGACTCTATGAACACCAATGAACTGTAATAGTCTTTGCTGACGATTATGAATACCCCTCCATCATTATTCCTCTCTGTTGTACACACTGTAACCACTGGGAAAAATCTCAGTGTCTAGTTCCCCTCTTTTAACCAAGACCTTATCCCTATAATTACTTGTGGTTCATGTATCTCTATTAAATTACCAAATTCTACAGTTTACCAGTAACACTCTAATTACTGGCTTTATGATATTTTTAAGTCTAACCTTTGCCTTCACAGTTGTGACCTTTTCAAGCTTCATCTATTACTTTGACATTAGCGATTTTTTCCTGCCATGCGTCTACAATTTGTGTCCCTTTAATCACTTTTTTTTATCCCCTCACCAGTAGCCCCTAGACTGAAAAAGGCACAGTCCTGACCCCATCATAATTGGAAGTGGGATCCCTCAGGGGCCGATCAAGGGGGGTGGAGGGGGCTAGGAAGCTCAAGACAGCCCCCAAAAGTATCTAGGTTCACCCCTAACATCGTTATTTTGGGGACCATTTTTTTCCCTATTTTGCTCTCCTGATCTTTTCCGATGCTATAAAGGCACACTACACCCTTGCCCAAATCAAGCCCCTCCCCAAACCAAAGTCCACTCAAGGCCCCCCCCCCCAAACCAAAATCCAGGATCCACCCCTGGGATCCCTTCCAGCTTTAGTTAAATAACTCTGAAAGTTTTGCTGTTTAGGTGTATGCCATGCCTGGTGAAACCCTACCTACCAATGGTCTCTATAGACAGAAGCCCCAAGACAGAACTAATGCCATTCCAAACTAGTAGCTTGTTTATCATCCTTACTACGTGGCTGGCCACGCAGACTCAAATCTGGTATGCTGCGTCTCCTACACCACTTTCCTCAGGGTCTCTTTACTATAACTTGTGTTTTTATCAATACTATTCCATGCACCTCCCACTATCGCTACTCTATGCCCCTTAGTGATACCCTTACAAACTGAACCATTTATACTCTATCTATTACCTGGTCTAATGTTGCACTATTGATAAAACTTGTGACCTGGCTGCCCATGCTTAAATGATCTTGCAGAAGAGGGTGTACATCTCTCCAATGACTATTACCTAGTGGAACCATATTCTTCCACCAAGCATGGTGGGTGAGTGGTTAACACTCTTGCCTCGCATTTGGGAGTACGTGAGGTTGAATCCCTGTCCGGACATCCAAATTTGGGTTTTCCTTGATTTCCCCAAATCACTCCAGGCAAATGCTGGTATGCTTCCTACCAAAGGCCATGGCCGAATTCCTTCCCATTCTTCACCGCCTCTAATTACCTCGATGTTGATGAAGTGTAAAGCCATAATTTTTTAAAAAATTCTTCCTATTTTTTCTTTGCAATCCCTGTTCCTAAAGACTGGCTGCACCCCACTCACTCCTGCATCTACATGAGATTCTTTCCAACCTGCCTCTGGAAACAGGTCAAACCTATCTCTCCTCACAAGTTATGAGTGTCTGGCTTCTTCATCCATAATCATATTTTCCCTATGACCTATTGGCTCCCAACAATCTTTCTCACTTTCCCCACTAAACGCACCATCACTGTTTTCTGCCTGTATAGACTGACCCTTAAGGGCCCTGTTCCCTTCTGCAGCTTCCTGAACACTGTACCCATCTCTTTGATCTTTCCATCCCTAGTTCATAGCAGACAAAATGATAGGAGAGCTTCATTTAGTTCAGTGTTTCCTCTCCACTACATACCCAATGCACTTCCTACACCCACTGCAACCAACACTATTTGCAATGAACTTGAGACTTCAAGTACCTTCTACAGGAACCTTAAGTAGTAAAAATAATATACGGTAATCTTAAATTTAATTTATAGACTAATCTAATAAAGTTTATCCCACAAAAACAATTCTTGTAAAAATAGGCCAAGTCTCGTGTTCATGTAGTGACAAAAAGTTATGAGATCTTCTTCTGAGACAAGTCTACTCCTTACAGTGTGTATTCACTTCACTTTGTGAAACAGAATGGTTTCTCCCGGTGTCATAGATCATTTACTTAGGATAAAAGAATCTGATGACTTGGCCATTATGCAGGCCATGTTTTAGCTAACCTATATAAATACCTTAAATGTGTTGCTTTATCGAACACTTATAAATACTTAAAAGCCAAGATTTCCAACTCTCTTTTTGAATTTGACAAGTATATATTATTCCCTCAATTTCAGTAAAAATTATGACTTGCATAATGGCCAAGTAATCAGATTTTTTTTATCCTAAACAAACGATTTATGACACCGAGAGAAACCATTCTGTTTCACAAAGTGAATACACCCTGTAAAGAGTAGACTTGGCTCAGAAGAAGATCTCATAACTTTTTGTCACTACATGAACACGAGACTTGGCCTATTTTTACAAGAATTGTTTTTGTGGGATCTCATTTCTTTTTTTAAGTTTATGGCTTGTCCTGAATGCCTCTCAAATGTAATTATTCCATTTGAAAATCACTGGATAGGGAAATTTTAGAATTTAATACATCAATATGTTACCAACAATGTCTCACTCCCTGCAAACAGTAAGTGTGCGCCGTAGCCGAGCGATAGCCATTGGTTTCAATGCCACCATAAACAAAATTACTAGTAAATTCCAAACTAAGCACAGGAAAAAATTTAAATTTAAGATATTAGTGAAACTTGCTGATCTAGGCAAGGACGCAATGCCAGGGACCCAAGAAGGAAATATGCTATATGGCAAAGTGTTTCTGCTCACCAACTACATTAGGTGTTCACATGAAAATACATCCTGAACCAAGCTGTAAAATTATAAATCCATAGGAATGGTGAATATGCAGTTTCGATTCGTACGAAAATAAAGCCAGTTATCTAAGTTGTTTTGTTAGGTTACATTGGTAATTGTATTTCTCAGATGAACAATGTGTTACAATCGCTGCAACGTTAAAAAAAAAAAAAAAAAAAAAAAAAAAAACACAAACACACACATCCCCAAACCTTCATTTGTTTTTCTGTTTTTAAATATTTTGGAAATTCATTCTCTTCATGAGACAGGTTCGACGGTTTGAGCATATAGCTTCATCCAAAACAAATCAATTAACCTGCAAAATATGCACTGGAACGTTTGAGTTGCCATTGAATAAATACAGGGAAAATCAGCAATATCATTACCAACAATGCCCCAATCTCTGTGAACAATGTGCGTTGTAGCCGAGCAATGAACGTTGCCACTGGTTTAGATACCACCTCAAATAAATAACAAGTAACATCAAAACTAATCATAGAAACAAAGTAAAATTTAAGGCTTTTGTTAAACTGGCTTGCCTCCATATAGTAAAGAAATTTCAGGTTTATAGCTTCATCCTGAGCAAAGTAATTAAGCCACAAATATGTGCCAGAATTTTTCATGTTTGGGATTGTAATTAAATAAATATGGGGAAAAACTCCAATATCAGATTTTTCTTATTATTTAGGGATGAAACCAAATATGTGTACCAAATTACTTGTTTCTGGAAGTACAGTGGAATTTTGATGTTGGGGTGTTGTGTCGTAATAAAATTTTGAATTTCAATAAGTTCCAAAGTAAGAAAAGGAAAGAAGTTAAATTAAAGACATTAGCTAATCATAGTAAGCTAACTCTACAGTGAAAATCTGAGGTTTATGAAGTAATTAGGGTAGAAAGCGATTTCATGATCGGTGTAGGTAAGGGGGTATGTATATGGAAATCTAAGAGTTTCAGACTTTTCTTATAATATGTGGGTAAAATGTTATCTGTGTACCAAATTTCAGCTTTCTACGGCTACGGGAAGTGCCTTAGAATTTAGATGATCATCAGTCAGTCAGTAAGTGAGTGAGTGAGTGAGTGAAAAAATCGCTGTAGTTTGCATCCTAATAACAATAGAACTAAGAACAGTAACGAACTAAAATTTAGTACGTTTGCTAAGATTGCTGATATCTATGCATAACAGAAATTTGAGACATGTAGTATAAATACTAGCGAAAAAAGTGAGGTTCAAAAATGGCCCGAATGGCTTCGAGAAAAGGGTAGGCAGTGCCGCCATTGACTCGACTTGGTGGGTGCACGGTAGTGCACCCAAATAACATGTGCTTTTAAAAAAATAATAGTAGATTAAAACTTAACTTCTCAATAAAGTTTCTGTAATAATAAGTAGCTAAAATATTTTACTACGATTGTTTTTATTAACAAGTTTCTGTTTTAACATTTTGCAAACAACTTAATCGGACTATATTATATTTACGAAAGTCAATAAATGTAACTTATTTTTATGGTTTCAAAACTTAAATCTGCAGTAAAATTTGTAGCATTGATATGATGCTACTGTTGTGTTGTAGTGTCAGCAGTCAGTTATTTAACATCATGAAAGATTTAAAAAAAAAAAAAAAAAACTGAGTAATTATCTTATTGGCAATTACTCCTACTCCATTCAAGAGTTTGACCAAAATAATTAATTGTACTCAATATGAACTTTTGCAAAACACAGTTGTAAAAATTAATGTTTAAATTGTTTTCTTTATTTGCCTTTGTAACATATGATTGTTTTCACTATGATTATGAGTCATATTGTAAGTATGTGCATTAACCATGACATGTTTCAAATCCTAGAGGTCCTTCCTCAGCAGGGACCCATGAAACAATATTGATAAATAAATAAACAGATGGAGGCAGAAGGGCAAGAAAACAACAAAAACAAACTCATTTCACAATATTTTGGTTCTTAACCATAATGATGCCAGAGATCACATATGTGGCAGGAGGGAGATGTGTATACATCAGGACCCACCAACAGAATTTAACCTCTTGCATGATTAAGGTTATGAACTGTGTTTTCTATTGTTCATCTGAACTTCCTACCTTCGTTTGTGGTAATAGTTTACTTTGCCCTGTCCTATGTTATTTTCAGAGCTTAATGGAAGTTTTACTGTCACTATTATCCATATGTACACTTGTGTAACAGAATAGTATACACACAATGAAAGAGATAGGCACAACTAGATTTCAGTGAGAATTCATATTTTGTTACCAACTTGCAATGACGGGCACTTGCATTTGTGAAGACTTGAGTTTAATTCCAGCACAACCATCCAGACTTAATTTTCCTTGGTTCTCCGAAGCTATTCCATGTAAACCCAAGGATGATTCCTACATACAGGACATGGCTGATTTCATTCCTGTTTCTTGCCACTCTAACGTCCTTAATTATCCTGATGTCAACTAGCTTTAAGCTATATTGTATTTAATTCTACCGGTGCTACATAAATTAGAGAAATATTGTTACTTCATATTTCAGTATACACTTTCAAATGCAAAAATAAATATATAAAGATACAAACACACATATTTGCTTTGTTTAACATATTTCACTTCCATGTCATCTTGAATTTATTTAAATAGTTAGTTGATTTTCTCAGATTATAATTATAACCAACTAATATCAATGATTTTTTATGACAGATGCATGGATGACTCGTCATGCCTCCCAAGTGAGTGGCAATGTGTGAACAAACTGTGCATCCCACAGGTGAAGAGGTGTGACGGTCATATGAACTGCTATGACCACACAGACGAGTATGGCTGTGGTAAGCTACAATGTACTTTTATTAGATATTAAACTGTAATAGTCATTAATTATGGAGAGCTTATTCTGTGTCAACAATGGGAGTTTTTGTGTGTATTGAGAAAAAATAATACAAAATTCTGTATGAAGTAATGTCATTTATTCAATCAATATTATTATATGGAACTTATAAGTAAATCCTTTTGTAAAATGACAAACTCAACTGAGGAAAAAAAATAATAATAAATAAACCCGTGGTTTGTTTATTATTATTACTGTAAGTGCAGAGAAGATTATGTTACAGTGGCAATTGATCTACATTCCAACACAAAATTTTTACTTTGAATTATTCCAATTTTTCAGGTCAACTGTTCAACAGCTCCATTAATTTGTTCCAGCTACTGACTCCATTACTTAAAAACTTTCACGCTATCTTATGCCTGAAATCAAGTGCTTCTACTTGTCATCTCTTTGCACAACACATACTACTTTTAATTCATGTTAAAATACCTATTTAGTGCTTGTTTCCTATGTATGTCTTGTAGAAACCAAGAATCATCTCTATCTTTCTCCTGTCTTCTAACAACTCCCAATTAATTCATTTATCATCTCAATTACTGAGCACATTCTTCAGTAATTTCTACAACAAATCTAGCTGCTCTCTTTTGCCTCCTGTATTTGATTTCCATAATATGAAATTTATAATACCTCAAAGCAATCAATCAATGTTGATTGTATCCTAGTTCTCCAAAATCAAGCACATCAAACTCTAATAGATGCAATACATTGAAATCTCAGATTGCTGTGTTGAATTTCCTGAATCATTTTTAAAACTAAATATCATTTACTGAATCCATCATTGTTTTTTCTATAATGCAATGAAAATTAATAACACTTTAGGTTTTCAGAACATTATTGTGATTTGAATTTTCTGCATTTCAACTTCTTTTAAAAACCTCGTATACTGCAGAAAAGCTGGAGCAAAAACCCCTTAACTGAAATTTTTTTAGACACTTTCCTATATGGCTTCAAAGCTGGTATTGGTTATAGGTCTTTTCAGCTATACAAGAACATGTACAAGCAAGTAGGATAAGGATTTTTTTATTACAGAAATACATGCAACTGTAAAAACAAATTCAAACCCCAAAAACAAAGAAATATATTCCTAGTCGAAGGGCAAAAAATTTGATCCAACATTGTACATTTTCATCATTGTCACATATACCAGACTCATAAACTGTTTTTGACACAATAGGATATTTGATTCTACTGAAAATATTAAAACAATGTTAGTAAGACAAAAAGTGTAAGATCCACATGTGTTTGAGAATCTCTGAGGAGCAAAGAGCTGTAGGGCATAAAACTGGTGTTGTGGGGCATCTTTGACAACAATATGCTGTTTTCCTCTGCCCTCCATTCATCTACATCTACATATATACTCTGCAATTCACAAAATTGTGGGTCGCAGAGGGTGCTCAGCACCAAAGCTAATCTCTTTGCTGTGCATTCCAATCCCTAATGGTACGAGGGAAAAAAGAATTCATATAAGAATCAGTCCGGCACCTTATTTCTCTAATTTTATCTTTCCTGTCCTTCCGACTCAAATAGGTTGGTGGAAGAAGTATTTCACTACACTCATGAGTGAAAGTTGGAGTACGCATGTTTTCCAATAAGTTTAAACGAAACGTGTGTCGTCTATCTACCAGAGACTCCCAACCTAATCTACTAATCAGTTCTGTGATGCTTTCATAAGGACTGTAGCAAGCGGTCACGAATCGAGTGGCTCTTCTCTGTACTTTCTCTATACTTTCGATCAATCCCTTATGAAACGGGTCCCAAATGGCACAACAATAATCCAAATGTGGACGCACAAGAGATTTGTACGCTATCTCCTTTGTTTGTTCATTACAATTTTTCAAGATTCTACCTATGAATCGCAGCCTAGAATTTGCTCTACCTACTAAAGAATTAATGTGTATGTCCCATTTCATGTTCCTTTGTACTGTTACTCCCAAATATTTAATAGAATCGACCATATCAATAACTGTATTGTTTAACTCGTATTTCTGAAAAATCGGATTCTTTTTGTTAGTTATGCTCATTGTCTTGCACTTTTTACAGTTTAGAGTAAGTTGCCACTCAGCGCACCAAGCCATAATAACATCCAGATCGCGCTGAATTTCTAAGCAATCGGCCAAAGTTCTTACTTCCCTATAAATAACCGCATCATCAGCAAACAATCTAAAAAGGCTTTTCACTTTGTCTCCGAGATCGTTTATAAAAATTAAGAAAAGAAGTGGTCCTATTACACTTCCTTGAGGTACACCCGATGTAACATCTAGATTAGAAGAACTTTCTCCTTCAACAACAACATACTGCGACCGACCAGTTGGAAAATCCTTTATCCATTCACAAAGATGATCCGATATACCGTACGCTTGAAGCTTCGATAAAAGGCGGTTGTGTGGCACAGAGTCAAAGGCTTTCTGGAAATCTAAAAAAAATTGCATCTACTTGTGAACCTGTATCGATAACTTTCATTACGTCGTGTGTAAATAGGGCCAGCTGTGTTTCACATGATCTTTTCTTCCGAAATCCATGTTGATTTGTTGTAAGCAAATTATTATAATCTAGAAAATTCATAATGTTTGAGCATATAATATGCTCCATAACTCTACTACAAACAGATGTTATAGATATGGGACGATAGTTCCCAGGATCACTTCGATCACCTTTTTTTGAAAATTGGAGTTACTTGCGCGATTTTCCAGTCTGAAGGTACTTTTCGCTCTTCTAATGATTTACTGAATATATCAGACAGAAATGGCCCGATTTCTGCAGCATACTCTGAAAATACTCTTACTGGAATTCCATCCGGGCCCGGTGCTTTCCCCCACTTCAGGAGCTCTAATTGCTTAACGATACCTGCAGTATCTATTCGTAATGATTCCATCACCGACTCGCCACGGTGTGGGAAAACGGGAATACTATCCTTATGTTCATTTGTAAATGAATTTTTGAATACAGTATTTAGTATGTTAGCTTTATCGTGGCTTTCATTAACCTCGGAACCTTCACGAATTAGTGCTGGAATATTGCTGTTGGTACAATTAACTTTTCGTACATACGACCAAAATTTCTTTGGGTTTTCTGTGAGACTCTTAGAGAGAGAGTTGGAGTGAAAATCGTTAAAGGCCTCGCGCATTACATTCTTAATACGTCCTCTTAAATCAGCTAAGGTTTCTAAATCGCTGCGACACCCCTTCCTTCTTGAGCGTGCGTGTATTTTCCTTTGTTTTTTGAGTAATCTTTTGACTTCGCATGTGTACCACGGTGGATCATCCTCTCCCTTTATTGTCCACTTTGGTATATGTATTTCAATTCCTTCCCTGACTATATGTATAAAACGATGCCACATCTCTTCAACGGTGTCCTTTGTTGACTTGAAGTTATGGTATTTATTCCTCAGGTAGGTTCTAAAACACTCCTTTGAGGCCTTACTGAATCTGTATACAATCCGCCCTTTTTTCCTTTTTCGCTCGGTCATTAATTTGATAGTCGCAATTACCGCTTTGTGATCGCTTATTCCTGTGGTCGTTGAAATGTCGGTGAATAATTCTGGCCTGTTGGTAACCAGCAAGTCTAAAATGTTTTCGCTACCTTTATGACACCGCGTAGGTTCATTAACTAGAACACCACTCAATGCTGATGTGGCACCTTCTTTTCTTGGGTCAGAACTACTCATGGAATTTGTAAATGTGTGTTGCAACAGCACACTAATAAAATCATGTGCTATAAAGGATTTTGTTATTTTCGCAGGCATCATATTAATATAAATGCTTACGGGATTATTGCTGCGTTGCCATACTCCTCCTTCTTCTTTTCCAAACGTTTCAACCTAGTCTTCGGTCTTCTTCAGGGGGTCGTGTGCTGAATCTGCTACAGATTGTAATCTGCTGGAGACCAGCGTGTCTAGTTAGTTGTAAAGGTCGCCCATCTGGCCTGAGGGCCCAAACTATTTTTTTTGCACTGGGGCCCTTGTTGACCTATGCCACTGTGAAAACGGCAGGGGGGGGGGGAACTAATTCATGCAACAGCACACAACCCAGTGAAACAGATAGAAGAGAGAAAATGGTGATGAATTGGCAAAAAGAACTCTATATGTATAAAGAACAGAAATATTTATTTAAATGGAAAAAAATGTAAAGCACAGAAATGGAATTTCATATTAAAAATGATGACTGCGAGTGAGAACAAATATGTTAAGATCCTAAAATTAAAAGTAATCAATAGAATAAGCAATCATCACTGTATATATTAAGAGTGCAAATATCATCCAGAATTTCTTTCTATGGCAAAAGTCATCAGAAAAAATCTCAAAGTAATAATATAAATAAGTGAAGGTACAAGAATGGAATCCCATAGGAAAAATCTCAATATAAATCATGAATGACACAGGTAAAGAGAAACAGAAGGCAAATATGTAACCATAAAATCAATTAAACATAATAACTGATTGCAAAGTGAGCTGGTACCAAGTGGATGTGGTGGCATACATACACAGTGTGTGCAGGAATACAAGGCACTGGAAACTAACAGCCAGGAATCTTAAAGACATGAAAAACATGAGGGAAAGGTTGTAAGACAAAAGGTTAGGTACAACAAGATGTCAATGAGCAGGATAATACAGATGAAGGCAGTGGGACAGTGATAATAATGAGTAGGAAAATGTTTTATAGCAATGAAAGTGTAACTGAAGATAAAAGGCACTTGAGAGATAGACACTAAAAAAACTACAGCTGCAACTATTAATTAATCACTTAAGAAAATTTTTAGCAGATGTCTTTTGTTGCAGGTAAATAATGACTTCATCTTTGGCATATTTTAATGGCGAGTCTTGGTATGTACACATCTGACCTTGCCATATGACCACCATGAATCGTGACTGAATTTGTACCAAAATACTGATGTTGTGAAATGTGTTCATGCTACAGTGTTTGTCATGGACCTTCTGTCTTCATCTGTGAGGAAGTTTATTTGTCCTACGATTCCAAGTTTCATTGCTCAACAGCATTGTAAATGTCAGTATCATTGTTTTCTAAAGTAGTATGTTCTATTATTACAAGTGGACGACTGTTCTATGCAAGAATCGGCCTGATCAGCCACCAGCACACACACAAATAAACACGCAAGAGAGTAACATAAACTCAGAAACGAGTATGGCCGACGACAAGTGGGTAGTTGAGCCTCATGGTTTACTTAAAGAGGATGCAGGTTAAATTCCCAGTCTAGGTACAAGAGTTTGATTTCTAGTGGCCATTGCCAAATTCCTTCCTATTTCTTTCCCCAAATCCTTTATCTGCTGTAATTTCTTAACTGGGCAGCTGTAAAGCCATAAAAGAGGTTGGCTAAATGCTCACTGTGGCCATTATTTAACTATCAAACAATGGTTTACTTCAAATTGAATTTTAGTGCCAGTACTCACATTTTCGATAACATAGGTTTGATTCTGTCTAGCCAACAAGATTTCAGTTTTCAAAAGTTGGCCAAGTGAGAGTGATAGCATGACCATAGACAATTTTTTTCCCCATCCCTCACCAAAAATTCTGTCATGACTCTAAAAATAATTTATCAAGCTGTTAAAATATTAATAATTAACCAAAAAGTTAAAAAAAATACAATGTTATTTTTAAAAAGTAACAGCTCTAACACAAAATGTAGTCATTAGAATGTATTAAAGTAAACCATTTGGGAAAAAGGACATAATTTTTATAATGATGAGTTAGAATCTCCAAAACACACACACACACACACACACACTCACACACACAACATTGATATAGCTGAATTTCTTAAAAATGTAAAAGCAATAAATTCTATTTTGTATCAGAAAATACTTAACATATCAGGCAATTTGAGAATAAAGAAAATTTTAATTGTGTAATCAATCAATTCTGAAGATTTAGTCTGTGAAATGTCTTGGTTCTCTCTGTTTCAGATTGCGACCTTGGTGATCACTTCCAGTGTGGCAATGAAACTTCTTGTCTTCCTCTGAAGAAGCACTGTGATGGAGTCATAGACTGCTGGGATGGATCTGATGAGTTTAATTGCACAATAGGTAAAACAGTTACCTCAAAATAACCTCAACCAGTACAATGAACACTCTTTTTTTAAAAAAAAAAATAATAATAAGAATGTGTCATGTAAATATATGCCTGTAGAAGAGGAAATGTGAACTGAAGCTATAATGGAAGGAAACAATTTCTTAGATTTAGATATGCTGTAGTATTTTCCTACATCTCTCTGAAATAGCATAGATGTCATCTTGAATGTGTTTTAGTCAAAAGAAAGTTTCATATGGAGACATGTTGTAGAGTTTTAAGTTCCTTACTTACATAATTATATGTTTATGTATTTATAGTAGAATTATTTTTTAATTTGCATTGTACTTGCAAGTCTAAATAAAAAAAATACTAAATGAAGATACTTAGTGAACTCTTCTCCATACTTACATCCTTGCACCTGCATGATAAATTTTAATTTCTGGTAACATCTGGGATATAGAATGAGTAGCCTAACAAAAGAACATCAAATTTTTAGTCAGAGATTTTTCTTTTTAAAACTAGTGTGACTAATGCTTTTACCACAGAGAAATGTTTCAACCCAATTTTGGTTTCTCATGTTGACACAGGAAAATCCTGTCAATAACACACAGCAGTCAATATCCCCGTTAGTAATGTTAACTCACAGTTTTTGTGCATTTTCTTTGTATAATGAGTGTATGGTTCCTCACTAAAACGTGGAGTGCATAACGTTTCATTTTACAACAATAAACAAAACTACTACAATTTAGAATGCTACAAAGTTCAAATTATTTTCCGATTTAAAAATTTGCAATTTGATTATTGGAATAGGTTATGATAAGTCGTACAAAACAGTGTGACTTCATTGATAAAAACCTATAATGAAATGGCTTATTCAGAGTATACTAACACTGGTATTTGCAGGCTTGCTCACATTGTGATGTTAATGTTGAATAATATGGTGAAAATAAAAATTAAAGTACAGAAACTACTAAATTATTTAAAACGTAACCAGTATTTAAACTATCATAGCAAATGAATGCCCATTTTGATGCAGCAGGGCTAAAATGATGAATGTGAAACAAGATGATACATACACAATATTTTATTGATTTAATAAACTGAATTTGCTTGGCATATTTTCCATACACTTCAAAACAATAACTTCAAAAAATGTTATTTAGACACATTTCATTACTCTATTGCACGAATTGAGGCAACTTGTGATGCTCGTATTACTCATTTGTAACAGTCTTCCTTTTTTTAATTTCACTTTTATAATTGGTGGAATTCCATTCTTTGAATTCACATTAAGATAAAGCACTTTTGTGTTTATCGTCATCCTAAAACTGTAAAGGACATAAATATAATGAAAGAGATTTGGGGATAACACTGTCAAGGCAAGCCGAACTACCCACACTAGTCTCTTTGCAATGAATGCAGCAATATGCTAAAAGAAGTGGTAGATTACTTTATGTATCCATAAAGTCAATTTAATTTTTGCTAATTAGCACCAATTATTTCTGTCAAATAAATTACGAAATCACTATACTTTCAGTTAACTGTTGATTATTCTATAGTTACTAGTAATATTCTTCCAATGATTTACTAGTCCTCCACAGTGGTTGCTTCTAGGTTACTATGTGTCTTATACTTTCTCACATAATTACAGAATCAATATAGTTTTGTTTGTGTTATTCTATGTTGCTAAAATCTTCCTGCCTGTACTTTTGGTGAATGATGATCTCTTCATCAATCCTTGTTTCAATAAATATTTGGCTTTAGCATAGTTTCCCGTTCTATTGTCAAGGTAAACTGAAGGTAAATTTGTGTGGTCTTACAAACCTCGTGACAGAGTTACAATTTGCTGTGCATTTGGACATGAATGGTGATTAGTTGTAAAGTAACGACTTTTATGGAAGCTTCACAGTCAGAGGAATTATCCATGTTTCAATAGTTAGAACTGCCTTGTGTGCTACTTATTAATCAATAACAAATGTAGGACAAAATTTTTTAATCGTCAACCTTGGTAACTATACAGAAAACGCGAAGAATTTATACTTGTATAAGTTAGTTTGTTCATAACAGCAATGAAGTAATAGTGTGCAGGTTGAAGATCAAAAATGGCATGTTAATTGACTTTGTTTCCCGAGTGCTGGAATCGGAACATACATACATAGACATTTTGGTTTTACCTGTTCTGTCAGACTAACTTTTGTTGTAGCTGGAAAGTAGTAAACTAATGTGAAATAAACTATTTATAGTTCATTTTGCATGAGTTTGTACCTATCACCTCCACCCCATACTTCGTACCCAAACAAGTAATGCGATAAGTCTTGGTGTGTGTGTGTGTGTGTGTGTGTGTGTGTGTGTGTGTGTGTGTGTGTGTGTGTGTGTGTGTGTGTGCGCAGCTCTCTCCAAATGGCCCTATTCTTTCTGCATGAATATGATTGTAACCTGAAATATCATACGTTTTTGTTTATTCCAAGTTTCTTTTATTTATCGCAATCCTCCATCCTACAACTCTGGTGAGTGAAGATTACTTTCCCTATTCTATGTTATTTACATTTTTGTTGAATAAATAGTTTCATAATGGCTCATATTACTAGCACAGGTTAAACATAACAACTAACTCCTCACATATGATTTTTGGATGGGGGTGGAGGGAGGAATGTTTATTAAAAGTCTTGAAGAAAGTGAAGTAATTTTAAAAATGCACAAATCTAACTAAAAATATTCAGGTGCATTCTGGAGAGGAGAAAATGGAAATGCAAAACCCTCTTTGCTTGGTAATAATAAAGAAACACTTTAAGTGCAACTTTTCAAGTTAAGTCATTGCTAATGAAGAGTAAAATTTTTTTTTTTTTTTTGGACAGTGTGTTTCCAGTCTCTCTATTGTCTAGTCAATTTCACCATTAGTAAGCAAGGTAAAATATTCTCCTGTCCATAACATAATTTTCATTGTATGTACATAGAATCTTGTGGCTGGTTTAAATGATGCATAACTTTTGATTCATTTAACTGTAATATACATTATAACAACTTGACTCTATTAAACTGTGAATAAAGAACAACAGTTTGACAATGTTTTGTAATTATTTGTGCTTGCCTGGTGACAATTAAAAAATTGTAACTATAAAATTTCGTTCTTTGATATATTTGTAATTTTTTTAGGGTAATGATTTTTTTCTTTTTTTTTAATTGAAAATGGTATTAGTCAGTCATTTTGCAGTCTGGGTGATTTCATTTCTGTTGGCTGCAGTTATTTATCAATTTGTTACTTACTCTCACATAATCAAATGTCTGTTAACAATAATGAGCATGAGTGTCTGTGAATTGTGGAAGAAAAACTTTCACGTAAAGTGAGAAAAAAACTTATTCTCCAAAACACATCAAAAAAGGGGCCACATAGCTGTTCAGTGGTAACAGTATATAAGACGTTGTTGATAATGACTCAGTAATTACCTAAAGCTTGCATAAATAATTACCAGTATTTAATAATAGTCAATTTTAATAACAATATTTGAGACTGCCATTCATTTGGTTCCAGTCCACCCATTTAGATTTTGGTTTCGTGAAACAGAAATGGTCATTTCATACTGACCATAGCATGTGTCTATCACATTTCATTTTGTCGTAAGTCCTAATTCCACTCTGAACATAGCACTGTTGATGTACTTCAAGGCCTAAATAAGATAAAATTACCACATAATCTGCAAATTTTATAGAAATATTTTTACAACTATTCTTTTAGTTCAGTTTTTCTGTTTAAGACAGTCAAATTTCAATGGCTACAATAGACTAACCTCGAACTTCTTTTGTAAAGATGTAACAGAATAACAAAGGCTGTAATGAACAGTAGTACAGCTTGAGAGAAACTATAACCTTGATAAATAAATTGTAAATAAAACTTTACATTGTGACATTTTGTTTGTATAACAATAAATAAAAATATTTCTGGCAATAAATAGTTTAATTATAATAAACACCAAAATGACTTATAGTTATACTAAACCTAATTTTCTTAATTTTGATTACTGTAATTCCAAAGGCTGTTTTTTTTTTTTTTTTATTTAAAAGCAAGGATCCATCTAATACTACCAGTCTTAGATAAACATTCCAAATACTTTCAAAATACTCAAGGAATTTTTTATGTTGAATGTTTAGTTTTATAAAGCAGTTGATGAATGGTGAACTGTAAGGTGCAATAGAAATGAACAAATTTTCAAATTGTATTGCATGTGACAACAAAATTTTTAAAAAATCATCAATAAGTATGAAAGGCCTAAACAGCTGTTAAGCATTGTAAATTAGGATATAAGTGAAACAAAATATGCCAACATCTACCATTGTGACAAATACACACATGAAGTGAATGAAAATTCATTAATTTTCTGGATGAGATTTAACACAAGATTTACCACTATTGTATAAATGGCTCATGTATGCAGTAACATCAGTTTGGACACTTTTTTGTCTTTGACTTGTAGGCATATTTTAACATGGTAATATCACAATTTAAATCTCTTATATAAAGAAATGAAAGATGAACTGTGATAAACATTACAACTAATGATATGTATGGTTAATTAAAAAAAGAATGAAGAAAGTAATTTCTACATAGTTAGTTATGTACATAGAGGTTGTGAAAAAAAAGTAAAAAATATGAGAAAATACAATATTTAATCTAGAGGGAGGGAAGATGGGTGTGTAGGGAAATTGCCACCGGAGCCTGTGCTCCATTGCAATTAAATTAAATTAATTAAATTAAATGTGAAACATATCAGTAAACTGTAGATAAAATTTTCAATATTACCTTTGCTTTAATTTTCTCTCTTCTCTTATTAACGAATCACAAACTATTGTTTTTTGCTGTTTTTCTTAACCTTAAATTCTTTCAGTGTATTCATCACCTTTTCGTCCGTTATGAATTTTAAACTTTTTGTGCTTTTATGTATTCTTGATGACTTCCCTTGATAATTTAAACCATTTTTGATTCCCTTACTCACAAAAGAACATTTACACACTCCTTTATGCCTAAAATGAAGTGCTAGGTTCTGTTATTGGTCATCCCTCCCCTTTCATATACTACTCTTAAAACTTCTACCAATATAAACTCAACCATCATCTCAGTTATAAGCCTTGTGTATTCCAAGTACTCAACACCAGCTTCATGTCCAGCAGTGACTTACAATACAGCTTCATTATCATATCAGTTACTGATTTCAGTAGGTGGCAATTTCCATAAACACATCCAGCTGCCCTCCTTCGCATCTCCTGATACTCAAAGTGTGGGTCCTGTATTACACCACCATATTAAAGCAATAGTCTGATCAAGTTTTTGTAACCCATTTCCATCAGTTTCCTGCCACCTGATCCCACCCATTGAGTTTACTATCAAATATTATGCCAATGTATTTATGCTTACGGTCCTCAACAAGCAGTTCCTACTCTACCCTATTATGGGCACAGAACACAT
Organism: Vandiemenella viatica; assembly: GCA_031002005.1. Lineage (NCBI taxonomy): Eukaryota > Metazoa > Arthropoda > Insecta > Orthoptera > Morabidae > Vandiemenella > Vandiemenella viatica. Next base: position 189,884,222 of record JARYHS010013631.1, on the reverse strand, counting down.
TTATTTGTTGTGTGAATGTAAATGCCAAGAAGAGTCAGTTCATTATTTTCATTCCATGTTGACCTATCCAGTTAGGTAACCTGTCGAGATACAGCTGTAGCTATTCAGTCCTCTTAAAATTTAATCCTATTATATAACATTGTCATCTGCAAACAAACTAACTTCTGACCATCAGAAACAATCATTCATTACAATTATGAACATAAATGGTCCCAATGTACTGTCCTACTTTTGTTTCATATATAAGATCACTTTTATCTGCTGTTAGTTTTGATTAAAATCACTCTTTATCAACCCATCCTGTTTACATTACAAATTAGCTTTTCAAAAACTCGTGGTCTTGGCTATAAAATCATCACCATCACCATCATCTAGAGCAGCTTCCAGCAGCTGGCTGGGACTGCTGGGAACAAAAGGCTCACCAGCCCTTCCTGTCCAACCACCATCCCTATTCTTTCACTGTCGCACAATTTCCTCCTCTTTCTTCCACAAATTTTTAACACCTTTCATCCATCTGTCCCTCAGTCTTCCTCTGAGCACCTTCCCTTTCAGCTACATGTCCAGCATCTCCCGAAGTATCTTTTCCTCTCCCATTCTCTTTGGCTATAAAATGATGATGCAAAAGTAGTAATATAAAAAAATCATTTTTTTTTGGCTTTTTCCTTCTAGCCAATCTTTTGCATTCTTTTTTTAGTACCAGGCTTCAATAGCTAGCAGTTTTTTTCCCCCCCCTCCTTCCTCTGCTACTGTTGATAATTCACTTCCACATACTGTAACTCTCCATTTGCAGGTTTTCAGCAAATCCTTCCTTATATTGAAGCTGATGTGGGTCACTTTCTATTTATTAAATGCATTCTTGAACCAGTTAATTGTAAAATTATACCTCCCGAGATTGGAACTGTGATGGATAAAACTTTAAAATAAGGATTGGAGTTTATTGGCAGTGCTTTCCAACATTCTGTAGTTGGCAGTTCATAATATCCCAAACTTATTCCTTCGTTATCTACTTCTCTTTAACTATGTTGGTACTAACATCCAGATTTCACTCTCTGTAACCTTTCTCTTAATAACTTTCTTTTCAATATACATTCTTATTACAAAATAATCAGTTCATTATGTTTAAAAATGTATATTTTACAGAAAATCTCTCCTTAATGTGATATTTTGTTAACTTTTTCAGGAATTATTTTATTTTATAGTTTACAAATATGGAATAAGTTTTGATCTCATCCTATGAAGACATTTCAAATGCAGAAATTTTTTCTTCAGTGACCTTACCTAAATTAAAAAGCAAACTCGTAATATTCAGTTCAACATGTGATTTTAAAAAAAGTTTCTGCTTTTGAAGAAGATTATTCTCACAAATACCTATTTCTTGTTTTATCTATCTTATGAATTTTTGCATCCCTAATAATGTGTCCCATTACACTTTTTATCATTTCTGCCTCCCTTACTCATGCTTTTCCTTCAGTTTGTAGAGCATGCTACCATACCTCTGTAACCTGTTTAATTCATCTCCATGTGCAATGTCATCAATGGCCTAAAAAGCACAGCTTCTTCCTCCTTAAGTTTTACTTTCATTTTAAATCCACCGTCTACTTTTATTTCCTTCATTTTAATGTGTTGATCTGTTGTTGTAGTCAAGTGATTTTTTTTAAATTGTTAGGGTGTGATCCCCTAATCATATGTAAGAATCTTTTAAATACGGAAGAATAGGAACACATTTTAAACCATTGTTTACTGCATAAGGTAGACTACCAGTTTAGACTAATTATTATTTAGTAAAAACGCCAATACAACTGTTGTCTGATATTCTTTATTTTTCGGACGCGTTTCGCCTCTCCTCGAGGTATCCTCAGCGTACAATGTTTATTTACATTTTGAGGTGTGGTAGTTGGTCTTCTGTGACCTCAACCAGCATGCTGTTTCCACTATTGTGTTTAGCTATATAGTTTGATATACTGTGGTTCTTATGCCTCCACTGGTAGTCAACTTTGAAGTACAGTTTAATGCACGTCATTATCAACCTTCAGTTTTTGCGTGCAGTTTAGAGATGATGATTGTTTTTACCTGCATGACAATGTACCCTCAGGGGGCAATGGTTTGTGGTAAATAACATTCCTGAAATGGACTGAACCTCTCAATGTAACATCTTGTGGATGAATTAGAACATCAACTTCACTCCAGACCACAATGTCCAACACCACTTTCTTCCCTGGTTTCGGCTCTCTTGAGCTGTCAATTCATCAGAGACTTTCAGATAACTCACTGAAAGTCTCATCAGCAGTGTTAAAGAGGTGGACCCACCCCATATTAATGTCCAACAATAAGCAACATGACATGGGCAGAATCTCAGTTTCAGATAGGCGTCTGGATACTACTACTTCAACAGACTTTATGTATCAGATAATAGATATGTCATGAAAATGTTTTTCTTATAATAATTTTTTTTTTTTTTTAAGACCATTAACAATTTTTGCAACAGATTTTTTTAGTCTGATATACATTTACCACTTCCAAGACTAGTTCATAATATTTATTCTGTACTGTGTTTAACATAACTTGCAATTTATTATTTTTTTAAAAAAATGTTTTACACTTTTTATACTTTTGTTCTTATTCTCCCCCAACATCTGTGTGCATAGGGGTAGCTTTTACTTGACATTGCTAGTTGGCTGCTTTCTTCTGGCATTCAAAACATTGAAACTGTGACTGGACTCGACATCTGTTTCATTGTACTGTTTGAATATTTTCATTGATTAGCCATAATGTAATCTAACTTCTGTGTTATTGTATTACTTGGGCCATTTCTCATGTATATTGCGATCGTATGACTTTTGAATAACATGTGTTCCACAAACTCTCCATCACACTTGTGTGCAGTGTTACCAGCATATATATTTTCAATAAAACTATAAGAATAAGCCTTTTTATATATGTAGGATTGAGTTTCAGCTTTAAATTTGCTATTTATCTTTTGTTCAATGACATGCAAGGTACAACTAACAATTAATGTCATGACAGTGTATTTCTCAATATCATCATCTTTCCACATCAGAAATATCTGCATTATATGAACTTTGTGACTACAACGCTTTGAGACCACAGAGCTTTCTACAAATGATTAACATAAACCTCTGACACAATGAAACTACTTTTGAGCTTCCTCCATCAAAAATGTTTACAATTGTGAGTAATGTGTGTGAATAGTTGGAAAACTTGCAGTTTTCAATCAAACTGAGTTAACTGCCAGCATCATCCTTTTGTTAAAGAAGGGCATTAGCCCAAAAATCACAAACACTGTGCGTGTACATGTTTTTCAATGCCGCTACAACCTTCATCTTTGGTAAGCAGTGGTGATTTGCCAATCCAAATTTATAATGCATCTGCTTTAAAACACGTTTCTTTCCCAACAAACTATGTTTATATACAGGAAATTTTATTTCAAAATTTCATTTTGTTTTGATTTTATAACTTTCTTTGTTTAATAACTTCCACCTCTTCAGAAGTTCTTTTTTAAATTTTGTTTTTATTAATTTCTTTTATGTGATTAAGATTTCCACTGATATTACTTTTGACTCCCACCACCTTCAGTGTCATTGTATTGGTCTAAATCATCAGTCATATGGCAGTGTAGACCATAGGTGCCTACACAAGCTCAGTCACATGTTTCTGTTTTAGGGAGTGAGGGCATAGCACAAAATGTCATTTTTTTGTTTGTGGAGTATTTTTTTTTTTTTATTACTGCTGCCCTACTCCAATCAACTTTGGTGAGTGATATGTGTATTTCGTCTTGCCTTTTCATATCAATATCGCCTCACAGAATTTCATCCTACTCCATTATAGCCGAGTTATATTTTCAGATAATTCTGAATAAATACTTCTGAGTTATAGCAAGGTATTTCTTAAAATTATTCAAATTTCTTTATCGATGTGAACTACCAAATAGCTGTACTATTTTATATACCAAGTATGTGCATTAATGTAATGAAACTATTCAAAGTGTTTACAAGATTATGCAGTTCTTTGCGGTAATCATTGTGACTTTTTAGTTAAAATATGGTACTATCACCAAGTTATGAATTAAAAGAAGGATCATAAATAAGTTAATAAGTGTGTTGAGGGTCAAATAGTAACTTTGTTACTAACATTCAGTGTAATTATAATGTAAAACAAAATTTTTGGAGTACATGGAGCAGGGAAGCGAGTGAGGCAGCAGAAACTGAAGTGGACCGTTTGTTACCCGTAGCATGCCCCAGTGACCTGCAGTTCACCTGTACCAACGGCCAGTGTATCCCACGATCCCGCTTCTGTGACGGCTATGCAGACTGTGCGGACAAGTCAGATGAGCCATTCGGCTGTGGTGGGGAGTGCAAAGGCCATGAGTGGAAGTGTGGGTAAGTGCTTCAACTCACTCTCTTGATAAAAGCTGCCTTATTTGGGAATTTGACTGATGGATTTTTTTTTTTCAGTAATGGTAGATGTATCTTGAGGGAAGAAGTTTGTGACAGCCGGGATGACTGTGGTGATTTTTCTGATGAAAGTCATTGTGATACAGGAGTGTGACCTGATTCAGGGTTACAGCTACTTGGAATGAACCCAAATTCATAAGATGCCAAAGAAATTGTACATACCTTAACATATAGCTATTAGTATGTTACCTAATTTCGGTAAAACTACTATGTTTGACTGTAATATTAGTTAAGTTTTATGAACAATAAGATAAACAGTATTAAAAAAATGAATGTATGTATAAATTTTTTCTAAAGCTATTAAAAGTTATTTATCTATCCTGTTTGAGGTGTTTTATAGAAAAACAATTGAAGTATTACACAGAAAACATTGCATTTGAAGAGTGGTGTTATTACTGATTACTGTACATTGTTGTTTTACATCAGTGCAGTATATTTTTAATTAGTTGTACTTAATGGTCAGCATTTAAATGTATTACTCTTTATGGTGAGTTACATTATTTGTGTAAATAGCAAGATGTAAGATGTTGTATATTTAAATATAAATTAATATATATATTTTCTGCACGAGATTGAATACTTTCATAAACATATCACAGAATATTTTTGCATTGAAATATTTGTATGTTGTGTACAATAAAAATTAATGTAAATGATTACTGTGCTTTAATACGTGATATCCCAGTCAATCCTTATTGGATTTATTATAAACGAAGAAACTTTTTTCCTGGTAACTGGGTGGTTAAGTGCTTGCATTAAAAACTTCACTGCTTTGGTCCCAGGTTCAAATCCCAGTGGGTGAAGGAATTTTTAGGAGTTGTGTTTTGTCATATGAGCTATGCCAGGTCATACCATGGCTTGGATTCCACATTAAACTGTTAAGTCCCAGAGGAAAGGAATTGGCCACTCTACCTCCAGCTCAATGGCTTAGTATGCCTGCTTCGGGGAAATTCCAACCTAGCGTTGGGTTGTGGACTAATTTAGTTTTTTGGTAAATAAAGAAGGCAACAAAACAAACAACCACAAACAATATGGTAACAACAGAAAAAATATGTAATATTAACAGAATACATCAATACTGCAACTGGAAATTAATATTTTAATCATCCATGCAACTTTCCTCCCATTTGATTAAAATATTATTTTACCTATCCATTAAATATGTCCTTTTATTTAAAAATAATTCGCACCCTTCTGAGAAACTGGATTTATGAATCATTGATAAAAAATGCTGTAAAGATTCACTGAGATGTAATGAATATGCTCTGTAGAGAAAAGACCACGCCTTTAATAATAAGAAAGGTAAGTCCAAATATCTGGACTAAAGATGTTGAAACATTATTGTGCTGTTCTTAAACAATATTGAAATATGATGGAAGGAGTAAAAATGTTTCCGTATTACTTCTTTTCTATAAACTCAGTTTATACTAACGGAATAATTACAAGGCAGCACTTGAACATCTCCACGTACCAATCCTTCACCATTAACCCCACTAATCATTCTTCAACCTCCAAGATCTGTTTCAAGGCCTCTCACAACATTCGATTTCCCTCATAACTACTAAGATCCCTGTGCCTCTGTCTAATATCCAAAACGAGTATGCAGTCCTATAGACACTACCTATGGGTTCTCCCATGCAGTGCATATCTTCCATTGTGCACCAACACATACAACCTTTGTCCATGTTCGTAGGTACTTCCCAATTTCTAGAGCATCTACCGACCTTTACCCGTTTATATTTTGGAAGAGTCTTCAAAAAAAACTTTACGAACCACTGAGTGGTTCAGATGATATCAAGGACATATCCAGGATTAGAACTAGAGGGGGGCAACTCATATTGATTTTGAGGAAGTGGAGTGATTGACTGAAAAATGACGATTTATTATAAAATGAAATTCAAACCTATTGATGAAACTATTTTTATTATTGATTAATATAGTAACCCAATCACTTAATCTAAGGACCTACTATGTAGTTAATTAAGATCGCAACTCAGTTAGTTTTTTATGTAAACATTAATTGTCTCCGATTCTCAGAAAATTTTTCAATAACTTTGTCAATATCTCATTGTGTTCTTTCACGAAATTTTGATGCAAACACATCAGCAGGCATAATCAATCAATCAATCTTTCCTTTCCCAAAGTGCTCCTGAGCCAGTTCTTCACTCATCAAAGCACACTGAAGGCAACTTAATTTTTCTTCTAGAGGGGGAAAGCAGCCCACCCCTTCCCCTCGCTGGATATGCCCATGGATGATATTTTTATTAACTGCAACATCAGTGAAAACCATCTTGACTTCCCAAGCAATGACTTTTTCAGATCTTATATACCGAAATTTTTCACTATCCCCACTATTCTTCCCACAACACCCTTCATCACTAGATCTTTCAATGGCTTTTGACAGAGTGAGCCATAAAATGGTAGTAAATAAGGTAACAATTGGATAAAGGAAACAAAGAAACTGCCGCGAGGCACTGAAAATAAGATAGGATAGGGAAAATAAACAGTTACCCGGCACTTACCACAGATGAAGGCAGGAGGGCCAGACACGTAAAAACACAGAAACACACGAATTGCACACAATATTTCGACCTTAGTCTTACTCATGTGGGAGGCGAAACATATGGCAGGGGAAAAGATGTGGTCACATCCCAACCCGCCACATGCTTCAATCATGTGGCGGGTTGGGATGTGACCACATCTTTCCCCCTGCCATATGTCTCGCCTCCCACATGAGTATGACTAAGGTCGAAATATTGTGTGCAATTCGTGTGTTTCTGTGTTTTTACGTGTCTGGCCCTCCTGCCTTCATCTGTGGTAAATGACGGGTAACTGTTTATTTTCCCTATCCTATCTTATTTTCAGTAAATAAGGTAAAATCTATTGGAGTCGATCAGAAAGTGATTTGCTGGGTAGAAACGTAAAAAACAGAAAGATAGGGTAGGAAATTTGGTATCAAAAGAAGTGGAAGTAAAAATGGGAATGCCATAGGGTAGCATATTGGGACCATTGCTATTTATTATTCTACTGAATAATTGCGTTGATTGTTTACTATCAGAAATTAGATTATTTGCAGATGAAACAATGCTATATAAAAGATCAAAACGGTTGAGGATTGTAAACAGTTGCAGGATGATCTGGACAGCATATCTAGTTGGGATAGTAAACATGGGATGAAAATAACTGAAAAGAAGAGTCAGCTTATTAGATACATAAATAAAAAACTAAAGGTTTATTATGATTATAAGGTGGGAAAGAATTGCTTATTGAAGACTTGAAATGTAAATATCTTGGCATTACATTTGATAACAGGCTTAACTGGGCAGATCACATTGGACAGGTGGTAGGAAAAAGGTTTCAAAATTCTGCATTTGTTGGAGAGAGTGATGAGGGGATGTAAGAGGGAAGTAAAGGAATTGGGTTACAAAACTTTGGTCAGACCACCTGTCCAATGTGTCCTGCCCAGTTAAGCTTGTTATCAAATGTAATGCCAAGATATTTACATTTCAAGTCCTCAGCAAGCAATTCTTTCCACACCTTATATTCATAATTAACCTTTTGTTTTTTATTTGTGTATCTAATAAGCTGACTCTTCTTTGCATTTATCTTCATACCCTGTTTACCAACCGAACTAGATATCCTGTCCAGATCACCCTGCAACTGTTTACAGTCCTCTATCGCTTTGATCCTTTTATACAGCATTATCTTACCTGCAAACAATCTAATTACAGATAGTAAACAATAAACACAATTATTCATTAGAATAATGAATAGCAATGGTCCCAACACGCTACCCTGTGGCACACCCATTTTTACTTCCACTTCTTTTGATACTACATTTCCTACCCTAACTTTCTGTTTTCTACCTTTTATAAATTCTTCTACCCAGAAAATCAGTTTCTTATACACTCCAATGGTTTTTACCTTATTTACTACCATATTATGGCTTACTCTGTCAAACGTCTTAGACAGATCTAGTGCTACACTATCAATTTCACCTCCCTTGTCCATTTCATCTGAAATATCTTGCATATATCCCACCAACTGAGATTTGCATGAATATCCTTGCCTGAACCCATGTTGCTTACTTGAAAACTACTTACGTTCCTCACATACATTTCTGATGTGGTTGCGTATCAATATTTACATTAATTTACCTACCACTTAAGTCAAACTGTTTGGCCTGTAATTTTTGACTCTATTTCTCAGCCCTCCTTTATGTACCGCACACTTTTTCAGTCCTGTGGTAAGCAGCAAGTATCCAGACTCAATATAAATAATATTTCAAGATAAGGTTCAATGTCACATCTGGCTATCTTTAAGATATCTGTAGTAATATTATCTACACCAGCCCCCTTATGTTTTTATAGTTTGCTTATTTCCTTCATGATTTCTTCAGGATGAATTTCAAATTTTTTAGTATCTTAATTTGTAATTGTATTGTTAAGCTCATTCTCCGAATTAGACCTTCCCGTTTCTGACTCATTGTCCCTAATGCTCTCACTAAACTAGTTACTTAAAATCTCTGCCTTTTTCAAATGCTCAATAACTACTTCTCCATCCTTATCTATGAGCATCTCTACCCCCTCCCTTCCCCTCAGTTTTCTGATATAGCCATAGAAATTTCCAGATGCATCAGTCAGTGGTCCTCCTGCACTGACAACACTCTTCATAAACCCATCTTTAGCCACTTTCTTTGCTGTTATTAAGTCCTTGTTTAGTTGTTTTCAATATTCCCTATTACCCTGCTGTCTCTTAACTCTGTTATGTTCTCTTCGTACCAACTTCTTTATTTTCTGTTTTGGAAAAAAATTTCTTCCTCCTTTCTGATTATCTCCTTGAACTCTTCCCACCTTGGCTCTGCTGTAGTTGTGCCATCCTTCCATTTACTGAATCGTTGTCTGAAATATCTCTTCAAATTTGAAATCTGTGTTTTTTTATAACTGTACCTATTTCCACCTTCAATTTTGGCTGTTGGTTCACTGAATTCTCTAATATCCATCAGAACTGCTTCATGATCACTTATTCCTTCCGTTACTTGACACCCCACAAGGTTATCACCAGGCTTTATTAGGAATATCTCCATAATATTTTGTCCCATAGTGTTTTGCTCTACCACTTGTGTAAATTCTCCTTCTCTTATTAAGGTATTTACAAATCTTTGTTCCCGTGTGTTAGTAATCTTATTTCCTTCCCAGTTTACACCTGGTAAATTTAAATCCCCAGCAATACTGATCATTCAATTCTCACCTCTGAAATCTGAGTATGAATTTAATTTCTCCCCAAGAGCCTCATCTTCATATGTCATTCTTCCACTGCGGTAAGCAGACAACACCCTGATTTTTTCTTTTTTATTACCCCAGAAATCTACCCTAAGTAACTCATGGTCTTGGTCTATGAATGCCAGTGAACTGTGGTAGTTTTTGCTAACTAGTATAAAGACTCCTCCATCTCTGCGGTACACTCTGTAACCATCAAGAAAAACCTCACTGTCTAGTACGTCTTCTTTCAACCAATTCTGTACCCCAATTATTACTTGTGGTTCGTGTATCTCTGTGAAGTTTGCAAATTCGATTACTTTGTTCATTATACTTCTACAGTTTACCTTTAGCACCCTTATTACCGGCTTTATATTTTCAGCATCTACCTCCTCTTTTCCAGTTTCACCCCAGTCAGCTATTGTTTCAGCAACTTCATCTATTTCTTTAACATCTATGATCTTTCTCATCAAGGATCTGCAATCAGTATCACTATGATCATCTATTTCCGTCCCCTCACCAGCAGCCCCTAATCTAATAAAGGCACAGTCCTAACCCCATCATCATTGAAAATTGGCTCCCTTGACCCCACCTGACACCATGTAAAACTAAGTTTGCTAGTATCAAACACTTCATGTTACCAGCACATATCACCTATTGGTATATGTTGAAGGAATATAACAATGTTTATGATGAAAAATTATAATATGGGAACTGATAGTTCAAAATTGCTGTAAGACTTTAAATGATATGTCAGGGAGATATTATTCGTATTTGAAAACATAACGCTATTTTACTTTTTGTAAATAGAAAAATTACTGATAATAATGTGATAGTTGGGCAAGTTTATGCATATAATGAGGTTCACAATTATTTTTATTCTGTTCAACTTTTTGAACTTATTGGGCTTATTAAACTTAGAAACATTCATTGTATATTAAACCATTTGGTTATTGTAACACAAAATCACATAAAGAAAGAAAGGAAGGTTTGGGAAAATAACCTGCCACTTACCACAGAGTTGGGCAGAAGGACCAGACTAACACAAAAACATGAACACACCTTGCAGTATTTTGGTGAACACATGTTCTCAGCAATTTCACTACAACCATTAAACAATTACATAATGAACACACCTTGCACTATTTTGGTGAAGACATGTTTCCTTGTCTTTCTTTCTTCTCCTGAAAGGCATATGGATATAGATTTAAAAAATGAGATACCAATACCTACTTTAGATCATATCTTTATAACGGAGAAAAATAGCTCAAATACATTGTAAAAAGAACCATAAAAAAAAAGTGCCTTGTACCTATATCGAACAGTCACAAAGTAAAATACAACCAATGAGCTTACTCAGCATATGAATTTTCAGCAAAGGAAATATATAATGCCATAAGACAAGACAGAATTTTGAAATCCATTTGCAGTGAGTAAGAATCAGATTTTAAATTTAAAAAAGGGCCATAGTGGTAAGCCAAAAAATTTATATATACCAATTTGACAAATAAAATTGAACTACTGAATATCTCTTTATGGTACAATAATTGAACTAAGGAAAAAGGAAACTGCTTTGGGCAAAATAATTGCAAGGATAGGGAAAATGACTCATCACTCACCAAAGTTGAAGGCAGCGACGAGAGAACAACATATAATACGAACACACAAATAAATAAACTCAATATTTCGGTAGTTAACCTTATTCATGACATAGAAAATGAGTCATGCACCATCCCCCGGTGTGTGCACACCTCCCGAGGTGCATGACTCATTTTCTATGTCATGAATAATGTTAACTACCGAAATATTGAGTTTATTTATTTGTGTGTTCGTATTATATGTTGTTCTCTCGTCGCTGCCTTCAACTTTGGTGAGTGATGAGTCATTTTCCCTATCTTTATGGTACAAAATACAGATTAGCCACACTTAAGTTCCCAACACTTTTACAACCCAACGAGCATCTCCATAGGTGCAAAGTTGTATCTGACTATCTGAGTTGCCTGCAAGATTGATAAATAATTTTTTACTGCATGAACAAAGAATTTTCTGGCTTTTCACTGAAATGCAATATTTGCTGGTTCACTACCTGATGATGAAAGACAAACTTTGATGAATCAATGGTGTAATGTGCCAAAATATTCAGGTCAACTGCTCATGCTGTGACAAGCAGAGCTGCAGCTGAAGATGATGGCAGATTACTGTATGTGCTCTGATTCTTTGCCTCGTAGTGTGTTGCAGGTGGTTTACTTGCTCTCATCATCTTCGATTACTTTCTTACCTTGACGTTTCCAATATGAAGTCTGCATTTATCAGAAGTTTCAATATTGTCAGTAAAAAATTTGACAGGGATGATGTCAAGTATTGACACCAATAATTTTAATGCTGATTTGCAGTACATTTTTATTAATGAATTTATGCGTCTTCCATAATCTGAAAATCAAGAAGGTTATTTAGGTTGCACTAAGAGTAAAAATATTCTTTCTTCCCTTTCATTAGGAATTTGGATGCAAATTTTCCTGCTAGGATCTGTGACCATATGTGGCCACCGGTATATTAGCAATTATGTCCCTCAACCCTTGCATAATCAATGGAAACAATAATAATTACATTTAAATAATTAAAATTATTATAAAAAATTGTGAGAGCTGCCTGATGAAGCTGACTTGATATATTCATAATGCAATAAATGAAAAAACCAGTGTGTATTATGACTTTTTTACTACGCATATTACGTAAGTAAATTTAATAGATAATACGTTATATAAATTCTTTACGTTGATGATTGGATCTTTGGGTTCATTATCTTTAGAACATTTCCAACTTCGCAGGTCGTTTGTCACATCACCTTCCAGAGGTTGTGTTTATTTTCAAAGCAAGGTTCTATTTACTAATGGCCTGCCTGTCATTTTCATTAGGGGGGGGAGGGGGGGGGGAAAAATGTTTGTGTTTCCAACTGTCAGTGAAATGTATATCTGGTGTTCTATGCGATAAGTAGAGTTTTGTATGTGAAATTGGTAGTTAATGAGGAGGAGATAAGAGACTACAGAAAAACAGCCTAAAAATCGCAAACAGGGCCTGGGATCTGAATCTATGCCCGCCAGTGAAGCTTTAAGATGTAGGTCGGGTGGAGAAACGCTCCTCACCACGCCATCCCTGCTGTAATGACAGGTAATTCTTCAGATGGCCTAATTCCATTGTGGGGGCAGCTGATAGTGGTTTGTGGCAAGAGGTAAGAATCTTCTGGGGGATTATGAGTAAAAACTTCGGTACCCCTCATAGTGGAACTGCTCATGCCGAGTAAGAAACGTCTGGTCAGGTTTCATTGCCACACCTGCGAACCCCGTATGTTTTTCACTGATCCAGCGGTGGCGCTTAGACGTGCAAAGTCTTACTGCAGGATCTGATGATGATTAGAATATAAGTTTTAAATGTATACACTTCATTATTATTTTTATAATTAAAGTTTACTTTTCCAACCGTGACTATCAAGATTATGTTATAAATATTGTATAGCTATGTCTGCCTCATCCAGGTTGAGGCAGGGTGGGATACTTGCCCCACCCTGGAGCTAATCATGGCTACGCCCTTGGCCTCATGGACCAAATATATACAGCAACAATTTTGAGTGACATCTGGCTGCAGTCTTCACCTGCTGGTTATAATACACCACCTACTGCGCCTAGTAAATTATGGCTTTTGCCTACTTGTCCCTGTTATAGACAAAAACAAACCTTGTTTTTAGTGAAAAACAGATACTTCAAAAGCACTGAGCAACAATTTATCTACAAATCCATTACAGAGTAAAAAAATAATTTTAATGAAACAATTCCATCAATAGATTGTTTTATGTAGATTTTTCTAAGTATTATTTAAATAGTGTTATCATTCTCATTAAAAAAAAAAACTCTTGCTCTCTTTATAATTTCCTCATACTGTAATAACCAAAGATTTATATTAGGTACTCGAGGAAGTGCTGCGTTTTTATAAAACAGACTGAGTGTGGAGCTGCAAAATGGTCAATGCAATAGGACAGGTACCAAAGGGACCAGTGGCGGATCCAAGGGGGGGGGGGGAGTAATGGGGGCTCGGCCTCTGGTAATATTTTTAATCTCACTGATTTTAATTAAATAAGATTACTTTGAATAATGGATGGCCAGATCTCACAAAAATATACACGACAGTCACAACGCGACTGTATGCTGTTTATGTTGTATCCGATCGGTCATTGTGAACTGAATATTGAGCGCGTAATTGCAACTTTTAATTTTGCCGCGTCGCGCAGCGCGTCGTACTATTCGTTCGCGGCTGCGCGTCCGATGTTCGGTGACGTCACAGCCGCGTAGCTCCGAACGCTTCTCGCCACTAAACCGTTTGATGTATTTACATAAATATTGTCATTTTTGCTTAGTTATGCACGGGTGTTTTTTACTACAGGATGCAGCGAAAAATGTGATTGTGCTGGTGTGTCGAAACCTAATGCATGTAGTGGTTTATTCAGAAAGATAGATTCATTCTTTTACGAAGAAACCTAGGTTTGAGATTGATAAACACCCAAAACATTTACCTATACTGAGCACTAATGCATATGTGTGCTGCCGATGCTTCAACAACTACCTTAACCTTAGATGAAGAAGAAAATATTACTCCTGCTGAAGCTGTTCTATGCTTGCCGATTTCGTGTACGTTGACTTCCAGTTCTAATCAGATAAAAAGTTTGCTTTCTCAATCGAAATTTTCCTCAGATATTGGATGGTATGTAAGAAAATACCTAGACGTTTCAACAAGAGCTATATTGATCGACAAACATTAGTTGCCTTCTCAAATTTATATTTTCCATATATATACAGTATATAGAAGTCACACATTGACAAGTTTCACTGGCTTGTTTTATTGCATAAAGACCAAGACCTTTACAGAAAATATTATGTTTTATTTACAGTAACGCCCTTGAGATGCCACACAGTCAAAAACACCTCTAAAACGTTTCATAAAAGAACCGTTACTAGCTTTCGATGATTTTCTTGGTAAAAATGGTGTGTTGCTAACTCACCAGCGAAATAAATACCACGAAATAGCTGTCGAAGCTGGAAAAATCTTTTTTAACAGCATTTCAAAAAACTGAAAACCAAATTTAGCAGTAAAAAAATGACAAAAGTTAATGAAAATAAAGTAGAGCTTACGATCAATTGGCAAAACGATAATTTTTTGCGTTCATCAAGATATATTGCTACGTGGTCATCGCGATGAGGACAAATTTTTGAATAAATTTTTGGATTAATTTTTTTTTAATTGCTTAACGTCTCCTATAACAATTAGGTCTTTAGATTCGATAAAGAAGCAAGTAACAACATCACGGTTGTTGATGAAGGAAGCACTTTTAAAATTCCGTGTAGAATCTCGTGACGTAGAATCTTAGAGACGTCTAAGTCTAATGCAACATACATCAGCAAAATTGTGCAAATAGTTGATTGATGATTGCAATGAAATCATTTAGGAAAATATTTTACTGAAAGTGAATGTAACTAAATACTTTTATATTTTATTCGATGAAACAACAAACATAACACATATCTCACAGCTCAGCCTTTCATTTAAATACATACACAATGGTATAATAAAGGAAGTTTTGTGACTTTCTGTGATGCTTACGGTACGCCTAGATGTGATGATAACGATCTAGGCGATATGGAGTCCTGTTCTTAATAACATGTTATCTATGTCATCCAGCTATTTCTTGCCGTTAGTAACTAGGACACAATGAAATTGCCAATTCATCCGCTAAAAGGAATTAATTTTTTTAAAGAATTTGGAGCTACAATGCAAGGTATCTGCGAGACGCGTTGGGTTGAGAGGCATAATGGCCGTCTACAATTTCATGAGATAGTGAAAATTTGTAGCGCTCTGGAAAAGATTTCTACATGGCAAGACAGCGAAAATGCTAATGACGCGCGTTGCTTACTGCAAACATTGTTTAATTCAGACTTTATAATATTATCTATCTGCTTGAGTGGGGTTTTAGGTAGGTACCTAAATATTTTATTTATTTTTTAAGTATGTACTAATGCATGAAAGCAAAAATTCAATAACTTACTAGCAGTTACCCACGACTTCGTATGTATGGAAGTGTCTTATAGTGTAAGAGTTTTCTTTAACAATAATTACAGTAATAATAAAAATACGGCAATAATGAAAATTTATTTACGTCCTAAATTAAAAAGCAATTCCATATATTTATCCCCAAAAAAGTCATATTATTTTCTGTTTCTATTTTTTAAAATTTTGACGATATATTGATTACACTAATTACTTCTGCTTAAATATAAGAATTTGTGTGGATTAAAACTAATCTTAAGTGGTATCATTTAAGACCGTCAGGACTTATTTTTAATTTTCTAAGCTTTCTCTGACGCTATATAACTGATTTCAGCCGCAAGTAATTAGTTCTAACCGATCAACTTTCGATCACAATACAGAGAATGTATTGATGCACGTGTGAGAGATATTTCTGAGAACGTTTCAGCAATTGGAGGGAATGCACAAGTACAATAGAGTTAAGGTGGGAAGAGTTCAAGGAAATAATAAGAAAGGGGGAAGAAATATTTATTCCGAAACAAAAAATAAAGTAGAGAACCAGTGTACTGTGATAGGGAGGTTAGGTGGTTAAAGAGGTTGGTAAGAAGAGAATATAACAGAGTTAAGGGGCAGCAGGGTAGTTGGGAATATTTAAAACAACTAAACAAGTACTTGATAATAGTTAAGAAGCTATTATGGGGCTAGGCGGTGCAGTGCACCGGGGCACCTACGCTCAGAGGGCCTCTGGGGGCCCTCAAGCGCAGTTCAGAGGCCCATGAGCTTTCATGGCAAACTGGCTCTACAGTTGTCTAAGGGGGCCCCTGAGACACAGGAAGTCCCTCACTAAGGACCCTCTCACTGCTCAGGGGGCCCCTAAGCACAACTCAAAGGCCCCATCCTCAGCTCAGGGGACCCTTACCAGCAACACAAAGCAAAAAAAAGGTCGCCCATCTGGCCTGAGGGCCCAAAATAAATTTTTGGCACCCTTGTTGACCTAGCTTCGCCACTGCTAAGAAGGTGGCTATAGATGGGTTTATGAAGAGTATTGTCAGAGCAGTGGGACCATTGACTGATGCATCAAGAAATTTCTATGGCTATGTTAGAAAACAGACGGGAAGGGAGGGTGTTGAGATGCTTGTAGATAAGGATGGAGATGAAGTTACTGAAGATTTTAAAAAAGAGATTTTAAGTAACTGGTTTAGTGAACCATTATGGACTGTGAATCAGGAACGGGAGGGGGATGGGCAGGAAATCGGATAACGAGCTTAACAACACAATTAGAAATGAGCAGACTAAAAAATTTGAAATGCATCCTGAGAATATGATGGAGGAACTAAGAAGGCTGAAAAAGTTTTAAGCCGGTGGTGTAGATAATATTACAACAGATATCTTAAAGATAGCCAGATGTGGTATTCTACCTTATGTAGAAATATTTACATTGAGTCTTGATCCTTTATGCATACCAGAGGACTGAAAAAGTGCGATAGTAGCGCCGGTACATAAAGGAGGAGTAAGTAATAGAGTAAAAAATTATAGGTCAATCAGTTTGAGATCAGTGGTAGGTAAATTAATGGAGAAATATATGTGAGGAGTGTAAGTGGTTTTCAACTACCCTATAGGCAAGATTATTCATGCGAAACTTGGTTGGTGGTATATATGCAAGATATTTCGGATGACATGGACAAGGGAGACCAAATTGACAGTGTGACACTAGATCTTTCACAGGATTTTGACAGAGTGAGCCACAAAATGATAGTAAATAAGGTAAAAACTATTGTAATTGATGAGAATGTGTATGGTTGGTAGAAGAATTTTTAAAAGGTAGAAATTAAAAAGTTAGCTTAGGAAATGCTGCATCAAAAGAAGTGGAACTAAAATGAAAGTGCCACAGGGTAATGTATTGGAACCATTGGTATTCATTATTCTGATGAATAATTGTGTTGGTTTACTGCCAGAATTTGTATTGTCTGCGGATGACATGATGCTATATAAAAGGATAAAAATGGAAGAGGACTGCGAACAGCTGCAGGGTGATCTGGACAGGATACCTGGTTGGGTTGGTAAACATGAGATGAAGATAAATGCAATAAAGATATAGCTTATTAGATACACAGATAAAAAACTAAAGGTTGATTATGATTATAAGGTGGGGAAAGAACTGCTTGTTAAAGACTTGAAATGTAAATATCTTAGTATTAAATTTGACAACAAGCTTAACTGGGCAGGGACACATTGGACAGGCAGTAGGAAAAGGTTTCAAAATTCTGCACATATCGGTAAGAGTGATGAGCGGATGTACGAGAGAAGTAAAGGAATTGGGTTACAAAACTTTGGTCACACCATTGCTTGAATATGTTAGTGTAGTATGGGACCCAAATTTTGAGTATCAAATACAGGAGTTGGAGAGGGTGCAAAAAAGGGCTGCTAGATTTGTTTCTGGAAATTATTGCAGAATCAGTCAGTAACAGATAAGATAAAAGAGCTGGAACGGGATTCATTGTAAGACAGGAGGAGGGTGAGTAGTGTGGTTTAGCCGATATTCGGCCAAAAGATAGATTGTATCATTCTATTGTTCTCACCCCCCCCCCCTGTCAATCATTTCACACCTATTGCTCTCCCCCGTCCCAACCTGTCAATCATTTTCACACCTATTCTATTGTTATGTAAATTAGGCCACTTGACTTGAGGGCCTCTTGACTAACCTCAGTTTCACCCCTATTGTTCTATTGTTATGTTAATTAGGGCACTTGACTTGAAGGCCACTTGACTTGAGGCCACTTGACTTGAGGCCACTTGACTAATTTCAGTTTCATCCCTATTGCTCTGTTGTTATGCTAATTAGGCCACTTGACTTGAGGGCCACTTGACTTGAGGTCACTTGACTAACCTCAGTTTCAACCCTCATTTTCACACCTATTGGCCACGCCCAACTTCCCCTCACTACCCTCCCTCCGCTCCCCTCCCCTCCCTCTCCTTCACTAACCTCAGCTTCTCCACCCTAGCACCAGCTACCGATTCTATTGCTCTTTTGACAGGTGGGAGGGTGAACACCTACCTTTTCCCCTCACCCCTCCCCTTTAATAACATCAGTTTCATCTCCCTCTTTGGGTGCACTCAAGCGTCACAAATCTGGTCACTTAACCTATCATTCACCAACGCAAAAGGTATATAGTGAAAAGAAAAAAAATCGCTGTTTGACCGCATTCGACTATAATAAAATACGATTTAAAACCAAATTCCGTAGCGTACCAGTATGGCTTTACACCTCGTCGTCATTAGAGGCGGGGAAAGGATTGGTGCAGGGAACGACCACCTGGAGTGATTTGGGGAAACCTAGAATATTGATGCTCAGACGGGAATTCGAACCAGCGTCCTCCTGAATGCGTGGTCATAACGTACCAGTATGGCTTTACACCTCGTCGTCATTAGAGGAAAAGAAAGGATTGGTGCAGGGAACGGCCACCTGGGGTGATTTGGGGAAACCAGAATATTGATGCTCAGACGGGGATTCGAACCAGCGCCCTCCTGAATACGTGGTCATAGTGTACCAGTATGGCTTTACACCTCGTCGTCATTAGAGGCGGGGAAAGGATTGGTGCAGGGAACGACCACTGGGAGAAACCATGTAAAACCAGAATATGGATGCTCAGACGTGGGTTCGAACCAGCGCTCTGCTGAATGTGTGGTCAGAGCGTTCAAACCATCGCTGCATTCGCCTGGGTTGATTTTAGGAAAACCAGAATATGGATTGCTCAGACGGGGATTCAAACCAGCGCCCTCCTGAATGTGTGGTCAGCGCGTTACCACTCACCCACCACGGTCGGTAATTATCGCTGGGGCAAGGTGTATAATGGAAAAAAAATCGTTGTTTGACGGCATTTGACTCTATATATGGACGGGAATAAACATTATACTCTATATTGAGTGCTTAACAAAAAACGATTTAAACCAATGATGTTTCTTTCTTAAGATATGAATTAATGTATTTAAACAAATCTCGGAAAACCCATTTCACGTAATAATAAACATTTAATTTTCTAATCCAGGCATAATAGCTACAATTTCTTTTTTTTTTATATATATATCACGATGATTCTTAAAAAATAACCTTTCAAATTTACCAATTATATGTTTTAAAAAACAGTTATTTTCGTTAGTTCGTCAGAAATTTTCCTGCTTCAGCCATCCGTCCCCCCTCCTATTCAGATTCAAGTAGTGTCCATTCACACACAATACCCTCTTGGTGGCCCCTCTAAACCTAAGGCGCAACTTCAATTCACGTAATATTAAGCTTTTAATTTCTACACCAATAATACTAGCTACAAAAATTATTTTATTTCACGATGATTCTAATAAAATAACGCTTCCAATTAAAGTATAATATTTTTTTAAAAAACTGCTATTTTCGGTAGTTGATCATAAATTTCGTCGCTTGAGCCACACTATTGTCTTGGATGAGCTTTCTGCGGTGCGTTTTAATATTCAGTCTTCATAGCAAAATATACGAGTATCAATACTCTCGACCCTTGACACTAGTGCCCAAAGCTTCATTTGATATTCCGGCAGCCTCCTATTCACGAATAAAAAAATCTGACTCATACGAGCGAGTGTTCATACATAAAACACCACAAGTGCACATCAGATGTTTTATGAATCGTATTTGCTCGGTCCGCATCTATAAAAGTAAGCAATTGAATTTATACATTCGCCTCAACGGCAACCACATACTCCCCCTCCGCAGCGCACGGCATTGTTCAACCAGCACCCTTAGTTCCAGTTAATACTCCGACTCTGAGACTGCCTACAGTTTGAGTTGAGAGTTCTCTATTCATACTAATGTAATGCGAGGATCTGGACCACCGCAGCAGCTTCGCACTGCATTGTTATATTGTTAGGTCAACTGACCACTTCTGAACGTCATCTGGATCAGGAAATGCTTCCCATGTATTGTTAGATATTGTTAGGTCAAGTGATCCCTTCTGAACGTTATCTCGAACAGGGTCTGCTTCCGTGTATTGTTAGGTCAACTGACCACTTGTGAACGTCATCTCGATCAGTAACTGCTTCCCCTGTATTGTCATGTATTGTTAGGTCAAGTGATCCCTTCTGAACGTCATCTCGATGAGGGTCTGGTTCAATGTATTGTTATATTGTTAGGCCAAGTGACCCTTCTAAAACTCATCTCGACCAGGGACTGCTTGTTGACGTATGCGTTGTTCACCGTTTGCTGAAGTGAACGGATGTCGGCTACATTTTTCATCTACAATTATAGCCTTTACACTCTCGCATTCACGAAATTTTAGTGGCTATCGATTTACAGTAGACCTATCAACAGCATCGTCGGTATAAACAGCCTTGAAACGACGATGAATCTCAGTAGGAATCACTTTGTCAGCAGTTAAAAATTCGATTACAGCATAATGTTTAACTCGCTTTGACACAGCACTGGAACACTTCTCCATAATTCTGGACAACAAATCCTTACTTCTCAGTACTTTCAAATAAAATGCAATGCCGTGTGGTATGTATGGTCTGACATCAGAGTTTCTCAGTCGTAACAGCCTTACCTAAGGACAGGACTGAACTCGTGAAATGGTTGCAGCAATAACAAGCATGGTGGGTTAGATGCAATGTTGTGACTTCGCATTCGGGAGGACGTGAGTTTGAATCCCTTTCCGACCATCGAGATTTCGGCTTTCCATGCTTTTTGTGAAATTACTGCATTAGGTGCTTAAGCTGTCTGACGGGAAAGTGAAAAATCCAGGATTCGAATCCCGTTCTCAGCTGCGATTTTCAAAAGCCCTTAACCTGACCTTCACATCTGGCTCAACTTCAGTTGTAATGTAGTTACACCTGAACACTTCCTTTGTTAGGTTTCCAGTTTAAACTGTAGGTTCTCTACACCCGGTGAAGTTAAAGTATGCTAGGCAGGCCCGCCGCTAGCTGTTTGAGCGCCCGCGTGCAATACCTATTTTGCCGCCCCCTGTCTAACTACAGCCAGTGGTGGATCTAGGAAATTTCCGAACCGGGTCAAAAGCTGTGAGATTGCCGCCCCTTCAAACATTATTTGCTGCCCCTTGCCATTTCGAGTGTCACGACAGTCGACCTCTTGTTTTGCTGCCCCCTCGATGTGCCGCCCGCGTGCGGTGCACGCCTTGCACGCCCGCTTACGGCGGGCCTGAGGCTAGGATAGGGGCGGAATGCGCAGGCAATAAAAACCCTGGTCATAATGACCAGACGTGCCATTACTCCGTACTTCAGGTGAATGTCAGGTTGGCTCCTTCAAAAGGCCATGCCTGAATTCCATCCCGTTCCTTGCAGCAGTCCTATCACGCCTCGTGATCGGTAAAGATCTGGCCTAGCATTTAGGAGGGTTCGGGTTCGAATCCCTGTGCGGGCATCCAGATTTGGGTTTTCCATGGTTTCCCCTAAATAAAGCGATGCGAATGCCGGGATGAATTCTTCATTTGCCATGGCCAAATTCCCCCCCCCCCCCGTTTTTGGCCACAGTCTTTTCCCGCCTCTAAAGGCTTCGATGTCTACGAGGCGTAGAACCATTAAATAAGAAAACCACGACCACCAACTCCAGATAAATGCCGAGTTATTCATTCAAAATACCATGCCCCGAATTCCTTCCCATTCCTTGCCGCCAGTCCTTTCTCGCGTCCAATTACCTCGATGTTGACTAGACTTAAAAAAAGAAAAAAAATAATAATAACAAGGAGAATTGTGTTTGGCGTCCAGAGGCTACCGTGAGTGTGTCTTGTTGCCTTCAGTTTAGGGCTATGCCTGCTTAATAAATTCAGCATTGGAGTGAGAGGGGATGCAGTTCTATCCCAGTTGCTCATTAATGAAGCGGAGATGTTCCTTGGATATTCCAGTATGGTTTGCGATACGCTTTTTGAGTGATTCACCGGTCGAACCAAATTGTTAACGTATGCGATGTTCATCGTTTGCTGAAGTGATCGGACGTCGGCTGCATTTTTCATCTACAATTGTGGCCTTTACATTCTCGCAATCACGAAATTTTAGTGCCTATCCATTTACAGTAGACCTATCAACAGCATCGTCGGTATAAACAGCCTTGAAACGACGATGAATCTCAGTAGGAATCACTTTGTCAGCAGTTAAAAATTCGATAACAGAATGATGTTTAACTCGCTTTGACACAGCTCTAGAACACTTCTCCATAATTCTGGACAACAAATCCTTACTTCTCAGTACTTTCAAATAAAATGCAATGCCGTGTGGTATGTATGGTCTGACATCAGAGTTTCTCAGTCGTAACAGCCTTACCTAAGGACAGGACTGATCACCTTTACCCCCACCACCACGGACTAGACCTGATTACTGCCCAAACGGACTGCTAGTGCCAGTGTACAGAGATGGCCAGCCCGGTACTGTTGTTCTCTTCTGTATATCTGGGTACAACGCGTTTGTATTTTTCTACGCAGCAGCCGCATACAGTGGGTCCCAAGCCGCCTCGGCAAACACTATTGGATTTCCATGTATCAGTGACACCATGAGAAGGTGAGTTGAAATAACCGAACCTGAATTTACTATAACCAACTATCACAAACATTTTAACATTCTGTATTAACTAGACTTTAGCATAAGTTCTGCCTCGGGAAGTACATTAATTTTAAACCAATTTTTGCTATATTTGGCCAGTATCCATGAATTTTTATTTATTTTTAAACTTTTTAAATTAAATTCATCGAAAGTGGCACATACTAACTGATATGTAACATAATTTATGTTTCATCTGGTGCTGAGCCCATTATGTTTCGGCCTTGTGGAGTGTCGTGGTGTTAACATATTGTTTAATGAAACTTTTGATGTCATCTTCTGAATGCTCTGTTTAGTTCAGCTTCAATACTTAGTGTGACTTCCGACAGGTATATCTGATGTACTACTCGAGTTGTCCGATGTCATATCGGGCAGTGAACAGAATGAGTTTCATTTATGATGATACACCGCATCATCCCGCGCGTTTTTTTTTCTATTTTTGGTGGATGCACTCAATACACATTGTATGGCATGATGGACACCTTCTAACCATGAAAACCGATGACATCTTTCGTATAGTGACATAATTGTGGTGATGTTTTACCTGTTTTCATTATCTTTTGCCGACTGTGCACTTCCTCTGACGTGTCTATAATGATGGTAACGTTATGTATGTGTGTGTGTGTGTGTGTGTGAGAGAGAGAGAGAGTGAGAGAGAGAGAGAGCCATCATCTTTAAACGCTGACTGCCTTCCGTTTAACTGCGTTAAAGTCAGTTTCTGCGTGCATATACGTTGTTTCACCTCGTTTGGTACAAACACTAGGCTAGTATGTATAGTTATCACCCTGTGCACTTCCTCTGACGTGTCTATAATGATGGTAACGTTATGTGTGTTTAGACACTTCATGTTATTGTTATGAAAATAAAGCGTGAGCAAACATGTAATTCATACAATTTACGTCCAGAGTACCCCATATACACATATGAATGCAGCATCCGATGCACTTCCACTGACCCATCTATCCTGAGGGTTATGTGAAGTGTGTATTGACTCTGGAGAACTCTACCAAGTAGCGTTATTCGTCAGAAAATATTTATTACTGAAAAAAAGAAAACAATTACCACGTTTTAGTTTATCCAGAGACTGCCATTACACTTTTTTTCTCCATATTGCACTTATTTCTGTAATCCACGCACATTATATGAACGATATTGTGATACACGAGGATGTAATTTTTATGTCAACCATAGACTTCATTCATGACGAAATTTACATTTTTTGTTATATATGACCAGATTTCTTGATTTTGTACATTTTCACACTGTTTTTAATGATATTCATAGAAATAGCCACATATGTAATTATATCCAACAAATTTATGTCTTTTCGAGTGTTGGCGTCTATTACGATTTGCTCTTCAGACTAGTATGTAAGTGATGAAGCGTCATGCCACTACAAGAACTCATAAAAATAACTCGGTAAAGGGCTTTATTGATGAAAAGTGGATAAAATAAAACAAATTGAATAAATTACTATGTGCATTTTATTCACACTATTCACATCAATGCAGTATCCTGGGTTATAATTCTTAATTAACACATTGTTAATAACAGGTAATAGAAGTAAATTTTTATATGCAATAAGTTCATATCTTAGTAGATTATAATCCAATGATGAACTGGGGGTCAATTGAGTCAAATAAACATCACTAATATGCATTTCAATCAGTTTTTGCACTGTGGCCATATGATAGTCTCGTAGCACTATACTAGATAAAATGTCCACAAATTCTGTGTAGCAACATGCAACTAGGTATCCCCACCTCTTCTTGACAGCCAAGGCGCGGGACACTGCAGGCTGCGCGTCGATGAGGTTCTTCCAAGTTGAATCGCTGAAGAAGATGCCGCTGGTGGGATCAGCATTTGGGTAAAAACATACATGTTTTCGTCCTAGCAATCGTACGGAAGGAGACGGCGTTCTCACCAAGTGGAATGTTTGTCTGGGAGCTGCCTGTGTAGAACAAATCAGACACTACATCCAATACTTGAGTCAGCACGACCCATTCTTCATACGTTAG
Source organism: Vandiemenella viatica (assembly GCA_031002005.1). NCBI lineage: Eukaryota > Metazoa > Arthropoda > Insecta > Orthoptera > Morabidae > Vandiemenella > Vandiemenella viatica. The sequence continues at coordinate 189,858,833 of JARYHS010013631.1, read as the reverse complement.
TATAACCTTGGTGTGGTATCTAACTTTTTCGAGCACTACTACTGGCTCAAATTCGTGTTTGGCAGATAAACCTAACGTCAAACGCTTAGAATCACCAGAATTGTGCTGATACACAGACGAGAACAACAGTACCGGGGTGGCCATCTCTGTACACTGGCACTAGCAGTCCATTTGGGTTGTAATCAGGTGTAGTCCGTGGTGGTGGGGATAAAGGTGTTCAGGTAAGGCTGATACGACTGGGAAACTCTGATGTCAGACCATACATACCACGCGACATTACATTTTATTTGAAAGTACTGAGAAGTAAGGATTTGCTGTCCAGAAGTGTTCTAGAGCTGTGTCAAAGCGAGTTAACCATCATGCTGTTATCGAATTTTTAACTGCTGAAAAAGTGATTCCTACTGCGATTCATCGTCGTTTCAATTGCAGATGCAAAATGCAGCCGACGTTCGATCACTTCAGGAAACGATGAACATCGCATATGTCAACAATTTAGTTCGACCGGTGAATCACTCAAAAAGCATATCGCAAACCATACTGGAATACCCAAGGAACATGTCGGCTTCATTAATGAGCAACTGAGATGGAACTGCATCTCACTCCAATGGTGAATTTATTAAGTTTTTCATCGCATTACATTAGTATGAATAGAGAACTCTCAACTCAAACTGTAGGCAGTCTCAGAGTCGGAGTATTAAATGTATAATGAATATACGCAAAGACCGGCTGTTATCGAATTTTTAACTGCTGACAAAGTGATTCCTACTGATATTCATCGTCGTTTCAAGGCTGTTTATACCGACGACGCTGTTGATAGGTCTACTGTAAATCGATAGCCACTAAAATTTCGTGATTGCGAGAGTGTAAATTCCATAATTGTAGATGAAAAATGCAGCCGACGTCCGATCACTTCAGCAAACGGTGAACATCGCAAACGTCAACAAGCAGTCCCTGGACGAGATGACTTTTAGAAGGGTCACTTGACCTAACAATATAACAATACATTGAAGCCGACCCTGATCGAAATGACGTTCAGAAGGGATCACTTGACCTAACAATATCTAACAATACAGGGGAAGCAGTTGCTGATCGAGATGACGTTCAGAAGTGGTCAGTTGACCTAACAATATAGCAATGCAGTGCGAAGCTGCTGCGGTGGTCCAGATCCTCGCATTACGTTAGTATGAATAGAGAACTCTCAAATCAAACAGTAGGCAGTCTCAGAGATGGAGTATTAACTGGAACTCTATGTTCTCCATAAGGGGAAGTTGATCAATGCAGTGCATAGCTGCTGCTTCGGAGGGGGAGCATGTGGCTGCCGTTGAGGCGAACGTATAAATTAAATCGCTTACTTTTATAGATGCAGACCGAGCAAATGCGATTCATAAAACATCTGATATACACTTGTGGTGTTACATGTATGAACACTCGCTCGTATGAGTCAGATTTTTTATTCGTGAATAGGAGGCTGCCGGAATATCAAATGAAGCTGTGGGCATTAGTGTGAAGGGTCGAGAGTATTGATACTCGTATATTTTGCTGTGAAGACTGAATATTAAAACGCGTTATTTGGAAGCGTTATTTTATTAGAATCATCGTGAAATAAAATTTTTTGTAGCTAGTATTATTGGTGTAGAAATTAAAAACTTAATATTACGTGAAATGAAGTTGCGCCTTAGGGTGAGAGGGGCCGCCAAGAGGGTATTGTGTATGAATGGACCCTCCTTGAATCTGAATAGGAGGGGGACCGCTGGCTGAAGCAATAAAATTTTTGACAAACTAACGAAAATCACAGTTTTTTATAACATATAATTGGTAAATTGGAAAAGTTATTTTTTAAGAATCATCGTGATATTAAAAAAAATTTTGTAGCTACAATGCGAGGAGTAAAAAATTAAATATTTAATATTACGTGAAATAGGCTTTCAGAGATTTGTTTAAATACATCAATTCATATCTTAAGAAAGATACATCATTGGTTTAAATCGTATTTTATTAAGCACTCAATATAGAGTATATTGTTTATTCCCGTCCATTTATAGAGTCGAATTCTGTCAAACAACGATTTTTTTTCTTTCATTATACACCTTGCCCCAGCGATAATTACCGAGCGTGGTGGGTGAGTGTTAACACGCTGACCACACATTCAGGAGGGCACTGGTTCGCATCCCCGTCTGAGCATCCATATTCTGGTTTTCCTAATATCACCCCAGGCGAATGCAGCGATGGTTTGAACGCTCTGACCACACATTCAGCAGAGCGCTGGTTCGAACCCACGTCTGAGCATCCATATTCTGGTTTTACATGGTTTCCTCCAGTGGTCGTTCCCTGCACCAATCCTTTCCCCGCCTCTAATGACGACGAGGTGTAAAGGCATACTGGTACGCTACGGAATTTGGTTTTAAATCGTATTTTATAAGAGTATAATGCTGTCAAACAGCGATTTTTTTTCCTTTCACTATATACCTTGTGGGTTGGTGAATGATAGGTTAAGTGACCAGATTTGTGACGCTTGAGTGCACCCAAAGAGGGTGATGAAACTGATGTTATTAAAGGGGAAGGGTGAGGGGAAAAGGTAGGTGTTCACCCTCCCACCTGTCAAAATAGCAATAAAATCGGCAGCTGGTGCTAGGGGGGTGAAGCTAAGGTTAGTGAAGGAGAGCGAGGAGAGGGGAGGGGAGGGAGGGGAGTGAGAGGAAGTTGGGCGTGGCCAATAGGTGTGAAAATGAAGTTTTAAACTGAGGTTAGTCAAGTGGCCCCAAGTCAAGTGGCCTAATTAGCATAACAATAGAACAATAGGGGTGAAACTGAGTTTAGTCAAGTGGCCCTCAAGTCAATTGGCCTAATTAGCATAACAATAGAATAGGTGTGAAAATGATTGACAGGTGGGGAGAACAATAGGTGTGAAAATGATTGACAGGTTTGAGGGGAGAGAACAATAGAACAATAGAATGATAAAATGTATCTTTTTGCCGAATATCGGCTAAACAACACTACTAGGGTGAAGAGGGTCATGGGAGTCTATAAGGCGCATACTGGTGATGAGGCGTTGAAAGATATTGGCATAAGAATTAAAAGTAATGCGTGTATGGGAAAAGATAACCGTGACCACAAGCTGACACTCGATTTCAGGCAAAAAAGTGTAGGAAGATTCCGTTTTTAGGTAAGGGTGTAAGGGATTGGAATAAGTTACCAAGAGAAATGATGAATAATTTACCAAAAAAGTTGAAAGAATTTAAAGTTGAAATTTGTAGAGGGCAAATGTAGGTGGGTGCATGAAAAGACTAAGAAGGGTGTGTAGGGAAGTTGCTACCAGAGCGTGCACTCCATTGCAATCAAAATTAAATCAAATTAAGCACCTTTGATTTTCGAACGGCAGTATTAGTGGAGGTTGTAGTTACTTTGGAATGTAGCCTGGACAGAATGACTGGTGCCACGTTTTGTTAATGTATAAGGCACGATGGATTTAGTTCTGAAATTCGCCCGATGTAGCATAAGATTTTAGGATTCCTAGTTGATTTTTTTAATTTCAGTGGTTCCTTAATGCTTTCGTCAAATAGTACGTAAGTAATTCGAACCTTATGACTATTTAAACTACAATCTAAAATGTACATTACAAAATCAAGGTTATGAACGTTACTTAATAACAACTGCGAAAAATAAATTCCCTGGTCACTGTATTCAAACCTTCCTTTCTGTCGGGCTTCGTATTTAGCTGACGTGTAATCACCGTTTTACTTTTTGCCGTAAGAGCAAAATTTCCTACTCCGGAGCTATTAGTTTATCAATTGCATTAATTTTCACGCTTTTAAATGAATAGCATCATTGAATATGTAATAATGTTCTTGCTCTGATCTCTGAAAAGCAATTAGTAAATGTGACAGTACTGGCTAGGAAGTTGAAGGTTTTTAGTGCTTGTAAAATGCGAATTAATAATGACTTTTCCCAAACTAACTATTCATTTTAAGATTCTTATTACGTTTAAGATTTTTACAACGTTTGATTCCCGTATTATGTTTAATTTTGTGTACAAAACTGGGAACTAAATAATCGAAGTGAAAAAATAAAACAGAATCTAAGCATGATCGTAGTGTGATCTTTTGTCAGTGTTTATTGAATGCTCATATCGGATAAAGAGTGATCTGCGTGCTAATTTCTCCTTCTAGAAATAGTTATAATTTCATTCTCCGTTCCTCATTACATACAAGTCGCAAGCTGTATTCGCAGATTTTAATATGGAACATAAGCTCTTAATATTTGAAAGTACCATCTTAATTGCTGAAGAATTTTTTGCGTGATGCCATTTCAAAACATCAGGCACACGCAGGTATCTCACAGATTTATAATAGTGTACATAGATTATATTAATTACTCAGTTAGTTAGAAATATACCTTATTTTTATTTTTCAGGTACTTGTACAACTATATTATTAAGCAGAGTATTGCAGACGAACTCAATTGTCTTAAAAAAAAAGTTCTACTGACGCAATAAATGATACAATGAGTGTTCTGAGATAAAAAATGGAACAAATGTTTTGAAGAGTCAAAATAATTTGCCGAGATATTTTCGATGGAAATTTAATACCCCAGAACAGTGCTGAAATAAATGCATAGAGCCAGTAACCTACCTGTTCAATCAGTTGAAGAGGATTTCGGTAGGGCTGTAAGACCATTTGTCTCCTGAAATACTTTATTTTCAACTAGTCGTTTTTGTTCCGAAAGTCAATTATACCTATACTAATGAAGACGTTGAAACAATTAAGCAACTCGCATTCGATTATAAGCAGATAATAGACGACACTGCATTATCAGTCATTATAAGCGAATATTGGCTGTGGATAGTAAAATGGCAACGGAATCAGAACGTTCCGCAAGTCGATTTAAAATCTAATATAAAAATGTCATGCTAAAATATATCGCATCGAAAACACGTATTTGTGTAATCTTGCCATACTACCAGATAGTGTCCCATTGGCAGAGAAATCTTTTTCTGCTCTCAGGAGGCTCAAAACTTGACTTCGAGCATCACTGGCAGAAGACCACCTAACTGGACCGGCACTTCTGCACGTTCACAAAAGCATACTCGTTCAAGTGGAGGAAGTCATAACAAGATTCGCGAGAGTTCAGAAGAGATTAATTGATTTTGTAATTTGATTAAAATTATTTTGACATGATGCAATTAAATTAATTTATCTTTTATTTATAAATAGGTACTATTTTAATTTTGAAGCGTGTCCTAGTTAGACCTCGACTACGTGACCCCCCCCCCCCCCCCGACCCAAAGGCTGGATCCGCCCTTGAAAGGGACTTGGCAGAATGAATCCTCTCACATGGGACCAGTAATAACAAACTCCTACATTACCTTCACATGTAGTGTAGAATCTTTCATGGTACTGGCAGTTACTTTAGCCAACCGCCGTTAGGTCCCACCTTTACTGTCACAGAGGTTTTTATTCCTGAGGTTAAAGCTTCGGCATTTTTTTCCCTCTCCTCTTACATCTTCAAAAGTTTCTTTCCTTTCTATCACTTTCTATAGAACCACGTTAATGGGTAGAAACCAGGACGTTTGGATCACGTCAGATCCCGTTCTTGTGTGCACCTATAGTATTACTTACATAGCATGTACAGAACTGAGCAGTAAAAAAAAAATTGTTTCCAAAAATTAAAACTGCCTTCGAAAAAACACACTAAAATTTTTGAAATAACTTTATACCTAAATAAAACTAATTGGACAGTATTTTAAATTACCTTTACTTAAGTTTTTACATTAATCAGTTATTTTTGGAGTCGGTGCCAGCTGTCACATCACGATAAACCAATTACTGAACTTTATTTTCTGTTCGAGGTGACACGGGGAGTAAAAATGAAAAATCCAAATATTTTACAATATGTAGTGAGTCGGATATTGTTTTGCCGTAGAAAATTTAGGGAAACCAATTAGTCTAGGTCCCCTTGGTGGTCGGGGCATATCTCTGGCGCTACATTGTCAGTTAATAGGTTGAATCAAGAGGTAAACACTTTAAGGTAAAAAACGTCTGGCTTAGTTAAACTACCAAATTACGTGTACCTTCTATAAGTTTCAGTTTCGTTTAAACATGTTTCGCGCAGTAATGATAATAGTAAGACGATTTTTTTTGTCTATTATTGTCATTATTTATTGTTGACATTTTTTTATCTTCTTGCTTTGGCTAGCACCGACTCCAAAAATAACTGATTAATGTCGTCGGCCATACTCGTTTCCGAGTTTATGTTGCTCTCTTGCGTGTTTATTTGTGTGTGCGCTGGTGGCTGATCAGGCCGATTCTTGCATAGAACAGTCGTCCGCACACACTGCACCCAAATGTGGGTGGCTGGCGCGGTAGGGTTTGTCGGGCTTTCCGCCTTAAACGGGATTCAGCTGCCAGACCTCGCCGCTGCTCTTCGAAACGTGCCACTGCTGCGGAGGTAGTTTTGCGCCATAGAACGCGGTCTTTTGTGAGGCTGTCCCAGGTGGTGAGGTCTATATTAGTTTTCTTCAGGGTCTTCTTGAACTGATCTTTGTAGCGTTTCTTAGGGGCACCGCGAGGTCTGCTGCCAGTGCTGAGCTCACCGTATAAAAGTTGGCGAGGGAGTCTATTGTTGCTCATACGTTGAACGTGTCCAACCCATCTAAGTTGGTGGCTGATGATGAGGGCTTCAATGCTATACATTTGAGCTCTTTCCAAGACTCTAATGTTGGACACATAGTCGTCCCATTTAATGTTCATTATAGAGCGAAGTTTTAGCTGGTGAAATCGCTCCATTTTCTTAATATCTCGCCTGTAGAGTGTCCATGTCTCACACCCATACAGCAACGTGGAGACAACTACAGCTTGGTAGACCATCAGCTTGGTGCTTAAATTAAGATCTTTGTTTAGGAACACTCGCCGAGTAAGTCGTCCAAAGGCTATGTGTGCTGCACGAATTCTGTTTTCTACATCCTTCTCTGCTGTGCACTGTGTAGAGAGAATGCTTCCAAGGTAGGAGAAGCTATCTACTTGCTCAAGGGCTGTGCCGGAGATGGTAACATCAAATACTGGGAGTGTAGCTCCAGGGGCAGGTTGCGCTAGCACTTTAGTTTTTCGGGTGTTGATGGTCAGGCCAAAACGGTCATATGCGTCCTTGAAGTAGTTTACGGACTGTTGTATCTGCTGAGGAGTATGTGCTGGAGAGGTGTTGTCATCTGCATACTGCAGTTCTGTTACCTGGGTGAGGAAAGTTAATCTTGATGAGCGGAGTCTTGCTGGATTAAATAGTCCTCTGTCAAACCGGTATCTGATCTCCACGCCTGTGTTGGGGGTAGATGACGTTTCATAGAGCATTGCTGCCAAATATAGGGCAAAAAGTGTTGGTGCAAGTACACAACCTTGTTTCAGACCATTTGTGATAGGGAACTTTTCAGAGGTGTCATTCTGATAAAGGACTTGACCAACCATACCATCGTGGAGTGCTCTAATCAATCCCAGAAAATGTTCAGGGCATCCAAATCGTCTTAATACCATCCACATTGCAGATCTAGGCACGGTGTCAAAAGCTTTCTCTAGATCATAGAATACCAGAAAGAGAGGCTTTTGTTGTTCTCTGCACTTCTCTTGAAGTTGTCTAGCACAGAAGATCATGTCTGTGGTGCCTCTCGAGGCACGGAATCCACATTGAGATTCTGGAAGTACTCTCTCTGACATAATTCTAAGGCGATTTAGCAGTATTCTAGCAAAAGTCTTTCCTGCTATAGATAGAAGAGAGATACCACGATAATTGTTGCAGATACTTCGATCCCCTTTTTTGAAGATGGTGACTATGTTAGCATCCTTCATGTCCTGAGGCACCTCCCGGGTTTCCCACATGAGAAGAATCAGTTGGAAAATCCTGGTTTTCAAGGGTAATCCCCCACTTCGAATCAGTTCTAAAGGAATATTGTCTGGTCCAGGAGCTCTACCTGGATTCAGGCTATTCAGTGCTTTGCAAAACTCCTGGAAAGTTGGCGGGACTGACATCCAAGGTTGTGGAGGGTGCTGCGGCATATTCCTAAGGAAATCGTCTGCAGCAGTAGAGCTACGGTTCAAAAGAGAGTTATAGTGTTCTTTCCAGCGCTTCAAGATGTCCTGGCTCTCGGTAAGAATGGTAGTGTTATCAGCTGCTTTTAGTGAGCCAGATGAGCTGCGAGTAGGTCCATATAGCTCTTTAATTCCTGCATAAAATTTTTTAAGATCCCTAGCATCTGATAGAGTTTGGAGTTCCTTTGCTTTCTGTTGCCACCAGTTATTCTTGATTTCCCTTATTTCTGTCTGACATTTCCGCTTAAGGGCCTGAAAGCGGGTTTTCTTCGTCACAGAAGTTGGATCTTGAACAAGAAGTTGATAGGCTTCACGTTTCGCACTGATGAGGGTCAAAATTTGTTCATTATTGTCATCAAACCAATCTGGCCTTTTTTTATTCTCGTAGCCAATTATTTTCTCTGCAGATTTCGTGATGATGTTTCGAAGGGTAGTCCATTCTGATTCCACGTTCCTTGTATTGATTGGATTGTTGGACAGTTGTTCTAAAATGTCATCTTGATATTTTGAGGCGACAGTATCGATGCGGAGTTTTAAAGTATTATATTTCCTCTTGGAGGGGTTCATGTGGAAGGAGCGTGATTTTTTACTTATTGAGAGTCTCAGGCGGCTCACGAGAAGTCTATGGTCTGTCCAGCAGTCATCAATGTTCCTTGCTGTCTTAGTGATGAGAACATCTTTTTTATCACGTTGTCGGGTGATAACATAATCAATGAGATGCCAATGCTTGGATCGTGGATGCATCCATGTAGTCTTGAAGCGGTTTGGTAGGCGGAATTGAGTATTTGTAATGAAGAGTTCATGTTCAGCACACACAGAGAGAAGCAGCAGTCCATTTGCGTTGCAGTTCCCTACACCTTGTTTACCTATAACCTTTTCCCATAGTTGGTTGTCTCTTCCCACTCTAGCATTGAAGTCACCGAGTAGTAGCAGCTGATTAATGTAAAAATTTCAATAATAGTAATGTAAAATATTGTCTATTTAGAGTTATTTTAAAACTTTAATGTATTTTTTGAAGGCGGTTTTACATTTTTTGGAAAAATATTTTGTTATTAAATTTTTAGTGGTACTATTTTAAATTTTGGGTAGCAATTCTTATTTTGCGAACTTACAACAAACATGTGACAACGCAATGACATTGAATTCATTCACCTACTGAATAGCACCCGGGTTGGTGAATTAATGACGTCTCAGATGGAATTGGTATGTAAGCGGCGAATGTATCTTTGTCAGGTGATTTTGCCGAGGGTGCTGTTGTCCATATTTTCCGCACCGTTAAAAATGACAGCGAAAACTGAGAACGCAAATAGATAAATGAGCTATCACATTAAATATTAAGGTCTCTGCTTTGGTCACGTGATATCGCAAGGAAAGAATTTTTCGGAATTTGACCCTTAAAGGGCAAAAGTAAAACCTGTGAATGTCGCGAGTTTGAGACAGTTCGGAGCCAAGCCGCTAGACATAAACTGCTTCACTATCATCGACTTTTGTTACGTACCTATTACACTAAACAAATAAACAATTGAAACGATTGAGGTGGTTCTTTTTTCATCCTATTACAAACCCCCAACCCTACTATTCATTGTATTCGCGAAATTTTCGCCTGGGTAATTTAGTTTCAAATAATTTCTAATTCATGTATGTGTGCCTTTCGATACTAATATCTAAAAAATGACTAGAAAAATCTTGTAAAACAGGCAATTAATCTTGTTACTAATAACTACAATGCAGTAATTAATTACACCGTGATGGCGTCATTTTAATTTTATTTACATTGTACACTTAGAAACAGAAGCCAAGTCCAGGCTTACACGGTTTCATACATAGTAAGAAATCATTTACTTAAATATTATGACAAATTAAAATCATAAATAAATTGGTTTTGCTTTTTATGGAGCTCCCGCTTGTTGTCCTTGTTGTTCCACCACAAGTAACCTTCTTAGCCTGTCCGACATTAGGTATGGTCTTTCATTGGTCCCATCATTGCGCTCCAGATCTTCCACTTGGCAACAGAAATGAAAGATAGTTAAAAATCATCAAAGTATGACTATTGAAACGAATGATAAAGACACAGTTGAGAACATAATGGAGTTTTTCTTAAAATCTATTTAGTATCGGACTATAAGGACGATGCAAACGTTAGTTTTCTATTAAGAATATTCAAATTACTGTCACATTCATTCAGTCTAATACATTTCATAGATTCTTATTTGCGTGTATATTACACTGAACAATTACGTCAAACTCATTTTCAAAAGAAAACTTAAATGCATCTGTGTTTTTACGTTATTAACAATGTCTTCCGGTTAACCTATCACGACCTTCCATCCGAGGAACGGGAAATATTGGAGTCTCGTGACCATACGCAAAAAAAAGTCACGAGTTTATGCCTTTTTAATACTATTCTAGTTTCATGACCATATATATGAAACGGTCATGGTGTTACACAGCTTATCAAATAATTAAGGCTTGTGTCACTCATTTCCCTTTTTTTACGCTCTAGAAGTCTATTCTAAATATTCTTGTTTATAGCACTATTACTGAGAGCAAACCTTATATACTTTGTAATAAAATGTCTCACGGTGTCTGTGAAATTCGTGTAGAAGAGTCTTAATCGAGTCATTATACGATTAATAACATGGAATTTTGCAAACAAGCTGATCTCGTAATAAGCAGCTAGTGCACAGGTGGAAAATGCTTCCATATTTTGGTAAGGACCGACGAGAGGCGATTAGCGTGCATTTTAAAGGTTTTGGAAGGTGTGTGCGGACAACGAAATAAAGAATTAACGCGCCGAGCAGCAAAGGGATGGGGAAAGGGGGAGGGCTTGTAGGCGGCGGAAGGTTGGTGCCATAAAACGATTTATTGAACTTGCTCGATGGACTGACGCCGGAAAGGTAAAGGCGAGATATGTGTTAGCATGGGGAGTTGTGTTGTGTATAGTTCTTGATACTTATCGGGCGGCGTGACGAAAGAAATCTTATATTATTGGAGGTATGCTGCGACTTATTAAAACGTTGGCGATTTTTACAACCAGCGTTTGAAGAACAACAACTTGGCTTTTTGGGTATTCCGGGTGTGTGGTAACAGCAGGTGATGCGGTCAACCTATCAAACGACTGCAACACGATACTCTAAAGATTTATGAACTATTTCATATTATCTGTGCAATCAACGTGAGATAAATCTTTGGATGGCTACGAAATTGGTAGACGGCCACAGCTCGGCGTGAGACGAGGTCTGCCCGAGGCTGGAGACGCGTAAAACGATGACACTGTAACGGGGTGCGTTGAAGGCGGCCTTGAGGAAGTGCCAACAGGAGACGAATCAGAGTTCGATAACGCCGTTCTTACACTAGGGCAAGTTGGCTGCGTGGTGACCGACATGCAAGTCTCTAGCTGCCGCCGAGCTATTCAACGCGACGGAGTGGCAACTGAGGTGTCTCCAGCCAACTAGCAAACTCAGTAACGTGTAACGAAGTATGCTAATAGTTTTCAGTATTTCGGTGTCCCGAAAACCGCCCTGTGTTATAACAGATAAAGAATTCCTTAAACGAGCTACTAAAACTTGAGCTTTGTGTAGTCCACATATCAAAATGACTGGTTTGTCGATGAATTTAAGGTTTGTTGTGAACCCATTTACATCCTTTGTTACACGCTGCGATGTCATGTATGGAGCGCAATATGAAATTCTTTGATAAAATAAGCTCAAGTAAAATTTGCAAGCTCGCAAAATATATACCGTTTATCAAGTACATCAACCAAACTTTTTTTTAAGTTACTAAAATTCGTTTTTTTTTTTTAGAAAAAATCATGAAAATTGTGTATATTACAAAATAAATTTGGTGAATCAGACGATATGGCAACGACACCTGCTTGTATCATAGTGTTCAAAAGAAACTATAGAGTCGAACAGGCAAATTCTATGGTCGATTAAGGCAGAATATATAAATGTTACAAATATTATAGATTTTGCGTTAATTGGCTTAAAAAGAGTAAAGAGACGTTAATTTGGTAACTGTTGAAGAAATTGTATAATATTCCTAAAATTAGCGAAAAATGGGATAAATTGTGTAAGTGTCAATTTCGTTGAAACAGTTATCTAACAACCATCAATGTACGTAATCCAAGTACTGTTAGCTGTATTTACAACACGCGTTCAATATCAATGTCTGTAATTTTTTAGAATATTTGTTCTATATGAGACATGTAAATATTTTCACCATAATAAAGCTGCTCAGTATGATGGAGCGCGAAAATATCGTGACTATCAATCGGATTTTACTCTCCCTCACATTCATTGACGATCATCTGCATAACACAACTGCACTCGAGTAAAAATTCGAATGCATAGCTAGACACATAATCAAAGTCTTTCAAGACTGCGAGAATTGAGTCTTTCCCGTAATACAGATGATAAAAATTCTTCTCGAGTGTTCTGCCGGATAAGTTCTGCAATACATGACGTTTTGACAGCTACCTCTGCTGTTTTCATCAGGTGAAATGGTAGGTCAAAGTTGTTACTGCGGCAACACAGGGACAGGCTGTTGTAGTATTTATTACTCTTTTCAGCCTTAGTGTATACATTTTCTTTTTTACTTTATTGGTGCTATTTAGTAGTATGCATTATTCTTATGTTCTAAGGAGGATGAAGGTGGGAGTTAATGTCTCACTTATTGACTTTCTTCTATGGGATGCTGCTTAGTTATGTTGGTTGATGCTTGGGATGATTGTTATCAACTGCGTGATCAGGACATAACCGTGGTTATATGATGGCCAATACAGCTGTCTCCATCTTCAGAGGTCTTCGTTTGCTGTCTATGTCCTTTTTGGTAGCCTGATGGTTTCCGACCATCTTTGGTGTGTCGTTACCTTGGGTGGGCCGCGTTTTGATTCCTCTTGTCGACTTGGAACCCGGTGGTGCATTCTTCTGGGTAGCTGAAAAATGTTGGCCATCTGCTTTATCAGTCTTCTTGTTCTTTCGACCTGCTGTAGGCTGCTTATATTAGACGCGCCGTCTACTCTGGGCTTTGCCTGTTTGGAATGTCTTCCATTCTGGACAGCCCCTGTAGCAGGTCGCGTGAGTGCCTACACAGTTGCAGCAGATTGCTTCCTGCCTTGGGGTACGAACACAAAGGACGCAGGTAGCCTGCGTGCTGGCTGACGGGCCGAACCTGCGCCGGCCGGCGGAAAGAATGTTTCCTTGTTAACAAATGAGAGCGTTCACAGCAGCGGCAGGTACCTGCTTACGACCGCCTGTAACCAGCGCCAGCCTGCCCACCGGAATGAACAGATCATTCCGGTGGGCGGGCTGGCGCTGGTTTTAGGCATTCATGGATGCTGACATGTTAATTTCTGCGGTATTTGATAAGCCCCCGACATGGGACAATATAGATAAGTTGCACAGCAACGGAAATACCGTCGGCAGATGCTTATAGGAAATAAGTTCTGAAATAAAAGAAGACGTACATGAAATATTTTTTATTTGATTTTCCAAGAGTCATATTCTGTTCCATTGAATTCAATTAATGCATTGTAAAGGATTATATGAAAAATATGATACATAAATATTCTCTCACTTTTCACAGCATATCTAATGCTACTGATTTTTGTTACAATTGTTGGTTTCGTTAAATAAAAAACTTAGTTAAATTACGCTCAAAGCCTTCTCTTTCAATAATTGTATTATGTAAAGCACACATACATTTTATAATATTGCCACCAATTTTACGTTTCAAACGCTATCTTGATGACAAAATTCTAAAAGCACATTTTACTGTTTCCCTCACTTGAGATAAACATTTATTAAAGCATAGTTCCTCAAGCTTCAAGCCATGTCCACCAAAAAGTTTCAACAAATTATCGAGAATGGGATATTGTTCACCTTCTAAAATCGAAATTGGAGCTTTTATATGAGACCCAGGCAAAACATCAGGTTCTGGAATATCGAGTTGTTCATTGTACAGACAGTGCTAAAAATCTCAAGACTTGAAAGTACTTCCATCGCTCTCCAATATCAACTGATATAAATTTATGGTTAGTATCCACAATACTTTGCAGCACAAATTAATAAAATTGTGCGTCCTTTGTGTTTGTACCCATAGCTTCGGCTGCCTGCTGCGCGGTGCCTAGCTCAGCATCTGACATATCGCTCTTCTTGTCAGTCACGTGACTCATCTCCATAACACTGGCATTTATTGTACATTTGTGCTCGGCTGTTATTCTCCTCTTCTTCTTCTTGCTTCCTTATTCTGCCGCTGATCCAGTAGTGCAGCGCCATTTGTTATTAATTTTTGTGTTGACCTGCTTGTATGTTAGATATGGTAACTGGTGGCCTGTTCCTGCATCACGTTGATTGCGGAGGTCAGGTCAGTGGGTAAGGAGACAATGACCTTCAGTCCATCCTCCTGTGAGCATGAGTGTAGCTAGCAACTGCCTGGTCATTACGTTTCCCCAGTTCGCGGTGGGGTACAGCGTCATTGGCGGAACTGGTCCCTCCTCCATCGGTCGATTTTCTTCCTCATTGCTGTCTGTTTTTGAGTTCTACTGGGAAATGGATGTCGTGGCTGATCTGGTGAATCGGGTGATTCGTGTAGCTCCATTGTCGTTGGGGTTTGTGTTAATGCCATGATTGCTTCCTTGTCGCTGGCCGTATCCAGAATCAGACTGCGCGGAGATTTATCTGGAGAATCGGAAGTCTTTGAGCACCGTTGACGATGGGGTCATAGGCGCGCTGGCTGCCTTCTACCTGGCTGAGAGATGTGTGAGGAAGCTGTTGAACAAAGTTGCGGGTCCTGGAGTTTCGATACCGGTGATGATGGGAATATTGGCACCGTTGTCTTTTTTGGCTTCAATTGTCGTTTCCTTTGGTGCTGCAGACTCCTTGCTGCCTACCGTTTTCAATCCCTGCTGTTCTTAGACTGGATGTAGGTCCTGTCTCTCACCGAGTACTTGTATTCTTCTAGACTACTTGGAAGTGGCATGCCGGATTGCGTGTCCGATTGTTCTTAATCGATACTTACTTTCCATGTCCAGAAAAAACTACCTCAAATTCTCTTCTCCCAAAGTTCAGCGGCTTTAATTGCCTTGTCATTTGCTTCAATCAGATCTTCGTTTGAGCAGAATGTTCCCATGATGTAGCATCTCAGCAGGTGCTCATGATCCTGGACCTCCCCGCAGTCACAACTGTCATCGTCATCGTATCCACATCTCACCATATTAGGTTTACATTTGGAGACCCCAGATCTCAATCAGTTCAGTGTCCGCCATGTGGTATATTTTAATTTGTTACCTGCTGGTAGTTCTTCAGTGGGGCAATTATTCTGATGGTCAATATTGCTCTCCACAATTCCATACGGCGCGTCTCAGGTTGGTTCTCCAAATGCGCTGTTCTTTTTATGAAACTGTTCTTAGATTTCAGGCGAGGTACAAGAAATTCTTGGCCATACATCTGGTGTCGGACATTTGTTTTGTTCTTTCTTTCTCTCCTATTAATCGTCGTCTGATATCTGGTGGAGTTATGCCAGCTAGGAGTAAGATCTTTTTTATGGGTGTTGGTCTGAGGCATCCGGCCACAATTCTCACTGTTTCTTTTAGAGCTATGTCTACTTGCCTGGTGTGCGCAGATGCTTCCCAAATTGGTGGCGCTAACTCTCCTGCTGAGAAACATAGTGTCAAGGCTGTTGAGTGTAACACTTCCCAGTGCGCTCCCCAAGCTGTTCCTGTGACTTTAAGGATGATGTTATTCCTTGTGCTTACCTTTCCTTTTAGCTATTGACATTGCTCTTTAAAGGATATGGTTTGGTCCAGCATTATTCCCAGATAACTTGGGTTTGTGCAATGTTGTAGTCTCTCACCTCTCCATGTTATATTAAGCTGTCTTCTTGCTTGTCGATTGTGCATGTGGAAGTCACATACCTTTGTTTTACCTGGATTTTGCCTCAGTTGCTTTTCTTTGTAATAAGCTTCAAGGTTTTCCAGTATCGCTGTAAGTTTTCTTTTTCTTTTTTTCCCTATGACTTCAGAAGTTCTTCCCTGTACATTGATGAGCGTATCGTCTACATAAATAAACCTTTTGCCTTCAGGGTTATTTGGTTGATCGTTCGTTTAGACGTTATAGAGAATAGACGATAAGACGTTTCCCTGTGGGAATCCGTTCTTCTGGTTTCTCCACCTACTCTTCTCTCCTTGGAGAGTGACGTAGAATCTCCTATTCTGCAGCAGTCCTTCAGTGATGTTGGTCAATCTATAGTCTTTTCTGTCATTGTATATCTTAGCCACATGTCTTCGGTGGTTAAAGATGTGGCGGTAGAAGTCTTCCGAGGGTGGCAGCGTGAACGAGAGGCTTGTCGAGTATCCCGTCACCACGCTCTGGGACGGGGAGGTTGCTTGGTCGTCCTGTCTATCCAAACTGGAGAGCTCCACTCCACCAGAAGAATGTCTCGGAGCTGTTCTCTCCCGGTAACTAGGTAACGACGATAGAGGTCTTGCGTGTGGCGTGACATGATTCCCTTGTCGTCTCGGCGTGTTGCATGACTGTCGCGCCGTGTCTTTCTCTTGTCTCCTCCGCTCATTCTCCTTGCTCGCAGCAGTGATGAACTCCTCAAAACCAAAGCGGCTTAATTTTCCCGGTAGTGGCGCTTGCAGCGGATTTGCCGCTGCCGGATGCACCACGGCCACCCGAGCGAGAAGCCATCCTCTCTCCACTCAAGGAAGCGCCTCTCATCGAGGTCATCATCGTCATCAGTTGGAGCCTCGCATCATTGTGGGCAGCCCGCGATGATACTGGACGCTATACACATCTCTTGCCTCTCCGTCCTATTGCTTAATATCTTGATTCAAGATTATTTATGCTTTAACTAGTAAAACAGAGGGGGCATGTGGCTGAGTAGCCTCGCTTGACATCAAAAGCAAACCCAAACGGTCCCCCACCCCTCAGGCTCGGGGAGGCACCATACGCATCTCCGGTTGGAATAGGATAGGGTGTTTTGGAAATAGTGGAAAGAGTTAAGAAGTAAGAGAGAAGGGACTGCCACCGCAGTAGTTTTGGCTGGCTTTTCCCAGGTTGTTGGCGTCGGTATATCAGTCTTGTAGGTCATGTCATTCTTAAGGTTAGGATTTGGGGAATGCAATGCGATTAATACTATTATACTCGTAGTTGAGTAGTGCAGAGGCACAGCGGCAGTGGCTTAAAGGCATTGGCAGAAACCCATAAATCAGGCAGTTGTCTCCGCTTCTGTTGCGTATGTGCAGCGATGGCCCCAGTATGGCTCGTATGGCCCGGCTCAGGTCGTGGCTGGCGGCTGTTTATATTGTAGTGTAGTTTAGCCGGAGGAGGGTGGTAGGGATGGGGTTACTGTTGCCACCTTACGAAAGCAAAAGTCGCTAGACCTGGTCTCTAAACTCACTAGATTGCGGGATATTTAGAACTAAAAGAGTCGCTAGAAATCGCTAAATACAATAAAGGAAAATGGTAAGGCAAGTAATATAAAGTATTTTAATGATTATTAAATATAATTAAACATAACATTGTATTAAAAATCAATATCCAATTTCTTCAATCGTTATTTCGGTTATTTTTTAGTTGGCGATACCGCTCGCCTCGCGCTGTTAACGTGTCGTCATCGTGACGTCACGTTCACGTACAGTCAATTTTTGTGGCTATTGTGCCCTCGCTACGCTCGGTTACAATAATTTATAGCTGTAGAAAATCAACATAAACTGATATCCCGAAGGTGCATCAGATGCAGGCGGCCGGAATCGCCAAGTCAAAAACAACCGTTATTTCTTCTTCGTCATCTGGTTGTATGGTTGGAGTTGCAGAACTTGCAGATGTGGAGTGATGAGTTGAATCGTCAGTATTAAATTTGAAAGAGTATTTAGCATCTTTAACAACTGCAGCAATCACATCAGGCGGAAGCTCGTAACTGTAGCAGTTTTTCACAATTTTTAACTGATTCCACACTAACAAGAGTATATTTACATACATCTTATTTCTCAAATTGTTTTTAAAAATGTTCATTGTAGTTAAAATCCTTTCTACTGCGGCAATCGAGTGATAGAATATTCCTAAATCAGATAACTCCAGAAAGGTATTTATTCCAGCAGCATTCTTGTATTCGGTAAGTCATATTCCGTTTTCAATATATTATGTATGCAATTATTTATCCGAGTCATGACAGAGGCTTTACCTACCCCAATGCCAATCAAGTTTTTCGAAACTCTGGAAGAATGAATATCACTAAAAATCACCAAATATTTTTTTAGCGATAACATATTTAAGAATATCGCTTTAGATGTTCAAAAGTCACTAAATCTAGCGACAAAATCGCTAAGGTGGCAACATTGGGCCGTCAGCTGTCGCTACAGTGCATCCTGTAGGGAGCGGAATGTGGGCTGCCCCGCCACCTGGAGCATACACGAACAACGGGGTGACCGCTTCTAGGCGGTAGGTTGCGTTATCACAGAAGTGTGACTGTACGCTGTCCATCCCGCAGACGTTGTTTTTTTTTTTTTTTTTTTTTTTTTTTTTTTTTTTTTTTTTTTTTTTTTTTTTTTTTTTTTTTTACAATGAGTTGGGTTTTGACTGCGTTTAGAGTAATATGCCATGTGCAGCACAACTGTTCAAACACTATGATTGACCTTTGCAGTGCTGGAATGGCGATATTTTGTCGTGTGTGTGTGTGTTGCGCGATTTGCGGTGTAGTCTGCGAATAGTCCGTGTGTCGCGTGCATATATTATGTACAGTAGAGGGGAGAGCGCTGAACCCTTTGGGGCCCCAGCTCTTAACTCGAAGGGAGCAGAAAGCACTCTGTTGAGTCTAAGGTCAGGTAGAAATTTATTACCCATCTACACGCTTAGGGTGGCAGATTTAATTCAATTAGCTTACGACGCAGACCATCAAGATAGACCAAAGCGAAAGCCTTTTGTAAATACGCCGCTGTCGTTACTCGCAGAAGCTGGCCGGGACGGAAGCCGAATTGTTCCGCGCGGCAGCAGGTTTATTGCGTTGATGTGTTCGTGGAGGCGACGGATACGCTCCGTAATTGGGAGAAGCTGGAGGTCAGGCTGATCGGCCAGTAATTATTCGGGTCGTACAGTTTGTAAGGAAACATAGTGCCTTACATTTTCCATTTCAGTTTTATTGTTTCTGTATTTATTTATTTAAAGGTAAGAAGTTTATTGGTCAAAGTTTCCATTGGATTAATTTATTTTCTTTTGTAAGAGAAAATATAATATTTAGTATGCGAGCGCATGGAGTAGTGTGTTGAAAGAGCATTTTTTGCTGTTGCGTATGAAGAAGGATTCCGGCAAGAAAAGATAGCAATATAGCGGACAAATCGTACGTCAGAATATACTGTTAATATATTTGATGGATAATGAAAGAGAATGTTAGTTGGGAGAGCAAGTGTGGAACAATAAAGAGAACATTGAACCCTATATGGTGTTGGTGTTGAATAAACTATATCAGTGGTAGAACGGTCAGAGAGAGAGTTATTCCATTTGTGAAACAATAGAACAGAAAAATCTGAGGGAAGTAATTTTTTTCTGGTGCCTTGTTCTTCTTAAAATGAAATAAATAAAATGTATTTTGGTTATTTTATATGCAGTGTTTAAAAATTAATCTCATTAACTATCTAGTTTAATTTGGGTAAAGAGTACTAATTATTTGATTTTACATAAATAAGTTCGCAGCATTTATAATACGAGAATATGAAATTGCTTCATTGGCTTCGGAGGTGAGTGTTACCACCCAACACATACACAGAGCAAACTAAATACGGCAAATTCTGCAAACAAAGATGGATATTAATTTACGAGGTCCTTCCCGAGTTTCGGAAAGAGTAGGACGTGTGCTAGTTTCCACGATTTAGGGAGGTAACCAATGGTGTAGCTAGCATTAAAAAGACTAGCAAGATGATCGAGGAACTAAGGAGTTACATTTTTGAGGGTGAAATTAGAAATTTGGTTCGGTGCAGGTGCTGTGTTCATTGGTACCTGGCGTGTCGCGCTATTTCCTGGGTTCGCAGATTGCTACTGTCAGAATCGATAGTTCTGGGTTTGTAAGATAATGGTTGCGCTGAAGAAAGTTTTCAGTCTCAGTTTTGAATTCTGCGTTGAAATGTGGTGCGTTTGGTGTCTGGTGGATTTGAGCCAAATGTTTGCGAAACTGCTAACACTCATCAGCTGTGTTGCTGATGATAGCTCCGTCTTTCATGAGAGGATACGTTGCCTGCGAGGATTTGCCGGTCAGCCTGCCAACAACCCCCCCAAAAACTTTTAGGATCGTGTTGTTAGCTGGAAGTTCAGCTTCTCGCAGTTCCTTGACCATTTCGAGCCTGTACTTGAGTCTAGTTGAAGTTCATTCTTTTAAAATTTTCCACACCATGTTCGGATAATGCGGATTTGTATAGCTGAAGCAAGTGAAAATATCACTGAGAGTAGTCTTGGTGACTATTTCGTAGTAGGTGAGCTTCTGCGATGTTCAGACAACACAGTGATGAGCTGATTAAGTAACTCATTCAGCTGGGCAACTCGTTGGTCTGGTGGAGGATCGGAATCACGATGAGCGCCTCTGCTGGATTTGTTGTCTCTATCAGATGTGGATGGTCGCGTGTTGCCTCTCACGGCCTTCTTGTTGTTCTTGTAGTATTCTTATTGTTCTCCTGCCACTGCCCTGGAAAATTCTTCTGAGGTTTCATAATCCCCAGGGTAAGCGGAAGTTTTTGCAGATTTTGACATCTCCTTTCATATTAAAATTCAGTTGTCCTTATTTATGTGTCGTTATTATACTTGCCTGGTACTGTTATTGTGTGTCATTATCATTCGCCAGTTTAACAGGCCATCTAGTATTTGGGTTGTACTGCGCTTGCGAGCCCAGCTGTTGAATCAGTGGGTTATCGAGGGTCTTGCTTTAGTGGTATAGCTTCTTCGCCGCAACTATGACGTGTTCTTTTTAAGGTAAAATACCACTTATTTGTAGTAGCACGGCTGAAGGTGTGTTTTTCGGCAGCTTGTAGGCATACCTTATAGCTCTGTTTTGAATTGCCTATAGTATTTTCAAGTTGGACTTAGCTGCATTGCCCCACACAGTTGACGCATCTTCGAGTATCGGTCTTATCATTGTAGTATACAGTACAATGGCTTTAGATGGTTGAAGCTACGATTTAGGATTGAGTAGAGGATATAGTTGTCTCATACTCCCATTGCTTTGGTATGTATGTTTTGGATATGCGACTTCCTATCTATGGCGACTCCTAGATAGAGAGTAGTAGATGTCCACTTAATACCCTCGTCGAGGAGTTTTACGGATTGTAAAGGTGGTATGTTTCTCCTAGTGACCGTGACGGCTTGGCTCTTTGACACATTTAAAGACAGTTGCCACTTCCTTGCCTAACTTTCGATGCTATCACACCATCTTTGAATTTTTGTAACAACATGAGACCCTCTGATGCATTTCGCAAAAACTGCCGTGTCATCAGCTTACAATGCTGTGTGTGTTTGATCAGTTTTGCGGACATCATAGATAATACAGTACTGGCCCGAGGACGGATCCTTGTGGTACTCTGGCTCTGATGTTTTTGATGGAGGAGACCACGTCTTCAATGATTACGCGGAAGGTCGCTGACTTAGGTAGTTTTTTTTAATATGCGGACTTTTGGCAGAGGTACCCCTTGTACCAACAGTTTGTAGAGGAGGCCCATGTGCCACGCCGAATCAAATGCAAGGGACACATCCAGGAGAACAGCTCCGAAAATCCAGGAGAACAGCTCCGAAATATTCCTTTTTGTCGAAGACGCTCATGGCATGTTCCACTAATGGGAGTAGTTGTTGTGTAGTAGAATGCTCTCTCCGGAATCCAAACTGCTCGTTAGGGAGTAGTCGCTCGGCGTTGATATGTTGTTGAAGTCTCTTGAGATATAGTTTTTCAAAAAATTTTGTTATTCTAGGTAGGAGACATATTGGTCTGTATGATTTGGGGAGCGTTTGTCTTTGCCCGACTTGGGAATAGGTACTATTTCTGCGAGTTTCCAAATTTTTGGGTATTCCCCGATGACTAAGATTTGGTTGAAGTCAGACGTAAGGTAGGTAATTGCAGCGGGTGGTAGATGCTGTAGCAATAAACCACCAATACCATCGTGCCCAGTGTTTTTTTTTAAAAATGTTTTTAATTTTTTGTGGCAACATGGCTAATCTTTTCAGTGACTTCCTCAATGCTGATTGGATCAATCGCGTCTTCTTCCTGTGGTTCTGCTTTTAGGTATACTTCAAGTGTCTCCCGGAATAGGGCTATGTGATAATCATTTCTGGGCTCATGCACTGGCTGAAAATTGGCATGAAAGCTTTCAGCAAGTGCGTCGGCTATTGCTGTTGGCTCGGAGAACACGTTGTTTCGAATGGTTAGTAGTGGCGCAGTCGTAACATGCATCTGGGGTGGAGTTCCAGGTGGATCCATTGGCTAATGCAAGGGTAGCATCAAATCCTGTGCAATCACGTTGGCGATATTTTTCGACCTCAGCTTTAATTTCCCGCTGAAGGTGATTAATTTCTCTTTTGATGTTGGAGTTTCTGGTTGTGTGCCACTCCCTGATGAGTTGATTTTTATAGGTTATGTTTTGTCAGATGACTGGCGGCAATTGTTTGGATCTTTCTGGTATTGTTCTTGTAGGAGGAGTGGTAAGATTTGCAACAGCGTTGATGAGTTCTGTGACAGCTGTCATGGCTACGCAGGGGCCAACTTCATTAGAAGGCGGGGCATTGGTGATATGATCTTTAAGATGGTTCTGGTAACCCCCCAGTTTGTGTATTTGAGGTCTCTATTACGGTTTACCCTCTGGATGGAGACTCCTACTGCCATGTAGAATATGACAGGTATATGATTAGATGAAAGTGCAGTCTTGGTTGCTACCGCGAATTGATACCGGAAGCCCTTCGTGATTCCTATATCCAGCACATCTGCGAGAGTTCTTCCTCTGAAGTAGGTAGGCTCTGTTGGGCCCCATGCGGAGGCGACGTTCAACGACCCTTCATAGTCACCGGCCATTGGTGTTCGTGAGTCTCGAATTCCATGCCGTATGTTTGGCATTTATGTCTCCCGCTATCATGACTTTGGCAGGTAATCGAAATAGTGACTCAATCTCGGCTGTATTGACCAGTCCGTGAGGTGGTCAGTAAGCAGAGATAAGAGTGATTTTCCCTTTCGTAGATTCTACAGCAATGCTTGTTGCCTCGATGGAGGTGAGCGGTGGTAAGGATATTTGATGGATCTCTTGATGTAAATTGCCATACCTCTACCTGCAGTTAATCTATCATTACGATAGCACGTGTAGTTTGGTATGGCTGCTTTGAGGTCTGGTTTAAGATGTGTTTCGTTAGCTAGGCAGTCATCTATCTGTTCATCTCTGAGGAATTCTCGGAATTCGCCGTCTCCAGATACCATTAGCGTTCCATGTGCATATTGTTAGATCATCGAGCCTAGTTCCCATTGTTAATTCTCGGAGTGCCATTGTAAGCGGCTTGGACCGCTTCCTGAACTGCGGCAGCTATCTGACGTTGAAGATCAACAGTCATTCGGTTCATTGTGTGGAGCATTGATTGTATCATATTTAGCAGCAGGTGATTGTCCAACTGCTGCTGAGGTAGTTTTTAGTCAGGCCGTTTTCATTACAACTGCCGAGTTGCAGAGGTACACCCGACATCTTATTTGCTTCAGTTTGTCGGTTGTGAGTTAGGGCACTCCCAGTTAGTTTTAGGGGATCACCAGTTTGTTGCCTACCATCATTGACCGCAGCATAAGTGGTTCCCTCTGCCTGGCAACTTGTCAGGCTGGGAACAATAGGTGGTGTGGGCTATATTTTGGCGTTTGTATTCTCCATCACCATATTCTTTTTTTTCCTTTTCTTCAAGTTTCTTCTTGTTCCTTAGTGCAGTTTGTGCTGTATTGTTTTGCTTCTGTCTCTCAGCGAATTTACAAAATACAGGGCATTTCCTGTAACTTGCAATTCGTGGGCCGCTGCATTTGGCGCATTTTGGAGGGTTTTCTCCTTTCTTGGAGACACAATCTCTTGAGGCATGGTCCCCACCACATTTGACACATCTTGGGGGCAAATTGCAGTGTCGAGACACTAGCCCAACGGCCTGGAATTTAAAACATTGAGGGGGACCTCTAGTACTTCTGAGTTTTTCGATAGTGATCTAGAGAGCGCATTGGGTGGTGAGCTTATAAATCCCTCTGTTCACAATGGATTCACGAAGGACCACTAGGTAAAGCGGGACCTCCTGGTTGGTTTTAGGGGAGTGTACACAGGCAACAGTCCTAGGCACAAATCTAATTCTTCCTTGATTATTTTCGGATGCATATTGAATGGCATCCCTCTCAGCACTATGTACATTCAGGGTCTTCTATGGAGTAGTAGGAAACGTTTACTAATATATGGCTTTGTTGTATATGACTTTTGCCACAGTCATGTAGTCTTCTGTGGAATTGGTTAGTACCTTGTACAAATCACGCCCGGCTGGTTTGACTTCAAAAGCAGATTTACATGATTTCTTCGGGAGGCAGTACAGTTCTCGGTATTCCTCCTTGAATAAGATCATCAGTGGAGCAGGGTTGGGCTGCTTGGCAATAGTTAGTGTCACTTCATCATCATCCACTGGCAGCTGGTAAAATTGATTATTTGTCGCCACTGCAGGGGTGTCCATGGTAAGATGCACTGCTGGAGTCGTGCGACGCGGTATGATGAAGCCGTCTTCATACACAGTTGTCTTTCCCCACAGCCGGGTCGCCACAGTTGTATACCGCATGGGGCGGGTCTCATGATTTATTGGATTGGTTTTGAGTGTGGTTGTAGCACGCTTCTTCTGCTGTTCCTCTTTCTCGGCAGACGGAGTGGCACATCTATTCCTTGAAGGTGTATTCCACGCATCCATAGCAAGATCTTCAGCTAGATCCTCATCAATATGTGGTACTTGGATTTGTTCTTCTGGTCCAGTTGAATCCAGATCATTATGCTCAGTGAGAGTGAGGTTCCTGCGCGCTTCAGAAGCCAGCTCGATGTCCATAGTAGGTACAGCACTCCCCGTGGGGTCTCTAAGCGGCGAAAGCGAGCGCGGTGAGTCTCGGTAGAATTCCGGCGCTGCAGCGCCACAAGATTCTGACGTTATTGGTTACCGGGTCTATTTCTTCGTTAGCACCGGCTACGTTTCAAGACCAAAGCCAACCCTAATCTCAAACTCGGGGGTTCCACTCTCTCAGGAGTGGGCCGTGGAGCGGTAATACCCTAAGGCCTCAGGAAGGGAGGCCGGGAGGGATCCCCAAAGAAGAAGAAGCAGGCTAAATGCCTCACTCTCTACTTCGCAGAAAGCGCGAGACAGTGCTCGCGTACGCAAGCACGATAATCAGCTATAGTCCACGCGTATACGAATTCAGCTTCTGTCACACATGACACTAAATCGTCTGGGATGACATTATTTCCAGAGTGCGTGGAAGTTCTTGCGGGTGTGCCCACATCTCCTTCCATATTATTTGTTGGTTGTTATTGCTTTAGTTGTCATCATCGGGCGCGTTCTTCCCGAAATAGTGGCATATTTTGCTATGACCTCTGTCAATAGCATGTATTGCTGTTGGAGCAGATGATTAATGGGCCGGGTTGCGACTTGGAGTCTGGTGGACCGACTGTTGGTGCTGAGCGCCGTCTTGTTGGTGCGTAAGTTTCTCTTCACTGGGCTGCCACTGTAGCAAGCTGGATGGGGCTCGTTTCAGTTGCAGCAGGTTTGTAACCCGTCTCGCGGCATATTGCAGTCAGCTACTTCGTGGCTGCCAACGTATCTCACGCAGCGCTCCTGGTCAGTGCAGTCTCGTGGCAGATGGCCATGACCCTGGCAACGGAAACACTGGTCCAAGGAGAGTGGTGGCTTCTTCTTATTTTCAAGGCAGATCTTGCGTCCTAGGAGGGTCCGCGTTCGCTGATCCCGCGGGAAACGTTCTATAGGTTCGAAGGTGAATGGCGGCAGGCGCACCTCGGTGCCGAGGCGGCGCATCTGTCGTACTTCCGAGGCAGCGATGCCGCTGCTAGTGAGCTCAGCAGCCACCGCCTCCTCGGTCACATCAGTCTTGCAGGCCACCGTGGCAGTTACAGGGCGTGTTGAATGCCTCGCCCGTACAGAAAGCTCATCAAACGACGAAGTTGAGTCGGGTGCTGCGGGAGGAATCGCAGCTCCTCCTTCACTGGTAGGCAGAGGAGGTAGTTGTTAGTCTCAATGAAGAACGCGACTGCTAGTTCGACAAGTTGCCCTCGTAGTGGGCAGTGAGCGGAAGAACCGGTCCTACTTCCACTGGATCTTCATTATCTGGGAGGTCGACGGCCATTGCTTCAGATGTGTCAGAAGCAGGTGGTGGCGTCTCGACGACTTGAGGCATTCTTGAGCAGTCGCCGACCGTTGCTTCGGTTGGTGTCGAAATGTCTGCTGGTTTCGTGGCTTCTTGCGGCTGCATATGGAGCTCACGTTTTTTCAGTCGACATTTCAGAAGCTGCTGTTTATGCTAGCTGCAACCCCCGTACGAAGTGGTATGTATGGCACCGCAGTTGCAGCAAGTGACATCTATTTCTTATATTTCATATATTGTGTTAACTCAAACCAAAAAACATCAGTATGAAAACGGAATCTGAAGGAAAATAATTTTTTTAAATGAAATTTATATTTTGTCACTACCTCGCTTAGTATTTGGTACTAAAATGAAAAGGGTAAAGCAGTTCTATACTCTCCAAGATCCGCGAAACAGTGTGTAAATGCTAATAATATAAATAAATGCGCGTGGTTTTAAAGATCTGGCGACAAAGTATCTTACAGACCAGACTGTGTATTGTATCTCTCTCTTTGCCACCTAACCTATTAGAGCCGGGGTGCCAATCTCTGCCTAGTCTTCTTCAGGCAGTGTATGACGGAGCCTTTGTCGATGTGGTATGGCTTCTCGGTCGGTATGACTTCTTGATTGGCTATTGAGTAGTGGCTTCATGAGACAACGGCTGCTACGTCATAGCAGCCGAGCTTGTTGTTAATCGAGTTACAAGCTGCGTCAGCAACTCGATGATGCTTGTCGCGCTATGGTCGCAGCATCTGTGCCGGCAGGATGTTCGGCCACGTGGGGACGTATTCTTCGACTTCGTGACTGGACGAGGTGGGACTCGGTGACTTGACCGGTCTTCTTCGCTAGACGTGGTAGCGAGCTTGCTGGTCGGACGACAAACTTCCTCGCTGGACTTGACAGCGGGCTTGCTTGTATGACGATTCTCCCGATTCTTTGCGATGACGAGCCCTTTCCTGGGGCTGGGCCCCCCTGCCTGTTAGGAGCCGGCTCATCCCGATGTCTCTCCTGCTGCAGACGCTTGCTGCTGGAGCAGGCGCGATGACATGCTGCGTGGGACCCACCACAGTTGCAGCAGATGGGATCCCTCTTCGGTCTTGGACAATCCGCCGGAAGATGCTCTTGCCCGCAGCGAACGCGCCTCTGCTTCCTGTTGCATTGCCTGACGTAATGGTTAAAACTCTGGCACTTGAAGCATTGGATGGGATCTTGCGTACTCCGTTTAGTCTCAGGTGTAGATGTAGATTTGCCGGCAGTTGTACCACTATTACTGGCTGGAGTAGTAGTGGACCTGTCAGCAGCTGGTAGATGATATAATGCAGGTATGTTTTCTTCTCGCAACCCGTCATGGATTTTGTACCAATCTGACAGGTGGCAGGCCATGACGAATATTCCTTCTAGTTGCGGCCACGCCAACAGCGGTAGATCGGTGCAGCGCTGTAGCCGGCCGAGTAGTCCGACAATATCTCTGGTGGTAGCATAGACAGTGTATGTCGGACCCATCTCCATGGGAGGGTCGATGACATTCATCTTGTCCAGAGATGCAGGAGGTTCCGGCTCTGCAGCCGCTGATGTCGTGAACAGCGGTGTAGTCGGCTCGAACGGTGGCGGAGTCCGCACAGTCCCCCCCCCCCCACATCATCCCGTCCGGGACACCCGAACGGAAGACGGACGCAGCAGGCGGCCGACCACCGACTCGTCTTCTTGCGACAGCTGCCCTCCGGCCAGTCATCTTCTGCGTAGCGTCCAACTTGCAGAAACGCACATGAAGAACGGACGATCGCGGGGTGAACAGCGCCCGCTGACGGACTAACGCATGGATGGAAACTTGCCCAATACCACGCATTAAGGAAATACTCGCACATAGGGCGAGCAGGACAAATAGGAAATCTCTGAGGAAGTTACTCGAGACAGGGAAAACAAAAAAGGAAAGTAGAGACAACAGGAAAACAACAAGGAAGGTTAGCTGCGATACAGGAAGTGCACGAGGCAATAGACAAGGAAGAAAGATGACCTATTAGAGCAGTTTTTTTTTAACGTCTCCTAACAGCGAGGTCTTTATAGACAGGAAAGGATGGGGGGCAAGGAATGGGAAGGAATTCGACCATGGCCTTTTGAAGGAAGCATCCCGCCATTTGGCTGGAGTGATTTGGGAAACCATGGAAAACCCAAATCTGGATGCCCAGACAGGGATTCGAACAGCCGTCCTCCCGAGTACGAGGCCAGAACGCTAACCGTTACACCACCACGCTCGGTATATTAGAGCAGGAGCCCGTGAACGCCAGTCCTACTTCATAATATAAAGGCTGAAATTTTTTTTCTTCACATGTACACTTCTAATGCAGGTATGAACGTTTGACTACTATGACCCTAAAGTGGCGGAGGCTTTGACAGATAACAGGAAGCAAAGGTGTATAAAATTGATGCCTAGTTCCATCAAGTATAAAGCGTGATTTTTTTTTTTTAATAGTTTCTACGGGATGTTATTAAAAATCACGTCAGACACTTTGTGTGGTGGAAACCCCCCCTCCCCCCCCCCCCCCACACACACATGCCCAGACACCTTCAAAGCTTAATAAAATATAATTATAGTTATGTCATAATATAAAACAGCCAGACTGTTTCGAAGGGTCAAACACCGTGCAAGACAAAATTCAATGTCAGATGTAGGGGCGAGTATGGAGGTAATATTTATGTATTGCGTCTTTTGTCACGCATCTTTCGTACAGATATTGTTTGAACACATGTTCTCTCATTGACCGTAGAGCATATGTTTTATTATTTATATGTGCAGCTGTGTGAAATAATTTTAATAAAATATCGTAATGGGAGACGTATTAATTTGTGCTTTTGTACAAGAAAAGCAGTGGAAAAATATTATTATTCTCTCAGGAGATTTATAGTGAGACAGTTAAATTTAAATTACTGCGTCTTTTGTCACGCTACTCTGGTACCCTACCACAGATGATGTTTCAGCATATGTCGAGTCATTGATCGTTTTTTATTTTTGTATTTGTGAAAAAATAAATTTATTTCAATTTTAATAAAATACCATAATGGGAGACATATTAATTTGTGTTTTGTGTAAGAAAAGTAGTGGCAAAATATTATTATTCTCTGAGGAGACACTTAAAAAATGTTATACAATTAAAGAATTAAGACAGAAACATAACCTCAAATAAAAGAACATTATTTTCCCAGCAGAGTATACAGAAAGTGGTTATCACTGAGAATATTACAAACTATTTACAGGACTCATGAAAAATATTTTACTTCTGAATCTATAAGTTCTCAAAAAACTAATTTGGGGAAAAAATCGGTATCCATGAATAATGTATCGCCAGCTCCATTGTTGCTACCTGAGTTGACAAGAGTAATTTCATTCACAGTCTATGTAGAAAATCTTTACCAATACCTGAACCAACAGTAATACTTCTGTCAATTGAACCAACTCTGTCAACTTATCAAGAAAATTTTGACAGTTAACAATTTGAAGAAATAAGTGACAATAATGATTCAGTTTCGGAAATAAATATTCCTACTGAAAATTATAATAGTATTGGTGAGCATGATGTGGTTTGTTTATTCTGTAACAGAAAAACAAATACAGTCAAAAATACTTCATGAAATTGAGAAAGAGCAGTTTAAATCTTGCATAACACCCATCATAAAATGTCGAGAAGAGTATAACGAATTATTAAACAGATTATAAAGTATTTCTGGCTCAAAATTATATTATCATACTGAATGTTTCATAGATTTTCATAATAAAAAACTTTATTTAGCAAAAGATCCAATAAAAATGCTTAGCGTGACTTTCGAAAATATCATCAAAAAGTTTTTAATTAAATAAGCTGCTCCATAAAGGAAGATGTAATCAGAAAAGGACGATGTTATTTGTTAGTTTATTTACATTAATTATATGTTGATTTATTGGAGAAAATGTTTCAAGAAAATTCAGTAAAAATATACAACACATATAAAGCACAACATTTAAAAATAAAATAATGAAAGTATTTCATAAAGGCATAAAATTTCTTACTGTCCATAACAAAAAAATATAAGCTTCTAAATATCTGGAAGCTATAGATGATACAGTATTTCAACATTTACAATCAGAAAATATTTTACAAAAATCTGCATTAATTTTAGGAACATTAATACTACAAATAGAGAAGAAAAAACTACTTAATAAGAATATTTCAGAACAACATTTAATATCAGGAGAAATGTCATTACCACAAGAATGATTAGACTTTTTCTCTAGCCTTCTTGGAGGTTGTAACTAAAGACGGAAAAAATAGTGTAAAGTGTGTTAGTCATTCGTCAAGTTCGTTTTTACTGTCAAGATGATAATTATGGAGTACATAATGGTCAAATAAAGACGTCAAAACACATCATATTGGATATGACTTTAAAAGGCTTAAGAAGTAGCAGAAAGATTGTTGATATTATTAACAGGTATGGACACTGTAAAAGTTATCAAGGAGTTGAAGAATTAGAAACAGAAACAACATATACTTCTGTCGAAAAATCTAGGTTATGCCCAGAAAAGATTAAAAACTCAGCTAAACTTTGTACTGGTGTTGCTTATGGCAATTTTTACCGTTTCGTAGAAACAAGAAGTGGTAAGGATACATTACACGACACGGTAGGGATTATTTACCAAAACATGACTCAAGTACTACAAAAGAATCCAAAATATCCGTAACACCAGCTCCAAATCATGAAGAAAATTTCGGCAGTTAAAAAGAAAAAGAGAAAGAATAACTTTTGAAGCCTTATCTACAGAAGAAATTCCTTATCTTAAAAAACTTAAGATAACAAAAGATTTACAATCATAGTTTGATGAAATGGAAAATATACTTCCTACCAATTTTCAATTATTAAATATATTGAAATAGATAATATCTGGATGATTAGTCATGCTTTGGAATTACCTGATGTTTTGATAGTCAAATTTGTGATAGTAATAATCCGCAAAATTTATTTCTTATTTGACTCCAATAAATGCATCACCTACTAGTACATCCATAGTTCTGGAAACCATGAATCAAAGTAAAAAAATAGCTGAAGATTTACATCAACCTTACATACAAGTTACATACGATCTCGTGATAGCAAAACTAGCCGCTTAAATCAAAGCTATGGAAAAACCTAGATTTGATCATTTATTTATACATTTGTGGCCGTTTCAGACTATGATGGATCATTTTAAAGCAGTAGGTAAAATCAGAAGTGACTGTGGCTTAATCAATGTAATGGTTGAAAGTAATTTGCTGGCAAATGGCTCATTGAATAGATTTCTTAATGGAAAACACTTCAACCGTAGCAAGAGACTACAGTCTTTGACAGCATTAGAATTAGAAATATTACACTTTACATTAATTTTACAAATTAAAAAAAAAGAAATATTGACAGATGACATGAAACAAGAAGTAAAAAGACTACAAAAATATAAAATGTCATCATTTCAAATAGGAAATAAAGAACTGAAGGAATTAATGAATGACTACGGTATATACAAACAACAAACTCTAAATGGCGATTGTGGTAAAACTCCACAATTTTATTTGATTAACATTAATCTTATACATCATGACTAAAGCCTATCACGGATCATTCAGACAGGAGATTTCGAACTTTTTAAATAAAGTATTGCCTAAAATTACAAATATATTTTTTAGTAATCAACAAAACTATGCTCGATGGACTGTTAAATATTATGATAATTTGCTGAAAGTTGCGGAAACTCATCGTGACTTATATGAAGAATTCAAACTGATTTTCTTTGGAATTAAAAGGACCACCAAACAGTTTTCAAGACAACCTGTTGACAAATTATAAACGCAGATGCTGTTGGAAGGCTTACAGGTGTTATACACTTCACCAATTCAATTCCGGCACGGCAATGATGGGCCCAAAACCACGATGTGAGATCAATAACAATAAGTCATGTTTTTCATTAATTAGGATTACAAACCGACCAAGATATTGCAGCAGACTTGAATACATGTAACATTCAAAATAGCATCAAGCACCGGAAAAAAATTATCACCACCGTTGACCAGTCCATTGACCTTTTTAGTTTGGGAGTGCCGAAATATCAATTAGTTAATATTTCTTCATGTAAACCTACGTCAGATCAGGTAGAAGAATTCCTTTTTAAACTGAAAAAATATGGGGAGTATAAATGTAAAACGTTCATTTTTGAATGGCCAACAAATATTAACAGGTTTTAAAGAAGTATAAAAATAACTTGTATTGATAATTTTTCAAAAGATTATCAAAAGAAGAAGAAAGTTAAATTGGGTGGTAAAGTTCAAGAGGTTAAAATTCAACGATATTTATTTGGAAGTATGCTTGGAATTTCGATATATTATATTTAAAAATGTTTATCTTATCCAATTACTCCAGTGCCACTGTCAATATGCCATTTAGATGGCACTATTTGCAAGACCGATAAATCTGCCTTAATGAAGTGTCTAGAAAAAGAGCCAACACCTCGTATGAATATTCTAATAAACGATGGTTTTTTTTCTGTTGCACCTGATAAAAGATGTTCCAAAAACAATTGGAAATATTTCAAATAAATTTTTCAAATGATTACTCAGATGCATGTGTTAAGAATTGACGTGATATTCGATAAATATTTTACACCATCGATCAAAGATTATGAACGATCCCAACGATTGGAATTAACACAATTGCAAAACACTATAACCGGACCAGATTAAATTCAACCGACTGATTTTATAAAAGAATTAAAAAATTCACACTTTAAACAGGCTCTAGTAGATTTTTTTGATCTTACGTTGGGCCACTGATGAAATGGTGCCATTCATTGGAAATAAAATCTTCCACATAAATTTCAGGCAATGTCATTCTTATATTGTTAATGTATCCAATAGCGTTGTATCAAATGTTGTTGATGAATTATCATGCCCCATGCAGCGGATACCAAAGTGATCTATCATGCATGTAACATCGACTACCAAACAAAAATAGTGGTCAGAAGTATCGATACTGATATTGTCGCTATAATGCTTGGCCATATGCATCACCTACAAAACGATTCCAATGTTTGGTTACTTGCAGGCACTGGAAACAATTTAAGATATGTAGACCTAACAAAAATCCACGCACAATTGGTAGGCTCTATCTGTAAAAGCCTGACTGGATTTCATTCAATCACAGGATGTGATTATAATCCTGCGTTTAAAAAATTCTAAAAATTAAAACCTTACAAAATATTGAAAACTAACTAAGAATATCGGAAAGCTTTTCTAATGTTTTGAGATATTGCATTATTTGAAAATAGTGGCAAACAACAAAATGTCTTTAAAATGATACATAAATTTATATGTGATGTTTATAATGTTGCTGGGATTATTGATGTTGACGCTGCCCGTCTTCAGATATTTATCGACACATATACGCTCTCAAATTTCAATGAATTTTTTACCTCAAAAAATTACGGAGTTTCGATGCTAGCAATCTACTATCTTGTAAAACTATTACAACAATTTGTGCAAGCAAATTATATATCCACTATTTGGAATAATGCTAGCTTAAAAAATCCCAGCATGTATATCAATCAGAAAATAATGGCTTGCTTCAGAAAGACAACGAGTATTATTTCAAATGGTTCACTGAAGATCAGCTATCAAACGTCGTCACTGATTGATAGAAAAATTTATGAAGCATATAATTGTTATATCAAACTATTATACGTAAATTTGTAGTCTCATTATTTTGTTTACATTTTTACAGAAACTGATAAAGAAGACGATATTGAAAATAATGAATTCACGGAGTGCGGAAGGCGATATTGAAAGTATCGAATACAATGATGACGATGAATAAATCTATTTTGTATTTACATAACGCCAATTATATTTCAATTAAATCATATTCCCAATTTTTTTAAGCTTTTACTATGAATTTTAATAAACTATTCATCAAATTATTTATTACTGAGACAATTTTGTAATTATTAGATTTGTAACAAACAATAAAATTTTAATTAAATATCTAAATTTAAGTAAGTTTCACTAATGCTGTTGCTTGATCAAAGTTTATGCATTACAGTTTATTTGATTTTTAGGGATTTTACTGACCACTTTCGTTAATAGCTTTTGTTCATGTTTGCTGTACGTTAGTTATTAGGTTATTTTAAGTGAACATGAGACCAAATATGTTACCAAATCGAGTATTATGGAAATTAATTACTTCGGAGTTGCTCAACTGTTTAATAATATGGAATGTGTATTAAGTTCTCTGGCCTTTACAGATACTATGGCCAATGAGTACATTATGAGTGTTTGTCCAGTCTCAATAAAAGACAACGTGATGCTTTCGAAGCAAACAGGAATATTTTAAATTTTGCAGAGTGGAGTTTAAGGGTCAAATACAAGTCATGTTTTGTATTTAAGCAATTATACGATTGCACTATCATTCATGTTCGTGTTTAATACCTGCTTCTATTAATGCTTCTAAGTTCTTCAAACTCAACAGATTTTATTCACCCTGAAACTTTGGTCAAGTTTACATTTGGTCAAATCAGGTCAACCTAGAAACTGAAAATATTCTAGACCCATGACGATTCGCAAAAAACGGTTACTCTAGTAATATATATAAAATTCAGATTTTATATTATGACGTAAGTATAATTACATTGAATTAAGTTTTGAAGATGTCTGGAGGAGTGTTTCCACCACAAAAAGTGTCTGGCAATAGATGACGTGATTTCTAATTCCGCAGAGAATATAAAAAAATCACGCTTTATACTATGACGTAACTAGGTATCAATTTTATACACCTTTGCTTCCTATTATCTATCAAAGCCATCGTCACTCTAGGTTCATAGTAGCCAATCGTTCATACGTGCTATAGTGTACATGCGCAGAAAAAATTTCATCCTTTATACTATCACGTAGGTCTGGCGTTCATGGGCTCTTGGACCATAGCCTGATAATTCTACCTGGCATAGAGGACATAAAGTTGGACGTGGAATCCACGGAGTGCCCTTCACGTAAACAAACAAATTTTTGCCAAAGTGAGGGTCAGTGAACGCCTTAAGCATCCAACCAAGGAAGCGATATGAAATAGGGACATTCCATATTGCATTCACGTGCCTCAACCAACTTGATTTTAATATTTTTTTTCATTTCTTTGACTTTCTCAGGTCGTTTGTGTTCTGATTGTTTGAATATTGAGATTTATTTTGGCGTGTTATGCTAACGTTAATGTTTCAGCGTACCATTTCTTGGTGTCATTGTGTTTATTCCGGTCCTTCCTGTTGTTCTAATGTTTATCCGATGGTGTTGTTTACCTTTCAGTTGTTTCTTTTGGCCCAGTTTGGTTTCTCTCGATCATTTGGTTCATTGAGCCTTTTCTTTGTTCTACAAGAGTTGTAGTGAGAAGTGTTACCTGATAAAATTGTGGTAACTGATAAAGTTTCCGTTATTACTATATCGAGCATCCGTGTTTTATTAAAATAATTTTTAGTTTAGACTATTTCATAATATAAAGTACTAGCTGTTACCCGCGACTTCGTACGCGTGGACTTGGAGTTTCAATTCCAGAATTGGATATAGAAAACTGTTAGTAACGTAAGATTTGTCCCAAACAACACCGAGTCGACATAATATGATGGAAAGCCATCATTATATCATCCTATCATCTAATCTGTCTCATGAAGAGAATCAATTTACAACATATTTAAAAACAGAAAAGTAAGCGAAGGTGCGGGGATGTGTGTGTGTGTGTGTGGGGGGGGGGGGGGGGTTAACTGATGGCAGCTTTATTTCAGCTTGGTTTTTTCTTCTTTATTCAACATGAGCATCTGAATCTTATAATCTAATAGCAGCACATTGTCTTCTAGACCTGCACCTTAGGCCAGGTTTACGTCCGTAAGGCATGTCAAAAAGGAAGACAAATTGGTGCCAGAAACTTTTATACAGACACAAATGAATAGTACAGTGCAGAGCAAATTGACTTCTATACTAAATAATAAGTTTTGTTTCTTATCGAAATTTATTAATAAATCAAACACTAACAGATTGCGTGACTGAGCAACCAACGTAACATTACAGACTAACACACGAATCTGTCTGTCTTTCATCATTCGATAAGTTCTTAAAATTTCGTGACTAAAACTGTTATTCATGCCGAAAAAATGTCCTGTGTCCTTCCTACACTATTTCATTGTTAAATTCCATCAATATTGATATAGCCATTTAGTCGTCAAAACGTAACAAAAAGACAGAAACTTACTTCCACATTTATAATATAATAGCTGGTACCCACAACTTCGTTCGTGATTGTAAAGTATTCATATTGACAGCTGTAGACATCTAACCACCATAATGCACGATGGGAGACTCGATACTATTACCACACACAAATACCAGTCTTCTGCGCTATGTAGTTCCGGCAGCAAAGTAAAATTTACGGATACACACAAGTCTTTGGATGAAATACGAAAATATTCATGATCGACCAATTTCGAACACCATATCTCACACACTCCCACAGTTACCGAATTTCGGCCAACGTTGTGATCGATGGGTGACTCTGTGTTACTACCACACAAAAACGCCGGTAATCTGCGATTGATAGTTTTCACTTAAAAGTGATACAACGTGACACATGCGTCTTTGGCAGAAATATGAAATTGCCGCAGGTCGACCATTTTATCCCCCATTTCTCCCACACCCCATAGCTACCGACATCTAACAACCATAGTGCACTACATGAGATACGATTCTACTACGAAATACAAACAGCAATGCTCTATGCTATGTAGTTGTGGCAGAAAAGTGACATATGCGGAGACAGTCGAAATACGAAAATATCCTTGGTCGGCCACTTACAATCACCATATCTACCACACTACCACAGTTTCTGAAAATCGGCCGCTGTTGTGATCGAAAGGTGACGCTGTGCTACTACTACACACAAACGCCAGTTATCTGTGATCTATAGTTTTCGCTGAAAAGTGATACACCAGTGACACTTTTGTCTTTGGCA
Source organism: Vandiemenella viatica (assembly GCA_031002005.1). Lineage (NCBI taxonomy): Eukaryota > Metazoa > Arthropoda > Insecta > Orthoptera > Morabidae > Vandiemenella > Vandiemenella viatica. The sequence continues at coordinate 189,821,364 of JARYHS010013631.1, read as the reverse complement.
GAAGTATGAAATTGCCACAGGTCGAACACTTTCAACCCCCATATCTCCCACACCCCCATAGCTACAGACATCTAACAACCATAGTGCACTACATGAGATACGATTCTACTACCAAACACAAACACCAATGCTTCTATGCTATGTAGTTGTGGCAGAAAAGTGACATATGCGGAGACAGTCGAAATACGAAAATATCCTTGGTCGGCCACTTACAACCACCATATCTACCACAGTAACACAGTTTCTGAAATTCGGCCGCTGTTGTGATCGAAAGGTGACTCTGTGCTACTACTACACACAAACGCCAGTTATCTGTGATCTATAGTTTTCGCTGAAAAGTGATACACCATGACACTTTTGTCTTTGGCAGAAGTATGAAATTGCCACAGGTCGATCACTTTCAACCCCCATATCTCCCACACCCCCATAGCTACCGACATCTAACAACCATAGTGCACTACATGAGATACGATTCTACTACCAAACACAAACACCAATGCTCTATGCTATGTAGTTGTGGCAGAAAAGTGACATATGCGGAGACAGTCGAAATACGAAAATATCCTTGGTCGGCCACTTACAACCACCATATCTACCACAGTACCACAGTTTCTGAAATTCGGCCGCTGTTGTGATCGAAAGGTGACTCTGTGCTACTACTACACACAAACACCAGTTATCTGTGATCTATAGTTTTCGCTGAAAAGTGATACACCATGACACTTTTGTCTTTGGCAGAAGTATGAAATTGCCACAGGTCGATCACTTTCAACCCCCATATCTCCCACACCCCCATAGCTACCGACATCTAACAACCATAGTGCACTACATGAGATACGATTCTACTACCAAACACAAACACCAATGTTCTATGCTATGTAGTTGTGGCAGAAAAGTGACATATGCGGAGACAGTCGAAATACGAAAATATCCTTGGTCGGCCACTTACAACCACCATATCTACCACAGTACCACAGTTTCTGAAATTCGGCCGCTGTTGTGATCGAAAGGTGACTCTGTGCTACTACTACACACAAACGCCAGTTATCTGTGATCTATAGTTTTCGCTGAAAAGTGATACACCATGACACTTTTGTCTTTGGCAGAAGTATGAAATTGCCACAGGTCGATCACTTTCAACCCCCATATCTCCCACACCCCCATAGCTACCGACATCTAACAACCATAGTGCACTACATGAGATACGATTCTACTACCAAACACAAACACCAATGTTCTATGCTATGTAGTTGTGGCAGAAAAGTGACATATGCGGAGACAGTCGAAATACGAAAATATCCTTGGTCGGCCACTTACAACCACCATATCTACCACAGTAACACAGTTTCTGAAATTCGGCCGCTGTTGTGATCGAAAGGTGACTCTGTGCTACTACTACACACAAACGCCAGTTATCTGTGATCTATAGTTTTCGCTGAAAAGTGATACACCATGACACTTTTGTCTTTGGCAGAAGTATGAAATTGCCACAGGTCGATCACTTTCAACCCCCATATCTCCCACACCCCCATAGCTACCGACATCTAACAACCATAGTGCACTACATGAGATACGATTCTACTACCAAACACAAACACCAATGCTCTATGCTATGTAGTTGTGGCAGAAAAGTGACATATGCGGAGACAGTCGAAATACGAAAATATCCTTGGTCGGCCACTTACAACCACCATATCTACCACAGTACCACAGTTTCTGAAAATCGGCCGCTGTTGTGATCGAAAGGTGACTCTGTGCTACTACTACACACAAACACCAGTTATCTGTGATCTATAGTTTTCGCTGAAAAGTGATACACCATGACACTTTTGTCTTTGGCAGAAGTATGAAATTGCCACAGGTCGACCACTTTCAACCCCCATATCTCCCACACCCCCATAGCTACCGACATCTAACAACCATAGTGCACGACAGGAAAGACGATTCTACTACCACACACAAATACCAAAGGTCTATGTTATGTAGTTGTGGCAGGAAAGAGAAGTATACGGAGATACGAATTTTTGGTCGAAATATGAAAACGCCCTGCACTGACCAACTTTAATCATTATATCTCCCACATCCCCACAGCTATCGGCATTCGGCCAACGTTGTGCACGACAGGAAACTCCATGCTACTTCCACCAACAAACATCAGTGATCTGTGCAAGGTAGTGGTGGCTGAAAAGTGAAATATAGGAAAAAACACGTCTATTTTTATATATATATAAGATTCATGCTAGCTATACAGGTATATCCCTCGTATCTGGTATTTTCTGCTTGTAGGATATAGTTTAGAGAGTTGCCTAGCATATTTTGTACCATGTTGTGTTTCGTTTCGGGGTATCTCAATCTTTCTGCTATTGATATTTCCAGTTAAAGAGATAGTTCGATCGAGGGAAAGCTATTCTTCTCTGGGCCTAAGTCCTTATTCCAGCTTTTGGCTATAAATCATTCTATACATTAGTATGTCTGTATTTTCACATTTTTTGCATCCGCCGTTCGGAGATACATGTATTTTATAAAATCTTCTGTTGGTTGGAATGTTATAATTTACCATATCATACCAGAGGGATTGTATTTTAGATTTTAGAGTTTTATTGTTTACATTTTCCAGTTGTTGCTTCAGGTTTATTGAGGTTTTTTTCGTTCGAGTTGTGATATGATGTGTTAATTATTTTGTAAATCCTTCTGTTTGACTTGTTATGTAAATTGCTCAGTTTCGTTTTTGCATAAATTGTTTCGAGGTGGAATTTTCTCATGTGTAGAAGGGTGAACTTCATTGAGGTCGTGTTGAAAGGTAATTTCCTCGGTGGTTTGTTTGGTTTCGTTGATCAGGTTGTTTATTGGGCCCTTTGGGTCATTTGTGGCTGTCGTTATGGTTCTTTAAGGAATAAGGTGTAGCATCTTTCATATACAGTTATATTTCTATCCGTCCTTTATCTAGGGGTAGTGTCAGTCTTTTGAATACTGTTTTAGAGATCTAACCCCTGCTTGCAAACCACCCTAGGAGATTTTATATTTGATCTGCAAATGAGTCGGGAATCGGGAGAACTTGAGCGATATAAACCACTTTCTGAAATAATGACACTAGTGCGATTTTGGCCTTCTGTGTCGTATCTAAGTCCCTATCACAGTGCATGTTTACAACTGCCCTGATTTTCCATAATGTTATGAGCCAGTTTTTAGTTTTTGTTTATAGAATGTTCTTTTGAAAAATTATCCCTATAGTTATATGTTGCTGTACTTGCTCGTACTAGGTTCTGTTGGTGATGGGATTATTTCCATACTTATTGGTAGCAGTACTATTTTATTTTTGTTTAATTTGAGATCCGTTACATTCTTGAATGTTGTGATGATGTCTCCCGGTGAGGTTTGGTCTAAGCAAATGCCATCTGCGTGTGCCTTACCTGTAAATTTTTTACCCGTCCATACTTATGGCTGTTAAATTTTGGTTACTTTTCTCGAGGGGTACATTGCTAGTGAGTATAAAATCGTTGATAGTGAGGATTTTTGTCTTACCGATCTATCTTGACAGGTGCTGATAGTTGTCCTCCATACCAATTGAGTCACCAGACGTCTCATTATCTCGGTAAACACTCGTCAAAAATGCAAAGAATCGGAGCTCTTCTATGCTAAGCAAATACTGAACGAATTCCTCCCCTCCCCCATCGCAGCGGATGTTGCTACGTAGATAAAAACTAAGCGTTGCTTCAAGGGGACAGGAAAGTTTTGTGTAATTGCTGTTAAATATATAATTGTTTCAGTCACCCGAGCTGTCATTTACTGTTGACGGTACTAAATAACCAAGGGACATTTTATTACTTGGGGGTTTGAACTTATAGTTTTATCCACTCTGGTAGACAAAATTGAGCAACTCCTGAATATAAACAAAGTTCTGTGATTGTCGACAGACATCGGAAACAATTTGAATGTTCTTGAACTCCTCATAGACAAACATTTCAAATCTATAGGTCTCCCTTCTCAAATGGAAAACTTACGTATTGTGGAGTGGTTGCTTGGACAGAAACTTCAGACTGGTCCTTTTGTTTTTACGAAAAGATGTTATCAACGGGTATTATTTTAATTTTATTCGATAGTAATTCATGTCTATGGATCCTGACTTTGACTGACTATAAAAATATACGTAAAATAAAGAGGCACTGAATAACGTCGCCACAATACTTCACTAACAGTTTACAAACACAAGAAAAAAAATCATAATTTTAAGACTCAGTTTTATCGAGAAAATAGAAAAGCAAGAAAAAAAAAGTGGCCCCTCTCCAAATAAATCCCACTAGTATTCCTAAAAGCATCTATTATTTCTTCTTCCAGGAATACAGTCAAGAGGCAGCAAAAATACTGTGAGGAAGGCGATGAAAATTCTACCCAGCAGTGAAATTTAGGTTACATATAGTAAATCGGTATATATCCTCGTCATAATATAGCTTTAACAATGTTAAATTAAAAACCGTTAGTCGGTGGGATGGGCCCCGCTGGAAATTAAGTTAGGGAACGTGCACAAACTACGTGACTCAGTACTAGGGGGGGGGGGGGGGTGGCTGGAAGTCTACGTTGGGCTTCGTGAGGGGGGGGGGGGTTCCGAGCCAGGCCACGTAGCTTTCCTTTCATAACATTTTTCACAGTTAAAATGAGGAACAGAACACACTACAGCATGTGAATATTTATTTCCTTCAGTTAAATATCTCCGTATGTAATTCACGATAGTCTGACAAGAGAAAACAATACAAAATGTCTTATGGAATCAAAAGGGAAAAAGCTACGTTCTACGAGGGGGGGGGGGCAGAGGCAAAAGCCACGTAGGGCTACGTGGGGGGGGGGGAGGGGGGTTCACAGGAGGCCTAATTGGAGCTATGTGGTTTATGCACGCTCCCTTAGTTAACGTGGCAATTAGCACAAAGTAAGGTCGTTAAATAGACATCTGCATTGTCAGTGATGCTCAAGACATCGATAATATCAAAAATAATTTTCCACTACTATAAAATTTAACAAGTTTGTTATTTCAGATGGTAATATTTTTCGACAGACAAACAAATATATGATTCGCTAGAGAATTCCACAAATTAGGCATTAACTGTCCTGCAAAAACTATTCAAACAATCTTAATTTTTGGAAGATGATATATATTTTTTCATGGAATTTTTTCTATACACTGCTGGAATTTTTTTCAAAATTAGTAGTAAACTATATTTAAAAGTCAATTGAATTTTTAAAATTGGTTATTAGGAAAATAGTAATTTAAATGAAATACGTAATCTGTATTCGAAACACAACGCTCGAAGGTTTCTCGGACTTGAGCACTTTCGTTTGTTTTAGTGACGAAACAGAGCTCCGCATCCGCAAGAGCGGAACTTTCGCGTGAAATCCTACATCCGTTTTCGTATCCGCAATTTTTATTGCGGATGTATGGCGGATGTTTTGTTTACATTGCACTATATATTCCTTTCTCTTTGTAAGAGATTCTGCACATTGTCGCTAAGCATAGTTGTTTTTTTCCTGAAGATCTTGCAATAACAATGAACTGAACGGTGTTATCATCTAAGCGACGAATTTACAAGTCTGAACTTGCATGTAAAGTGAAGCGGCCTATTCATGGGCCATTACTGGACAACCGTGTAGAACTACCATAGCTTCCACACACCCATTCACATAGAAGGGATTCAACAAAATTTTCCAAGCAGTCTTTTCCACTCGTACTTTCTCGCGACACACCACGTGTCCTTATCGCACACTCGTAGGATGTTTCCTCCAATCATGATCCAACGCCATAGCTCGTTGGACAGGAAGGAACCGTGCCAGTCGTAGGGGTGTCCAACAACATCCAACACATCCTGCATGTAGTCCTATAACCCCCTTCACGGCCCATCAAGGGTTCTTTATCGAAAATTGGATCATCGTAGGTCCAACAAGTTGTACTGTTAATGCGCCACTAGAGCGGTTGAAAGGCAGGTGGGGGGGGGGGGGGGGCACGGAGATGTAGCATTGCCTTATGCTTGACGCTTGAATTAGTCAAGTCGCGAACTCCGCAAAGTTCATATGACAAAGATTGTTTTTTAGACGCATGTGTAGTTATGTAAATAATTTAATTAATTTGTGAAATAATTCTATGTTGTTGTTTTTTTTTTTTTTTTTTGAAAGATGAGGCAAAAAATAAATTAATGTGGCAGTATTATGTGGAAATAGACGTTATCTATGAGCAATATAGAATTTATACTTATATTGGTATTACATTTATTTTTTATAAAATTTTATATTGTAAATAATTATGAATTTATTTTTCCACCTCCGCATCCGCTTCCGATAAATATCCGCATTTTCAGGTGTCAAGCATTGAACATTCGCAAAGATGAAATCCGTTACAACCCTAGTTTGCTTCTATCATTGGTATCTAATATTTATTACATTTGACAGTACATAGGATAGCAGTAAAATGCTATAACAATTGTGCCCAGTATCATTAAAGGGAAAGATGTAAGTAATATCCTAAGAACCCAGTAGTGAGTTTCAGCTTAGATTATTTACTAATTCTGAATCAAATTTTCATGAAATCATATTGTGTTATTCAGATAGTTGAAACATCGAAAACATAAATATACAGTCATTTAGTCACTTAAAAAGTATAATAATAAATGAGTAAAAGATAATTCTGTATAAATTTTAAAAAGTCGTACTTACTACAACATAGTAATGAAGTTCGCGCTGCCGTGAGATATACGTCAAAAACGACATTAGGGATCCAAAGTAATGCTGGTAGAACAAGAACGTAGCAGATCGATTTATAGATATAATTTTCTTCCATATCTTCTTCACGCACTAAGAGCAGAGCCGAGAGAATAAAGAAAGCAATCAGCAACCGCACTTCTCGAAGCACGTGGATATAAATCTGAAAATCAGTTATACTTATATACAAAAACTCAAATAAAAATGTTTTGAAGAATTAATGATATACCTTTTTCATTGACATACTACTCATCAGTACTGAAGCAACAAGGAAAAGTTTGACAAAATGCGGGTAGGGTGGAGGCAGATGTAAAGCTCTACTTAAAGTATTGTAAAAATTTATTTTTAAAATCATTTTATAAAATCTTCCGAGCTAATTGTGTGCTTGGCCATTCGGTAACTACAGATTCTCGAGACAAGGAATCATGCTGTGGGTCAAGTCTGTCATCAAGCACTTACGAACCGGGGCATATGACGACATCATTCCCGCTCCTGGACAGAGGGAGGGGGAAGATTAATATTAAGATTAGTTCAAAACTGTCGTACAAACGGTACGAGAGCGTTATTGCAAAAGACAGTTATCCCACCGCGTGTGAATTTGACACACTACGTGATGTTTGTGAATGAAACTAGTTTTAATTTTACATAGATTAGTCCGAACATGCCGGAGGAGACGGAAGTGCGGCATATCAGCGAGCTGCGGGAAGTATGAACAACGGTGCAAGAGCTGCAACGACAGATATCGCATTATAGGAAGCGGAGAACTGAAGAGTCCTGAAGTCAAGGCGAATTTTCCGTCTCCGAGACGGTGGGAATGACAAATTTTGTGTAATGTTTGCTGTATGGAATTTGTGACTGATGGAGATGGTCACCCAAGTGTTCCATCTGGAAAACAGAAAAGGATGAAAACAGACGACGAGCAGTTCTAATGAGTCGTTAGAGAAAAGTCGGAGAGATAGTGAGTAAATACTGCGTAAGGAATGCATTTGAATGTGTCATCATAAGGATGGGGATTCGACGTCAGCAGGCTGACCTGGCGCAACGTGTCGCGTAAGGCAGGTTCCACGGCACGTCTCTCGGCCCCTGTTAAGGCGCGTTCCCACGATCCCTTGTAACGAGGGTGAGACGGGACGGGACCTCATTAGCCGAAGTGTAGGGACGACCGCGGTCCGCAGGTTAGCCACCGCTTACCTCGCCGACACCTCCGCACCAAGTTGCCTAGTGTCGTTTGGCACAGAGCACTTTACAGCAACAGAAGGGGTGCGCACCGCTGCTGCAAACCGATGGCAACAGCGCACCGCTACACACGCCTGTGATGTTTACCGACTCAAGAGTGGGTAGCTGCGTCTCGTCTCCACTAGCAGAGGTGGCACTGTTCCCATGGCATGTGGTTGAGTATTCGTCCCGTCCCGTCCCGTCTCGCCTTCATTACAAGGGATCGTGGGAATGCTCCTTTAGGAGACGCCTCTCATCTTTGCACCATAAGCTAGCATGGACGTCTCGCCTCGACCCACCGCAAGGAGGTAGAAGGTGAAAGGCTCGTCCTGCTTAGCACGCGCCGTAGGAACGGACCTGTAGGCAGACGTACTGAGGCTGGTACGACTTGCATTCGTCAACAGGGAAACCAGCGCAGCACAACAGGCGAGAGTACGCTCGCGGCCCCGGCAGCGACCATCCAGGACATCTGTCGGCGACACGCATTTTGCGATACAACAGAAACACTGGAGACGCTGTATACAGACTATACATAGAGCCACCGCATGTAAACCGCAGAATGGGCTAAGAAAAATTGTAGATATATAAAAAAATTGTAGAATACTAAAACAAAACTAGAGCTAAATAATTCAAAGACTGAGTGGAACAGTTTTACCCCCGGAAAGGGAGGTGTAGTAGATTAGGGATTAACGAAGCCAGGTCAGTTGCGACAGTTAATGCAAACAGTTTAGACAGCGGATATTCGCAAACTCACCAGAGCATCGAACTATATTCTGGGTCAAGTCTGTCAGCAATTTGTGTTAAGCACTTAGCAACCAGGCTATATGACGGCATCATACAGGCCTGTGATAGGACAATCATCATCGCAGCTCCTGGAGAGATAGAGGGTGGAGGCGAACAAAACTCACGTGTCGGGTTCCAGAAATGTCTACGGAGGAGTGGCTTGCAGGCGCCGGATGGGCCTGTCGAAACGTTTTCCTCATTTATTTATGGCGCCAGCAGCCTTCAACGGACAGCACAGAGCAGAGCAGCAGTAAAACAACATATGGTAAACAAACTTCTCTAGATGGAAACTACCACCTAGACGCCTGTACACCCGGAGATCTCCCAAAGATTCACCGGAAAACACCATCAGAAATTAGATTGATTACATCCTCGTCAATAAAAGATAGAGGAACAGCTGTACTTCAGTGAAAACCTACCCCGGAGCTCACATTCACTCTGATCACAATCCATTAGTCGGTGTCTTCAAAGTTGGGATGAAGAGAGTTACAATGAAGACAGTTATGAATACTGATATTCGGAAATTAAGAGAGCCCTCCATAAGAAGGCAGGTTGAGGAACGTCTCAATAATGAACTGAAAAACATGTCTTGTAACTTACAAACAGAAGAAAAAATTGAAAAACTAAATCTGATAGTATTATCTGTCAAAGACATCATCATCATCATCATACTCATCGTCTTCCGTCTCCAGTTTCCCGGGTGCGGTGTAAGAGCACTCTCCACTTTTGCCTGTCCAAGTACGATTCCTCTTCTTGGATTTTTTACCATTGTACACCTTTATCCTGTAGGTCTGATTTCACAAGATCAGTCCGTCTCCTTCTAGCCCGGCCTCTTGGTTTTTTACCCTCCAATTCTTTTTCCAGCCATTTCATCGGTGATCGTGTAGGGTCCATCGGCTTGAAGTGTCCTAGCCATCGTAATCTTGCATTTGCAATTGATTCTTGGAGGGTTTCACTGACTGGGATTGTCTCTTCTGGTTCTCTGGACCATTAATCTCAGGAACTAAATCTCGGCCGCCTGGAGTCTGTTTTCATCTCTGTTGGTAGTGGTACATACTTCCCGGATGTACGTTGTAATTGGTAAGAAGTATTAATTATACAGTGCCATTTTGGTTGCAATTGGAACATGATTGTCCCACGAAAGGTGTCTAGCTTGATGGTAAAACTGAGCTCCTTTTTGTACCCTATTGGTAATTTCATTCTGGAGTCGACTGTCAGAGGTCACTTTACTGCCAAGGTACTGAAAATTATCCACCTGATTCAATTGTTCGCCATCCAGATAGATAACGGGCTTCATATTCTGTCTGCTGACAGCCATAACCACTGTTTTTGTGTGGCTTATTTTAAGGCCAAATTCCTTAAAATGCTTATTCCAGAGGTTCAGTTTCTGTTGCACTTCCTCTTCTGTATATCCCCAAATCAGAACATCATCTGCAAATTCAAACGATTTAAAGTCATCAGGGTTGAGTTACTGTTTTACTCTATTCATAATTTCGTCCATTAGAATGATGAACAACAGCGGTGATAATGCGCTACCTTGCTGAACAACTTTGGTAGTCACAAATCAGTCTGAATAGGAGTCTCCAATTTGAATGCAGCTTTGGCAGCTCTCATAAAGCATTCTAACTTTGGTGATCAAGTTTGTTGGTACCTTCTGTTTGGTCAGACATTCCCAAAGTTTATCCCCAGGTATGCTGTCATAGGCCTTTCCAATATCTAAGAAAATAAATATGACATCTCCTCCTCTCTCTCTCAATGTTTTTCCATGATCATATGAGTAGTGAAGATGAGATCTATTGTTGATCTGTTAGGTCTAAATCCATACTGCTCATCTTCAAGCTGTGGTTCATTGGCTTTCCTCAGCCTACCTTCTATAATTTTCTCCATTAGCTTGAGTCCATGGGATAGAAGAGTTATTCCTCTGTAATTGTTATATTTTCTTCGGCTACCCTTTTGTAAATATTGGCACTATGATTCCCTTTGTCCTATCAGAGAGGACCTTTCCTTCTTTCCAGATGGTACTCATTACTCTATATACCCAGTGAAGTCCATTGATTCCTGCTGCTTTGATAATATCTGCATTTACTTCATCTAGGCCCGGTGATTTTCCTTTAGCCATGCTTTTCAGGGCTTCTTCAACTTCTGACCATGTCAGAGGGGATTCTATATTTCCACCTTGGTCTCCTGTTCCTGGACTGCTCTTTTCTTTGCTTGTTGCTCCATTTCATTGTACAGATGGTCAATATATTTCCTCATCTTTTCCCTTACTTCATCTCCTTTCCAGATAATTGTTCCATCTTCTTTTTACAGGGCTTTGATAGGTTTCAAATGTGTTCCTTTTGGATTTTACAATATTGTACAACAGTTTCTTATTGCTCCGGCTATCCTTCTCTATTTTCTTTGTAAATTCTATCCAGGTCTTTTCTTTTTCTCCATTTATGATTTTCTTGACTTTTAGTTTCAGTTCCTTTAGTTTATCTTCTGTTAAATAGGAACACCTGAAATCAGAAGGAAGACATGGATGACAGATGAAATTTTGGACTTGATGGAGAGAAGAAGAACTGTAAAAAGTAATCTTGATGAGTTAAAAACATTAAATAAGATGATAAGAATTAAAATAAGAGAAGGTAAATAAAAGGAAATACAGGTAAAATGTGCTGAAAAAGAGGCTCTACAGTTAAAATATGACTATTTCAACATTCACAGGAAAGTTAGAAAGGTAACAGGCAGATGTAGACCCAATACAGCGAATAAACTAGTGGACAGTGAGGGTAACGTCATTGTTGATACTCAAGATATCAGAGATGCATGGAAGAGACACGTAGAACAACTGTTCTCAGAAAGCCGTCCGGAACCTCCACAGTTTGAATGTGAAACAGGACCAAGCATTTTACTGACTGAAGTACAAGGAATGAAGGATGATAAAACTCCATTCCCTGACAAGATAAATGCAGAATTTTTTAAACTGCTTGATGAAAATAGTACAAAGTGGTTGACCTCAGTGTTCAATGACATCTACAACTCTGGCAGAATTCCTCAAGATTGGCTCAGATCAGAGTTTATTACATTACCAAAAAAAAAAAAAACGGAACTATGTCATGTGGTGACTACAGAACGATCAGCCTTATGAGCCACAGATTAAAACTTTTTCTGAAGGATTATTCATCAAAGGATATATAAGCTCTGTGAATATGTATCACCTACACAGTTTGGATTCAGAAAAGCAGTTGGAACACTAGAAGCTCTGTTTAGCATTCAAGTACTATTTCAACGCTGTAGAGATATAAATTGTGATGTCTATGCTTGTTTTACAGATTATCAGAAGGCCTTTGACAGGGTAAAGCATCAGAAAATGATAGAAATTTTAAAAAGTATTGGGTTGGATGATAAACACCTCAGAATTATTGTTAACCTGTACTGGAACAAATCTGCTCATGTGGGACTCAAGGGAGAAAATACCGATGAAGTAAAAATTCTTCGTTGTGTAAGACACGGTTGTATCCGTGGACAGACCACACCACAAATGCTGAAGTGCTTCCGCAAATGAAAAAAGACATGGAAATACTGACCACCATTAAAACACGAAAGCTTCAGTACCTTGGTTACATCATGAGGAATAATAACAGTTATGAACTCCTGCAATCTGTTCTTTAGGGGAAAATACCAAGAAAGAGAAATACTGATAGAAGAAGAACTTCTTGGTTAAAAAATCTAAGAACATGGACCTCCCAGACAACTACGTAGTTAGTCCGAGCATCAACCAGCAGGGACGAGACAGCCAAGATGGTTGCCGACATCCGGAACGGATAGGGGACCAGAAGAAGAAGAAGATGCAGAAAGCTGATTGGGGATGGTTCAACCATTATTGGGATGTTACGGCCATTTGGTCGTTCCTAAGCATTAGTCACAAGGTTTACCTGGCTAAACGGGAATAGACATATTAATGGGAAAAGGATTAGGAGTACAAACGCTGAATAACTGTATCTGTCTTTATATAATTAATTGGTGTTGTTATTAACATATACTACCTCTCACGTTAACGAGTAGCAAAGGGGAGAATAGAAGAATAGAATAGAAGAAAAGGTAACCACAGCTCTGCGCGGATATAACATTAGTCGTTACGAACTTGCACAGCATACTAGATTATATGTGTTTAGACAGTAATGATTATAGTAACCCCTCGTCTTCAATCAACAATGGCATTTAGCATACTTAGAATAATTATTGATTGCGGTAGTCATAAGACCATGATCGTGTTGAGGTGTGATAAAAGTCTACCATAGTTCTCAGTTGCCTGATAGTTTGAGGTATGTAAATGCCTGCGTTGTCCAGAGCTGTTCTTGGGGCTTGCTCATGATGATGCAAAATCCGCACTTTATAGGTAACTGCTTCTTTTCTATTTCGAAGGAGAGACCACCATCCTCTTTAGGGTGTTAGGAGGACTAACAGTGTAGTAATCACAACCTCATCCTTGGCAGACCCGCTAAATGCATTGGCAGTAATTAAACTAGGGCTTTTTACGGACAAAAAAAGTTTATAGGGCTACACTTCATGAACATGTGACCTTAACTGATGAATTTGTTATGCTGAATCATTTTGGACCTCCTAGGGAAAATTTAAACCACAAATGCATTGCTAAAAATTAGTTTTGGCAAACAAAAAAAAAAAAAAAAAAAAAAATAGTTTTAAGGGACACAAAATGCGTTTACAAGAACCAAAACTTAGATTTTAGGATTAAATTCCATAAACTCATGACATGATCTGGTTGAAATAAGACCTTGATTTTTATTTTAGCGCCCGCTTTGCAAAATTTTGTGACATAGTAGTTTTTTAGAAAACTAGTAAAATTATATATTTATGCTGATTAAGGCCAAAAAATAGGTAAATTAAAAGTTAAAACGATTTATATAAAAAAAGAATATAAAGTTGAATAAATATTGTTTGCTCAGAGATTGCTTGAATGGATAGGCTCTCTGAAAAAGAAGTGAAGTTAAGATAATTGTTGTTGAGTAGAGGGAACGACCAAGACAAGATTGATTTAGCAGCAGCGTAAAATTATATTGAGAGATCTTGAGTAGAAAACGAACCTGCAAATCTTCGGATATAGTGACAAACACGGTCGTTATTGGTATCAAGAGGATTATTAAGCAAATAAATGAGACAAATAAACTGTAAAAGTTCATGATAAAACTTCAGTCCACAAAATTATTTATTTATTTATCTATCAAGATCGCATAGATATTTATATGCGACAATTTGAGGTATTACTATTGAGTTTGAAGATGTTAGAAGTATAAAAGAAAGATAAAACAAGGGAACAGATAATTTCGCTATTGTATAGACATTTTTATTATTATTATTATTATTTTGTGATTTTTCCGTATTCATGTTTGAGGGTTTTGGAATGCTTGAATCAAGATCTTTTAGTACAAACAAAAATATTATCGAATTTGTTGAAACTAATTTATTTTCTATTTTAGACATATACTTGTAAGTCACATAACACTAGGAAACAAAATAAAAAAAATAAAAATTTTGGTTTTTTTTTTTGGGGGGGGGGGGAATTCCGGTTTTTTAATATTCCGTTTGAACTTACTCTATAACATGCATAACTTTTCTAATTTTTTCATCAAATACTTTCATTTGATATTGCAGTATAACAGGCTATAAATAATTACTCTGTGAAATGGGTAGCCGAAAAAACGTTTATATAAACAGATGAAGGGGGGATGAGGACTAGACAAGCTTGGTGAAGGCCATGTCATTCGCTTTGGATTTTAAAGTTACTGTGAAAAAAGAACCTTTACTTATTCAAATGGTTAATAATGTTATAATCTTATATATATATATAAAAATAGACGTGTCTTTTTCCTATATTTCACTTTTCAGCCACCACTACCTAGCACAGATCACTGATGTTTGTGGGTGGAAGTAGCATGGAGTTTCCTGTCGTGCACAACGTTGGCCGAATGCCGATAGCTGTGGGGATGTGGGAGATATAATGATTAAAGTTGGTCAGTGCAGGGCGTTTTCATATTTCGACCAAAAATTCGTATCTCCGTATACTTCTCTTTCCTGTTACAACTACATAACATAGACTTTTGGTGTTTGTGTGTGGTAGTAGAATCGTCTTTCCTGTCGTGCACTATGGTTGTTAAATGTCGGTAGCTATGGGGATGTGGGAGATATGGGGGTTGAAAGTGGTCGACCTGTGGCAATTTCATACTTCTGCCAAAGACAAAAGTGTCATGGTGTATCACTTTTAAGCGAAAACTACAGATCACAGATAACTGGCGTTTGTGTGTAGTAGTAGCACAGAGTCACCTTTCGATCACAACAGCGGCCGAATTTCTGAAACTGTGGTACTGTGGTAAATATGGTGGTTGTAAGTGGCCGACCAAGGATATTTTCATATTTCGACTGTCTCCGCATATGTCACTTTTCTGCCACAACTACATAGCATAGAGCATTGGTGTTTGTGTTTGGTAGTAGAATCGTATCTCATGGAGTGCACTATGGTTGTTAGATGTCGGTAACTATGGGGGTGTGGGAGAAATGGGGGTTGAAAGTGGTCGACCTGTGGCAATTTCATACTTCTGCCAAAGACAAAAGTGTCATGGTGTATCACTTTTCAGCGAAAACTAAAGATCACAGATAACTGGCGTTTGTGTGTAGTAGTAGCACAGAGTCACCTTTCGATCACAACAGCGGCCGAATTTCAGAAACTGTGGTACTGTGGTAAATATGATGGTTGTAAGTGGCCGACCAAGGATATTTTCATATTTCGACTGTCTCCGCATATGTCACTTTTCTGCCACAACTACATAGCATAGAGCATTGGTGTTTGTGTTTGGTAGTAGAATCGTATCTCATGTAGTGCACTATGGTTGTTAGATGTCGGTAGCTATGGGGGTGTGGGAGAAATGGGGGTTGAAAGTGGTCGACCTGTGGCAGTTTTATACTTCTGCCAAAGACAAAAGTGTCATGGTGTATCACTTTTAAGCGAATACTACAGATCACAGATAACTGGCGTTTGTGTGTAGTAGTAGCACAGAGTCACCTTTCGATCACAACAGCGGCCGAATTTCAGAAACTGTGGTACTGTGGTAGATATGGTAGTTGTAATTGGCCGACCAAGGATATTTTCGTATTTCGACTGTCTCCGCATTTGTCACTTTTCTGCCACAACTACATAGCATAGAGCATTGGTGTTTGTGTTTGGTAGTAGAATCGTATCTCATGTAGTGCACTATGGTTGTTAGATGTCGGTAGCTATGGGGGTGTGGGAGAAATGGGGGTTGAAAATGGTCGACCTGTGGCAATTTCATACTTCTGCCAAAGACAAAAGTGTCATGGTGTATCACTTTTAAGCGAAAACTACAGATCACAGATAACTGGCGTTTGTGTGTAGTAGTAGCACAGAGTCACAACAGCGGCCGAATTTCAGAAACTGTGGTACTGTGGTAGATATGGTAGTTGTAATTGGCCGACCAAGGATTTTTTCGTATTTCGACGAAAGGCATGTGTCTCCGCAGATTTCACTTTTCTACCACTACTACATAGCATAGAGCATTGGTGTTTATGTGTGGTAGTAGAATCGTGTCTGTTGCCGTGCACTATGGTTGTTAGATGTCTGTAGCTATGGGGGTGTGGAAGATATGGGGGATGAAAATGCGGCAATTTCATATTTCTGCCAAAGACGCATGTGTCACGGTGTATCACTTTTAAGTGAAAACTATCAATCGCAGATCACTGGCGTTTGTGTGTGGTAGTAACACAGAGTCTCCCATCGATCACAACGTTGGCCGAAATTCGGTAACTGTGGGAGTGTGTGAGATATGGTGTTTGAAATTGGTCGATCATTAATATTTTCGTGTTTCATCCAAAGACTTGTGTGTATCCGTAAATTTTACCTTGCTGCCGGAACTACATAGCGCAGAAGACTGGTACTTGTGTGTGGTAATAGTATCGAGTCTCCCATCGTGCACTAGGGTGGTTAGATGTCTACAGCTGTCAATATGAATTCTTTACAATCACGAACGAAGTCGTGGGTACCAGCTAGTATTATAATAAAAAAGGAAATTAAGTCATATTATATTATTATTTATTTGGCGAAGCTGGATGATGGATGAGTTAAGGAAATAAGAACAACGATTAGAAATACGAGAATATATGTTGCATGCATTTAAACTGGATCAACTTGTTTACTGAAAATGATTTAAACTTGCTCCGCCTATGTTGTTTTTGAATTTAGATTATGATTTCTGTCATTATGGAGGACAACGTACTGACATTATTACGAAACTTTTGGAATATTCGTATCTGCAAAAAAAAGTAAAAAAAATAAATAAATCATAACATTCGTATTTTTTTCCGAATCTTTTCATTAGTGCGTCACAAAAGGATAAAAGTTAGCGATAAGTGGTAACATTTCCATTACACCACTGATTACTTTTTGATATTACCCGTATATCGGGACACTGTGGAAGTTGTACGCTCCAGAGTACTTTCACCAAATGCAAACCTCGCCTTACGGTAGTCTGCCACAGCTGGTCACCATTACAATCAGGGACAGCTTGCCAACCACCTGTCGTAGTATAGCTGTCATGAGAGTGGTCTGACCTTGTCTCTATTCGCTGGAGGATGTCTGCCAAGCAGAGTACATACACCATGTCGATCAAGGAAGAGGTGATGAGCAGCTCTTACTTGCCGAACGCCTCAACGAGCCAGTGCATGTTTGCCGCTGCCGGTGAGAAATGTCTACCACCTCAATCGTCCGACTATAGTCGATAGCTTCAACTCGACGGTGCTTCAATTGAATAGTAAACCCTGAAGCAAGTCAGTATATTCAAAATTCAATAAATTGAAAGGCAGCAGGAGTTTGTACATTTTTGTTTTAGTCTTTTAGGAAAAAATAATCCGTGAAATAGGCACTAGTATCGTCACCCCAAGTGTAAAGAATCCGGTCGGTCTGGATAGCGGCTTAAAACCGACAGGGTCATTAATTTTTAAAAAACGTCCATATTTATAAATGAATGTAATCTTTCTCGGCGTTGTTTATTTATAAACGTTTCTCGGGAAACAAACCGAGTGATGTTGTTATTAATGCACAATATTTCGGCGACTTTAATCTTCGTCGCCATCTTCAGGTGCAGTTGCAAGTCTTGAAACAACACGCTCAAGGCTGACTTTAAGGCAGACTTCAAGACTTGCAACTGCACCTGAAGACGGCGACGGAGAATAAAGTCGCCGAAATATTGTGCATTAATAACATCACTCGGTTTGTTTCCCGAAAAACGTTTATAAAAAGTCCATATTTGTTGTTGTTGTTCTTTTTTTTGTGACAAAGCTGGCAGTTCTATCTATCTTACTCTAGACATTATCATTGTTAAGGGGACACAGTCGCGAAGGACCTCCCATAAGAAATCAATGTTAAAACAAACAAACTTCAAGTACACTTTCTGAAAAAACTGATGGAGATACAGACCTGAAACTTTCGCAGTATACAGATAATACATCATCTGCAAATAATATAAAGATTTGTTACTAAATTTTATATAGTTTATGAGTAATGATTTTTTGTTCTAAAAGACAAAAAAATTATAACTTCTATAAATATCTTGGATCTTGTAAGTTTGTTCTTGTTGTTACGATACGTCCGATATTTTATTTGATTAATCATTGTATTATTGACAAGAGATGCTGAAAGTCTTATGTATTTATCAGTCTTAGTTTTTGAGAAAAGTGTACCAGAAGATCAAAAAATGTAGTTTTGAGAAAAAACTGTATTAAGAGTTTTACATACAAGAAACTAATGTACATTACAATACAGACACACTATTACCACGCATCACGAAAAAATTAATAACTCCGAATCTAATCATCAAATTTTCATGAAACAAACGGCAATTTGTAGCTAAATAATTGGAGCTTTGAACAAGTCTAAAAAGAAAAATTAATTTTTTTGAGCCTGTTCGCGACTGTGTCCCCTTAAATTCGAACCATTGTATTAAGGGTTTTGATTTATGACTCTACCAACTGATATCACTGGAAAGAAAGGTCCTACTATGCTGTTCGAAAAAATTAGAAACTCTGCATTCTCTAGACAGCGTTTGTATATATGAGAAAGTAATGCCACAGCAAAGGTACCTCGCTAGGTTCTCTGTTGACACTGATGTGTTCTCCGAAATTTCACTGTCGCTTACGCGACTTTGGCCACACTGCAACTAACTGACTATGATCTGTCTTTTCGCTAACTCTCTAGTTGTTTGTCTCACTACTGTTCTATAATTACCAATTTTATATTCCGTTGCACACGGACCGCACCACATTTAATCTGCCGCTTAGGTGTGAGAATTATCCGCCGTCGGCTCTTGCGACGGGCATATTTTTACGACATGGAAAATCCAGTCCCAGCCATCCATCGATTTCTGGCAGCTGCTGTTGCATTGGCTAGCTTGTCTCGGCAAAAACGTCTATTCGTAACGCCAAGATGGAGAAATATTCGCGTGTTCATTTTAACATGGCATTCCATATGTATCGAATTGGACCTTTAGCAGGCGTCCACATGTTGCTTGTTTTGCAGCTATTTGCCAGGGTGTCAATCCGTACGCCAAGCAAATAACCGGTATATGGCGGAATACAGCGACGCGCTAGAAACATTTATAATGTATTTTGACGAAACTATTTTTACGGCAGTGCCATTTGAATGGTTGACAACTGAAAAAATTGCTAGCGATGATTTCATGGGCATCCCAGCCTAGGGATATTCGCTAAACATGGATGCTTTCGATGTTTAACATACGATACATCGGATTGATTCGATGTTTTGACAAAGAATTTTTCTATTCGGCGCATCGATTTTTTAAAATAAAAAACATCGAATCAATAAGAAAAATTATAGCTAATAATGACAAAAATAATAGAAATAAATGTTAACATTACTAAATTTAATCAAGATTAAATTAAATTATTCCAATTTAAATTAACTGTGACACCTGTGACATAACAATGGTGAAGATGAGTTTCTCTTGCAGTTGGCTATCCTGTCCGTATAAATGAATGAATAAAATCAGTTTCTTAGGTTCACTCCTACTGTTTGCTATGAATCGAAATTAGATATTATTGCTCTAAAACGACTAAGTGTTACCTGATACTACTTAATATTTAGATATAAACAGGGTTGGGGCAAAATGTGATTGACTATTGTCGGAACTTCTGTTGCATCGGAAGTTCCCTAACGCTTATTTTAGAACGCTGCTCAAATGGTCAGTCAGCAAAGAAACAGAATGAAAGGAAAATGACTGAGTAATCTTTTTTTCTGCAAAGTTTGCCTAAACATCATTGGTTTAAGACTTAAAACTAATATTTCTAGGCAGATTTAGACATTAGTATTTAAAGTCTAGTTTTTTTATTGTAATGGATTGGTATCGTAATAAAATATTTCTGTTAATTTGTAGTCTCAGTTTCACTCACAAAGCTATAGCTCACTCATATAACACTAATTAGCGAACACTCAAGATCATAAAATTAATTTTTTAATATTGGGTGAAATTTAATGCTCTGGCCTCGCTTTCGGGAGGACGTGGGTTCGAATCACCGTTCGGGGTTTCCATGGCTTCCTTAAACCACTCCAGGCCTTCGTCGAATTCCTTCCCGTTCCTTGCCCCCAGTTCCTTTCCCGCCTCTAATGACATTGACGTCGACAAGGTTTAAAGTCATAAACAAAAAAAGCCTAAAATTAAACACATCATTACAACACTACACTGCTGGTATAGAGTTACTCTATGTCACACGGACCAAACGAAAGACAATGAATATTGGCGATTTTAAAAGAGCAGGTAAGAGAAAAATGAAAAGACATTTGTCGACGAATATTATTGATTTGTATTTACTGAGCTAAGAAAAACATAAAAACAGAAGAACATAATGCTGAAAAAATATCGATGTTTTAAGCGATGCATCGAAAAACATCGGTGCAGGGTTCCGATGTTTTTACATCGATGTACTTTCTAAGAGGACACCCCTTTCCCAGCCATCCGACTTAACGATTCCATAGGATAAACATGAGTACCTAACGGAACTGACGCCATGTACAGAGCGCTTCTGTTATGCCACATTATAACAATGTAGGGACTAATACACAATAGACCGCATTATATCTATCGACCAGTCAGCACCGTTGAAAGAATTCGTTTCTAACCAACACGAGTATGCGACTTTTAATTTTGAGAGAAAGCCTTTTACAAACTAATTAAAAATTTAGTATTCGGCAGAACAATGGAGAACATAAATACATCTATTGTTCAATATCCAGTGGCGCCACGGTGCCCGCAAACACGCAGTATCGTCAATTTTCAAACTTTTTTCAATGAAGATTTTCTACTTTGGAGATGTCGAAAGTACGACTATTATACAACATTCCCGTGTCTTTAGGAATTAGTATTCTTGTCTTATCTAATCTGAGGAAGCACAGTTTTCTTTTCCAATCTGTTTGTCAGTCTTGATCTTGTGCTACTAAATTTGACACTAGAGTTTTAGTCTGTTTGCTAGTATCTGAAATTTTCCGCTTTAAGGGAAAAATGTTGGCCTCATTGGAGGTCCTTATAAAATTCCTTTCAGGTGCTGATAATTTCACGATGTAGTGTGTATAATTGATAGTTGCACTTTGTACCTGAGCCACCGTTTCTGGACTGTTATTCCGATGTCTTGTAACCTCTCTTCTGTTTGGCATATTGTGTATATCTTTCATGAAAGAATTCAGTTTGTCTTTCTACGATTTGGTCTATTGTTTCTAGTTGTGTAATTTCGTGCATTTCGTGCATTTATGGGATTCTCGTCCTTCTATTAGCATTTATAATTAGGCGGAGGCATCTGTTTTATGATACTTGTAGCTGCAATAGGTTTTCGTTACATGTTGTCCCCCAAGTTAACCGATTTGTACAGATGAAGCTTTGTTTACAAGTTCATTGATTTTCTGATCAATAGGCCTAAAGGAAATAGATTCTTGATAACACAACTATGCCGTTTAACCGCTTTTCTGCTATATGCTGACAGAAAGTGAGTGTCTAGATACTTGTAATGATTATTCCACGATACCTGTTTTCCAAATAATAACAAATAATGGTTTAGTTCCAGTCTTTTGTGTGTGAAATATGTTGCTGTCGATTTCTGGAGTTTATTGTTATTTTGTTTCTTTTGCTCCAATTTCTTATTTTAGATATTTGGTTTTGCAGTCTGGTGATGTTTTACATACGTTTTCTTCTTGTGGTATAAATAGTAGAATCATTAACGAATTGGACTAGTAGGACATTTTTATGATCGGATTATCATTAAGTATTGGTGCTAATATCGATCCCCGCAGGACTCCTGTTTTCATCTGGTGTATTGTGGATCGCACACCTTGCATTTCTATCATTTGAATGATGGCTCTTTCCACTGTATTTTATGTAATAGCTTCTGTATCAGAGTTAGGTGCCATACCTCATCATAGGCCTTTTGTACATTAATGAAAACTGCTGCTGTGAGTTTGCTAAGATTGAGCCCTTTGCTTATAGATTGGACGTGCAGTAGTTGGATTTTTGCTGACATGTATGTCTGAAAGTCAAATATCCTTTTATACTGGTCTTTTGTTCGGCCAATTTTCGCTGTATTCTTATCAACACCTCTCTCTTTAATCGGGTCTTGAGGATGTGGAGGCAGAATATGAAGACGTAATTTACAACAACACAGTGAAATGGTCCAGCCTGCACAGAGTGATAAAAAGAACCTGGGCATTTCAGAATGAAATCCTCTTATTTTTTCGGACATGAAGGAGATATCTCATGATTTTGATACAAACACAGGATGTGAGGAGTGCTGATATGAAATGTTTGCAGCTGATGAATTTTAGAAATTTAATGAACTGAATGTGATATTTCAAAGAAGGTTATTTAAAAAAATGAAATGCGGAAGCAGGTAAAATTAATCAAAACAAAACTAGGTCTATTAGCAAGGCAAGCACGTGAAGGAAATTTTTATTAGGAAAACAGAAAGTTCCTAAGATTTCAGGAGTTTGAGAAAACTGACTCTAAATTGAATTTACTATTTTTGCCATCACTGCTGATATTGACACAGCTGCAGCTTGAACTTACCGACATACAGTCATCACATTGTGAAAAAATTGTTTAATTGTTTAATTTCACAAATTTTTGTATGCTGAAAAACTTCCATATGAAGAAATTAGCTAGGTAAATGTTCTTTATATTCGGCTCTACATATACTTGTGAGCAAAGTTTTTCTTGTTTGAAATTCAACAAGTGTAAAGGGATATGCTATTTGACAGACATTAACTTGCATGCTGTGATGAGATTCTTAACAAGTATTGTAACATGACGCGCTGTCGCCACGTTACAAGGTGCATTTTTACTATGTATGTCATAATGTTAGAGTAATTTACATAAATCTTGGGCGACCACCTAAATAGATTTTTGTTGTAATTTTATAAAGTACGCAAGATTCCAAGTGAGGACTGTAATGAAATGGTGAACATACAGTGTATCTTAGTAAAGCGAACATTCAAGAATTATTGAGCTATGTAGGCTTGAAGCTAATCTTGGTCTTTCCGAACCTTGGCGACAGGACGTCGCGGATTTGGGGTTTGCCGGACCACACACTCTGCTCCCTGGCGATGGGTCACTCACCTGGCGGGAAATGCCTGCCGCCGACACCCGAATGTGCTCTCACCCCGGCGAACTTAGCCGAATATGTCCGACCTCTGTTAGATACGCTGGGCGAATCACATATCGGGGATATCACGTGACATTAGGTGCCGACCTGAAGATCCAATCCAAATGAGCGTATAACTTAAAATCCTGGGAATTTCTGTTATATGTGAGCTTCGAGACTGCAAGGGGCGGAGCAAGAAGTTTCCTCGTGGACCGAAGAGCGAGGAGCTGGACATTCTGCCTGCGATTCTAGTCGAGTATAGTCTGAGGTGGACTTGGAAAGTTGGCTTCTCTCGCCAACTGCCGTTGTACGATTTCCGGCTGCCAGCTTGCCTTGCTGGAGCAGGCTTAACACGGCGACACCGCCGGTAATGCGATGACGCGCATTGTCAGACCAGAGATGCCTGTAGTTGCCTTGTGAGATAATCTCACATATCGTGGGTCCGCTCCAGTCACCGCAGACATCAGACGCAGAACTACAATGGTAACTTATTACGACCAAGCCATCTGATTGTGCATTCCGTGAACAGAACCCGTAAACGACTTTGAGAGGATAGATCCATGTTCTCACTTTGTAATTGTAAAAACCCCTGAGCTAGCGGCATAATTTGCCAGAACTAGTTATTTTCGAATGATATATTGTTCATTCGTGGCGCCCATGATTTTCTTTTTAACTGTAGTCACAGTATTGTGATACCTTTGTCTGAGGTCGTCATAATTTGTATTTTTCATTGTTTCCAATTGTCATTATTTCTTGCATTTTGATTCTGAGATATATTTAAAAGTAAATATACAATTGTTTGCTTGCTGATGACGGCTAATTGTACCTCTGAGCGTTGCTTTTGTGATTTTGCCAATTTGTGTTAATGTTAACGGTAAATTCGCTGAGACTCGTAATCGCCAGTGATAAGAAAATAAATGTCATATTGTGACAATTTTTCCTAAATTCCAACTAACGTCGAGATTCTTGCAAAATTAATAAATTTTCACTCCTTCATAAAAATTAAAATTAAAAATCTGCAATTATTAATCATAAAGGTATGAAAGATAATTGTAACGTAGTTTGCCCCCCAAGGCACCCACTACAGTATTCTCACTATTAATTTTTTTTAAAAGTATAAAGTGTGATATGGTACGTTTGTCACATTAAACACATTCCAAAACTAATGTGCTTGCAGCTATAGCTGATATAATATCACCAAGAATAATAAATTGAGTAAAATTGTCACTATTTAATTTAATTTATATTTATTGATTTTTATCGTATAATTTATGTCTTTTCTGAAATGCGAAGTTAATTAATAACGCAATCATTTTAAAAGGTGCAGCCCTCCACTAACCACTGCTTCCACATAGTAGTCCCCGAGCCAAAACAATTACCCACCACTGCACTAGATCATTACCAGACTAGTGCGGCTGTCACTAAGGCAATTCACGACGAGGCCGTCTACCACAAGAACACGTTGGATCATGCCACGACAAGACATCTAAATTAGTTTAAAGCTTTAAATTATAAAGTAAATAGTTAGCATTATTGTTAGTGAGGTGAAATAGAAACATTTTTCACTCGGTAATAGTGTTTCGAAAATCGCATATTCTTAGTGGCTAAAACTCATTTCTTTTCACTAGTTTTTGATTTAGGAATAAACTGAAAGCTGGATAGTTAAATTAAATAACGCAAATTGTAATTAATCTTTTAAGTGTATCTAAGTCAACATCTCAATTTCCTTATGTTCTAAAAAAAAAAAATAAGTGTTATAGATTCGGATTGCTGTTGATTGTTGCTAAGACGTATTTAGACTTTTGTTTTGTCAGAAATATAACAGTTTGTTATTTTCATTAGTATTAAAGCATAAAATAACAATATTCTGCTATAAATATAGCAAATCAATGTAATAAATAAATAATTGTTAATATCTGAGTTCTGCTTCGATTGTACCGATTTTTTTAAAAAAATATCGAAAGTAGATGTAACTTCGTAAATTCCTGCTAAGCCTGCGGAGGAGGCTCTGCCTGTGGGGGCTGAGCTTGTGCAGCCTCAGCCTCTGGAGGCTAAGCCTGAGGAGGAGGCTCTGCCTGCGGAGTCACAGCCTGAGGGGCTGAGCCTGTGGAGGAGGCTCTGCCTGCGGAGTCACAGCCTGTGGGGGCTGAGCTTGTCGAGACTCATGCTATAGAGGCAGAGATATCGTGGGTTGGAGGAAGTTGAGATGGATGGTTAGGTGCTGGTAACAGGTCTTAGGAGAAATGTGGTCAATAGGATGCACAAGTCAGACACTTTAGAAATTGTGCGAAAAAATAGGTTTGACCTGTTGCCAGAGTCAGGAGCGCAAGAGCCTCATGTAAGTGTAGAGGTAGGTAAGATGCAGCAGGCCTTTAGGAAAAGGGGCATGCAATGCAAGAATGGGAAGAAAAGGGTTCTGCTGCTAGGTAGTAGCCATGGGGGAGGTGTAGGTCCTCTTCTGCAGGATCAGTTAGGTACAGGTTACCAGGTGACAAGTTTTTCAAACCTAGGGCAATTTTAGGACAGGTAATAGAGGATATAGGTTCACTTCATAGGAGTTTCACAAAGGACGATAGAGTAGTGATAGTGGGAGGTGCGGGGAATAGTACTGATAGAAACGCGAGTTATAGTGTAGAGAGTGACTTGAGGAAGGTGGTGAAGGAGGCGCAGCATACCAGGGTGGAGCTGATGCAGGTCCTACGTCGCCATGACCGGCCACAATTGAACTATGCTGTAAGGCAAGTAAATGTGGAAATGGAAGTGCTACTTGGGAAAGGCGTTAGTTCTGTGTTGGGGGCTGTGCCTGTGAACACCATTGGTAGGTGGGGTTTCACTACAGATGGCCTTCACCTAAATAAAAGGGGGAAGGCAGTACTTTCTGAGTTGTTAGCTAAAGCAGTGAGGGAGCCCATTTCCAGTGATGATGGGGTCAGGACTCTCCCTTTTTTGGATAGAGGCTGCTGGTGAAGGGATGGAAATAGATGATCAAAGTGGTACTGATTGTAGATCCATGATGGGAAAAACCACAGATGTTAATGAATTAGATGAAGTTGCTGAAACAATAACTGGCTGGGGTAAAACTGGGAAAGAGGAGATAAATTCTGAAAATATTAAGCCAGTAGTAAGGGTGTTAATGGTAAACTGTAGAAGTATAATGAACAAAGTAATTGAATTTGCAAACTTAATAGAGATACACGAACCACAAGTAATAATTGGGGTAGAGATTTGTTTAAAAGAAGAAGTACTAGACAGTGAGGTTTTTCTGATGGTTACAGAGTGTACCGCAGAGACAGAGGAGCAATTGATGGAGGAGTTTTAATACTAGTTAGCAAAAACTACCACAGTTCACTGGCATTCATAGATCAAGACCATGAGTTACTTGGGATAGATTTCTGGGGTGGTAAAAATGAAAAATCAGGGTGTTGGCTGCTTACCGCAGTGGAGGTATGACAGATGAAGACGAGGCTCTTGGGGAGAAATTAAATTCATACTCAGATCTCAGAGGTGAGAATAGAATGGTCATTATAGGCGGAAATTTAAATATACCAGGTATAAATTGGGTAGGAAATAAGATTAATAACACAAGGGAACAGAGATTTGCAAATACCCTAATAAGGGAAGCTGGATTTACACAAGTAATAAAGCAGAACACTAGGGGACAAAATATTTTGGATATTTTCCTAATAAAGCCCGATGATAACCTTGTGGGGTGTCAAGTAACCGACGGAATAAGTGATCACGAAGCAGTTCTGATGGATATTAGAGGATTCAGTAAACCAGTAGCCAAAATCGAATGGGAAAATAGGTACAATTATAAAAAGACACAAATTTCGAATTTGAAGAGATTTTTCAGAGAATTTTTCAGCAGCTCGAAGGAAGGCACATGTACAGTTGAGTCAGGGTGGGAAGACTTCAAGGAGATAATAACAAAGGGGGAGGAAAATTTATTCCAAAACAGAAAATAAAGACAAGTAGAATACCTGTGTACTACAGTAGGGAGTTGAGGAGGTTAAAGAGGTTGGTACGAAGAGAACATAGTAGAGTTAAGAGACAGCAGGGTAGTAGGGAATATTTGAAACAACTAAACAAGGACCTAATAATAGCTAAAAAGGTCGCTAGAGATGGGTTTATGAAGAGTATTGTCAGTGCAGGGGAACCATTGACTGATGCATATCTAATTTCTATAGCTATGTTAGAAAACCGCTGGGAAGGGATGGTGATGTTGAGACGCTTATAGATAAGGATGAAGGAGAAGTTACTGAGGATTTTAAAAAGGCAGATACTTTAACTAACTCGTTTAGTGAGAGTATTAGGGACAATGAATCAGAAACAGGAGGGTATAACTCGGAGTACGAGCTTAACAACACAAGAAATGAACAGACCAAAAAATTTGAAATTCATTCTGAGGATGTTATGAAGGAAATAAGAAAGCTGAAAAAACATAAAGGGACTGGTGTAGATAATATTTCTACAGATATCTTATAGATAGCCGGTGGTGACATTGTACCTTATCTTGAAATATTATTTAAATTGAGTCTGGATATTTGCTGCTTACCACAGGACTGGAAAAGTGCGATCGTAGTGCCGGTACTTAAAGGAGTGGTGGGAAATAGAGTCGAAAACTTTGGGCTGACCAGTTTGACATTAGTGGTAGGTAAATTAATGGAGAGATTGATATGAAACCACATCAGAAATATATCTGAGGAGCGTAAGTGGTTTTCAAGTAGGCAACATGGCTTTGGCAAGGATATTCATGCGAATCTCAGTTGGCGGGATATATGCAAGATATTACACATGAAACGGACAAGGGAGGCCAAATTGATAGTGTAGCACTAGATCTTTGAAAGGCTTTTGACAGAGTGAGCCATAAAATGGTAGTAAATAAAGGTAAAAAACTATTGGAGTGGATGAGAAAGTGATTTGATGGATCGAAAATTTTTAAAAGGTGGAAAACAGAATGTTAGGGTGGAAAATGAAGTATCGAAAGAAGTGGAAGTAAAAAAGGGAGTGCCACAGGGTAGTGTATTGGGACCATTGCTATTCATTATTCTAATGAATAATTGTGTTGATTGTTTACTATCTGAAATTAGATTGTTTTCAGATGACATAATGTTGTATAAAAGAATCAAAACGATTGAGGATTGTAAACAGTTGCAGGGTGATCTGGACAGGATATCTAGTTGGGCTGGTAATTATGGAATGAAGATAAATGCAAAGAAGAGTCAGCTTATTAGATACACAAATAAAAACAAAAGGTTAATTATGAATATAAGGTGGGGAAAGAATTACTTGCTGAAGACTTGAAATGTAAATATCTTGGAATTACTTTTGATAACAAACTTAACTGGGCAGGACACATAGGACAGGTGGTAAGAAAAGGTTTCAAAGTTCTGCACTTGTTGGAGAGAGTGATGAGGGGATGTACGAGAGAAGTCAAGGAATTGGGTTACAAAACTTTCATCAGACCATTGCTTGAATATGGTAGTGTAGTATGGACCCAGATTTTGAGTATCAAATACAGGACTTGAACAATATGCAAAGGAAGGCTGCTAGATTTGTGTCTAGAAATTACCGCAGAATGCAGTCAGTTACAGATATGATAAAATAGCTGGAAAGGGACTCATTGGAAGACAGGAGGAGGGTGAAGATGGTCATGGGAGTGTACAAGTCGTATATTGGTGATGAGGCATGGAAAGATATTGGTGTAAGAATTAAAAGTAATGCATGGAAGGGAAAAAATGACCATGACCACAAGCTGGCACTGATTTCAGTCACAAGGATATAGAAATATTTTCTTTTTTGGATAAGGGTGTCAGGGATTGGAATAAGTTACCAAGAGAAATGATGAGTAATTTATTAAAAACGTTGAAAGACGTTAAAGATCTAGGAGTGTGCGCTCCATTGCGATTTAATTTAATTAAATTAAACTACTGGAAGGCCATCGCGCTATCCTGTTCAGTGCTTACTCTGTCACAATTTGTGGCACTATGCAAATTAATGCACCGATACATTGAGGTATGTTCAACGCATGGGAGGCCACAATGTTGCTGATTGTAAACTACAACGCCAAGACGCTACCTGCTGCAACTGTGGAACAAGGTATGCTGCTTGGTATGGGGGTTGTGACACAAGAAAGCAGAAGCCATGGAATCGCTACCTGCCCCTACTCGTGGACGCCAGCAAAACATCGAAGCAAAAAAGCTCCCCTAGCAACCACCACACGGCATCAGGCTGTCGAGAGCACTGAACCGGCCGTTCCCAACCAAACCAACAACTGTCGTCAAACCACAGAGTGGCTGAGAGCCAAGAGAGTATCCCAGCCATCTAGCAACAAGAAGCGTCCCGGCAGAAGAAAACAGTCTCGTCAAAGTCTCACCACCAGACTCACGGTGACACTCAACAAAAGCAACTGGGCTCGGCTTATCGGCAATCGCCGGGTTGCTAACACAGCTCGTCTCTCACTTTTGCTATAAATTCTTGGGTCGTAGCACTTTTTGGCCGTCCACTACGTGGATCATCAACCAAGCTCTCCCGACCAAATTTAAACTCGCTGGTCCACTTGGCAACAGTTGAAAATGAAGGAGCAGAGTCCCCTAGTGTGTTCTGAAAGTCGTCATGAATTTCCTTTGCTTTCATACATTTCTTTACAAAGTATTTAATCACTGCTCGAACCTCAGTTTTTTCCATTGTCACAAATCACTACGCGGGAACAACATCAAAGAGTCGTCACTACCACACTCCTGCAGCTAGAGCACTGACGTTCCACGTGTTCACTCACAAAGGATGTGTGATTATTGCGTGGGAACCTCGTTGCTCTAGCACTGACATCTAGCGTGATTCCGAGAACTTTTCAAACCGCCCTCGTAGCTTACCAACCCGAACGTGAATCCACTTCATATAACTAGCCAAAGAGATGACACACCGTCAGAGAAGCAATGACCAGTCGAAACAGAAGCAGGAGTAAATATCCGCCGACTAACACTCCACCTAGGCAGTTACTGGCTATGGCGAAGCGATTATCCTCTCAGACAATTCTAGGTACAGTGGCGCCGCGCCGGTGGATCACACCCATTCTGAGATCCGAATCGCAACAGTAAACTATCCGATTCCGTGTAAAGGCAGTCGTCGACTGCCAAACGCTACCGCCACGTCGGAACATTACCGCTGATTACTCACCATCGTTATCTTTTTCCCAGACATTAGACTGTAGTAAAGAATCCTCTTTACAATACACAATCGTCCAGAGATCATTAAATGCATAAAACCTAATAAAAATGGCGGTAACATGGGATATTTCTTACCCGGATTAGCATTGATAGTTCCCAATAATATAGAGACCAAAACAACAAATTTTGAAATTCATGCTAAAACTAGAGGACAGATTTTAACAAAATTTAACATATTGGTAGTTTATGTAATGAATCGTAATACAGGAAACATTTTATTCAGGTTAGTAGCATAGTTTCCAATAATACACAAGCTAAATCCTTCAACTCTGTGAGTGCGCACCTCACCCCGTATCTAATTAATTAATTCCACAGAAACTGCACTTATGATTAGTTTATGCCATCAAATAACATTTACAATACCTTTTCCCCTACTAGTACCCTAATTAGTTCATGTTACAGAGGTCAAAATCGTAAATTTTGGAATTCTTGTACGTATATGCGTGAACGTATCATGACTACAATACCTGGAGAAGATGCAAAGATTTTACTAGGTGATTTTAACGCACAACTTGACAAGGGAAAAAAGAACTCCAAAGAATGTAGGCACAATTCCAGCACACAAATTCACCAACAAGAATGGTGTTATAAATGATATCGAAATAAATTGTTTTAGTTTTATTCTCACGCTGTCTATAAAATTGAATAATCTGTGTCGTTGAATAAAACAAAAGACTCTATTTACATTCTTACTGTGCCGTGAAACGAACGTGTTTTATTAGGTTATGAACCCAGAGTTGTTACCCAGCGTTGTTTTCTTCATCATTATAGTAAACAATATACAGAAAAATCGTGATATTATAAATAACTAGTTACGCGCTTAAAAATGGCTTCAAATTTTGTAGTTAACGTGCCTAAGCTCAAAGACAGAGAGAACTATGATGTGTGGGTTTTAGGGGCAGAAAATGTATTGGTATTAGAAGCATGGGGCGCTTATAAAAGTAAGATGGCGCTACCACCGTAGCCGCAGATGATACAAAGGCGAAAGTGAAGCTCACTCTTACAATTGATCCAGCGTTGTATGGGTATGCTAAAACAGCGAAGGAGTTATGGGCGCAGCTTGAAATTATGTTTGACGATTCCGGGTTTACACGTAGGAATACTTACTTCGTCATCTCATATCAATCACGCTTGATAATTGTGATTCAATGATGTCGTATGTGACAGATATAATCAAGATGATTAACTGGAACCAGATTCGAGATAAACGACGAATGGATTGTCTTGTTGTTACTGGCTGGTTTTCCAGGACGATTTTCACCTATGGTCATGGCGATTGAACATTCCGTCATTCCTATTAGGCGGATGTCACCAAACAAAATTGATGTATATAGAAATATCAGATTCGAATGAATCAGAAACAAATACCGCTTTCGCTTCCAATGGTTGGAAGAACCATAAAAGCTAGCTTGCCAACACAGACAAAACATAAAAACTGAAAAATGTAGCGTAGCTAATCCCTAACTGAAATAATTCATTTTGATACTCATTAATTGTCTGTAAATGCATGGCGACGGGAGTATTTAAAAAAGATTTAATAGATATCTATGTTTCACTGTTAGTCATTATAGTAACTGCTGTCTTCTGAATTCTGATATTACTTTATGCATATAGTGATGACTCTCAGAATATTATTCCGTACTTCATTTGCGAATGAAAATACGAGAGCCGTCCACACAGGAAGAAGGTAATGAGGTCGGTCGTTGTCGCCACTTGTTACCGTTCACCTAGCCCCTATGTGAATTGAACTGAGAATTCGTGGAGATTTTGACGCTTGCCCCTACTTGGTCAGTGATATTAACAATGTCACCTCCACTTTCCAGTATTAATGCCTGAATAACAGAAAATCCAGATTTCCATCCATACTCCATCAATATCGACGATCAATACAATTCTTTCACGCTACCTGGTTAATATTAAGTATTTTCAGTACTATTTATCGTGTAAGATCTGCTTATAGAGTCACTGTGTGACGTTGATATGGATTCATTTAAGAGGAATAAGGACGTTTCAAGGCTTTTTTGAGCGTTGTTAGAGCTATTTAGGATATGTTGTAACACTAGAAGCTTAGCGAAGGAAAAACGTTGCACCAGATAGTATCCGTGCAAGAACCGCGTCCCAAAGCGTGGCAAAGATGCATCAGACAGAGAAATTAGAGAGAAAGTATTAGTAGGAGTCGTAGGTTCAAAACACAAAGGTGTTGGTATATAATGTTTGGCCTTCACTAATGACATAACAATAATTCTCTCTGGAAGTATATAAAACGCACTCGAACAAATCAAGCTTCTGAAAGAAACAGCATCTCTTGAAAGACTAAATTCACCCGCCGGCGATATGGTAACCATAGCGATCTGACCCCGAAAAACGCGCCTCGCTAATGTCCCGAGGCTAGAAGTTAGCCGGCTACCATTGACCCAATGGACCAGTGGTTGTAGTACAATGGTACCACAGATACGACTGGCTTACTGTAATATGGTTATTCGAGAGGGTAGCACCAAGAGAGGGGTTAGCGCTTCTATGGAGTTTATGCTGGAACTAGTAATGAAACAGGGTTTGGCGTACATGAACAGTAGAACTGGATGGTATGCGGCAGAGGAGGTGAAGAGGCTGGCCGGTTCCTGGGCTTGACTGGGTTGAGAAGACTGACTTCCTGGTAGCTCAGTGGTTAAAGCGATTGCTTTTTTAAAAAAAATCTGTCTTTACAACAACTTTAAGAATGAGGTGAATTGGCTGATGTGTTAAGGAATGTCAGTTTAAATTTTGGTCCAGGCTCTGTTTCGATCCAATCATAACATCTGTTAAAGCTGCTGCACCGATAATCGAAACGTGTAACATCTGGACAGTAACACATACCACATACACAAATCTGTCTCTGGAATATATCTGTTCGTTCCGGTATCACACAGAAAATATAGATATTTAATTGGCTTTCACAACTTAAAAGCTCGGGGTCCAAGTTGAAATCTGAAGTACATGTTGAGACATTAGGACACATACATTTTATAAATATTCTTGAATGGCTTAAAAATAGTTTAACTGATCTTGACGGTACTTAAAACTGTGGATTTTGTAAAGAACATTGGAAATTATAAACGATGGGGTAAAGAAGAAGAGGGATTGGGCTTTTGTATACCTAATGTAGACTGTCTTTTCTGATTGATTTAAAGTATACGTTTGAAAATTTCTATTGATATCGTATAAAATTTTTAGGTATGTATAAAAATTAAAAAAGGGGCATGGAAGAGAAGAGTAGTTTGGTTTTTGTTAAGGTAGTGTGGATAGTATTTTTCTCTTTGTTTTAAAGTGTACATGTGCAAAGTTCCATCGAAACCAGATAAAAACTGTAGCTTTGAGTAAAGAAAATTTACAAAAATTAAATGGGGTAAGGGAGAAAGTGGTTGGTTTTGTAAACAGAATGTTTCTCTTTGTTCTTAAGTATACATTTGCAGTGTTCTATCGAAATCTGATAAAAACGGTAGGTATCTATAAAGAACATTGGAAATTAGGAGGGGTGGGGGTAGGAGGGAAGAGGGGTTGGGCTTCTGCAACCTAATTTAAACACAATTTTTATGTATTTTTTAAAGTATATGTGTGCAAATTTTCTTCAGAATCAGATAGGATCTGTGCTTTGTGTAGAATAAAGGGGTGAAAAAGGGGAGAGAGGTTTGGCTTCTTTAAACCAAATGCAGACAGTAGTTTTCTGTTT
Source organism: Vandiemenella viatica (assembly GCA_031002005.1). Lineage (NCBI taxonomy): Eukaryota > Metazoa > Arthropoda > Insecta > Orthoptera > Morabidae > Vandiemenella > Vandiemenella viatica. Next base: position 189,786,987 of record JARYHS010013631.1, on the reverse strand, counting down.
GTTTTAAAGTATACATGTGCATACTTCCTTCAAAATCAGATAGAAACTGTAGCTTTATATAATGAACATTGACAGTAATTAAAGGGGTAGAAAGGGGAATAGGGTTTGTGTTTTTGTCAAAGTAATGTGAGTAGCATGTTTCTGTTTCTATTTGCTTTAAAGTATACACATGCGAAGTTCCACCGAAATCGGATTAAAATGTTGGTTTGTACATACATTAATTGATGTAAAAGGGAAGCTAGGGTAGTTTTTTTTAATTTTTTGGTCAGAAATCTTCTCCATAAAAAAATACATATATGTGCCAACTTTCATAAAGATCAGTCAAATGGTGTCAACTGTAGCTTTTCAAAAAGAAAATTGACAAAAGTCAAGGGGCGGAAACGGGGAAAAAGGTTCAGTTTTTGCAAACCAAAAGCTGACATTATTTTTCTCTTTGCTTTACAGTAAAAGTTTGGTAAGTTCTATCTATACCGGATAAAAACTGTGGGTTTGGATAAAAATTAAATGGTTTGATGGGGAGTGGGGTTGATTTTTTGGTCAGAAACCTTCCTCGTGAAAAAATACATATAAGCGCCAACTTTCATGATAATAGGTTAAACGGTGGCGACTGTAGCTTTTTATATAAAAAATAAAATAAAAAAAATAAAACATTGACAAAAATTAAGGGGTTGGTAGGAGGGAGAGGGCAGACCAAATGTTGAAAATATTTTTCTGTTTGTTTGAAAGTATACATTGGCAAATTTCAATCAAAATCAGATATGAAATATAGGTTTCTATAAAATTAAGTAGGTGGTTTTTTTTTATTTTTTGGTCAGAAACATCGACCATGAAATATTACATGTATATAACCCGGCAATCTTTTTTGAACCGTAAAGAATCGTTAAGAAGAATTAAAAAAAATATAAAGCACAGTCACTAAATGAAGCTGAAAGCCTTTAATATGCAAGGTTTCTTGAAGGATGGATCGCCCGTCAGGTATCTGGGAAATTGGTACATTGCGGATAAGCTGTCCTGTACGATAATGAGTTGGTTCATATTGATTTACCCTGTGACGACATCCTGTCAGATACGATACCCCATCTTGTCCCTGCTGCGGGGCAAAAGATAAAAAATGAAATGACTTTTGTATGTGATTATTACAAATTCAACATTTGTTTATTGTAGGTATTGTTAAACAATACCTACAAAATGTCTCATGTAAGTTGAAAGGATATTACGACGACAAAATAGTGTAATAGAGGTATTTTACCCGCTATCCTTATATATTACGAAATACAGATACTTAGAATATGAACAAATAAAAAATAATTTTCGTTGTAAAGACTCACCCATTCAACCATAATAACACGACTGAGGTTCCTTTTTACTAACCAGACAAAATCTCTGGCAGAATTGCAAAAGTTCTTTCCATGTACTGCACACAGTATATATATATTTTTGGTAGTGATTCTGAGGAGAAATTCAAGAAAATACAAACAACAACCACAACAACAACTCAACAGTTTTAATTTTTGCCATCCACGCTTTGTAATCATTTCCACGCACTCACTGACCAGGATGGATTCCATTGTAAGTACGGAACCAAATGCTATTGTTCCTAGATGGTAACTGAAATAAAAGAAATTAAATAAGTAATTATAAAAACTATAACTAATACTATCAACAAAACATACTGATAACACAGGAACAAATACACAAGCTTTTCTTTGTATTGTAACATCAGTTAATTGATATATGTAGATACATTCATTATAAGGAAGTGATCTCTAAAGGTTCGTTCCCACGGCGCGTGCTAGGCAGGACACGCCTTTCATCTTCTACCGCCAGGCGGTGGGTCGAGGCACGCCGTCCTTGCTAGCATATGCGGCAAAGATGACAGACGTTCCCTAGCACGCGCCGTGGGAACGAGGCTAAATAGTGATTTCAAAAGCCAATAGATTAGGCCCGTTTGCACGTACGCACCAGGTTGGAACGGTGCCGGAGCGTGAGTCCTCGTGCGTGCAACGAAACATGGTTAACACTCCTGTCGCGCGCGCCAGGACTGCGGGTTGGAGCGTACGCGCCATAGGTGTCCGTGTAAGTGCAATTTCCAAGAGATATGGCGTAGCGTGTGGGTTTTCCGCCGTGTCGGAAAGTTTTGTAGACGCTCATCCAATTTTAACATAGTTGTGCAAGTAACATGTACGTAAAGGAAATAAACATGTGCTGCTTTATAAAATTTTTATTTATTTTTTGCGCAGAAGGAACTGTAAAAACAAAATATTTAAATATTGCTTCAAAATAGAGATTTGTATGGACAATGCTTCTTTTGAGAGAGCTTCCGGAAGATGACCAAATGTCAATAATGATTTACGATTTGATAGTGTGATATTTGATTATATTTTATAGTCGGTAACTCCAAACATAACAGAAATAGTAAAAAATATACGGGTAGAGCATAACTGCAGATGAACGTTTGGTCGATATGCTTTTTTTTTTTGGAAATTGCACGATCCCACAAGTTTTTAACTAGCGTTTCTACACAGTTTCTTTAAAATTATACGCATAATACGCCTGACAATTTATACCGCTACCGTTACGAGGCCGCAAGCATCACCCAAGTTTTCAAACTGCAGTATATTAATTTTATTCTGTATTTGATGAAAAAATAATTTCTATTGGTTCCTCCCTCCTGAAATCAGGTAAATATTTAAAGATAAAAATACCGCAGATCACGCAAATTTTCTTTTCGTCTGAAGAACCAGTCTGTTGCTTATATGTATTTTTCTCAATTCTTCTTCGAAGGCTTCCCGTATTACTAGAATTTTTTAGTGACGAATTTTTTTTTTTTACTTGTACCTTAGAGAATTCTACCAATTTGTCACATGAACGACATTTGGTACTTTGGTATTTGACGGAACTACATTTCTTTTAACCATATTTCGGTTCAGGCCGCCTTTTAACCTAACAATAACTGAAATAGATTTTAACGAGCAGTTTTGGCCTCGTGGAAGTTAGGTTATGTTCCCAACATCGTCAAACTTTGGCGTGACTCAACAGTCAATTACAGTTTTTCTGTGAGTTGTTTATGTATTTAACAATATTTTCTCTGAAATATAACTCTTTTAAGTTACAACGGAGAAACTTAGAAATAAATAGTGATGTCTAGCTTATGCCGAAGTAAGCGACCTAACTTTCCACAAACCGAAAACTCTTACAGGGTTCTAAAAATTCTTCTATATTATCTCGCGATTATATTATCAAGTTTTATATTATGTGTTAATACGGACTTCATGAATTAACCAAGAACTATCAACAAAAAACGTACGAGAATGGGCGCATCAACAGTATTTTAGAGCGCACGTGTAAACACTAGGCTGCTAGAGCTGCACACCAGGTGCGCGTATTAGGAGTGCGCGCTGAGTGACCGCATCTGGACAGTACGCTCCGAAACCGTCGGAAAAACGGGCCTATTGTCTGATTATTGATATTCTACACGGTCACGAAATTAAGCGTCATAAACAAAGGTTGGGGTGTACCTAAGGGTTTGGGAGGGACCATATTAGCCTCTTCCAACCAAATTTCAACCTCTCTTTCACGTGGTGCACCCCGTTTGCACGGAATAGGCTCTGGCGACTGAAAGATGCCTGAATATAAGGAGTCACCCACTGCTTGCCAACGTCCTCCGAAAGCAGGGAGGAAGAGCGGGGAGTGGTCCAGGGCACCCTCTTGCCATTGGGGTTGGCAACAACCCTTAAAGGTGGATTAATCAGAAATGATTAACGGTATGGGTATGCAGAAGGCAACGCGAAACCACTGCGTTAAAGACGCTAAGGTTATCCGAAGGTTATTTAATCCTGTCAAATTATATATAGTATAATGGCTTCTTCCTGGGTAAAATATTCCGGAGGTAAAATAGTCTCCCAGATCCGGCGTGGGGACTGTTCATGGACGACTCATGGGAATGGACATTCTACGAGTCGGAGCGTGGAATGTTAGAAGTCTGAAAAGGACAGGTTGATTAGAAAACTTAAAAAGGGAGATAGACCGACTTATGTCATATGTTGTTTGGGATTATTGAGATTAAATGGAAGACGCACAGGATTTCTGGTCTGGGGAACACATGGTAATCACCACACAAGCTGTCAATGAAGTTACTGCTGTAAGATTTGTAATGAATAAGGGAGTAGGAAAACAGTTGTGTTATTGTGAACAGTTTAGTGACAGGATTATTCTGATTAGGTCACGTCAGTACAAGTGTATACGCCAACGTCACAGGAAGATGACGAAGAAATAGAGAAAATATACACCGAAATTGAATTATTAATCCAATATGTGAAGGGGGAGGAAAATCTAATAATCATGGGTGATTGGAATGCGGTAGTGGGAGAAGGAAAAGAGGAGAATACTGTAGGAAGTTTTGGTCTAGGAGAAAGAAATGAGCGAGGAAACAGGTTGTTAGAATTTTGTGAAAGATATAAGCTAGTTGTGACAAACACACTGTTTAGGAACCATACAAGAAGGATATACACCTGGAAACGCCCTGGGATATAGGCAGATATCAGCTAGATTATATCATGGTCAAACAGAGATTCAGGAATCAGGTTCTATACTGTAAAGCATACCCAGGAGCAGACATGGAGTCTGACCATAATCTTATAGTTATGAAGGGCAGGTTGAAATTCAAGCGAAAAAAGAAGCAGTACACGCAGAAAAGATCGAAAGTCTATAAATTGAAATAATGTGTCACGAGAGAAAAGTTTGCAGGAATGGTAGACGTGGGTCTAAGAAGTATCTCTGATAGGAGCGCAACTGAGGATGGATGGAATTCATTAAAGACCAAAATAATAGAATCTGATACACAAACATTAAACTTTCGGGAACAAGCCGCCCGGAAACTTTGGATCACTGAAGAAATTTTACAGCTGATGGGAGGGAGGAGAAGGTACAAAAATGCTCAGGATGAAGCAGAAAGAGAGCAATACATGCACTTTAGAAATCAAATAAACAGGAAATGCAAAGAAGCAAAAGAAATATGGCTCCAAGAAAAGTGTGAAAAAGTAGAGAAGGAAATGGCTGTAGGAAAAGTAGTGGCGGCATACAGAAAAATCAAACAGAATTTTGGAGAAAAGAAGAAACGATGTATAAACATTAAAGCTGCAAATGGGAAACCTATTCTATGTTCAGAAGATGGAGCTAACCGATGGAAGGAATGCATAGAGAATCTGTACGATAGAGATAATTTGAACAACAGTGTATTGGAAAGATGTGTATTGATGTCGACATTGATGAATTAGGTGATCCTGTTCTGAGGACAGAATATGATAGAGCTTTGAACGATTTGAAATCAAATAAGGCAGTCGGAATTGATGAGATTCCTGTAAAACTTCTGAACTCGCTAGGAGAAGAAGAAATCCAAAGATTATTCAAACTTATGGCAGAAAGTTATGAAGGAGGAGAAATTCCCACCAATTTTAATAAAAGTTTCATCTTCACACTTCCGAAGAAAGAACAAGCTGACAAATGTAAGTCTAATTGCTGACCAAAATAATATACAGAAGAGTGGAAAGTGTAGTAGAAGGGATAGTAGGTCAATATCAGTTTGGATTTAGGAAAAACCGCAGTACAAGAGAAGCGATTCTGGCCTTAAGATTAATACTTGAAGGGAGGATCAAAAAAATAAAAATAAAAAGCTTTTGATAATGTTAGGTGGGACATGATGTTCATAATTTTAAAGAAGTCTGGTCTAAATTACCAAGATAGAAGAATACTTTATAATCTTTCTAAGAATCAAGTAGCTATAATAAAGGTAGAGAATCATGAAGGGCTCCATACACACAGCAACTTGTTGGCCAACTTGGTTGTGTTGTAGCTGAAGTTGGTGTGTGTATGGGTAGGTTGGCAGACCAAATCACAAGTTGGCCAACCAAGTTGGCAGTTTTCAAACTCTTTTGATATTCGTGGGCGGGGCCTATTGTTGTGCCAACGTGTTGTAGAGTGTATGGGCAAGTTGTCCAACCTGGCTGCCAACATCAGTCCGCTCCGGTTTCTCATCGAGGCAGTACTAGTGATTTATGCTAATAGTGGCATTGTGATGGATACTGTTCAGAACAACGATGCATGAAACACCGTCATCGAAAAGTTTCAATCTACCACAACTGTGGAAAGTGAAATCTGATTTATATAAAAATAAAAATTCAAGAATAAAGGGTTGCGAAGAATTTCTGATTGATTTCAAAGAGTGGAAATTTTTGTAATCTTCCAGTGCAGTTACTTTGAGCTACGACAGCAAATTTGTGAGTGAAAATTTGGGGCATTTTTGGAGCCACGTTTTTGCGCAAATTTTTCTTTTTCACTTTTCCCTCTCATTTTCCGCGCTGGCAGCAACGATAATTGTGCACAAAGCTATTTCTTCTAGTTCCAACATTACTGGTAGCCAGCCTTGGTAGCGTAGGGGCTAGACTACTGGCCCCACGTGTCGAAGGTCGCCGGTTCGAGTCCGGCCGAGGGCATGGGTGTTTAAGTGTTGTGTGTCTGTGTGAATGTCCTGTCCGTCCATACTTAGAAGCTGCAAAATATATATATAATTACTGGATGACTGATTCACTGTAATCTACGATAATCACATTGAGCTGGCTGTATGGCCTCCGTTGCCAAATGCTATTTTAATAATAATAACATTATGGGTATAAGTAAACACCTTGTTTTCTGTATGCTGGTTCTCTCTCTACTGATGTCGGCCAACTGTGTTGTCCAACTTATTTTTGTGTTGGCCAACCAAGTTGGGAGACATGGTTGGACAACAAGTTGCTGTGTGTATGGGGCCCTTGAGGGAAATGCATCACTTAAAAAGGGTGAGAGACAAGGTTGCAGTCAATTTTCAGTAATATTCAACTTATACGTAGAAGAAGCAATAAAGGAAGTGAAAGAAAGATTTGATGAGACATAAGTGTTCAAGAAGAAAAAAATTAGTATGCTACGATTGTCTTGTTAGCAGAACAGTTTGAGGATATTGAAAATTTGCTGAATATCTTGAACAAAATAAGGAAGGAAGGTTTTGGTCTACATATAAACCAAGGCATGACAAAAGTGATTAAATTTAGCAGGATTGGTACGAATAATAACAGATTAAATATAAAAATACGGTCGGATGCGATAGCAGAAGTCAAGTGAATTTTGCTACTTAGGAATTAAAATTACAACCGATAGCCGAAGCAGAAATAACGTTAAAAGCAGAATACCACTAGCGAAAAGAGCCTTCATGAAAAAGAGAAATCTTTTAGTTTCAAATATTGATCGAGGTCTCAGAATGAATTTTTAAAAAAATGTATGTGTAGAGCACAGCACTTTATGGTAGCGAAGCATTAACGAACGAGTTTTGGAAATGATGAGTGAGGAAAGAGGTTTGTGGAAGAAGCTTACAGAAAGAAGAGAGGCTGGTATGTCATATTTTGAGACATGCTGGATTGGTTAATTTTTTAGTGGAGGGAACAGTCGAAAGGTAAGAACTGCACCGGAAGACAAAGATTAGAATATATGAAGCAGATAATTGAGGACTTAGTTTATAAGAGGTATGTTGAGATGAAGAGATTAGCGCAAGATGGGAAGGGTTGGAGGATTTTATCAAACCAGTTGAAAGACTGAATATAATATTTTTTTAAAAAAAAATGTTTGAAATATTTGTACTTAACCATGCAGAACTATAAAATGTATGATGCGGAACGTAATTAGTTATCAGAGGATGAATTCTCCAACAATATAGTGAACAATAATAAGTTGGGTCGAAATTTTAATGACTCTCAAACACAAAAATTGAACACGTTTCTTCTTTTAGTGGTGGGAACAGTGGTAGGAAACAACTGCAGAGGAAGACAGAGATTAGAATATATGAAGCAGATAATTGAGGATATGGGTTGTAAGGGGTATGGGAGATGAAACGGTTTGCACAGGGTAGGAAGGGACGGAGAATTGCATCAAAGCAGTGGAGAGACAGATGACGGTAAAAAAAAAAAAAAAAAAAAAAATCCCCTGTAATTCGTTTTGTGGATAGAAATTATTTTGTACAGGAACATAGCCAGTATATCTTACACTACCTATTACAAGCAATAATTTCTATAGATTTTATGAGTACAAGCTTACGAATACTGCTTTTGTTTCTTTCGAAGGCCTTAAATTAAAACGTGTCTGTATTACAAGTAATTGCAACATTTTGAGAATTGTGTTTGTTGTTTGATGTAAGTTTCCATAAAAATAGGAGATAATCAAGTAATTGCATATTAAGATTAAATTTACATAGCTCATACAAAAGAAATTAACATTAGTATTTTGCAATGCAGCATTTTATGTCAAACACTATACCACATGATACTACACTATATGTTGTACTACCCAAAAGCACAATTCACTGTGCCTTAGAGTAAAAAATTAAAATTTTTGATTCGTTAAGAATACTGACAGAGTGATAGACTTTCAAAGCTGTATAACATAACAAGATCTATGATTGGTAAGTTAGCTATTCTCACAGTATCATAAATGGTTTCTTTAAAAAAATAAAAAAAGGAATGAAAACAGAAAATATTTCTATAGGATAATTGCCACAGGAGAATTTACTCAATTAGAATAAATTAATTTGGATTAAATTAAAAGCTAAGGAACTTCGTAGACATTAGGAATATAATGACTTTCTCTGTTTTATTAGAGCTAAGAGTGCAGAGTATATACGTAGATGTAGATGTAGAATATATAATCAAAGCCTAATAGCCTTATGTTATAAGCTAAAACTAATATTTTTTCAATATTTTCGCCGCTTAAATTAGCTCTTTTGCCGTCATCGAGTTGACCAGCAGCACTGAACAAAATTGTTTGCTGGGAAAACTAGTGGGAGAAGTTGATAAATATTTGGTTGCTATCGCTCGTAAATAAATATACGGACTGTAAGCCCAATACTGAAAGATGTTAGCGGTCCCCAGCAGCAAAGGTTCTTTTAAATAACAATTAAAATGTTTTTCAAACAGCAGGTGACAGCTGTCAGAATATTCCAATTCATTCACAAAGTCATTTTATTAAGGGTATTCCATAAATCGTCTGCTGGGAATATTTTCAGGAGGAGTGCGATCGGCGTAAAAAATCTAAGTCTGTACATTTTAGTTGATATCAGTATATGAGTGGTGAATCATATTATTACGTATGCGCATTTTGACTGAATGTGTGATTGTTATAGATAGTTATCGTTTACGAAAGTGACAAGAAATTACGTGTTGTTTGTCCAAGTGGAATAACTCGGTAGTATTCGCGATTGGTGGCAGCGAATCAATCTCGGCCACCCATTAGTAGGTGACCAGAAGAGTCGCATGGATGGGTGACGAGAAAAGGCAGCGCCTCAATGCCGGCGGACGTTGTGACAAGTGAGACGACGGAAATGGATGAAGACGCCACACCAGCCGCTGTGTTTAACATTCAGCGTATGCATGATGACGTGTACTCGGAAAATAAAGATTTAACACCGATAAAGCGTCCTACTACACCACCAGAGAGGACATACAAATAAACAGCCACGTGCCGTCAACAACAGAATTAATGAGGTGCGCAAATCTACTGGAGTCTAGCAGTGACGAAACTAGGTACAGTCAAGAAACCAAAGAAAGCTAAGGCACAAAATAAGAAGAACATGGAAGCCACTGACAATACTGCAGCCTTGTTCTCCGGGCGGAATGGAGTAAGAGGGCGCCGTTCCCAGCATCGCAAGAGAAATGAGGATAACCACACTTACCAGAAAAGTGTGTAACCAGACGATGAGGGCTTTGTCTTTCCTCGCCATGCAGCGAAGCCAAAGGAAAGGATGGAGATAACCAATCGTTTTCAGGCAATACAGGACAACTCACCAGAGATTACGAGAAATGCGCATATTTCACCAAATGTTGTGCAGTTCGAACAGAATTATAAAACATTGCACGAAAAAATGGGTGACGTCGTAAAGAACCCTTTCTCATCCAAGTCTGCTGGGGGGGGGGGGGGGGACAAAATAAAGTTTACATTAACAACCGTTGAAGACTTTACAGCAGCCACGGAGATGTTGCAAGCTGGCAACACTCCTTACTATACTTTCCCTATTGGAGCAGTGCCACTTCTCAATGTTGTACTCCGTGGGATTCCGCGGACTATGGCCACTGACGACATCAAGCTGGAATAAAAAATATGGGCTCCAATGTCCAGCCAGTGGTTCAGCTGCGCCGCCCGGGAAGCAATGAGGTCGTGACTCTCGTCCTTGTCGTTCTTCCTGACATCCCTGAGATTAGGCCCATCTTTAGGATGGAGAGCATCTGCCACCTCAAGATTCAAACGGAAAAACTGAGAGCTACAGCTGGACCCCCTCAGTGTTTTAATTTTCAACGTTTTGGTAATGTGGCCAAGCACTGTAAAATGCCTCCCACTTGCGTGAAGTGTGCCGGCCCACATGATTCAAAACAGTGCACGTCAAGAAAAGGGCACGACGGAGCTAAGTGCTTGAACTGTGGGGGTGGCCATGTTGCGTCCTACAGAGGCTGTTCTGTGTACAAGAAGGCACGAGATCGCCAGAGAGGCCTCCCACTCAATAGTGACACCGCCAAACAACAGCGCCGGATGGCTCTTCAGCCACCGGCAGAGAATATGCAGAGCGTCTCAGCTGACCAGCATCAACATACAAATACCTCCTCTTCGCCAGCTGGCAAAGGACAGAAGAAGCCCACTTGGATGATTAGGAAACATCCTAAGTCCCAAAGCACTGCAATCCAGTGAGTCTGACGCACGCTTGTTTTCGGAAGTGGTGGGTTCACAGTCGGCTACTGCTGCAACTTTTGACTTGAATCTGGTCGACCAACAAGAACATCAAACCCGCAGAACTCCTGCACTGAGGCTCTATTAAACAACCAACCACGACATTGGCCACCCTCAGCAGCTCCAGGTCTGGGGTAATCTGAAGAACTGAGCAAATTGTTGGAGACTGACTTAAAGATGCTGGTCCGCCTAACCAGGCGACTAGACCAGGTGACCACGGACATGTACGCTGCAGTGAAGACAGCTCTAGTTACACCCAAATGCAGTTGTAATCGTCATTATAGATAGACGACTCCAATTCAATATCCTCTCTTTCTGCATATGTAATGCCAATGGAATTCATGGTCAGACCGTGGAATTCCGGCAATTCATTAGGGAACAAGACGTAGATCTATGTATTTTCACCGAAACACACCTAAAATCGGGATTGAAAGCCTCAGTAGCCAACTACTGCTGATATAGATATGATCGTCCAACTGCAAAATGTAGTGTAGCTATCTATGTAAAGAGAAGCATTCCACATCACGAGATCTACATTCCGCACTTGCAGTACATTGAAGCTGTCGTCATTGAGGTGGCCACGACCAGAGGACCACTGACCGTAGTTTCTGCCTATCGACCTCCTAGAAGGGAGACAGTAGAGGCTGATTTTAATACCTTGTCTAACATCAGAGGCAAATTGTTCATCGGAGGCGATCACAACGCGAAACACACTGATTGGAACAGCAGAGTTACAAATCCTGTAGGCCATATTCTACGGAGAGTCACCAACAGACACAATATGTGTGTGTGGGGACCCACAGAACCCACCTACTACCCAGCTCACCGCGGACGTCCGGATGTTCTCGACGTGGCAGTCACTAAAGGAATCACCGGATTCATCGCGGCATCCACGCAAAACAGGCTGTCCTCTGACAGTCATCGTGGAGCTAGAGTCCGACCTAATCCGAAATGCCCAACAAATGTCGGACTTCAAAAAGACCGACTGGGGCAGACACCGCTCGGCAGAGGGTACAGAATATGCTCTGTCCTTGTTTGAGCACAATGTCAAGGAGTCATCAGCAGCGACGACTCCGAAGAGGCTCCTCACCAAGGACACTTCGCGCCATCTCCCACCTCACCTCCTAGAAGCTATTCGCCAAAAAATACCGAATAGCTAAGGAGTGGAAGCTGACGAGTGGCGAGGAACACCGACACGCGAAGACTGCTAAACCGAGTCCAAAGAGAATTGAAGGTGTCGCTAGCGGAGCACCGGAGCAGAGAATGGGAGGCTCGTGTTTCGATGCTGACCCCAGGTGAGGGGACGCTGTGGGCAGAGACCAAGAAATTCACTAGGCAGCGATCTCGACTCCCGCCCCTACACGGTGAACGGGGCCCAATTTATCGCCCGGCCGGAAGGCAAACGCCATAGCAGATTCCTTCGAGTAGAACTTTCGGCCATCAGAAATGGAAGACCAATTGCAAGTAGAAGTAGTACAGTCGCTGCCTAAACACCTATCTGCGGACTGAGGAAGGGGACGACGAGGAAGAAATTGACACCATCACTTCAGAAGAGGTTGCGAGCTGCCTAGCCACACTTCACCCTAGATAAAGTACCTGGTCATGATCGAGTACTTAATAGCTGTATCAGAAATCTACCACCGGAAGCATCAACCTGCTTGGCGGCAATCTTTAACAACATTCTTCGCACTCAGCAATTCCCCCAATGCTGAAACTTGGTGAAGTGTGGCAGTACACAAAAGCGGGAAGGACCCGCACCTTCCTCAAAGCTAAAGCTCCTTATGCTATACATCACTGGGCGCATCTTTTGCGTTCGTGTTGGGGAGGCCGCTTCAATTGTGAGGCGAATCCTTGCTGATGTACCGCAGGGCTCTTTACTGGGACCAGTGCTCTACACGCTCTTCACCTGCTGACGTGTCCTACCGCTCCCAGAGTTCTTACTGTCAGCCTACGCCGATGACACGGCATACTGCACGGCAAGCAGAAGCTATGCCATAGCAACTAGGCTGTCTGCAAGAAGTCGTTCAATCAACAGAGGACTGGGCAAAACGATGGAGGATAACCATCAATGCCACAAAAACCCAAGCCTATATTAACCAGTAAGAGACGCACCCAAACCCGTCCTCACCTCCAACTACACAACGAGACGATCCCGTGGAAAATTGAAGTCAAGTACCTCGGAGTCACTCTTGACCGGCGACTGACTTGGCGAACCCTATAGTCAAGACGTCAGGAGGAGGAGCAAGTACTAGATTGCACGCTCTTTACGCCGTGCTAAACAGGAGCAGCCTTTTGAAGCCCTCCCAGGGAGTAAACATCTATATCTCCCTGGTAAGACCAATTATGAAATACGCTTGTCCCGTATGGGGCTATGCGGCTCCTTTCGCACCTGCGTTGCCTTAGGTGATACAGAACAGGGCACTAAAACTGGGCCCTCCACTTACCGAGCAGATTCCCGACTGCAGGTTCTGCACGATACTACTAAACATCCAGCTGCTGACGGATCGCTTCAGACAGCTGTCTGCAACGTTCTACGAGCGCGCCCAGAAGACCAGGAACCCGGAAGTCAACTTGCTCGGGCAGTACGTTACAGGTATTGACCATCATAAAAGACCACTCGCAATTCTAAACTAAGAATAAGCGATAAGCCATAAGGAAAGCAAAGTGTTGTTCCTTCTAGATTATGTTGAATTAAATGTCGAAAGACAACACACTTCAAAATACTCTGCCTGTGATTAACTGTAGTGTATTTTCAGGAGTAGAATTTGATGTTGAACAGGAGGGTCCAGGTTCACCAACATCCACACCCAAATGAACCATATTGCATAGTGCAAAGTTTTGACGTAGAAATGCCAAAATTTCCCGAGAGGATTTTATTGCATCAGTTCGCCGGGAAAGTCTCTACTCACACAACAATGATATAATTAAAGATACTGATGATGAATAGCTAGAAATATTAGTTATTGCTTGATGAAAACACTTGAACACGGTTATAAAGTTGTTCATTTGTATCCATTCGTCTGTAGTTGGAGTTTTTATTCCACCACGTTCTGATATACACAGATTTACCGCATGTTTCTGTTCTGTTTATTAAGATATCGAGTGGCTTGTTCACTCTGCTTACGTTTTACGACACTTTTTCACTATTGCCATTATAACTATATCTTTGAAAATTACACCGTAAATCATGAGCTGTAGAGTGTTAGCAACGCAACCGATAAAAACGAAGTTTCCACAGCGCAAGATTGCATTCATATTTGAATCATTATTACTTATACCCCTCTGCATATTTTCTCTTGTATTGTATTTGGTGATTTTTTGTGCAATATATTTCCCTGTATGATTTTCTTCCAACACACTAACTGCCAGTTTAATTTGTTTCCTTTTGGAACCTTTGGAAATGCCATGTGCCGTGACACTCAAAAACGTGTTCACTTGATCACTTCATATGTTCGTGGTAAAACTAATCCATTCAGCCTTTTTCTAAAATCAATGTAACTTTACTGTTTACTTTTTCATATGTAGCTGGCATTCAAGACTTTCTAAAATATTTTTCTCGCTTTTGTCTGTACTTTGGTCAAATTTGAGAATCAGTAAAATTAAGTCTGGGAAGTGCTTCTCCTTCAACGAAGTTGTACGGAAACATGTTTACGATGAGCTCCATGCGTATACATTAATGCGTAAAGAAATCGGATGATTATCGGGTCATGGTGGCGCTACTTTTTTTCTACGATATCGCGTAAAGTAGATTGTTGAACCCTCTTTTTAAAATCTTGGGGTGCTTACAAGATCTCTGAATTATTTTTATTTTTTTTAAATTTACCAAGCTTTTGTATTTAACACTGGCTTCACAATAGACTTCCCATTCATTTTTATGATTTTTTTCCAAATGATACTTTATCTTTGCTATCGTCTGTTGGCATTCGTAAAAGTTGATTCATTTTCGGCAGCTAGATGTAAAACTTCGGCCAAACATTCGGCTGAATTTGGCCGAAGTCGAATGTCCGGCCGAAGGTGCTTTTTTTGGCAGAAGGTGGCCGTAGCCGAAGCCGAACCTACGGTCGGACTCTAGTGACAAGGATAACAGTGGAAGGCCGTGGTCGCGGTGGCCACGTAGATATATAACCATTTTGTTACTAATGCGCCTGCATATCGTAGTCTCAAATTTTTTAAAAATTTTGACCGATTCGAAACTTGAGGTAAATCGGCTACACAAAAAAATAACCAATTTAATCTAAATCAAAAACAGTGTCTATTCGCAAAATTACAGGAAAGGTGGGAAATGGGTGTGTAGAAATTGCCACCGGTGCGTTCGTTTCATCGCAATTAAAAATTAATTAAAAAAATTACTCGACAACAATAGAAATTTACGAATTCAGCAAGAAGACTTCCGAAAAGTGATTGAGGTAATTTTAACTTTACCCACAAATCAAAATGATGTAGTGATCTAGGTCAATCACTTGCCTAAAAGCTTCAAATTAATTTTCAAGTCAGTATCCAGGGCGGGCGAGCACGAAATAATTAGGCAATAGTAGCTATGACCTGAGAAGTGGCACGCATATCAGCAGGCTGTAAGTCGCCAGTTGCCAAGCACCTGTCATTACTGCAAGCTGGTAAAGTGACTTCATACAACAGGTTAGCGAGGAGTATTGCCCACTCCACACAGTGATGATAGGAAGGGGGAGTACCTATTTAAACCCTGGGAGCAGGGGTCTGTGGGTCTCTCTACGAAAGTCTTTCAACGTACCACATCGACGCCGCGGGCGCCGGCAGGCGTCGGCGCCGCCGGGGCGGCCGTCGCAGACAAGAAGATGATGGCTGTCGTCTGCTACTAGGTGGGCTCTGCTGCGATAGCTAGTTGTGGATAGTCAGAGGGTCAGTCATTTGGTTATATTCATGTGGGCACAGTCTTGTAGAGATATTATAAATATTCCAGTTAGTTTGGGGTGCGAGGTGCCCATAAATTACATGCTCGCCTGGTCCTTGGCCCCTATATATAATGTTTTGTTTCAAAGCAAATGCAACATTGTAAATATTCACCTATGTCACCAGTCATTGCTCATGTTAATAAATAGGTAATTGCCGTTTACAGTAATTTATCCTCCATTCCTATATTAATATTTGAAGGTACTGAGACATAACACTTGTCAGGTGTTGCAGTAGTAACCTATCACGAATATTCATATCAGAACAATGGTCGATCTTCTATGATCGGCCCTTATCCATGGCTCCAGTGGAAGTTATCCCTGTCTGCTCTTATCAATCAGCTGGCAAGGTCACGACAATGATTCCCAAGAAAATGATGCAGTACGAATTTGGTTTAAAAAAACAACAAATCCAAGCAGTGCTGATCTAGGGGCGGGGGGGGGGAGTGGGAGAGTCAAACCGGAGCGCTTGTCCCGGGTGGCAACTTCAAGGGGATGGCAAAATCATATTTCAATGGGCCATAAATGGCAAATTTCGTGCGGCGGCGTTGCATTGGGGCGACAAAATCCAACTGCCCTGGGCGGCAAACTCAAGTTTTTGCCCCGGCACTGGATCCAAAAATACAGTTAGCAATAGTAATAGACAGCAGAGTGGCTTCTGAAAATACTGCAGATGCCTCTGTTGCTAACCGGTTTTCTCCGACAAAAAAGGCTTCGGGGAAGAAACACTTCCAATAGTACTTTATCGACCTGCGATTTCAAAACTATTCGTAATAATGAATCAGTTTAACAATTTCTTCGGAGCGGTGGACAACGGTTTAGTTCCAATTCTTCAAGTGAAAGTTACATTTCTTCTTGTATCACAGGAACGCCAAGGACGCAAAGTTGCATTTCAAGATTTGCAGCCAGTATACACGAATCTCATGGATTAATATTGCAAAACGTTATAACTGATATCGGTGAGCGGCTCATTACGTTGAGGGGTAGAGCTCTTTTTTAAAAAAAAAAAATATGCAAAAACATCTTGCTCCACCGCACAACGGTAGGGGGCGGGGTTACTGAGGCTCTCAACGCTGAAAATAGGAGAAATAGGAGAGCTGAAAAAAAGTTTTATACAAGAATTTAGAGCAGACTGTGAAAATTAATCTGCATGCCGAATTTTAGCAAAAGAGCAATATATAAGTGATAATAATATTAACATTTTGAATTAATTTAAATTAAATTACATTTTCAAATAGATTATTCAACAAAAAAATGGGGTGAATAATCAAAGAAATATATGCAATATCATCAAATTTCACACTTCAGATGACTGACAGATAATAATTAAATTCTAAATATTAAAGTCAGGCTAACACAAAGTCTGACACACTCTATCACAACAGTCACATTATATACCAAAGATAATACCACGCATTAACGAACCAATCTCATTTAATTATAATAAACGAACCATTTCCTTTATTTTACACAAAATTAATTAAAAAGGGGGGAGTTTTATGAATGGGAAACTAGGTTACAGAACTATTCCAAGTTGCTTAAAACAGTTTAATGCATTTCAATAGAAGAAAACTAAGTTATAACCACATTCATCAATAAGGAATGCAGTGGCAGATCGAGGATTTTAGTTTGGGAGGGGCTTGAGCGGATTTCGTTTGGGTGGGGCTTGAGTCGGGCAGGGAAAAAAAGGTAGAGGATCTAAATACTTTTAGGGAGGGGGCTTGAGCCCCCTAGCCCCCTCCCCCACCTCTGAATCCACCATTGCAGTAATGTTTAAATACTTTACTATACTTTTATGATTTGCAGGATATAAGATTTTGAATCTGTATCTGATATTTATAAATGTTTCCCGGGAAACAAAACGAGTAATATTATTATTGATACAATCACTAATAATAATCAATAACAATATTACTCGGTTTGTTTCCCGAGAAACATTTATAAATAAACAACGCCGAGAAAAATTGCATTCATTTATGTATCTGATATACCTCATGCTGTTCCATTTCTCTTCACTTTAATATATGGACAAATTCGCATACTTATGGCACATAGAAACCACATAAGTGAATTGAATAAATCCACGCTATCCAACTGAAATGGAATACCTCTATGATCGTTTGTCGGATTGATATCTTTGAAAGTCGGCGTCCTGTTAACTAAATCCGTGCGTCCATGCAGTCCAAGGCAAACATTATATCTAAATTAATTGCAATTCCAATTGAGCTTTCACCCCGGAGGCAATCTGCATTTCACGATATCTTTTTAAAAAAGTACTTTTATCCTAAATTCTTTTAGCGGAGTTTTATTAGCAAGCTACTTCTTCCTTTTACGAATTTTAAGGCCATCGGTGTTTCAGCTCTCCAGTCTGTGCTACCTATATTTCAGAGTGTCCATTTATAAGATTATCAATTGTTTTTAATAGGGTAGTAGGGTAGTAGAAAGTGTGTAACTATTTAAATAAATAAACCAATGAAAGTTTACTCACCGAACCGTCCTCCAAAAACTTATTAACAACGCGGAAGGGCCAACAGTCGTCTTATCGGCAGCCCAGTACCAAGCAGCGGACACGCCGGCCAGAACCATTTGAGAAACGTCCGATACAAACCACATATTCCAGAAAAAGCCAGCAATTTGTACTAACATTAAAATCGCAAAGTAGGGTTCATGTTCAAAATGTGGGTCCCCACACCTGCCACAGCGTAGGTCAAATTCAGCAGGTAAGCACAGGTCACCTTTCTGTGGAAACAAACGACCGTATTTATACTTGAGATAAAAGCTATGTACCTCACATAACTACGAGGCGTATTCCAAAAGTAAGGTCCGTTTGATCATAATAAAAACATCGTTCAGGATACAAGGTTTTTATTAACGTCAGTATGTAACTACATATCTAGTTCACTTTTCCACATAATCGCCGTTCATATCTATACACTTTCTGTAACGCTGTACCAGTTTCTTTAACCCCTCGGCATAAAAGTCTGCCGCTTGGGACCTGAACCAATTGGTAACGCTCGTCTTGAGTTCTTCATCGGTTTGAAATCGTTGTCCACCAAGCCACCGTTTCAAATGCAGGAAGAGAAAATAGTCGCTTGGTGCAAGATCTGGACTGTAAGCAGGGTGGTCTAGGATTTCCCAACGAAACTCTTGAATCTTCTCTTTGGTTTTGGAAGCGGTATGCGGGCGTGCGTTGTCGTGCAGGAGGATGATGCCAGACGACAGTTTCCCGCGGCGTCGATTTTGGATGGCACGTCTCAGTTTGGTGAGCGTTGCACAGTACACGTCAGCTGTAATGGTTGTCCCACGGTCCATGAATTCGATCAAAAGGACGCCCTTTTCGTCCCAAACACGGAAGCCATCATTTTGCGATTCGTGTACGGCGATTGCTTACACTTTTTTGGTTTGGGTGAACCGGAATGGCGCCACTGCATTGATTGTTGTTTTGATTCTGCGTTGGTGTACGCTATCCACGTCTCGTCTCCCGTAACAATTTGGGAAAACAAACTGTCTCCATCTTGTCTATAGCGCTCCAAAAATTGTCGTGCGCTATGCATTCGTTGCTCTTTGTGCTGAGCGGTGAGCAGTTTTGGCACCCACCGCGCACAAAGCTTCCAATATCCAAGCTCTTCAGTGACAATCCTGTAAATTGAGGTTCTAGCAACATTTGGGAATTCCATAGCCAGACCACTAATCGTCAAACGCCGATCACTTCGCAGTTTTTGGTTAACTTGCTCGACGATGTCGTCGGTCCGAATACCGGGCCTGCCACTCCGCTGTTGATCGTGCACATCTGTGCGACCACTTTGAAATTCTCGACACCAGTGTCGAACTTGTTTCTCACTCATTATGTTTGGTCCATACACTACACACAATTCGCGATGGATGTCCGCAGCTGACGATCCTTTTGCCAACAAAAATCTAATCACACCGCGCACTTCACAACTGGCGGGAGCTACGATTGTCGCGGCCATTTCGAACTGCTCTCAAAAATAGATATACGGCTACTGCGGCACGCCAACAATACTGCATATTTACCAGGAGTTGGTAGATGGCGCTGCAGGTGGGAAACGTCATTCAGGCCTATCATCTGTGACATCTTGTACCCCGGACCTTACTTTTGGAATACGCCTCGTATGTATACCTACGTGGTAGTCTTCGCATCCTTCCAAACCAGTTAATTCAATAACTGTGTACTTCATTTTTCCCATGGATACAAAGTACAATATAACTGCAGCATTCCACACAAATATCATCAACTTTAGAGCACAGGGAAACAAAGGGAACGCCAGGGTGATCATGTTCTGTCCAATAATTCTGTAACACAAAGGAGATCAGTGAAATCTTGTGACATTTCTAAGATTTTTTATTCAAAACAAGACCATAAGTAGTTGTATTAAGGAGTTTATACTGCAGTTTTTTCAGCTAATCAGGAGCCAGGAGAGTTCTACTACAGTTTTATCATCAAATGAGGAACCAGGACGGCCGTGATGAGGCGAATACAGGGTGTTACAAAAAGGTACGGCCAAACTTTCAGGAAACATTCCTCACACACAAACAAAGAAAATATGTTATGTGGACATGTGTCCGGAAACGCTTACTTTCCATGTTAGAGCTCATTTTATTACTTCTCTTCAAATCACATTAAACATGGAATGGAAACACACAGCAACAGAACGTACCAGCGTGACTTCAAACACTTTGTTACAGGAAATGTTCAAAATGTACTCCGTTAGCGAGGATACATGCATCCACTCTCCGTCGCATGGAATCCCTGATGCGCTGATGCAGCCCTGGAGAATGGCGTATTGTATCACAGCCGTCCACAATACGAGCACGAAGAGTCTCTACATTTGGTACCGGGGTTGCGTAGACAAGGGCTTTCAAATGCCCCCATAAATGGAAGTCAAGAGGGTTGAGGTCAGGAGAGCGTGGGGGCCATGGAATTGGTCCGCCTCTACCAATCCATACTAACGAAACTAAAATGAGCTCTAACATTGAAAGTAAGCATTTCCGGACACATGTCCACATAACATATTTTCTTTGTTTGTGTGTGAGGAATGTTTCCTGAAAGTTTGGCCGTACCTTTTTGTAACACCCTGTATAAGGAGCTGCTCTCCGTTCGATGTCTCAGTATACCACCTGATGAAGCATCAACATATGACAACAACCAACAGCAAGAGAAACTAACCCACCACCCGTAAACATGCCAGCTAGGGTGACAGGCACCTCACCTTCGGCGCTGGTAGAAGCTGCGCTTCTCTCTCGATGTCTCATTGTCTTGCTTCGTCTCATACAGATAACATCGTAGCTCTCTGCCATGTCTCATCTTGCTGAACTAAAGGATACTGGTAAGTATAATATTTAATACTTGTAGTTGTATTCCAAGTGGTTAGATTGTAATTAGTTATTCTCTTTTGATCCCAGATCGTCAATGCGTTATGAATATTGGGAATCAAGCAGATGTTACTGCAATGTCTTCCCAAGAACTGAACTTATATCCTTGAAGTATGCTGGTAAGTATATATATATATATAAAAGACGTGTGTTTTCCTATATTTCTCTTTTCAGCCATCACTGCCTAGCCCAGATCACTGGTGTTTGTGTGTGGAAGTAGCATGGAGTTTCCTGTCGTGCACAACGTTGGCCGAAAGCCGATAGCTGTGGAGAAGTGGCATATATGATGATTAAAGTTGGTCAATGCAGGGCGTTTCCATATTTCAACAAAAACTTTGTGTCTCCTTATACTTCTCTTTCCTGCCACAACTACATACCTTAGACCATTGGTGTTAGTGTGGTAGTAGAATCGTGTCTCCTGTCGTGCACTATGGTTGTTAGATGTCGGTAGCTATGGGGATGTGGGAGATATGGGGTGACCTTAACGCCAAATCACTGACTTGGGGCTGCCGCGCTGCCAACCCAAGCGACCGCACCCTCCACAAATTTATTACAGAGAACCCCCGGGTGACTAGTGGCGCCTGACGAACCCTCGCACTATCACAGGAACTCCAGAATCATGCCTGATATCATGGACATTTTCGTGTTCAAAAATATCACCTGGTCTGTTGCATCCAATGTATTTAATGACCTCGACTCTGACCATAATCCAGTGGTATCTGCCGAACAGAGAGCAAGAATTTCTCTCTAGTAAATAACTGGAAAAAGTACCAAGATTTAATAAACAACCACATTATAGGGCAGCCCGAACTGGAAACTAAGAGACAAGTAGAGAGACATATAGACCAGTTCATAAAAATCATTAAAGAATGCGCGAAGATAGCTATGGTGAAAATAACTCATGACCCAGGCAGAAAAGACCTCCTACTCCATTTTTCACAGTTAATAGATTTGGAAAAACTCAATTGGAAAGGCTGGCAACAATATAGAGCAGCAGACAGAAGAGCCAAAAACAGACTAGCAAACCAAATAAAATGGCACTTTTGGAAAATAGCAACATCTAGAAAAGAACCGCTCTGTCAACAAAGCCACTACAAGGACCAAATGGTTTTGCATACACAGCACGAGAAAAAGCCGAACTAATGGCAAACTCTTTAGAACAACAGTTTCAGACACATGTCATCGATGTCCACGAAGAAAGAGTAGCTAGAGAAGTACATCGCATTTTGCGGGAAAATTCACGTAGTTCTTTCTGCCCTGTGGATCCGACTGCAGTGAGTCCGATCATTTGGAAACTCAGTAACAAAAAGTCCCCAGGCCCAGACGGTGTAAAAGCCACATACTTAAAAAACCTACCACAATCTGCAATAGTTTACCTCACAGCAATTTACAACGCATGTCTCAGACTATCCTTCTTCCCATCCCCATGGAAAATCGCCAAAATAATTACCTTTCCTAAACCAAACAAAAGCCATCTCCTTCCCAAAAACTACAGACCTATCTCACTCCTCAACCTCCTCGGAAAAGTCCTAGAACGAATTATAATGTCAACCTTCCAAAAATTCCTCGAAGAAAATAACATTATCCCACAGCAATTTGATTTCCGTGCCCAGCACAGTACAATCCACCAATCTACTCGACTGGTCGAACATATCTGCTGGGCGCGATCCGTCAGGTATAATACACGTGCTGTTATGATTGATATTGAAAAAGCTTTTGACAAGGTTGGCATGATAGCTTAATATTTAAACTACACACGTATGGCTGCCCTAGCCATTTATTAAAAATAATAAACAGCTTTCTTCGAGACAGGAAATTCTTCGTTGTCGTGGAC
Organism: Vandiemenella viatica; assembly: GCA_031002005.1. Taxonomy (NCBI): domain Eukaryota; kingdom Metazoa; phylum Arthropoda; class Insecta; order Orthoptera; family Morabidae; genus Vandiemenella; species Vandiemenella viatica. Next base: position 189,764,040 of record JARYHS010013631.1, on the reverse strand, counting down.
GGACAAGAAAGCCAGTTGAATTCAATTGTAGCAGCCTAGGATCGGTCATGGCTCCAACACTGTACAGCGTATATACAAATGATCTACCCCACCAACAAGGCGGAGAAGTAGGGCTATTTGCGGACGATACCGTGGTACACAGGTCGAGCCACAACCTAAATTACATTGTACGTAAACTGACGCAGCACCTTGAGAAATCACTCAATGGTGCAACCTTTGGAAGATCAAAATTAGCTCCGGCAAAAGTCAGGTTATCATGTTCACCATCAGAAGAACGGGACCCAGCCACCAAATCAAGCTCGACGGCAGGTGTGATTCGGTTCAATATCTCGGAATAGAAATTGACAAAATATTAACCTGGATTAAACACATAAAAAAACGCTTGTAATATAGGTTCGGCTCGACTTTTTAAATTATAGCCCTCCTCAAGGGGAATAAACTTAGTATAAAGACTAAATTAAAAATCTACACCGCAATAATTAGGCCGACTTTGCTATACGGCTCATAACTTTTCAGCATGGCTTCAGACTACCAAATCAAAAAACTGCAGGTCATACAAAATAATTATCTAAGAATTATTACCAGCGCCCCACGGTACATGCCGAACACGCAAATTCACTACAACTTAGGCATACAGCGGCTCACAGACTACATTAAGGACAAATCGACAAATTTCTTTCAGCAACCACATTATTCTTCCCATTAAATAACCCAAGACTTAGGACAAAATGAATATCAACAACAATATAACCAACCACTTGCAACACTTACCACAAATTACAGCATCTGACAATAACACCATACAAAAAGAATTAAAACCATGACTTTCATTAAAAAAAACCAGCCCAAAACCCCCTATTCCGTCATAAATTAGAGAACTACAATGCTCTGGCACTTTAAAAACTATATGGGCGCATGCCCAACGATATGTCTGTCTGTCTTTCGGTCTGATTGCCGTGGGCACATATATTTGTTTATTTGCATCCGGCTTTACGCCTCGTCGAACTACCGATCATTAGACGTTGGGAAGTACTGGGGGCAATTCTCATTCGAATAAGGTTGCTGATGTGTCCATCCTTATCCTAATAGTAGATAGTCCTTTTTGAAAAAAGAAGAAGAAGAAGAATAAGAAGAAGGAAGAGGGATCTGGTAGCTCAGTGGTTAAGACGTTTGGTTTTAAAATTTCGAGGCCCAGTCCCGGGTTCAAATCCCAGTAGCGCCAGTAAAAAAAAAGTATACATGAGCCACTCAATTACGTGTTGATTGTTTTTTTTTTAACCCAAAATCTTACATATATATAAAATAGACGTGTTTTTTCCTATGTTTCACTTTTCAGCCACCACTACCTAGCACAGATCACTGGTCTTTGTGTGTGGAAGTAGCAAGGAGATTCCTGTCGTGCACAACGTTGGCCGAATGTGGGTATGTGGGAGATATGATGGTTAAAAGTGGTCGATGCAGGGCATTTTCGTATTTCGACCGAAGACATGTGTCTCCGTATATGTCACTCTGCTGCCACAACTACATAGCATAGCCAATGGTGTTTGTGTGTGGTAGTGGTATCGTGTCTCCTAGCGTGTACTATGGTGGTTATATGTCGGATGTAGGAGATATGCTGCTTGAAAGTGGTCGACCAGCGGCACATTCATATTTCTACCAAAAACGTATGTGGCATGGTGTGTCACTTTTCAGCCAAAACTATCTAGCGCAAATCACTGGTGTTTGTGTGTGGTAGTAGCACAGAGTCGTCCGTCGATAACAACGTTGGCCGAATTTCGGTAACTGTGAGAGTGTGGGAGATATGGTGGTTGAAATTGGTCGATCAAGGATATTTTCGTATTTCGACCAACGACATGTGTGTACCTATATTTTACTTTGCTGCCTGAACTACACCGCGCAGATGACTGGCGTTTGTGTGTGGTAATAGCATTGAGTCTTGCTATATCCGTACGGCGGCTGACGTCGAACGGCTGAGGGGTGGTCCGCAGGAGATGGTCACGAATAACCCGAACAAGTCCAAGGAGCAGGCCGAACGTAATCCAAAGACGCGCACTGGTTGTATCCGACGTGAGGTTCACAGAGTCCGAAGAGAGAGTACCGAACGTCACCGAGAACAAGCACAGTCAGAGTCCGAGAAGCGATTCACTGAGTCCAATAGAGAGTACCGTAGACGTAGCCGAGACGAACACTGTCGAGAGTCCAAGAGATGATCACAGTTTGACGGAGACACAACCAAAAGCGCAGCGAACACCGAACTGGATGAGTGGATCTGAGCTGGCTTATTTATATCCGTGCCGGGTCGGCTCCGATTGGCCGTGGCGGAAACTGTGATGTGGTGGCGCTGGTTGGCCTGATGCCAGCGCCGTCTATACTAGGTCGATTTCCATGCCACCTACCGGGCATGCTGCAATGTCGGGACGGGATACCAGAAGTCTCCCATCGTGCACTATGATGGTCAGATGACGGTAGCTGTCAATCCAAATTCTTTACAAACACGAACGAAGTCGTGGGCACCAGCTAGTAATATTAATTGCACTTTCTGCTGACAAAACATCATTGTCACACAACATCACATAGGGGCAAGGAACGGGAAGGAATTAGGTTATGGCATTGTGAAGGAACTATCCCAGCATTTGCCTGGAGTGATTTGAGGGAACATGGAAAACCTAAATTTGGATGGCTCGCCGGGGATTCGAACACGCGTCCTTCCAAATGCGAGGCCAGAGCCTTACCACTCGTCCACCACGCTCGGTTTGGCTTAGACATAACACAAATGTAAATACAAATAAATTGTCACTAAATTAGGTTTTCTGGTGTGGACAGAATGTTTCTGAAAGTTGCAATTTGTTTCTGTTTCTAGAAACAGTTTAGCAACAAGACGTTCCTCTGTGTTCCTGCCGTGTGGACACCCCTTAAAAGTAAAATGTTTTCCTTGAACCTGCAATGTTTGGTGTTTGTCAGTGTATATTTTGTACTTTGATATTTTAAGTTTTATTAAAGAAGCATAAATAAACTCTTGTCATATCAGATATCAAAACCCCTTTTAAGTAATGATACACACAATTAACTACCAATTAGCATTGAATTTTGTGGGAGTCATATGACGGATAATTCTAAAAACATGTAATTCTCTGAGTTTATATAATACTGTCATCAAAGTTAATTTCTGAACAGATTTTGAAAAAAAAAGTACGTTGGTCGTTTACTTACGCACGTGTTTCTTCGAGAAGGGCAATGGCAAGAAATATATTACACCCCATACAAAAGAGCACCATTAATGTATAGATTAAGATTATTCCGTTTACGATGACATCAAATCCGGTGGAATAGATATGCACGTCAACATCTTCAGCTAATGCATCCAAATGATCTTCAACAGCCTCAACAAATTCTAAAAAAAATAAGGAACACATCATAAGCACATAAGTAACAGAAATATTTCTTAATCGGTTTAAAAGTTTGAAAACTTTTCAAATTGAAAGAGATATTTCTAGCATTAGTACATAACAGTTTCAGATGGTGAACAAAATTTGTGGGTATTCTGCGACAGTATAACATCAATAAAATTAAACAAACGATAACTAGATGGACCATAAACAAGTACTGTATAAGAATTATACTGGCAACACTCATTAGTGAAAGCTTAGCAAAGGCACAAAATTTAATCTAAGAAATTACTGTGGTATTCTGATTCAATGTTTCACTATCAAACTTATTTCAAACGCTTAAAGAGTTGCAATGTTTTTCTTTTCTGGATATTAACATAACAGTTCACTTCATGTTTTCATCAAGTCAGCATTCCCATTAGCTTATTGTTTTTGATGAAGTTGCTTGTAGCTTATCTTTAGTTAAATGTTTACTTGCCATTCAATATCAAGAGTTCAAGGCATTGTTTCCTATGGTCTAGAAAATCTTGTTAGATGCTGAAATCCATTTCAGTTCTCACAATTTAGGCACTCTTCCTCCCCGTTAACTACATTTAATCAGGTGTACCGGTATATGATTATATCCCACATCTAAAATGGCAGTTTCTGCATGTTTTTTTTTTCTTTTTTGTTTTTTTTTTCTGTCATGTCTCTCCATTGGTTTTTTACAGTCCTCCATCTCTTCCTACCTTGCCCCAACTTCTTCATCTTCATCCCATCATATTGCTTACAACATAAGTCCACAAATATCTGCTTCATATATTCTAAATTGTGTCTTTCTCTACAGTTCTTACCTTCCACTATTCCTTCCAGTAACAAATTAACCAATTCCGCTGAGACATACTGCCACATATTACTAGTCCAATCCCTGGTCTCCATTAACTCTGATTTGTAAAATTTTAAATTAACTTTTTGGCTTTTTATTGCTTGCAGTATTACTAATAGTGGGTTGAAAGTTCGCTTGGGGAACCAATTGTTATAGCAGCGTGAGGGAGTCAGGAGATTTCTCTCTGTCGGGCGCTCGCTATATATCTATTGAAATACACAGTCAGTATATGGCGGTAATGGAGTGAGATAGAATGGTTGAGCTGGGGAATAAGCCTTAGCTAAAGTGAATGGACACTGGAAGGGTTGTGGCAGGACTTCAAGTAACAGGGAAGATACGTTTGTAAAAAATTTCGTGTTTTGATTACTATTACTGTTACTCCGCGCATCACTAAAAGTGTGTGGCGGAGCGTGCATTTCACATAAGCGAAAGGGTAATAGTTTGGAAGGGTTATACGGGATATGGAAAGAGGCGCCCATGGGCTATTGTGAGGAACCATTCCAGCATTCGCGTGGAGTGATCTGGGAAAACCATCGAAAAACCAGATCAGGATTGCCGGAGAGCTTTATCGAAAGCTACTCCCAGGGCCGCCGTAAGGGGGCGTAACAGCTGCTTCCGGCGGCCGGCGACACTCGGGATAGCAACAATGGGGGCGGCAAATAATGTAATGTTCGAAGGGGCGGCAATCTCTCGGTTTTTTGACCCGGTTCGGAAAATTCCTAGATCCACCACTGGCTGTAGTTAGACAGGGGGCGGCATAATCTGTATTGCACGCGGGCGCTCAAACAGCTAGCGGCGGGCCTGGCTACTCCTGTCGGGTTTTAAGTTCAATCGCCCGGTAAATCCTTTCTATTCCATTCCCTAATCGCTCATGGAAAAAAATGAATACAGAAAAGAATCGGTTCTGGCCCTGATTTCTCTTATCTTATTTTTGTGGTCATTCCGAGATATGAATGTTGCTGGTAGCAATATTTGTTTGCTGTCATTCTGTATGTCAATCGTGAATGTTTCAATTAGCTTCTGCCGAGAGCAACGTTTTAGGTGTTCCAGTTCTACCCAACCTAAAGCCTTCAACATCGCACTTATGTTTTCCCTCCAACTATATATACCTGTCACAAATCGGGCGGCTCTTCTTTGGACCTTCTCTAATGCCTCCATTAACCCCTATTGATGGCGACCCCATACTGAACAACAATATTCTAAGTGAGGACGCACTAGTGACATATATTAGAGCTGTAAAAGTAACGAGAAATTCAGTACCCGTATGTTTTCGCTAATAAACCAATCAATACCCGTTACTTTCGAATCGTTACTTTCGGTACAATCGAACAATAGCATGCAGCATTGTACCGAGTTGCGCCGCGTACGAGATAACTTCGTTACTGTCGTATCATTTCGTTACTCGTTACTTTCGGTACAATCGACCACTAGCATGAAACATCGCATCGCATATGGGACAACTTCGTTTGTACTTGGAAAAGTTTAAGTGAATTATTTATTTAGTAAAATAAGCTTAGGTAAGTTGTTCATTTGGATAAAACGTAAAGTCAAGTAATTAGCACATGGATCTTACGAAAACCTCTAAATGTACACTTGATTTACTGTAATGAATATTATATACGAAAGAATAATTTGATTTCAAAATAAATCCCTGTTTGCATACAAAAAAAACCTGACCTTTCACCTGACTGTGACATATCTAGTGACAGTAACTAATGATGGTTATTTTTTAAAGTAGTCTATTCAAAACCTTGCATTGAAGCGTGATGTGATAATGGGATATGAATTTAACAAATATTATAATCTCATCAAAGTATTTCGTTTTTAAACAGGATGTTTCACCACTGTCTTCCTTTATGGTTTTCCTTTATTTTTGTAAATTCTTCATCTTTTTGTGAAAGCTTTGTTAAAATAAATGTGGACATGTCATCAAATCGGGCCTGCAGCCAGAATGCTATTGACTCCCACGTTAATTGTTTTATTTTAAAAATATCAATATTCAAAACTTTTAAATCAATAACATAATCAATAAATCAAACATGCGATTAAATTAATTGTTGTTGCGTCGCGGTTACAACAAACATTCAACATCAAAGCCAGAACCGCATTGATGATTGATCATATGAATCCTGCGGTAATAATACAATGACTAACACCAGGCAAAAGGAATAAACTAATAAAGTCATTGTACCTGGTTCTTTGTTTATTGAACACTGTAACTGCAAAAAAGTCCTGCTAGATTTGTTTCTAGAAATTATCGCACAACGCAATCAGTAACAGACAATTCTTTTAAATTGTAAATTACACTATAAAATAAAATAGAAGGTATAAATTCTTAAACAAATTTCACAAATGTTTCAAATCAATAAACCTCTCTAATGAACTATCAATGAAAAAACAGTCGACTAATTACCTCAAATTATCCATACAAATTTTCTATTTACAAATTATGTACTGTAAATTTTTATGTTAAACAAAATAAAAACTACAAAATTAGTCTTTACGTTGTCAGACTTAGCTGACCTCGGGGAGCTGGAGCGTGTTCGTATCTATACGACAAATGCGAGTAACGAAACATGCGAGTAACGAAATGAATTTGTGAGTAACGATTCGGTACTTGGAGTCAGACGACGAACCCGTTACTCAGTAACGAATACATCGTTACTTTTACAGCTCTAACATATATGCAATCGATTTAACTTCCAGAGTGCATTGTTTTAAATTCCGACTTAGAAATGGGAGCATACGATTTGCTTTCCCAATTACATTCTCGATATGCTCATTTCACGACAAATTATTACGAATTGTTACCCCTAGGTATTTAGCGGAATCTGCCGTTCTAAGGACAATGCCATTAATTGTATATCCAGAGCGAAATAGTGTCACATTTTTACTTACACGCATGACTTGGCGCTTTTTTAGCGTTTAACTCCAACTGCCAGTCTTTACACCACGCAATTATTTTTGTAATATCGTCTTGTAACAAAGCTCAGTCGTCCTGGGTTTTAATTTCTCGATAAATAATAGCATCATCGGCAAATAATCTTTTCATTCCCCTATTATGTCGCATAAATCATTAATGTATATGAGAAACAACAGAGGCCCTATCATGCTTCCCTGGGGAACCCCGGACCTCACCTCGGTAAGTGATGAACTCTCACCGTCGAGAACTACACACTGTGTTCTGCCCTTCAGAAAGTCTGCCACCCAGTCCCATATTTGTCTAGATATGCCGTAACCACGAAGTTTCCTAAGCAACCTAGTGTCGAAAGCTTTTTTAAAATCTCATAGAACTATGTCAACCTGGGATTGCCCATCTATAATACGGCACAAGTCGTGAATTAGAAGTGCAAATTGTGTTTCGCAGCATCGGCCTTTTTTGAATCCATGTTTATTTGGGTTTAAAAGTTCACCTTCATCCAAAAACCGCATGACATTTGAATAGATGAGGTGTTCTAAAATCCTACAAAATATTGATGTTAACGAGATCGGCCTATAATTTTGAGGATTATTAACATTCCCATTTTTAAACACTGTACTTATGATGGCGGTCTTCCATTCGGCTGGTATATTTCCTTGATCCAAGGAGGCGGTATATAATTTCATCAAATACGGTGCAATTTCCTTTGCGTATCTTGAGTAGAATCTTGTAGGAATATCGTCTGGTCCGGGAGCCTTATTGGTTTTTATATTCATAAACAGTTTAGTTATTCCCTCGACATCAAGAATGAGATAATTTATAACTTTTTTGGTACGATTGGCAAATTTCGGAATCTCCTCTGAGTTTTCTGTCGTGAAAGCTTTTTTAAATATATTATTAAAGATTTCTGCTTTATCTACGCCAGTTTCGGATAATTCCCCATTTCCCTTTATCAGTGAGGGCATAACCTTACGAGAGCCTCTTAATAATTTGACATACTACCAGAACTTCTTTGGATCAGTAGTCAGATCTTCGGATAAATTCCTGGCTTGGAATTCTTTAAACGCATCACGCATTGCCTTATGCACTTCCGCTCGTAACTGGACTAATTTAGCGCTATTAGACGAGTCCCATGATTTCTTTACCATGGCATGTAAACACCTTTGCTTCCTGAGCAATCGCTTCACTTCCCTATTGAAGTATGGAAGATTCTTACTAACCTTAATAAACTTCTTAGGAACAAATTGATTTAAACCGTTCGATATTATTTCTTTTAACTTAAACCAAAGTTCCTCAACATTAGTATTTAGCATGTACGTTTCAAAATTTTTCGCCATGTGATCAACCATACCCACAACGTTTGCCTTATCGAAGCAATATACGAGTCTGTCTTTGTCATGCTTGAAATTCATACTAGATTTTAAAGTTACCACTACCGCCTTGTGATCACTTATACCGTCTTCTACACAAACTGTATCTACAATATCAGGATTGCTTATAAGAAAAAGATTCAAAATCGACGAGGAATCTTTGTCGCATCGCGTTGGCTCTTCAACCATCTGTGCAAGACATCTTTCTGCGAATAATTCTAGGAACGTTTCGGTTATTAACTTATCTCTTCCGCCCATCCTGAAAGTGCATGCGTCCCAATTAACCAACGGTAGGTTAAAATCACCATCCTCGATCAATACATGTCCCCGAAATTTTTTATAAATTTTATTAAGCGTCTCTCTGAAGTATTCCACGTTAGCCAAATGACAATCCGGAGGTCGATAAATTGACCCGATTATGAACTTTAAATTTTTACCAATTTTTACCTTGACCCATAACAATTCACAAAAATTTTCAGTTTCGGTTACAATAGAGCAATTTACGGTTTTGCTAACGGCCACAAACACACCTCCGCCCATTGAGACAGCTCTGTCTTTCCGTAAAACATTGAAATGAGGGCCAAATACTTCGGGACCGTGCACAAACTACGTGGGTCTGTTCGGGGGGGGGGGGGGGGGGTTACTGGAAGGCTACGCTGGGCTACATGGGGGGAGGGGGGGGTTCGAGCCAGACCAGGTAGCTTTCCTTTCATAACATTTTTCACAGTTAAAATGAGGAACAGAACTCACAACAGCATGTGAATATTTATTTCCCTCTGTTAATTATCTCCGAATGTGATTTACAATAGTCTGACAAGAGAAAACAGTAGGAAATGTCTTCTGGAATCAAAAGGGGAATAAAGCTACGTGCTACTTGGGGGGGGGGGATAGAGGCAAAAGCCACGTAGGGCTACGTGGGGGGGGAGGGGGGTTCACAGGGGGCCAAAATGGAGCTACGTGGTTTATGCACACTCCCTTCGCTAGATTCTACCTCTGGCGTCAACCAGCTCTCGGTTCCTAGCATTATTTCGACATCATTAGTCGCAACTGCGGCATGGAAATCGGCTACTTTCCCTCCAATACTCCGACAATTACCCTTAGCTGCTTTGTACTATTTGTGGAGTCTAAATTCGCATTGTGAGGCGAAATGGGTGAAGTATTTGGGGCTGGAAGATGCAGAAGAATTTGAATTTCGTGTATCTATGTATTGTCACTTAGTGGCAGGAGCACCTTTTTCATTGGAACTGAAACATATGTGAAGTAATAAGTTATAAAGTTGTTTGACACTCCCAGAGTGAAGGAGAAGTAATGTAACATTCCGCTTATATGCTCGTGATATATAAGGGCTGTCTGTCAGTAGCATTAGGTAACTATCGCACGGCATATCTTACCTATCATTCTGTCTCTTCTTCCACAAACTTATTTACTCATTGCAAAACACGTTCATTTCATACATTATATGTACATTTAATTTTCAGAATCCTTCTATAGTACAACATTTTAATTGCTTCAATTTTCCTTCTTTCTGATATTACATAAAGTTCCTGGTTCTCGCATCAATAGCGGATGTTGTAAACAGATGGCCCTTATCAGTCCCTATCACATAATTGGCGCCTCCTTCAGTCATTTATAATCAGCTTCATTACTTTTATCTTTCTCATTGCCGATGAAAAGCTCCTATTGCTAACAATTGTTTACACTTTGTTTCATTAATTTCGATTTATTTTATAACTTTCAGTAAAAAACACAAAAATCTTTTCCTACAGTTGAATTCCTTGAAATTATATGCCAAACTATTACATTATAGCCTACAGTCTTTTCATACTAGCTAAGGCTTTGTAGCGCTTGCTATGTGGCCGTGGGTTGTGGACCAATTACCGATCTATTAGCCACAGTCACAGACGCAGCCAGGATTAACGAGTGGTAGGCCGGAGGTAATATTACACTTACTTGTAGTTGTTGATGTACGGCAGCTCCGCGTTCCAGTCTTCCAGGTACAACTGCAATAAGTTAGGGTGAGCTCTGACTATTCTAAATGTAGACCAGCGGGTTGTATACTTAGAAGACAACCAGTAGTTTATTGCCACAGTGTTTGCCAAGTACAGCGTTGGTTGCGTCAAGCAGAGTCCACGCAGCAGTTACTAAAATAATGGCAAGTTGACTTACAGCAATTGCGATGGTGGCTGGCTGGCTTCAGGGGTCGGTGGAGTGCGGCGCGGACCGGCGCAGAGACGGCTCGTGGTGGTGTTGAACATGTTGCCCCGAGACTCCAAAACCCGGGGTTTACATAGCGGATCGTCGCGTGTCGTCACTCGCGACTTTTCCAGAACATTCGGCTCGGGCAACGTCCCGGCCGACGCCAAGTATGTCACAGAGTTGCTGACGCCAGGTCAGTGACCAGCTAGCTCGGCCGATCGACAGCGACCGCTCGCCTCGGCGCGCCTTAATTCTTTATTCCAATTACCATAAATATATTATTACAAAATGCCCTTTACAGCTTTTCACCCCAGCACAACAGTTCCAACATACTACATACTGCCGCTAAATGTGAATATCGATCGCTGCTGCAGGCAAGCAAGTCTGGCTTTGAATTAACAATACTAGTTATATGATAAAATCACTTGGCTCACTTGCCCATTCTCGACTATCATTTCCCAAGATCAAACAAGGCCTTCATTGTTTATTCTGTTATTAACAGTCCCTAAAAGTAAAAAAAGTAAACTTAAATATGATAGGAATCAAACAATACTAATCAGAGTTAATGCGACCTGAATTGGGCTGATACTATGTGGCGGCATGTCACAGTTCCCCTCGGCAAAGTTCACTAACTTTTTCACTATTCTGTGTTCACTCTCAAGTGGCACGTCAAGGTCATGTTCCCCTCGCAACGCGCCTCACCTCACCACCCCCTCCCGTTGCCTTCCCGTCAAAGCAGACTGTTGCCTGGAGGCAGGCAAGAGGCATTGTCGCATGGCGCAGTATTAATTTAATTTAATTTAATTGCAATGGAGCACAGGCTCGGGTGGCAATTTCCCTACACACCCATCTTCCCCTTATCCTGCACCTACCTACATTTTCCCTCTACAAATATTATCTTTAAATTCTTTCAAAGTTTTCATCATTTCTCTTGGTAACTCATTCCAATCCCTGACACACTTACCTAAAAAAGAGAATCTTCCTACACCCTTGTGCCTGAAATCGAGTGCCAGCTTGTGGTCATGGTCATCTTTTCCCTTCCATGCACTACTTTTCATACCTATTGCAATATCTTTCCATGCCTCATCGCCAGTATATGCCCTGTACACTCCCATGACCCTCCTCATCTTCCTCCTGCCTTGCAATGAATCCCATTCCAGCTCCTTTATCATATCCGTCACCGATTGCATTCTGCGATAATTTCCAGAAACAAATCTAGCAGCCCTTTTTTGCACCCTCTCCAACTCCTGTATTTGATACGTAAAATGAGGGTCCCACACTATACTACCATATTCGAGCAATGGTCTGACCAAAGTTTTGTAACCCAATTCCTTGTCTTCTCTCGTACATCCCCTCATCACTCTCTCCAACAAGTGGAGAACTTTGAAACCTTTTCCTACCACCTGTCCTATGTGTCCTGCCCAGTTAAGTTTGTTATCAAAAGTAATTCCAAGATATTTACATTTCAAGTCTTCAGCAAGCAATTCTTTCCCCACCTTATATTCATAATTATAATTATTGTCGTTTTTATATCAATACATCGTTTAAAAAACGCTGTACGTGAAATTCAGATAGTTATATTACGAGGCTGTCAAAAACTAAAATTTCTGATGTGTAATAGTATGATTTTTTCAATACGTCAAAAAACTCTGAAAAGAAAGTTAATATACTTTTAGGGAACCGCAAAAAATTACAGCAGAGGCACGTGGCGTATTTTTACGAAACGTGTAGCGTATATATATCGAAGCCAAGCTTAATTTTCCAGGGTCATCCTTTTCTTCTCCAAAGAAAAACATTCACCGCGAAAAACCGGTCATGGAGATGGATGACTTCCGGAAAGATATCATTCGACGTTCTGTAATAGAATTTTATGATCGAGGCGAATATCCTACCATAATAAAATTGAGGGTCAGCAACTTATGGATTCGTTGAAGAGGCTGGTTTAGTGTTTCAATATAAATTTTCTGGCGACTATCACCAAGAAATCAATAGTGAAGTGTTCAGAGAATAGTTTTCTAATTTGCTTAGGAGTCTGGAAGAAGGGTGTGTCCTCGTAATGGATAATGCAAGCTGTCCCTCAAAACACAAAGAAAGAATCCAGTCACTACAACTTTCATTTCAAAATTTATACGACGTGTCTAGAGAATTAACTTCTACTGGGAAAACACATCTAAAACTTGGATTTAATTCTCGAAATGTCTTTGCGAAAGTTTTTCAACTAATAAAATAATTGTTTAAAAAACATACAAACCGCCTTCAAAAAAGGGCACTAAAATTTTAAAAATAACTTTATACCTTGCTTAGAAGAAAGTAAATTTAAACGGAATATATTTTACATTACTGTTATTGAAATTTTTACATTAATTAGTTATTTTTGGAGTCGGTGCCAGTTGACAGATCACGCAGATCAAATTACTGAACTTTATTTGGTGTTCGAGGCGAACCGAGAGTACCAAAAATTCCAAATATTTTACAGCATGTCGTGAGGAAGATAGTTTTATTGCGGGAGACAGCTTAGGGAAACAAATTAACGGTATGTTAACTGTAGCTCGGCCTCGTTAGTTATGCAGGCATATCTCTGTCGCTACAGTGTCAGTTGGTAGACTGCATTATGCAGTGAATACTTTATAGTTAGTATAATATCGGTGTATCATCAATATGTTTCAGTTTTGTTGAAAAACGTTTCTAGAATTAACTGTAGGTAAGTAGTAACATGAATTTTTATGTATTATTGTTATTTATTATTGTTTTTATCTTTTTGTTTTTCTTGCTTTGGCTGTCATTACATAAACTTACGGAATGGGGTGAATTGGATGCTGTGTTAATGAATGTCAGTTTACATTTTGATCCAGGTTGTGTTTCGATCTAATCATAACATCTGTTTAAACTACTGCTCGATAATTGAAACATGTAACATCTGGAAATTAATACATACCACATACACAAATCTGTCTCTGGAATATATCTGTTCGTTCCGGCATCACACAGAAAATATATAAAAGCTCGGGGTTAAAGTTGAAATCTGAAGTACATGTTGAGACATTAGGACACATACATTTTATATATATTCTGCAATGACTTAAAAATAGTTTAATTGATTTTGATGGTACTTAAAACTGTGGATTTTGTAAAGAACATTGGATATTATAAGCGATGGGGGTAAAGGAGAAGAGGGATTGGGATTTTGTATACCTAATGTAGACTGTCTTTTCTGATTGATTTAAAGTATACGTTTGTAAATTTCAATTGATATCAAATAAAAATTTTAGGTTTGTATAAAAAAATAATTAAGGGGTGTGGAGGTGAAGAGTAGTTTGGTTTTTGTTAAGGTAGTGTGGACAGTATTTTTCTCTTTGTTTTAAAGTATACATGTGCAAAGTTCCATCGAAACCAGATAAAAACTGTAGCTTTGTGTAAAGAACATTTACAAAAATCAAATGGGGTAAGGGAGTGAGCGGTTGGGTTTTGTAAACAGAATTTTTCTCTTTGTTCTTAAGTATACATTTGCAGTGTTCCATCGAAATCTGATAGGTATCTATAAAGAAAATTGGAAATTGGGAGGGGTGGGGGTAGAAGGGAAGAGGGGTTGGACTTCTGCAACCTAATTTAAATACAATTGTTATGTACTTTTTAAAGTATACGTGTGCAAATTTTCTTTAGTTTCAGATAGAAACTGTGCTTTGTGTAGATTAAACGGGTGGAAAGGGGGAGAGAGGTTTGGCTTCTCTGAACCAAATGCAGACAGTATATTTCTGTTTATTTTGAAGTATACATGTGCATACTTCCTTCAAATTCAGATAGAAACGGTAACTTTATATAATGAACATTGACAGTAATTAAAGGGGTAGAAAGGCGAATAGGGTTTGTGTTTTTGTCAAAGTAATGTGAGTAGTATGTTTCTTTTTCTATTTGCTTTAAAGTATACACAAGCGAAGTTCCACCGAAATAGGATTAAAGTGTGGGTTTGTACAAACATTAAGGGATGTAACAGGGGAGCCAGGGTAATTTTTTTAATTTTTGGTCAGAAAGCTTGTCCATAAAAAAATACATATATGTCCCAACTTTCATACAGATGGGTCAAATGGTGTCAACTGCAGCTTTTCAAAAAGAAAATTGACAAAAGTCTAGGGGCGGAAATGGGGATAAGGGTTCAGTTTTTTCAAACCAAAAGCTGACATTATTTTTCTCTTTGTTTTACAGTAAAAGTTTGCTAAGTTCTATCTAAACTGGATAAAAACTGTGGGTTTGTATAAAAATTAAACGGTTTAATGGGGAGTGGGGGTAGTTTTTTGATTTTTTTTGGTCAGAAACCTTCCTCGTGAAAAAAATACTTATAAGCGCCAACTTTCATGGTAATAGGTCAAACGGTGGCGACTGTAGCTTTTTATGAAAAAAAAACATTGACAAAAATTAAGGGGTTGGTAGGAGGGAGAGGGGTTGAGCTTTGGCAGACCAAATGTTGACAAGATTTTTCTGTTTGTTTGAAAGTATACATTTGCAAAGTTCAATCAAAACCAGATATAAAATTGAGGTTTCTATAAAATTAAAGGGTGTAAAGGGGGAGATGGGGTGTCTTTTTTATTTTTTGGTCAGAAACCTAGTTCATGAAAAATTACATGTATATGACAACTTTAATGGAGATCAGTTAAATGATGTCTACTACAGTTTTGTATAAATAACATTGGAAAAAATCAAGGGGTGGATAGGGTGAGAAGGGTTCAGTTTTTTCAAACCAAATGTTTACAGCATTTTTGTCTTTATTTTTGACTATACATGTCCAAAGTTCCATTGAAATCAGATAAAAAATGTGGGTTTGTATAAAAATTAAGGGGTGTAAAGGGAGAGAGGGGAGTTCTTTTATTTTTTGGGGTCAGAAGCCTTTTCCATGAAAAAATACATGTATCTGCCAACTTTAATGGGGATCAGTTAAATGGTGTCGACTTTGGTTATGTATAAAGAACATTGGCAGAAATTCAGGGGTGGATAGGGGAAGAGGGGTTCGGTTTTTTTAAACCAAAAGTTGACAGTATTTTTCTGTTTATTTTTTACTACACATTTCCAAAGTTCCATCAAAATCGGATAAAAAGGGTATGTATAAAATTAAGGGGTGTAAAGGGGTAGAAGGGGTGGTTTCTCAATGAAATTCATATGGGACCACTTTGGAGGGATACTCTATCCACTATAAAAATTTCATTTAAATCGGTTCAAAATTGGCGAAGATATCGCTGAACATACACCCAAAAAAAATATTCAGATGAATTGAGAACCTCCTCCTTTTTTGAAGTCGGTTAAAAATAATGACTAGGAACAGTAAATTATATTCGCTGACGTCATGTAAATAATTTTTATCTTTATTAAGGGGTGTAAAGTAGACTAGCCTCCTCGTGGTACACCCTGGGCAACGTGCTTGCACGGCTAAATAGTCTACACAGTCGGCCTGCCAGACAATCCTACAGGATCTCCTGGCAACCAGAGCATCCTCTCCTTTACCTAGATGGAACTTTGGGAAAGCAAAGTGGGAAGAAGTTCACCCAGAGTTCCTTACACACTGTGGAAAACATACCAAAAAATGGTTGGCCCGCTTCTTCACTAACATACTACAGACAAGTGTCATTCCTGCAGAATTTAAACGGGCAAAGATCATAGCCATTCTGAAGCCTGGAAAAAGCCCTGAAGTTCCAGAGAATTTTAGACCTATTTCACTGCTAAGTACTACTTACAAGTTATTTGAAAGGATTATCTACAATAGAATCAGTCCAATTATTTTCGCAAACCTCCCAGTTGAACAGGCAGGTTTTAGACCTGCAAGAAACTGCGAGGATCAGGTCCTGGCATTGGCAACTCACATAGAAGCAGGATTCGAGAGACGATTGAAGACTGGTGCTGTATTTGTTGACCTTACCGCAGCCTATGATACAGTGTGGCGAGAGGGCCTGGTATATAAACTGCTGAACATTTTGAAGTGTAAAAAAATCACTTGTCTGATCAATACCATGCTAGCTAACCGAACATTACAGGTTGTTACAGACAGTAAGATAAGCAAAGTAAGAAGAGTGAATAATGGTCTGCCTCAAGGCTCAGTTCTTGCCCCACTTCTTTTTAATGTTTATATTTCTGACATTCCTCAAACAGAATCCAGACAGTTCTCTTATGCTGACGATCTGGCAGTAGTACAACAATCTGATAACGTTCAGCAAATTGAAAATAGTTTAACAGCAGACCTCAAAACCCTGAGCAACTATTTTCGGAAATGGCGTCTCGTACCCAGTTCCAGCAAGACGGAAACTAGTGTCTTCCATCTTAACAATCGAGTGGCGAATCTCTCACTTGACGTTCTTCTTGATGACACTCCCATCCGACACAACCCCTTCCCCAAGTATTTGGGAGTCGTAATGGATCGCACCTTGTCGTACAATAAACATCTAAACAACCTTGCAGCAAAACTAAGAACCAGGAATAATATTCTGCAGAAGTTAACTGGCACCTCCTGGGGAGCATCCGCCTCTACACTCCGCACATCAGCACTGAGCCTTGTATATTCTGCAGCTGAGTACTGCTCATCTGTCTGGATAAATAGCGCCCACGTCAAAAAGATCGACACAGTTTTAAACCAGACAATGCGGATAATTAGCGGATGTATTAAGACCACTCCACTGTACTGGCTACCTGTTTTGTGCAACATCGAACCGCCTACGATAAGACGACACAATCTCCTAATTGCCCAGTATAATAAGATCTGTGATAACTTGGATCTGCCCATCCATGACGACATGGATAATATGTTTGTGAGACTTAAATCGAAGAAATCCAAGTGTAAAAACTGTAAAACAGATTATATCTGATAATTTTAATGGGAGAGAAGCTTGGAAATTGGAGTGGATAGCCTCAGCCCCACCAGAATGGCACTCCCTGTTCGACAGTCAACAGGCACTAAAGGGACTCGACCTTCCTCGCAGGACCTGAGTAGCTCTTAACAGAGTTAGGAACTGGTATGGAAGATCTGCTTCATCTTTGTATACATGGGGAATGAGAGATTCATCCGAGATGCGACTGTGGTGAGGAGAAACAAACCATCCGTCACGTGACATTTGACTGCCCACTTCGAGCATTCAGGGGATCACCGATAGATTTTATTAACATTTCAAATGAAGCTTTAGATTGGCTACACCATGTTAATTTTGAATTTTAGTTGTAATTTAATGTTAAATTGTATTATTTTTGTGCAATGGCCACAAGCTAAATAAATAATATAAATCTTTATTAACATATGAAAAAGAAGTGGTAAACACGCAACTTCTACGACACACGATTCACTAATTTCGCTCATGACAAATAATTAAAATGCTCGATTTTAATAAAGAAAACATCACATGAAATGCAACATATTGTTCCAAATACGTTGTGATTTCAGATTAAATGGACAAGGGAGGCCAAATTGATAGTGTAGCACTAGATCTGTCTATGCGTTGACAGAGTAAGCCATAAAATGGTAGTAAATAAGGTAAAACCATTGGAGTGGATAAGAGTCATTTGCTGGGTAAAGAATTTTTAAAAGTAGAAAACAGAAAGTTAGGGTAGGAAATGTAGTATCAAAAGAAGTGGAAGTAAAAATGGGTGTGTCACAGGTAGCGTATTGGGACCATTGCTATTCATTTCTAATGAATAATTGTGTTGATTGTTTACTATCTTAAATTAGATTGTTTGCAGATGACATAATGCTGTATAAAAGAATCAAAACGATAGAGGATTGTAAACAGTTGCAGGGTGATCTGGACAGGATATCTAATTGGGTTGGTAAACATGGAATGAAGATAAATGCAAAGAAGAGTCAGCTTATTAGATACACAAATAAAAACAAAAGGTTAATTATGAATATAAGGTGGGGAAAGAATTGCTTGCTGAAGACTTTAAATGTAAATATCTTGGAATTACTTTTGATAACAAACTTAACTGGGCAGAACACATAGGACAGGTGGTAGGAAAAGGTTTCAAAGTTCTGCACTTGTTGGAGAGAGTGTTGATGGGATGTACGAGAGAAGTAAAGGAATTGGGTTACAAAACTTTGGTCATACCATTGCTCGAATATGGTAGTGTAGTATGGGACCTTCATTTTACGTATCAAATACAGGAGTTGGAGAGGGTGCAAAAAAGGGCTGCTTGATTTGTTTCTGGAAATTATCGCAGAATGCAATCAGTGACGGATATGATAAAGGAGCTGGAATGGGATTCATTGCAAGACAGGAGGAGGAGAGGAGGGTCATGGGAGTGTACAGGGCATATACTGGCGATGAGGCATGGAAAGATATTGCAATAGGTATGAAAAGTAGTGCATGGAAGGGAAAAGATGACCATGACCACAAGCTGGCACTCGATTTCAGGCACAAGGGTGTAGGAAAATTCTCTTTTTAGGTAAGTGAGTCAGGGATTGGAATGAGTTACCAAGAGAAATGATGAAAACTTTGAAAGAATTTAAAGATAATATTTGTAGAGGGCAAATGTAGGTAGGTGCAGGATAGGGGGAAGGTGGTGTGTAGGGAAATTGCCACCGGAGCCTTTGCTCCATTGCAATTAAATTAAATTAAATGATTGTGCACGCGCGGCAGCTGTTTCCTCTTCGCCTGTAGTGGTAAGTGCAGCAGAGTGGGGACTTGCCTTTCCCACTAAACACAGGTAGACACATTATGGAAGGAGGAAAATAATAATGTGGGGCGGTGAACACGATGGAAGCTTCTCCCTTTAAGCTTCGATGATCGCTAATTAACAGTCCTTCCACTCAATGACACAACACACAAGTAATTACTCGCAAATTTAAAAAAAAAAAAAAAAAAAAAAACACTTAAAAAATCAGAACAACTGCCGTTAGAAAATCAATATATAGTTCAAAACTTCGAAATCAGAACAATGTTTTTAACGATTCAGCATGGTTAAATTCAAGAAATTGCATAATCGAATATATATAAAAATGATTGTATGTTTGTTTGTTTGCCTTTCCTGTACCATTTATCAGATTACGAAGAAACTGGTGAGTTATTCTTTGCGCGCCTGCGAGGATTTCTGAGCAAAAATTTGTGGAAAACCCATTCCCTCTCCTCCATGCACCCTCAATGTTTTTAAAAAAATATTCCATATACAAACCCACAGTCTTACCCCTATGGATGGAACTTCGCACACATACTCTTTAAAATAAACAGAAAAATACTGTCTACATTTGGTTTACAAAAACGCATCCTTCCACCTTTATCCCGACTCCCTAAGTTTTTGACAAGGTTCTTCATACAGACACAAAATTTTAATCCTATTTTGATGGAACTCTGCATGTGTATTCTTTAAAAGAAATAGAAAAATATTGTCTGCATATGGTTTACAAATCTCCTCTTACCGACCGATAATTTATGCCAACGTTTTTAATACAAATTCATAGTTTTTATCCAATTTTGATAGAACTTGGTCAGTGGTTAAAGCGCTTAATTCCAGCAGTTTCTGTCTACTGGTCGCTGGTTCCGATCCCAGTGGGAGCAGAAATTTTATTAGCACATCTGTGGTTTGGATTCCACGATGTACTGTAGGTCCGAGAGGAAATATGTTGCGATTCTACCATTGACACAGTAGCTAAGCACGCCTTCGGGATGTGGACTAAGTTAGTTTCTTTACCTTAAAACAAAGAGAAAAATACTCTCTAGGTCAGGGGAGCTGGCTGATATATGTGGCAGCATGTCAAATTACCTAAGATAAAGTGCTGTGCTCCACACATTGAGGTTTAAAAAGTTCTTATTCCTTGATCAATTTTTGAAACATAAATATTTATTTTTAAAAAAGAAGGCTATTTTTTGTAGTGCTGTTCTGCTTTTAACATCATTCCGGATCCGGCCAAAGATTACACTTTTACTTCGTACGTTTCAGAATTTACATATCCTTTTACATCCGATCATATTCATATATTCAATCGACTATAATTTCTGCTACATTTCATCACTTTTATCTTGCTTTGGTTTATATTTAGTCCAAAATCTTCCTTCAATATTTTGTTCATGTCATTCAGTAACTTCTCAAGATCCTCAGTCTCTTCAACTAACAGGACAAAATCACCAGCAAATCTTAACATTCTGATTCTCCTTGAATACTCAAGTCACATTGAAATTTTCTTTTACTTCATTTATTGCTTTCTCTGCATACAAGTTGAGTATTAACTAGAATAAGCCACAACTTTGTTTCATATACTTCTCTTAATTTAATTGTGATGCAGTACACGCTCCAGTGGCAGTTTCCCAATTCACCCATAATTACCATTTCCTGTACCCACATACTTTTGCTCTCTGCAAATTTCAACTTTTATTTGATGCATATCTGTTATGATCCTCTACTTTTAATATTGCCATTTGATTCCTATATACAGGTTTGTTGAAAAGATGGAGCAGATCTAGCATTTTCATTTTTGCCAAAAACTATAAAAGATGCAATTACATGCCATACATCTTGGGATAGAGAATGTTCAAAGTGTTACAGTATTCATTCGACATTAGCACCATCTGCTGCGCGACAAACATCAAAACGACAGTCCATTCTTGGCATATACACGTTCAGGTTGGGTGGAAGAGATAGGTTAATAACCGAAACGTTCCTAGAATCATTTGCAGAAAGATCTCTTGAACAGATGGTCGAAGAGCCAACACGGTGCGACAAAGATTCCTCGTCCATTCTGGATCTTTTTCTAATTAGCAATCCTGATATTGTAGATAAAGTTTGTATAGAAGACGGTATAAGTGATCACAAGGCGGTTGTGGTAACGTTAAACTCAGTCTGAGTCTGAAGCATGACAAAGAGAAACTCGTGTTTTGCTTCGATAAGGCAAACGATGCGGGTATGGTTGATCACTTTGCGAAGAATTTTGAAACGTACACGCTAAATACAAATGTTGAGGAACTTTGGTTTAATTTAAAAGAACTAATATGGACCGGTTTAAACCATTTGTTCCTAAGAAGTGTATTAAGGTCAGTAATAACTTCCCTTGGTTCAATAGGGAAGTGAAACGTTTGCTCAGGAGGCAAAGGCGTTTACATGCCGCGGTGAAAAAATCGGGGGACTCATCTAATCGTGCTAAATTAGTCCAGTTGCGTGCGGAAGTGCGTAAGGCAATGCGCGATGCGTTTAAAGAATTCCAAGCCAGGAATTTATCCGAAGATCTGATTACTAATCCAAAAAAGTTCTGGTCGTATATCAAAGTAATAAGAGGCTCTCGTAAGGTTATGCCGTCGCTGATTAAAGAAAATGGTGAATTATCAGAAACAAGCGTAGAGAAAGCAGAAATTTTGAATGATATATTTAAAAAGGCTTTCACGATAGAAAACTCAGAGGAGATACCGATATTTAACAATCGTACCGACAAAATTATGAATGATCTCGCTCTTGATGTCGAGGGAATAACTAAACTGCTTATGAATGTAAAAACCAATAAGGCTCCCGGACCAGACGGTATTCCTACAAGATTCTACTCAAGATACGCAAAGGAAATTGCACCGTATTTGATGAAATTGTATACCGTCTCTCTGGATCAAGGAAAAATACCAGCCGAATGGAAGACCGCTATCGTAACTCCAGTGTTTAAAAATGGGAATGTTAATGATCCTCAGAATTATAGGCCGATCTCGTTAACTTCAATATTTTGCAGGATTTTAGAACATATCATCTATTCAAATGTCATGCGGTTCTTGGATGAAGGTGAGCTTTTAAATCCAAATCAACATGGATTCAGAAAAGGCCGATGCTGCGAAACACAACTTGCACTTCTAATTCACGACTTGTGCCGAATTATAGATGAGCAATCCCAGGTTGATTTGGTTCTATTAGACTTTAAAAAAGCTTTCGACACTGTGCCTCACACTAGGTTACTTAGGAAACTTCGCGGTTACGGCATATCTAGACAAATATGCGACTGGGTTGCAGACTTCCTGAAGGGCAGAACACAGTGTGTAGTTCTCGACGGTGAGCGTTCATCACTTACTGAAGTGGGGTCTGGAGTTCCCCAGGGAAGCGTGTTAGGGCCTCTGTTGTTTCTCATATACATCAATGATCTATGCGACATAATAGGGGGATGAAAAGATTATTTGCCGATGATGCTATAATTTATCGCGAAATCAAAACCCAGGACGACTGCGCTTTGTTACAAGACGATATTATGAAAATAATTGCGTGGTGTAAAGATTGGCAGTTGGAGTTAAACGCTAAAAAGTGCCAAGTCATGCGTGTAAGTAAAAAGGTGACACCATTTAACTATGAATATACGATTAATGGCACTGTCCTTAGAACGGTAGATTCCGCTAAATACCTAGGGGTAACAATTCGTAATAATTTGTCGTGGAATGAGCATATCGAGAATGTAATGGGAAAAGCAAATCGTATGCTCCGATTTCTAGGTCGTAATTTAAATCAATGCACTCAGGAAGTTAAATCGATTGTATACAAGTCACTAGTACGTCCTCACTTAGAGTATTGTTGTTCTGTATGGGGTCCCCATCAAAAGGGGTTAATGGAGGCTTTAGAGAAGGTCCAAAGAAGAGCCGCCCGATTCGTGACAGGTATATATAGTTGGAGGGAAAGCGTAAGTGCGATGTTGAAGGAGTTAGGTTGGGAAGACCTGGAACACCGAAGGCGTTGCTCTCGACGGAAGCTAATTGAAAAATTCACGACAGATGTATTTCGGAATGACAGTCAGCAAATATTGCTACCAGCAACATTCATATCTCGAAATGACCGTGAAAATAAGATAAGAGAAATCAGGGCCAGAACCGATTCATTTCTGTACTCATTTTTCCCACGAGCGATTAGGGAATGGAATAGAAAGGATTTACCGGGCGAGTAAACTTAAAATCCGACAGGAGTAGCTTTCGATAAAGCACTCCAGCCATCCTGATCTGGGTTTTCCATGGTTTTCCCAGATCACTCCACGCGAATGCGGGGATGGTTCCTCACAATAGCCCATGGGCGCCTCCTGCCATATCCCTTATAACCCTTCCAAACCATAACCCTTTTCGATAGGTGCAATGCACCCTCCGCCACACACTTTTAGTGAATCGCGGAGTAATAAAAATAATACACCCATTAACTCGTCCCTAGTTATTGAATTCATCCATCTTCTACGAATTTCTTAACCCGATCGTAAACCTGTTTATAAGGAAGTAGCACTTTATTGAGCTTACGGCGGAATGCCTTTTCGCGTACTGTAGAAAGCAAAACAACTTCGGTGGCGTCGCCATGTCCACGTTAAGAGATAACAGCGTGTTAGTGGCAGCTAATGGAACTAGTAGGCAGGGGCTACAAACTTTGAACCTTCCTCTTTCCATTCATGTGTTAAAATGCAAAATCTGCTCATTCTTTTATAATAACCCTGTAGTTAATAAAGTATTCTTCTGTCTCGTTATTTTAGCCCTGATTTCTTTAAAATTTTCAACATCTTGCGCCACTTAATACTATCAATTTTTTGTTGTAAATCAACAAATGCTATAAAAATATAGCCAAGCAAGTATTAATTTTAAAGCCACAATTGCTTCTCTTGACGCGTTGTTTTTTCAAAACCCAAAATTATCTTCATCTACTATCTCTTCTCCATTCTTCTATATATTATACTGGTCAGTAATTTTGAAGTTTGTGATGTTAGACTTTTGGAAGTGTGAAGATGATACTTCTACTAAAATCGGTTGGAATTTCTCCTGTTTTATAATTTTTTGACATCAGTTTGAATAATCTTTGGATTCCTTCTTCTTCTAGGGATTTCAGAAGTTTTCCAGAAGTCTCATCAATTCCAATCGGCAACCGCCCTATTCATGTCAAATCTTTCAAAGCAATATCTCTTAATTCAGCAATATCAACATTGCCTTCTTTTTTCAGTACACTGTTGCTGAAATTATTTCCATCATACTGTTTCTCTAAGCATTCCTTCCATCTTTTGAGCTTAAAAGAGATTTTCCAACTGCAGCTTTAATGTTTATCCATCTTTTCTTCATTTCTCCAAAATTCTGTTTGATTTTTCTGTAGGACACATCTACTTTACCATTCCCCTTTTCACTTCTTCGAACGGTTTTTGCACCCATTTAGCTTTTACTTTCTTGCGTTTCCTGTTTATCTGATTTCTAAGATGTCTGTATTACTTTCTTCCTGCTTCACCCCGAGCATTTTTTGTGCCTTCTCCTATGATCCATCGTCCCCAAAATTTCTGCTGTGATCCTAGGATTGAGGACGGCGTTTTTTCGGATGCCAAATGTTTCTTCACCAGCTTGGATTATTTCTCTCTGCAGTGCATTTCATTCTTCCTCAGTTGAATTCCTTTCATAGTTATTTCTTAGACCCACGTCTACCACCTCTGCAGATTTTTCACTCATGTTGTATCGTGTGTGTGTGTATTGATGCTGGGACGAAAGGTGGTTGTTTGTTTGTGCTGTGTGTACAGACTACCTTAACATGGAGCACACTGTTCTGCAGTCAGTCAAGTTCAACTTGGCGTGATTCGTTGATCTTTCACAGATAACGACTCGTTTTCTTGTTTATGTGCCCACCATCCCCGATGGCACAGGTCACTGGAGCACCTTTATGATGTCTGACGAAATTATAGGATGTCTGTATTAATGATTGAGATTTGGTGTCTCACTTGAGTTTTTGTATGTGAAAATTGCGGTTATGTGAAGATGTTAGTGTTTTTGCCGGTGGAAGGGATCTTAAGGGAAATCGTGCTGTTAACATATTGTACAATAAAACAAGATGTGTTGTCATCCTTTGTAAGTTCTGCCTAAGATTGTAATGTTGATTTACTTCATTTCATTAGGGTGATTTCGACATATGTATCTGATGGAATATGAAAGTTTTCAGATCAAATTTAGTTCGATGGCTTAGTGGATAGTGAATGAAACGTGTTTTATTTATGACGATAGAGAATCCTTTTCATACAGCACTTTTCTGTAGTCTTGTTGGGTGATAAATTCGCTTCATATAGATAACACTGTGTTCTATGATGCAGGAATCTGTAATAGTCATCCTTTGACAACTTCTGACCATGGCAACGGTTGACGTCTTTAGTGGAGGGAATTTGTATGATTTTCATTGTTTTTATCAAATTTCTTGGACTGTAGACAAATTTTATGAAATTTTAGAAATTTATAGGAATCGTGTTTTTAATGAAATTGTGCCTTTTTTAAACAAAATTACGCATTCCTCTAGCTCCATATCCATATTGGATTCTTGTTTCTATTTCTCGAAACACTGTCTGTGTGTATGTTTTCGAGTGTATCCATGACTGTATGTCTCTGGTGTATATTTGTGTATCATCTATCCTCTTTAAACGCGCCTGCCGTCCGTGTCGATGTGTCGATGTGAGCTTTTGTACTGTACTACGTTACGTCGCCACTTCTTGTCGATAACACTGAGCCTTACAGCGATATCATGATGGTAACGTTATGTATGTATTGGCTCTGCGTGTTTTCCTAGAGACTGTGTTTGGATACACACTGCCTGCCTCGCGATGTTCAATATGGTCACTCTAGAGACTTGCGTACTAGTACCTTTTGGATTTCGAGACAGATCACAATGCCGACAATTTTAACGAATGACCTTGCATCCCCTTCAACTTCATTGTATAACTGGTTGCGCAGACTTCCGCAATCGTTGTCGATGTTATCTTGGTTGTCTCGGAGGAACATCGTCAATATATTGAAACTCGACGTTTCAACCATCATTATGCGGCTATCTCCAAAAGACGACCATGGCTAGAAACGCTGCGCCTATATATAGCTCCCGAAGAGCGCGCTAACCGTTCGGAGTGACGTCATTGAAGCTCCCGCCGCCACCGTGACCGGTCGCAAGCCCCCATCTAATACATATGTTGAGTAATAATAGTTGGAAGTTATTTATTTGTTGCTAACCAGAATTTTTAACCACAATAAAAATGATTAATAGCGAATGAACTTATGAAACGGCATTAGTGTCCACACATAGCTAACAGTAAGTTAAGCTTATTACTTCTTTCAACTGTAACCTAATTAAGATAATTCCTTCGATAATTTATTTCAACCACTAATTAATAAATCTATGTATGAAAATATTCCCATTCTTAACCTGAAATCAAATAAATGATAATTTATTGTCCTGGTCATCTATTCGCTTCCAAAAGTTTGTCCTAATTTTTCCCACTGACCAGAGGTCTCCTAAACGTGTTCCCTATTTTTTTCATTCTTTTTTTTCAATTCCAGTTGCTTTATCACCTCATTTTCTTTTTGTATTCCTTCATTTGCACAGAGAAATCTATGTGCCCACATTTGAAACATCTTTATCTTCATTATATAGACGAATACAACATACTGTAACAACATAAATAATGGCCAGTTTTAGGAAGGATAATGATATTTTGTAATACAACATTAAAAATTCAGAGCGAGGTAGGGTGAATATAAACGTCTCGAATCAGGATTTTTAGGACTCTGATTCCTACATCTGCAGTCATAAGAAAAGTTCGATCAGTTATACTGCCTAGATTGGCAGAGTTTAATCACGTTAATCAATATATCTAAGAAAAACTGAAGAACTGTCAAAACTTGTGTGTTACTTACCCCATATGAGAATTACCAACATTCCAATAAGCGTTATAAACACTGTAGCTGCTGCAAAATACCTGAGTAATAACACGTACAGCATTGCAAGAACCGCTGCCATTACGACAAATAGTAGCATTATGACCCAGTCCCGTCTTAAGTTCTCGGCTATAATTTCCATTACCTGGAAAACAATAGAGCTTAGTAGGTGGGGGAGGCCAAAGCTGGGCCATATCCCGTTATGGGAAGACCACGGCGAAAAAGGTGTGTTTAGTTCACCAACCCGCCACCAGAGGCAGCACCGCACGGCTTGTCACTACCCTTGTAATTGAATAAAAAATAAGTTATAGACGATTTAAAAGAATAAATTTTTCCTTCAAAATACGTTAACGGCCTAAATGGAAAAACGTCATTAACTCAGCATGAAATTTCGGTAGACGGAGTAGTTAACGATAGCCGCGACAAATTAAAAATTCATTCACAGACAACCGCTTTTCGAGTTCTGGTACATGATACATACTTTAACTTTATGAAGTTTCTAGAGCTCAACAGCAGATCGGTGGTTGGAGCAGGAAAAGCACTATCAGAACACAAAAAATTGTTCTCATGGGGCAATAACCATGCAACATAGACTAATTTGACATAGACTGCGTCGTTTCTCTCAGGTGATCCTGAGACAACGAATACTGTATTGTCAGAACAGCGTAAAAAATGTATAGGAAGCATAAGAGCCTACAGCAGCTCGAAGGCTAGAAAAACCAGCATCAACACATAGGTAGCCAGTCATTGTGAAATCTCAAAGTCGAGTATTAGAGCATTTTGTCGTGTCTTATTGATATTTCCAATTATTATAATTCATTAATTGTCTAGTTCACATAAAATTAACTTCTAAAAATAACTATTTTGCAGAATGTCATCATTTTTCATCAATAACACTGAGGAAATGCGCTTGCTTGCCGTTAGCGTTCGTTATTAAATTTCTTCCTGGCATTTTGTCATGTGTTATTAATGTATTGAACTATTTTAATTCATTAATTGTTAAATTACTATAAATTAAATTCTAAAATTATTTTTTCGTATTTTTTGGACAAAACTTATTGTTGCCTTCTGCAAATAGTATTTTTGGCTCAAATAACAAGTCCTTACTGGAAAACATGCCCCTTCCCTCCCTCCCCCCCTCACTCTTCTTTACCTTATATCTTTGTATGTATTTAACTGCCATTTTTTCCCCACTCCAATTGTCTTATTACCCTTGATGGTCATGCTCTTAACCCAACACGCCTTTTGTGATATGTCAGTTTTAAAAGTTTTTCTCTATTTTATTTCTAGTATTTCATTCTCGTAATAAGAATACTATACTGCTCCATCATACTCAAGGAATATACAAAATTGTTGGGTAGGGGTTTCGACAAATAAAAAACATAATTTCTTGATAAATGATACAGATTTATTGAAATTTTAAAATACATTTTATTGCATAATAATACATCATAAAATACTTATGGTTTCATTCCATGTGTGTCATAGGCTTCTCTTGCCTACACATCCTACCCCCCCCCCTTTTTTACCTGATTATTCGCTTAGTATCCATCTATTGCCTTACACATTATGAAATTCCATGCCAAAGCATGTATACCATTAAACGTTGCTAATGTTTATGAGATGAGAGATGTTTTTATGTGGGTGACACATACACTCTGTCACACATTGCTGTGAATAACATGGACGTGGAACTTACGGGGGTATCTCAAACTCGAATGTCACGAGGGAAGAATGAATTCATATAAATATCAAACCTCAGCATCTCGACAGTGGCTCAGTGGTTAAGGCACCTGACCGGAGGTAGAAAGGTCCTCGGTTCGAATCCTTGTCTGGGCGGTGATTTTCATAAGCCCTTAACCCACCTTCACCTCTGGCACAGATTGCTGTGTAATGTGAAGTACGCCAGAACGCTTCCGTGGCTCGGATTCCACTTTAAACTGTAGGTCTCTACTAAGGATAACAACTCTGTGGTTGTGTACACTTTCAAAAGCAAAGATTCAAAACAAACGAAGGCCTAACGTGGTCCTAGGTGACCTAAACGAGCATTCATACTGGATTGAGGGGAGCAAACAGTCAGCCAGTGGGATGGAAAATTTTAATATTACGATCGTCTCTTGTCTCTGAGCTCAACATATTGCTCTATGCATAAAAAACATACCCGCACCCATTAGAGGATAAGTTTTAAGAAGGATTTCGGGCAGGTATAAGGCAAATGGATGTAGGTATAAGCAGTGTGGGTGAAACACGAGTAGTATTTGTAAAGAATATACAGAAAACAGTGAGAACAATACCTGATGAGGAGATGTACACACTTTTTCTATAGTTTCATTAAGCCTGGAACCAGAAAAAATCCATCAGTAACAGCTACCAGGTACCAAACTGTTCACATTAGCATCGCCTCGCCTCTCACACACATCAGCCATCTTTGCCATCTAGTTGCATATGCACAAGTACGAAACTGTTCACATCAGCATCATCTCATATCACCCACATAACAACAAGCCTTCTAGTAACATGTGCCCCTAGTACCATAAAGGCATGAGTAGATTCAAGAGCCTTTCTTAACACAGGCTGCAATGTCGTACGTTGGATGCTCACTCACAGCTGCATACGTCACTAAACACACACACATTAGTGGTGGAAATAAACTACACATCCTACATGCGGACAGAAGAGTGAAAGAAAGATATCACCATATTTACACTATAGCTGCCTTCCATTGAACACTACATTTCAAGTCCAAATACTGTGGACCCCATATTACACCACTACATACAATTTATAGTCTCTGGTACATCCACTCAGCACGATTTTTGTGTAAATTTCGTGATTCCTTCAATTGTTTGTTTGGATGTATGACGTGCTGAACCTACACTTATGTTTGTGTGTGTTTATGTGTGGTGACGTATGGATTTGTGGGCGAGACCTAGTATGAATATTGGGAGTTATGATATCTGTCTGATGACCAAGTGTCTACTGCTACTCATTGTAGGAGGGGACATTTTTATTTTTTATTTTTTTGTTGTCGTCAGTCTTTAGACTTGTTTGATGCAATCCTCCATCCCTTCCTATCTTGTGCTAACCTTTTCGTTTCTACATACCCCTTACAACCCACGTCCTCAATTATCTGCTTCATATATTCTAATCTCTGTCTACCTCTACAGTTCTTACCTTCGACTGTTCCCTCTACTAACAAATTAAACAATCCAGCATGTCTCAAAAAATGACCTAAAAGCCTGTCTCTTCTTCCTGTAAGCTTCATCCATAAACTTCTTTTCTCACCCATCATTTCCAAAACTCGTTCATTTCTTACTTTGTCTGTCCCACCTAATTTTTAGCATTCTTCTGTAGCACCACATTTCAAATGCTTCAAGTTTCTTTCTTTCCGGTATTCCTAAAGTCCATGTTCCGCTACCGTAAAGTGCTGTGCTCCACACACAGAGTTTTAAAAAGTTCTTTCTAATTCCTAGATCAATATTTGAAACTAAAAGGTTTCTCTTTTTCATGAAGGCTCTTTTTGCTAGCGCTATTCTGCTTTTAACATCACT
This sequence comes from Vandiemenella viatica, assembly GCA_031002005.1. Lineage (NCBI taxonomy): Eukaryota > Metazoa > Arthropoda > Insecta > Orthoptera > Morabidae > Vandiemenella > Vandiemenella viatica. Next base: position 189,733,142 of record JARYHS010013631.1, on the reverse strand, counting down.
CCTGCTTCGGCCATCGGTTGTAATTTTGCTTCCCAAGTAACAGAACTCACTCACTTCTCCTATAGCATCCGATCCTATTTTTATATTTAATCTGCTACTATTGGTATCATTTCTGCTACATTTCATCACTTTTGTCTTACTTTGATTTATATTCAGTCCAAAATCTTCCTTCAATATTTTGTTCATGCCATTCAATAACTTCTCAATATCCTCAGCCCTCTCTGGTAACAAGACAATGTCATCAGCAAATCGTAGCATACTGATTTTTTCTCCCTGAAAACTTATGCCGCATGGAAATTTTTCTTTGACTTTCTTCATTGCTTCTTCTACATACAAGTTGAATATTAACGGGGATAGACTACAACCTTGTCTCACACCCTTTCTAACCGATGCATTTCTCTCGTGATTCTCTACTTTTATTACAGCCACTTGATTCTTATATAGTTTATAGAGTATTCTTCTATCTCGATACTTTAGACCTGACTTCTTTAAAATTTTGAACATCTTGTCCCACCTAACATTATCAAAAGCTTTTTCTAAATCAACAAATGCCATAAAAGTGTCTTTGTTTTTCTTGATCCGCCCTTCAAGTATTAATCTTAAAGACAGAATTGCTTCCCTTGTACAGCGATTTTTCCTAAACCCAAACTGATCTTCACCTACTATCTCTTCTACTACCCTTTCCATCCTTCTGTATATTATTCTGGTCAGTAATTTAGAAGCATGTGATGTTAGACTAATGGTGCGATAATTCTCACATTTGTCGGCTTGTGCTTTCTTTGGAAGTGTGAAGATGATATTTTTATTAAAATCATTTGTAATTTCTCCTGTTTCATAACTTTTTGATATCAGCTTGAATAATCTTTCGATTCCTTCCTCTCCTAGAGACTTAAGAAGTTCTGCAGGGATCTAATCAATTCCAACTGCCTTATTTGCTTTCAAGTCATTCAAAGCTTTATTAAATTCTGTTCTCAAAACAGGATCTCCTAAGTCATCAATGTCGACATCGCCTTCCTTTTCCAATACACTATTGTTCAAGTCGTCCCCATCATACAGTTTCTCAATGCATTCCTTCCATCGGTTAGCTCTATCTTCTGCGCTTAAAAGAGGTTTCCCATCGGCAGCTTTAATGTTCATACCTCTTTTCTTCATTTCTCCAAAATTCTGTTTGATCTTTCTATATGTAACATCTACTTTTCCTACGACCATTTCCTTTTCTACTTCTTCACACTTTTCTTGTAGCCATTTTTCTTTTGCTATTTTGCATTTCCTATTTATTTGATTTTTAAACTGCCTGTACTGCTCTCTTCCTGCTTCATCCTGAGCATTTTTGTACCTTCTCCTCTGATCCATCAGCTCCAAAATTTCTTCTGTGATCCAAGGATTTCGGGCAGCTTGTTCCCTAAAATCTAATGTTTTTTTGCCAGCTTTCATTATTTCGGTCTTTAATGCATTCCATTCGTCCTCGGTTGAGCTCCTTTCACAGTTAATTCTTAGACTTAATTCTGCCATTTCTGCAAATTTTTCTCTTGTGCTAGATTGTTTCAGCTTATTCACCGTTAATCTGTTCTGCTTCTGCTGCTTCCTTATTCGCTTGAATTTCAGCCTGCACTTCATTAATATCAAATTATGGTCCGAGTCTATGTCTGCTCCTGGGTACGCTTTACAGTCGAGAACTTTATTCCTGAATCTCTGTTTGACTATGATATAATCTAGCTGATATCTACCTGTATCCCCAGGGCGTTTCCAGGTGTATATCCTTCTTGTATGGTTCCTAAACAGTGTGTTCGCCACTACTAGCTTATATCTTTCACAAAATTCTAGCAACCTGCTTCGTCGCTCATTTCTTTCTCCTAGACCAAAACTTCCTACAGTATTCCCCTCTTTTCCTTCTCCCACTATTGCATTCCAATCACCCATGATTATTAGATTTTCCTCCCCTTTCACATATTGGATTAATTCTTCAATTTCAGCGTATATTTTTTCTATTTCTTCGTCATCTTCCTGTGACGTTGGCATATATACTTGTACTAATGTGGTTGGGACGGGAATAGTTTCTAACCTCATCAAAATAATCCTGTCACTAAATTGTTCATAATAACTCACCCGTTTCCCTACTTTCTTGTTCATTACAAATCCTACACCAGTGACTCCATTGACAGCTTGTGTGCTAATTATCCTGTGCTCCCCAGACCAGAAATCCTGTGCGTCCTTCCATTGAATCTCACTAATCCCAACAACATCTAACTTAAGTTGTTCCATCTCCCTTTTTAAGTTTTCTAAACTACCTGCCCTATTCAGACTTCTAACATTCCACGCTCCGACTCGTAGAATGTTTCTATCCATTCTGATGACTCCTCCCTGAGCAGTCCCCACCCGGAGATCCGATTGGGGGACTATTTTACCTCAGGAATATTTTACCCAGGAAGAAGCCATCATGATATATGAAATTTGAGAGGATTACATGTCCTCGGGATATCCTTTGGATCTTTAATGCAGTGGTTTCCCGTTGCCTTCTGCATCCCCATGCCGTTGATCATTTCTGATTCATCTCCCAAACCCTTACACCCCTGGGGACATATGTTACTGTATATCAGAAAAGGCTTAGATGTGGGATAGACGTGGTGGTGCTGATGTGAACAGTTTTGTACCTAGGACACATGATACTGGATAGCAGATAGGAAGTAGTGTGAGACAAATGAGAAGATGTTGATGTGAAGATTTTGGTACCTTGAATTCATGTTACTGATGATTTTTTTGGTCAGTCATGAGTCATTCGCCTTCTGTACCACTTTTTCGTTGCCGTAATTGGGATGGTTGTTGTGTCGAGCTCACTGTAGGCGTGGAAATGTGCGTATGTGCGTCTATCTCTGTGTGTGTATGTGTAAATATGGTTATACATTTGTTAAACTCGTCTGTCTGGATGTATGATTATCTGTTCCGCCACTTAAGTTTCTTTGTGCTTGTGTGTGGAGACGTATGGATTTTTGGATGAGGTCTAGTATGAATATGAGGGGTTCTAGTGTCTGCTGATAGTCAAGTGTCTATTGAAAATCATGGTACCTGGGGGGGGGGCACTGTTAATGAATGGCTGAAAGGGTTGCGGTGTGGGGGAGACGTGATGGTTACCTATGTGTTGAAGGTACACATAATCAATAGGGTGTGATGAACACAATTTATGGGATAAACAAGTAGTGAAAACATGACATCTTTTTCACACCCTCTCTCTCCTTAGGCCGATGATATGTGAGTAGAGTTCTGTTTTTCAGTCAGTTAGAGAGTACTGCACCACTTTTTCGTTTCCATGATTGGTACCGGTAGTTGAGCTGAACTCGCTGTAGACATGGACATGTATATCTGCGTCTCTCTTTGTGCATGTAGGTGTAAGTATGGTGATACCTGACTTTAGCTAGTCACTCTGATGATTTTTGTAACGATAGTTCTGTCCAGTTAATCAGTGGTAAGAACAATTCTGTCACACTTCATCGTTTCCATGTTGCTTGCTGTTGTTTATATCGAACTCGCTGAATGCATGTACGTGTGCGTGTCCGTCTCTCTCTCTGGGTATGTATGCCTAAATATGGTCAGACCTCCCTTTAACTCGTTTGCCTGGATGTATGATGTGCAGTTCATTTCCTCCACTAATGTTTGTGTGCGCGTGTGTGTCTTCTACCTCTGAGTGAGTTCAATCTTGGTGCTGGTTGTTGTGTCGAGCTCGTTGTAGGCATGGAAATGTGTAGTGTGTGCTTGCGTGTTTCCTGTGTGGATTTGAGTCTAAAACATATGGTTATAGAATTATACTCACCATCAATGTGTGCTTCTAACCATTGTTTCAGGGCTTAGGCACTCTCCCATTCCACTGTGCTGTTTAAAGTTTACTGCTATTTGTTTTGGCATACTAACTGAAATGTAGTGTGCAATGGAAGGAAGCTATAGTGTAAATATGGTGATATCTTTCTTTCACTCTTCTGTCCGCATGTAGGATGTGTAGTTGATTTCCACCACTAATGTGTGTGTGTTTAGTGACGTATGCAGCTGTGAGTGAGCATCCAACGTACGACATTGCAGCCTGTGTTAAGAAAGGCTCTTGAATCTACTCATGCCTTTGTGGTACTAGGGGCACATGTTACTAGATGGCTTGTTGTTATGTGGGTGATATGAGATGATGCTGATGTGAACAGTTTCGTACTTGTGCATATGCAACTAGATGGCAAAGATGGCTGATGTGTGTGAGAGGCGAGGCGATGCTAATGTGAACAGTTTGGTAACTGGTAGCTGTTACTGATGGATTTTTTCTGGTTCCAGGCTTAATGAAACTATAGAAAAAGTGTGTACATCTACTCATCAGGTATTGTTCTCACTGTTTTCTGTATATTCTTTACAATTACTACTCGTGTTTCACCCACACTGCTTATACCTACATCCATTTGCCTTATACCTGCCCGAAATCCTTCTTAAAACTTATCCTCTAATGGGTGCGGGTATGTTTTTTATGCATAGAGCAATATGTTGAGCTCAGAGACAAGAGACGATCGTAATATTAAAATTTTCCATCCCACTGGCTGACTGTTTGCTCCCCTCAATCCAGTATGAATGCTCGTTTAGGTCACCTAGGACCACGTTAGGCCTTCGTTTGTTTTGAATCTTTGCTTTTGAAAGTGTACACAACCACAGAGTTGTTATCCTTAGTAGAGACCTACAGTTTAAAGTGGAATCCGAGCCACGGAAGCGTTCTGGCGTACTTCACATTACACAGCAATCTGTGCCAGAGGTGAAGGTGGGTTAAGGGCTTATGAAAATCACCGCCCAGACAAGGATTCGAACCGAGGACCTTTCTACCTCCGGTCAGGTGCCTTAACCACTGAGCCACTGTCGAGATGCTGAGGTTTGATATTTATATGAATTCATTCTTCCTTCGTGACATTCGAGTTTGAGATACCCCCGTAAGTTCCACGTCCATGTTATTCACAGCAATGTGTGACAGAGTGTATGTGTCACCCACATAAAAACATCTCTCATCTCATAAACATTAGCAACGTTTAATGGTATACATGCTTTGGCATGGAATTTCATAATGTGTAAGGCAATAGATGGATACTAAGCGAATAATCAGGTAAAAAAGGGGGGGGGGTAGGATGTGTAGGCAAGAGAAGCCTATGACACACATGGAATGAAACCATAAGTATTTTATGATGTATTATTATGCAATAAAATGTATTTTAAAATTTCAATAAATCTGTATCATTTATCAAGAAATTATGTTTTTTATTTGTCGAAACCCCTACCCAACAATTTTGTATATTCCTTGAGTATGATGGAGCAGTATAGTATTCTTATTACGAGAATGAAATACTAGAAATAAAATAGAGAAAAACTTTTAAAACTGACATATCACAAAAGGCGTGTTGGGTTAAGAGCATGACCATCAAGGGTAATAAGACAATTGGAGTGGGGAAAAAATGGCAGTTAAATACATACAAAGATATAAGGTAAAGAAGAGTGAGGGGGGGAGGGAGGGTGGGCATGTTTTCCAGTAAGGACTTGTTATTTGAGCCAAAAATACTATTTGCAGAAGGCAACAATAAGTTTTGTCCAAAAAATACGAAAAAATAATTTTAGAATTTAATTTATGGTAATTTAACAATTAATGAATTAAAATAGTTCAATATATTAATAACACATGACAAAATGCCAGGAAGAAATGTAATAACGAACGCTAACGGCAAGCAAGCGCATTTCCTCAGTGTTATTGATGAAAAATGATGACATTCTGCAAAATAGTTATTTTTAGAAGTTAATTTTATGTGAACTAGACAATTAATGAATTATAATAATTGGAAATATCAATAAGACACGACAAAATGCTCTAATACTCGACTTTGAGATTTCACAATGACTGGCTACCTATGTGTTGATGATGGTTTTTCTAGCCTTCGAGCTGCTGTAGGCTCTTATGCTTCCTATACATTTTTTACGCTGTTCTGACAATACAGTATTCGTTGTCTCAGGATCACCTGAGAGAAACGACGCAGTCTATGTAAAATTAGTCTATGTTGCATGGTTATTGCCCCATGAGAACAATTTTTTGTGTTCTGATAGTGCTTTTCCTGCTCCAACCACCGATCTGCTGTTGAGCTCTAGAAACTTCATAAAGTTAAAGTATGTATCATGTACCAGAACTCGAAAAGCGGTTGTCTGTGAATGAATTTTTAATTTGTCGCGGCTATCGTTAACTACTCCGTCTACCGAAATTTCATGCTGAGTTAATGACGTTTTTCCATTTAGGCCGTTAACGTATTTTGAAGGAAAAATTTATTCTTTTAAATCGTCTATAACTTATTTTTTATTCAATTACAAGTCAATCAGTGTTTCTGTTCAGCCAGGATGAAAACTAACTCGAACAGACGACGTATTTGCCGATTTTAGAATGCTTCGTTGAGGGTAGACACCAGACACATGATTCTGAAATAGAACCAGCAAGCAGCCGCATTCCCTAATGATATTCTTAGTGCATAGCGGTAGCTTGTGATGTCGCTAATATGTGCTGAAAATAAGATGGCATTTGACACTTGTTGTGTAGCGGTCTTTGACGTTCGCCGCGGGGGTGTTGTGGCAGAAATACTAAGATTGAGGATCCTGCTGTCGCGTCATAGGTTAGCGGTACATCCCTGATATAGCAGTGCTAATTGAGGTCAGCGACGACAGCCGGGTAGTGACAAGCCATGCGGTGCTGCCTCTGGTGGCGGGTTGGTGTGCTAAACACACCATTCTCGCCGTGGTCTTTCCCCCCCCCCCCCTGCCCTGTGACGTCACATAACGGGATATGGCCCAGCTTCGGCCTCCCCCACCTACTAAGGTAGTTTCAATAAAAATATTCACAAAAAATGAAAGACCGCAATTCAAGAATGCATGAGTGTGGAAAACAAATTTATTGGATCCGTAGAACACGTTACAGAATGGAAAACAATAGAAAGATAAGAATATCTGGCGTTAAACAGTGTTTAATTCTGGAATCATAGCCGTCATTAAGATAGGAGAAAAAGATAAACTAAAATAATGAATTAGACAGAGAGGATAAAGAAATAAGATTAGTGAAAATGACAATAAAAATGTAATAGAGTTCTATGAATACTCTAAACTTACTTCCTGCAACTATATCTAGTAAATTACGTACACAACAGAGCGAAGGTAATATAATGAAGAGAGAGAGAGAGAAACAAAAAACGGAAGTAAGAGGTGTACATCAAAGGCCAAGCGATACAGTAATCTGAAAATGCTCCTGCTGCGAACGATTCTGATGACGTCAGCGAACTTGGATTGTTGAAAGGTAATAGTCATCGTTCCGAATCAGCGCTGCCTCTCTAAAACACTTCACGCCAAAATGAGTGGTCTGATAACTCTTCGCTAAAAATGATTCTGTGACGTATTAGTGTTATGCATCACTGTTAAGCACTCTCAAGTGACTCAGTAAATGTATTAGTGTTATGCTATCTATTTCAGCTCAAGGCGAAAAAAAGGCAATTACAACATTAAGACGAAGTTATGGAAGAAACATTGAAATTTTAAAGTTTTTACTTCAAAGTACTGCAAGTAGTGCCAGGAATCTTTATTTTACGGTGGAAGAATTTAGACTGCAGGTTGGAGGAACTGGTCCAGAAATGAAGGTGAATCTTCAAATGATATTATTTCGGACCTAAGTGAAAGTTGAAGCAGTCTGTGTGAGATAAAAACGAAAGCCTGCTTATGATTCTAAAGGCAGAAAGTAAATATTCATAACAACCTGATGGAAAAAATTAAAAATTCTTTATCGGTACTTACGATTTATTCAATTTTCACAGATGATATACTCGAATCGATACACGTATCGCTACTGACGTATACCGAAAGTGACGGTTTAAATGGATGAATAACGAACTGAATTATTCGATACCACAAATTACCAAGAGAATGTTTAGAGAATAACACGAAGCTAGAAATGTTTTGGATTGAAATGCTTTACCACAAGAATTCACTTCAAGTTCGTTCTAGATGTTACTCATTGACTGCGAAATGGGATTTTTGCCAAGAAATGGAAACAACACCAGTGATGATTTTCACGAATGATACATTTGGTCATTCGTAAGCAGCGATTTCAAAAAAACATATAAAACCAAATTTTGTGTGCACATATACGGAATCGATCACGCGTCCCCGGCGACTTTGTAACCTGAGAGTTCGTTGTCTCCTCAAAAAAAAGTCATATATATATATATATCGACGTGTGTGTCTCTATATTTCACCCTGTAGCCTCAACTACTGATGTTTGTATGTGATAGTAGCATGAAGTTTCCCACGGTACACAACGTTGGCCGAATGCCAATAACAGAGGGGGTGTGGGAGATATGGTGGTTGAAAGTGATCGATCTGGGACACTTTCAAATTTCGACCAAAGACATGTATGTCCCTATATTTCACTTTTAAGCCGAAACTACCTACGGCAGATCATTGGTGTTTGTGTGTGGTAGTAGCATGGAGTCACCCATCGTGTACAACGATGGCCTAATGTTGGTAGCTGTGGGGGTGTGGGAGATGGTCGTTGAGGATATTTTGTTATTTAAACCAAAGATACGTTTGTCCTTATATTTCACTTTGCAAACAGAACTACATAGCATATATCACTGGTGTTTGTGTGTGGAAGTGGCTTCGAGTCTCCCATCGTGCACTTTGGTGGTTAGATGTTGGTAGCTATGGGGGTTTGGTAGATATGGTGGTTTTAAGTGTTCTATCTGGGGTATATTCCTTTTTCGGCCAAAAAAATCTGTGTCCATATATTTAACTTTGCAACCATTAATACACTGAGGAGAATATTTGTGTTTGTGTGTGCTATTATCTTCGAGTCTCCCATCGTGCACCTTGGTGGTTAAATGTCGGTAACTTTTTTTTTATTTGCTGTCGTCAGTCTTTCGACTGGTTTGATGCAATCCTCCATCCCTTCCTATCTTGTGCTAACCTTTTCGTTTCTACATACCCCTTACAACCCACGTCCTCAATTATCTGCTTCATATATTCTAATCTCTGTCTACCTCTACAGTTCTTACCTTCGACTGTTCCCTCTACTAACAAATTAACCAATCCAGCATGTCTCAAAATATGACCTACCAGCCTGTCTCTTCTTCCTGTAAGCTTCTTCCATAAACTTCTTTTCTCATCCATCATTTCCAAAACTCGTTCATTTCTTACTTTGTCTGTCCACCTAATTTTTAGCATTCTTCTGTAGCACCACATTTCAAATGCTTCAAGTTTCTTTCTTTCCGGTATTCCTAAAGTCCATGTTTCGCTACCGTAAAGTGCTGTGCTCCACACATAGAGTTTTAATAAGTTCTTTCTAATTCCTAGATCAATATTTGAAACTAAAAGGTTTCTCTTTTTCATGAAGGCTCTTTTTGCAAGCGCTATTCTGCTTTTAACATCACTCCTGCTTCGGCCATCGGTTGTAATTTTGCTTCCCAAGTAACAGAACACACTCACTTCTCCTATAGCATCCGATCCTATTTTTATATTTAATCTGCTACTATTGGTATCATTTCTGCTACATTTCATCACTTTTGTCTTACTTTGATTTATATTCAGTCCAAAATCGGTAACATCAATCGAAATTCTTTATATATCGGGTGTACCTCAAGGAAATGTAATAGGACCACTTCTTTTCATAATTTTTTATAAACGATCTCTGAGACAAAGTGAAAAGCCTTTTAAGATTTCTTGCTGATGATGCGGTTATTTATAGGGAAGGATGGAATCTGGCTGATTGCTTAGAAATTCAGCGTGATCTGGATATTATTTTGGCATGGTGCGCTGAGTAGCAACTTACGCTAAATTGTAAAACATGCAAGACAATGAGCATAACTAACAAAAAGAATCCAATTTTTCAGAAATACGAGTTAAACAATTCAGTTATTGATATGGTTGATTCTATGAAATATTTGGGAGTAACAGTACAAAGGAACATGAAATAGGACTTACACATTAATTCGTTAGTAGGTAGAGCTAATTCTACGTTGCGATACATAGGACTAATCTTGAAAAATTGTAATGAACAAACAAAGGAGATAGCGTCCACATTTGGACTATTTTTGTGCCATTTGGGATCCGTTTCGTAAAGGGTTGATCGAAAGTATAGAGAAAGTACAGAGAAGAGCCACTCGATTCATGACCGCTTGTTACAGTCCTTATGAAAGCGTCATAGAACTGATTAGTAGACTAGGCTGGGAGTCTCTGGTAGATAGACGACGCATGTTTCGATTAAACTTATTGGTAAACATGTGTACTCTCACTTTCACTTACGAGTGTAGTGAAATACTTCGTCCACCAACCTATTTGAGCCGGAATGATAGGGAAGATAAGATTAGAGAAATAGGGTGCCGCAATGATTCTTATATGAATTCTTTTTTCCCTCGTACCATTAGGGATTGGAATACACAACAAAGAGATTAGCTTTGGTGCTGAGCACCCTCTGCCACCCACAATTTTGTGAGTTGCAGAGTATATATGTAGATGTAGAGGGGCACCGCTGTTTCTTAAAATAGCAGCAATGTAACATAAGAGACCAATGCAATTAGAGCTTGTGTGGTTGACGCCAACGAGCTCAATATTACCCCAGATTTTCATTAATTACTGCATAAGTATATAAAATTCCTGCCTACTTTTCAAAAGGATGGATAGCATGCAAATTACGTAGATAGCCCCAATATTATTGGTAAGAATGTTTATTTGTATCAGAACGACCTGAATCGTTCACGGCTGAATTTCCTCCTGTAGCTTATTCAACAATTGATACACACCTACGAAGACAGTACTATATGTTGTAGATAGTATAACCAGGTCAGTATCCAAAGTTGAAACGGATCTAATTCAGAGAAAACTTAATTTTCTATTGCGATACGATTTTTTTTTTTTTTTTTTTAACAGCTTGTTTAATTTCCGCATACGGGTATTTATATAGTGTTCCGGTTTGATATGTGCTTGTAAAAGAATTTTATCGCTTACTAGCCTCGTACCCGCGACTTCGTACGCGTGGATTAAGAATTTTTTTGCCAGAATTAAATATAAAAAGTTGTAGGTAACGAAGGATTGGTCCCAAACAATATCGAGTCGGCATAATATGACAGGAAAGCTATCACTATATCATTCTACCGTCGAACCTGCCTCTTGAAGAGAATCAATTTTCAACATATTTCTGTCACTATTCGATAAGATCTCAAAATTTCGTGACTACAACTGTTAATCATACTGAAAAATATCCTGTGCCCTTCATACAGCTTTCCTTACAAAATTCCATCACAACGATATAGCCATTTAGTCGTCAAAACGTAACAAAAAGACAAAGAGTTACTTCCGTATTTATATTAGTATTACTGTGGTTCTCACTCACACACTGACTGCGAACAACACCTGAGGGATCATTATAAAGTAAAAAAGTGTACACCTACAAAATTGCAAGACTACCTACGATTTGCCTCGCATTGCACCCCTAACTTTCTAATATCTACAGTTTAACATTCAATCCGAATAACCTACGGCCCAGGCCTGACTCTTACGATGAAAAACAATTTTTAAAAATCTTAGCCTCCACGGAGATTTGAACCAGAGACCACGACGTTCGTAAGCAAACGCTTTAACCACTGAGCTGCCAGTCCACTACACGGAAACACCGTACGGAGACGACCACATCCAACGTGTAGATGTTATGAGACAAAATGTGTTATTTATACAGGTAATTTTTCAACCAAATGTAGACAGTATTTTTCTCCTTGTTTCAAAGGATAAGTGTGCAAAGTTTCATCGAGATCGGATGAAAACTTTGGATTTGTATGAAGAACGAACAAACCAACCAACCAACCAACAAACAAACATTCATTTTTATATATAAAGATTTAGAAGTTATGAGACAACATGTGTTATTTATACAGATAATTTTTCAACCAAATGTAGACAGTATTTTTCTCCTTGCTTCAAAGGATAAGTGTGCAAAGTTTCATCGAGATCGGATGAAAACTGTGGATTTGTATGAAGAACAAACAAACAAACATACATTCATGTTTTTATATAAAGATTACTTATCAAATCCTTTTTGAACTTCTGACCGTAAAGCTCATCGTGAAGATAAAGATGTTGATCCACAGATGTAATTCCATGCTTTGAGTAACGCACCCTTTGCGGAAGACATCAATAATTTTGCTATCGTTCAGCAAGCAATTTGATTTGATTTGTTTGCTTGTTATTCCACATCTTGAACCACCATATCTATGGAGCCCTAATAATGGGAATTAAAGCAAAACTCTAAACAGCATTTTGTGCATATTCAAATGCATTTCCTATTGTCAGTGTCATTTTGGAGCTGTAGGTTTTTATCAAGGAGAAATGGTATATTTGGCGGAAGTAATATTTTCTGGAGTTAGCGAGCTGGGAGTTGGACACGGCTTGCTGACACGAACTCGGCAGGAAGGTGTTTGTCCTCTATAGAATGCTCACTCCCTGACAGCGGACACCTCCAAGTGGATTGTTCTGGAATAGGTGACGTAAAATGCGAGGTGCCGTACAGCCATGAAACACTCATTTCGCCCTCAGAAGATCAGGAGCAGTCCAGTAGTTTACATGGGCTAAATTGTGGCAAACCGTCTCTCATAGCCTGAGCCTAACCGCATACTTTCCGTTAAGATCAGACCGCCATGCCTTTAATCAACATCAACCAGTCATTTATCTCTTTTATCGCAGGTCGGAACTAATCTTGCATAATACGCTAAAGTCTGTAAAATATCCATACAGCAAGTATTCTAATAAATAGGTAGTCCAGCAGCTAGTCGACCTTATTGTTCATAACTAGGATAGATTCTCAGCTAGACATTTAACAAGTGCTAGCCTTCCTATCCCTGTTGCTGGATGTAAACCAACTGGTGTCAATCCTGACTATATATTACTTATTATTAGTAGCTTCAAGACGCGGAACAAGTGCAGAAGACATCACTTGAAAATTCGCAAGAGGATTTGAGGAGTTTAGAAATATCCCGAAGGTTGGTCAAATTCCACTCAACATCCTTCCCCACCACAGATGCTCACCAAAACCAATCGGCAACGTCACACGATTTTGACACCGGAATCAAACCCGTTATCTGGAGTTATTGCCTGAAATTAGCTAGGCACAACGATGTAGCCTACCTTCAAATCACAGAGGAGATTTCTCTGTTTGAAGCAGTTTAGAGCGTTCGTTATTGAGCTTCTCAGCAATGTGATTTCTTATTTTTTTTTTTTTTTTTTTTTAAATTCAATTATGTACCGTATGCTTCAAGCAGTTGTTCTTAATAGCAGTGAGTGAAAATATGTTTTATGATGCTAAAATTCAATTAGTTACTACTTCTGTATATTTGGCCGTCGCAAATTTCTTTGACGCCTTCTTAAGTTACCGATAACGTTTATTTAACAATTATTTTTTTCCTCTTTTCCAGGTTATGTGTGCTCACGAATTAGATTTTATGTGAGAACCGAAAAAGAAGCGTGCATTACAACAAGCAGTCTGAAAAGTAAATGATATAAAAAAGTCTGATCAGTAACATCATGTCAATTAACTTATATATCTTCGTATCATTTTCGCTAACTGGATATCTATACCATAGGGTGGTCCTTAACATATATACAAAAAACAAAAATTGGATTTCTATAAGTCTCATGTCCTGTTTCTTTTCCTTTCCGGTCGGTAAATAACAGATTAAAATTTCAGAAAAATTACTCCACCCTTACATGTGGCTCAAGTAAAGCAAAACTCGCAATAAATACAGTGATTGGAAAATTTCAATAATTCGTTATTAATTTTTAAATTTAAAATAGCTTTAAACGTGGGAAATATTGAAATAAGTCTTAGAACAACATAATTTTTTTAAGTAGTATAATAAGTTTTTATTATCTACATTAAATAAAAGTTTAATATTTTATTGATAACAATTGCTATGATCAACCTGGAAAATGATCCCTTGATTATAAGAATTTTGCATTCTTAAATAAGTTTCAAACATCTCTCTGCTGTATCATTGAAGACTGTGAGGTTTCTAACTACTTTGAGATGATGTTGATAATCGTGAAGAGAATTCGTGATTGCAGTATCATCAAAAATAAAATAAAATGAGATTTTAAATCGTTGAAAAATGGGATGTAATTCCTTGTGTGTAAATTCTGTTATCTGCTTAAGGTCCATATTAAACTAATTGAGACAAAATTGTTCGACTTGTTTTTGCATTGCTTTGGCCGCTTTTACTTTTCACTCAGTAGGAAGAGTATCATAAATTTTTTTATCAAAGCCCTAGTTTCTTCACGAAGACACCACAGACGACCAGAAATTGTTATACGGTTGCTTGAGCATCCTATTTATCAATATATTTGTAAAAGTAGAGGTCTTTTAAAAATTCTAAGCTCTGGGATCGCATTTTGTAGGCTAAACGAGCACTGTACCAAGCATTTAGGTTCATTTTTACGATAATTATACAAATATCCTTCAGTTCTTGCAATTCCTGCCATGAAAAAGTAAATTCCTTTCGGAAAATAAATATTTTCAAGCAATACATAGCTTTTGCCGTCCATCTAGCGAAATCAATTAAGATTCTCTCTTTCTTTTCAGCAGTTCTTCTATCCATGGCCCCTAAAACAAAGACTCTTCTTTTCGGCTTTGGAAGACAAGAAACTTTTTTATCTTCTACTACACGTCATTGTCGTGAAACATCAAATAAGTCCTCCAGTTTTTCTATAAATTTCGTTTTCTTACTTTTAATTCTATCTTTTTGCTTGTTTCTGAAGTCCGTCGCAATCATCATACAAAACTCTCAATTTAGTTGAAATTCTCTGAATGGCACATATTTCTGTTTCGCGAACAACCAAACGAGCACTTTCACGCTGACTCAGTTTTACAGCTCTCATCTTATAAAATAATACTTGAAGCGCTTGTTTATTAAAAGGTAATTTACTATCTAATATTTAATTGCTTTCATTTCCTATTAAATATACACTATTACAGTTTACTTCTTAACGCCATTATAATCTAATAACCATCCACGTGCTAATAGCTTATATGAGAGCAGACACTGACCATTATGAATCGTATGGCTGTACCCGCTTCCGGCATCTAATTCCTCACAGTTGTCTATTGTGGGCTTCCATCGGTTCTACATTTGTTGGCTCATTGATCACTCCACTTCTTGCAACCATCCTAATTATGATCTGCCTCATATTCTCCAATTTGTGGTTGGAAATTAAATATTATTTTTAGTATTCTCTCTTCGACCGTTCTGATTAAATGCCTGAACCACAGTAATTGTTTTCTTTCAATACTGAAACATTACCCGACAAAAAAAAAAAAAAAAAAAAACCATATTTGATATCTAACAACTAGCGCCATCTCATGATGTCTAAGTATTGGTGATTTATTGAAGAGCTCTGTTTTACTGTGCATACTGTATTTTATTTATTAGGTACAGAACATAATACAATATTTTTTTTCTTTTCAGTTAGTGGAAAAATGGTCATTTTCACTCCCCCTGGGGTACCTTAAAAATAACGAGGTTGAAAAAATAAGGACCACCATACTGTACCACCTACAGCATATAGTACCGTCTTCGTAGGTGTGTATAATTGGTTGAATACGCTACAGGAGGAAATTCATCCGCTAGATGTCCTCAGTTACTTGTAAAACGCACGTAATTCTGTTGGATGAAATGATTCATACTCCACTAACTATAAAAACCTTTTTAAATAAACCAATGAAAAAAAAGTCGTAATCTTTTACTATCCTAGTGAGAATTGTTTCAAAATTATGTGAGCTCAGTTAGTAAAATAATAAATTTCTTCTTCTCTTTTTCTGAATAGGATGCAAACTGTTTCCTTTTTGGCTCTTTTATACGCCTTTTTTAAGTTGTTGCCAAACACTGCTTCTATCATTTTGATGGAGTTCCTTTCTACTTACTCATCTTCAGCGAAACAGATGGTATTGAAAACTCTAATACCCACTCTGTATCGACATTTATCCAATAAGCTTTTTACTACCTAATATTATAATGAGCAATTGTTGGTCATCTATGACGCCGTCTGTCACGCCATGAAATCACCCTATGACGTCACGCTTTACACCATTGTTATTGGTTATTCAAGTTATTTAATAACTTTTCTAAGCAACTGCGAATAAATTAACTGACAGAACATTGAAATAAAAGTATGTATTGCTTTTAAATCGACATAATATTTATTAGTTGCTTAGATTTATTTAATACTAACAGAGTTCCCGGCGTTGCCCGGTATGATGTAGATTGATGTGCACACACAGTGAATATTGAAGCTCATAAAAGAGGTAAGTTTTTTGGGGGATTCTACGATAACCGTGGCGCCGCATTTTGTTGATGGTATCCTATGTTACTCGATGAGTATAATTGAAGGTAATATATATATATTGATATCTCGCTTAGTTCTCGAGATATCGTACTTCAAAGTTGACGTGGTTAGGTTGAAATGCAACCTGGACCAAAAGAAAAAATCGTCATAGCGTAATTTAATAATAAATTCATATGTAACTTGGTGAAACAAATCGAAAATAAAGTATAAATGTTTTTGATATCTCGCTTAGTTCTCGAGATATTAAATCACTAGGTGGAAATGCACTATAGGTGTTTTATTTTCTTCCCAGTGTTTGTTGTTAGGTAGAAATACAGCCTGGACCAGAAGAAACGTCACCAAAAGCACAAGGAACTATAACTGATTTTTGACATATTAAATCTCGAAAACCAAGTGAGATGTCAAAAAATTTTATTCTTTCTTTTAGATTTTTTCGCCGAGTTCTATAAGATTTCATCATCAGATTTTAGCGAACGATAATGATAGAACTGCCTTTTTTTTTTTTTTTTTTTTTTTTTTTTTTTTTTTTTTTTTTTTGCACTTGTGAATTAAATTTCATGTCAGTAGCTCCATTTTTCTATACGTATTTAAACGGCTAATCCCCTGTGTAGCAGAAAAGAGATGGGGTTGGGGTTGATTTATTCCTGCAATATTTTTAGCCATATCAGGAACATTTGTACCACAATAACCACAGCGAGTCGTACTTCAATAGAAATAATGTTTCTTTCAGGAATTGTGATAAAGACAGAATCACTCATCAATAAATTACAAAAAAAAAAAAAACAAAAAATAACGCTATATCAACACTAAAGGTTTTAAACAGTTCAATTTCATGTTAAAAGCGATCAGTTGCGCATTACTTACTATTAACAGCGAGAATTTAATTCGTTTGCAAACATCAGAGATTGTAGCTGTGCGGCCAAAGACCGTAATTTCAAAAAGCAACAATTTTTTCGGAAGGTTCTTCAGTAAAGGTTTTAAACAGTTCACTTTCATGTTCATACCTGTCAAATATCCATTACTAAATATCAACGGCGAATATAATTTCACAACATCAGAGAGCTGTACGTTCAGATTTTCATTTACCGCTCCGGCGTTATATTACGTTGGAGCATAAGACTTACCAAACACTTCAATTGAGATTCTAATCTTTAAAACGGTGAATACCCCATCGAAATCGTCTCTGTAATTTCCGAGTTTTCATACTTCTAATATATCCGGTTTTCATTTTATAGATATTCGTTTTATATAAAAATATTCGTTAAAATATTGGGCCACAGATACTTAAGATAAAAGCTTTAATTTTCCCAATGTTAGTGGCAGTTTTGATAGATTGTTATTAAGACTGGCACTTGACATTACGAGGGCATGAGTAATTTAATTCTTTTTTTAAATAATTTAATTCGTTTTCTTGAGTGTTCTGTTACTGAAGTCATTACTTCGTTTTAACGAAAGTAGTTCCACACTGATCATGGTCTGTACAGCTTAGACTAAAATCATAACTTATATTACGTGGAATGACGTAAGGTGTTAAGATTTATTTTTATAATTTCCTTTGCTTTTACTGATGCCATGTTTTAGCCGCAAGTAACTATGTCAGCCATTTAATAGTGTTAGTTTCCAACTGAATAATGAATAAAAAAAAGGTTGATGGGAGAACTTGTAAAGATTTTTTTAGTTTATATCGCAATGCATTTCTACCACTAAAATGCGATGTAGTACATGTATTAATATGCGTGTGATTGAAGTAAGGTTTCTCTTGCGGTAAATTAGTACGTGGTTAGGTTGAAATGCAACCTGGATCAGGATAGCAACGAAAACATTTTGTTACAAGGCAAGGCACTTGGAACTTGATTCTGCTTTATTTTATAACCATTCTATTTATTTAAGTATTTGCTAAGAAATGTAATGCTAGAACGGCATTTTAATTATCATTTTTTTTTTTTTACTGAAATCATTACTTGGTTTGAATGAAAGAATTTCCAAATTTATCGTGATCTACGCGGCCTAAACCACAATTAAAACTAATATTACGTAGCATAACGTAAGTTGTTAAGATTTACTTTTAAAATCATTCATTTTCACTGAGGTCATTATTTCAGCCGGATGTAAGCTGTGTCAGGCTTTTAGTTAGGCTGAAACGCAACCTGGACCAAGATGACAACTGAAACTGTTTGCTACAGTACAAGGGACGAGAAATTACAGCACATTGAGATTTATTTATTTTATAACAACTCTATTTATGTTAGAAACTAAAAAGAAATTAATTGCCAGAACACTCAGTTAAACCCGAAATTTTTTAAGGGCTTTGTGGCTAGTTTTGTTTATAAAAAGAATTAATATTAAAGTATTTAGCAAGTCTTCTTGTTTAATGTCTTAACTTTGATAATACAGATATTTATTTTGTTTGTTGAGCATTCAAATTAGATCTTCAATTGATTCAATATTTGCAAAACACCTTGAAATCTGATTCTGTTAAAAGTTTCAGTCATAACTATAGGGGAAGTTCGGGAAGCGCCGGACAAGTAAAATTAATTGAAAATAAAATAAAATAAATACATTTTCTGTCTTTAGTTTATTCTTAAAATCTAAAATTAAACTGGGAATTTCTGCCATCATATTAATTGGAAGTTTCTAATCACAACAGTTTTTTCGACGAATTAAATTGAAATCACATTCGCCTTAATTTTTTTGGCAACATAAAAGTTGTCTGGTAGCCCCGGACGCCTAATTGTTTTTTTGGCCTCACAATAATAAAGGATATCTGAAGAGTCTGTATAAATATAATCTTCATGGGCCCTTTCTTTGATTCATAACACTGAATCAGTCTTTAAAATAAATAAAAATTCTGCATATATGGTGTATTCGGTCTGATTTACTTTATTTGATTCTGTAAGACTCTTTGAATAGTTTTCTTTATATTCAACGTCATTATAGTGCATTTAACTTTTTCTTTTCGCCTTTACTTTCTTGCCCGGCCTATCCATATTTTTTTATATCGTGAAGATATTAAAATCACGTCCTTTTGGATTTTTCAATCCCGCGTTGCCATGCGTTTATTTTATGCATCATATTCAATAATTTCAAACGAATTTTGACAGGTGCAACGAAATGCTTTTGCCAGGAACAAAACACACACTGTTGTGAAACTCATTGGGCGTCCTAGCCACATTACAGTTGCATTCGTTTTTACACTAAGGTTACAATAAAGTTTCAAGGACGCAGGTTGCTTGGCTTGTTAGACCTTTAAACTTTCGGGGTTACCCGCAGGTTGCGGCTACCCGACCTTCCCCATACTACTCTTAGTGAAAATTGCGACACCAAGACAGGTGGTGGCAATGAAATTTACTCCGAAGATTAGGCACATGACAATACACAAATCATTAGAATTACAAAACTGTCGTGTGAATTCAGTACGTTGTGAAACCACCGCCTACAATCAGAGCCCTAGACGCAATAGCATGAAATGAGGTTTGTAAATGCGTCCACAAAGCATTGACAGTAGTAGCAGGAGGACCAACCATATCCCACAGATTTTCGAATGGCGACATATCAGGGGAACGTGCCGGCCAGGGAAGCGGTGGTACCAGTTGTTTTTCGAAGAGGGTTTGCACATACCTAGCCACATGTGGCCAGGCATTGTCCTGCTGAAATTAAACATCTGGAGCTTGCTGCAGGAGAGACAGTGCGTCGGGCCAATGCTTTCGGCTCAACTGCATTCACCACGATAGCATCTAACATTTGCGCTTCTGTCACTGAAGGAGACGTTAAAGCGGTACTCGTCCAAAAACACCACATTTTACCGTTCAACATGTGTGTGACGACGAGCCCATTGTGCTCTGAGGCGTTGGTGGTTTCTGGTCAATGGAAGCCGAGCCATGGAGCTTCTATTATACAAATCCAGCACTCAGCAGACGACATCAAACTGTCGCCGCATACATGGACTCAACAGTAGCAATGCTCCAAGGTCAAGCCAACACTGTGGACGAATTGTTATGTCATTTACGACCGCGTGGACAAGATGACCGGAATCCCGCGCTCTGGTCACATTGATCCATTACCCACTTGTTGCTGTGCACGACCACTGGTTCCACATTTACATTACTGTAGTTAGTACGTACCCTGTACGAGCGTCAGTGTCACGTTATGATAAACCCGTTTCCCGGAGACAAATTATATTGACAATTGCGAACTCACTCACACGTTAATATTGCGTCCTTTCATGTCAACAAGGTATAACGGCACTTTCTCACATGTTTCTTTTCCTTTTCACGCCTGTGCACCGAATGAACGTGACGCTGCTGGACTTACATGCACACCATCTCTCAGCAATCTTAATCTCTTATTATGGTTCCACTGTACTACATACTAAGGGTGGGGCCGGGTGTGCGCGTGGGAACCACAGAGAGGCTGGTGCTGTACGGCCAGGTTTTGGAAGGGTCTTCGACCTTGTTCGTGCCCGGCGCTGCACCCGCGCTGCTCCCCGTTTGCACCCTTGCTTCACCACCCCTCCTTTAATGGTGAGTGATTCGAAAGAGCCAAATTGCGGGGGCGTAGTGAAGTAGCAAGGTAGATTGGTGTGGTTGAGGTAGCAGATGAAGGGCTTCATCCCGGTCGGTGTACTAAACATCTGCACTCACTCGTGCGCCTCTCACTACCCTATTATGAGTAATTTAAAATATTGACGTTGACCATTTCCTTGGCAACTACTAGCTGATTGAGATGCTCAGCAGCAGAACTCAGCTATGAAGAGACTGGGAAACAAAAGCCAGACCCGGACTAGGCAAGTCCAGAATGACCACATTAATACTGGGACCAAACAAAAAATGAATTGGAAAGAAATGTGCAAAGCGGTAGAACTTCCGCATACTCTTGGACTAAAGTTTACCCATATGACTCTGACAAGGCAAAGGAACCGGCTTTTGAATTCACGTTAATACATGAGGGACATTCCTACTCCATAGACAGCTACAAATAATTTTGTTGTTTTGCTGCCATTTCCATCTGAATCTTAATATTAAACTACAGTACATTTTGTTCTTAATATTCAGATTAAGTAATGAATCCAGATTACGTAATAATTTTAAAATTTTATCATTACAATTTATTTAATTAAACGCTAAAAGAATTGCTGATCTTCACCTAGATATGTCCACGCAACAATTTGATTTATTTTCTAGAAATATCATTTAGAAGTGTCACACTTCTATCATTATTTATATATAAATTTCAGACGAAAAGTTGAGAACTCGGTCTTCAAGTTGAGCCGGAACAAAGAGTTAACAGACGCTAAGACGCTATGGAGTATCATCTACACAATATCAAACAAGCTCAAGGAACAATTGTTTCATTATAAAGTTCTGTTATTATTCTACTTTAATCTATCAGTACTAGATCACTTATCGGTGTACCTTAGCTGATTTCATTGCATTTTTTATTTCAGTTGCTCCATGTTTAACTTCTGCTTTTGTAACATTGTTTTTCAGGTCACTCTCATCAATGCTTTTCAGTGATTCCAATATTGGCATGCAGTTTCCAAATTCTGAAACAGGAATATAAAGCATCTGGTAACATTTAATTTCATGGTTGAAGTTTTGTTTAAGTAAGTTAAAGAATAAACTACCAGGAACCGAGTAACATTAACAAAAAATATGCATTACGTAGATAAAACCTCTTATCTTTTGGTAAATTTGTTAAAATAAATATTTCTATATTCACAGTAAAGGACTGCAACAGATCTGAAAAGAAACTCTACCTTGATTTAATGTAAGACCGATATCGTACATGTTTCATAATTGTCGAAAATACTGTAATTGAAGTGATTTTAGATATTTGGAATTTACTACTTCACCATACCAATAAGGTATTACGCCCGTCTTTACCATCGCTTCTCTTTGCCGGAATAGGCGTGATCTGGTGGCTCAGTAGTTAAGGCGTCTCACTACAGATCGAAAGGTCCTCGGTTCGAATCCCGCAAAGTTTATCAAAGGTTCTTAAACCTGGCATTTACCTCTGGCATAGCTTGCTGTGCAGTGTGATATATCCATAATGATTCTGCGGTTGGGATTCCATGTTAAACTAGCGGTACTGTATTCCCGGTAGGATTATTATGATAGGTTAGGGTAGCAACGAAAAGAGGCGCATTCGCAGGAAATCGAAAATTGTCTTTAAACAAACAACTGAGAAACAATCATGTAGCATTTACCACGCAAATGACCATATAACTGCTAAATGCTATGGCCAAACGACCTTATTTCAAAGCTCGAGTATATGTTTCTGAGAAATAATTTTTTTTAAGAATCTATTAGTGGTGTTAATTTATTTTTTATAATTAGATAATTTGTTAAATTAGTTTCTTCTTGTTAGCATTTTATTTACGTCTATTATTTTTAATTTGTAACCTCCATAACAGCCTTCTGAAACACAATGAAAACTTTAAATATTAGCTCTTTATCAGAACTTAGTTACTGCAATGGTGCTGTTTAAATTTGTTTAAACTACTTACACGTATTTCTAAATATATTCGGGAATGCTGACGGCAGCGGGGTTATTAAATATCTATAATTTGACTGTACAAATCCCTTCAAGCGAGTGAATGAATACATTATTTGATCCTACGATAATGTAAGAAAAAATACTATAGTCAAATTACGTAATAAAATATCTTCACTAATTTACAACAACTGTAAAGTTCAATCATTACGATTGAATGATATTAGCGGGGGATTATTTTTTAAATTCAGTAGCTTCTAAGCACATCAAAAACGACATGTTAAAATCAATGTTCTGGCAAGTCAATTCTACGTAGTTGCTTAACAAATCAGGAGTGTTATTAAACACGCCCATAAACCTGATTTTTAATATTGCACATAGTTAGGTGGTACAGCGATACAGTTGGAACTATCTACATGTGGCCGAAATAATGTCAGTAATATGGCGTTAGACAAAGAAAAGCAAATTCAAAACAAATTTTAATAGCTTATACTACGAAACATTAATTTTAATCCAGGTCCAGGTCGTATAGATAGCGATAATTGTGCATCTACCTTAACTCGGAGGAAGTAATGACTTTATTAGCATGGCGTTCATGAAAACAACTTAAATTATTAAAAAGAACTTAAATTGGTCATACCTGCTGTGATGATGAATGCTAGTTATCATGGCCCACGATAAATTTGAATGAAATAAGAACCCCTGATAATATCACTGCTCGAAAATGAAAGCATATAACTTATATATCTGTGAACACATATAGCGAAACATATACATCGAACAAATGCAAATAAACAAAATAAACTAATAATTAATATACTCATTTAGCGAAACATTTACTTTTTTCAGCGTTCTGGCACTTCATATTTTCGCAACTGTTTAACTGAAGATAAATAACGCTAATAACCTCGATTTTATGATAGCATCTCTGGCCGTAGTTACTCCTGTAGCATTAGGTCAGCGTCGGGGAAACAATGACACACAGGCTCCATGACCAAAGAAGTCTTTCATAAGTATTGATTGTAATTATACGGAAGAATCTTCGTCTCAGTTTATCGCATACGTGTTACATTTGCGATAATATTGCGAGCTATTTTTGCTGTATTTATGTTTGCTTGGTTGAGTAGGTGCTCACCATATCCATTATAACAGTCACGAACATCAACAAGACACCTATTTCCTGATGGCCACTTCATATACTTCAGCCGCGGCCACAACCTGTTGCCATTGGAGATTACCACAGAGCAGTAACCACCGATGAGGAAACTACAGACAACGGTCCGAGAGATGATGCCAATGTGGGAGTCACTGAAAACAACTGTCAATCACAATCTGATGGCAACGGTTCACACATCATACAAAGCACCCTCAATGACATGCGGGGGATTCTGGAATTATTTTACAGGTACTGGCTATAGGTGTTAACCAATTACCGAATTCCATCATCTCAGCGATGAATAAAGAACAATCCGCCGCAAAAACGACCAACGAGGATGGCGACACAGCATTGTCGCGGTAGCTGATTTTTGTATAGATTTTAGTATAGGGTTTAGCGGTAATGAAGGCGGAGTGCTTCCAAGCCAACGCAGTAGTGTGCAAATTACACCGCTCATATACGACACCAGGCTCAAGGCCGCTGATCTTGCGGTCCGTACTGTGGGAAACTCAGCCAACACGGCTAGTACACGAGGCTTACACACTATGAGCACGTGAACCACACGCGTGTTCATAGTGACAAACAGCCAATGAGAGGAAGGCTTTCCCCACCTTCCGGAATCGAGGGCGCCTTTTTGCGCGCACGATTCGCGCGGTCCGGGATGTGAAATTTCGTGGGGCAGACATGTTACCATCCAATTAGGCCGTTTTAGGCATTTTTCCTATCATTCTCCCTCTGCTGGCTTGGAATGCATACTGCATTAATCGGATCCTATGGTCCATTATTCCAATATCGGGAAACACCGATTTCATGTACCAGCAACTTGTAACTGTACCACACGGCCGCTTTCACAATAAATCAAGTAGCCACAACTCTTCGTATCATTTCAAGGAGCCCTACATCCTGATTTTATGCAAATTAAGTCTCTGTGCATGTACTTTTCCTAGCCAGGAGCTTACAGATGCCGACTGGAAACCCGAAGTACCTCAGCCGAGCAGTAAGTAGACGCTAGGGCGGACTCACAGTGGGTAAGTTCGGCTCTCGCTCGGCCAACACGCGACATACCCACATAAAATTGGTGTCAGATGTGGGGTTTCAATTACCGCATACTAACTTGGAACAAAGTTCCACTTAGCATAGCAGAGGAAGAAATTATTTCTCTCGCTATACCTAACACAGAGGACTAGTTAATCACAGAGGGAGTGATAGGCAAGAGAAGGATCAAGAAAGAAGAAGACGTTCCGGAATCATTTGGTGAGCGACGCAGATTCGCCATCGCGGGCGGCAGAGCGACCTGGGCGCAGCAGAAAAGATCGCGACTCGAGAAGGGACGGCGGCATCCGCTAGAGGCGCTGACCGGGCCGGCGCGCATCGCAAAGCAGCCACGGCGCGCATTGCAGAGCAGCTACGGCAATTGCAGCAAAAAGTGAGTAAAGTAAAAAACAGTGCATAACAAGTGTTCAAAATGCCCACCGACAAGCTAGCGAGTGCGGAAAGTGTGCGTGAATCAAGTAGTGTGAAAATTTCAGTCACAGATGCACTAAAATTAATTCCCTACAATTTTAGCGGAGATAAATCAGAACTGAGATCCTTTATTGATAATGTGTCGACAGCTTTCTCTTAGTAGCTGTAGAGGAGCATGATGTATTGTTACAGTTTGTCAAAAGCAAAATAGTTTCGAACGCAAGGTCAAAAATTCTTGTCAGAGACCAGACAAAAGATTGGCCTTCGATCAAAGCTATTTTGATAGAAAATTACGGGGAGCAGAGATCCTTGGATTACTACGCATATCAATTATTCTTGGCTAAGCAGAAAAGTAACGAAACAA
>JARYHS010013631.1:189618342-189706262 GCA_031002005.1 Vandiemenella viatica | reverse complement strand
ATCGTATGGTGTGGTTATAAATCAGGTGACCACTATGACACTCCTACGGCAAAAGAGTAACAAGTTCCTAGCAACATACGCCTGGTTAGCTATTAAATACAATTTATTGTCCTTCGATAACAGAAAGAGGGACTGAAAACTTTAGCTACCTCCTTGCTACGGCTCCTAGTAGCTGCGATATACATTTTTTATATTTACGCCCCTAAAAGGGTAGGAATGAAAAAATTATTATAATATCACTTTCTATCGAATAACTATATCATACAGTAGTGTGTTCCTCGTTTAGAGTCAATACAGAAATTTCGAAATTCACATTAAAACTACGTTAGTGGCCAGTAAAGCAGGTTGCCCATTTTTTTCGACGAAATTTAGTATGCTTCATTCGATGGAGCTTTTTACGAATCGGATAATACATATGTATTGAAAGCACCATATTTTGAAAATTTTCGGCGATCGTCAATGAGATACCAAGTTCCGAGATCGATAGTTGAGAAGAAAGTGTTATTACACCCGTCATGAAAATACCTTTTTAAATTTTTTACACCTCAAGGCTATCAGGCTAGTTGACTGTGCGACAAATCATTGCTTCCCTTTTCCGGTACACATACGCTTAAACTATAAATGCGTATGCTGAATAGAACCATTTCCGTCTTACGCAAATGCCAGTCATGAACAAGCAAGAATATTCTTTCGGAATTTTTGGAAAGTGTAGATAAAAATACTGGCAAACCGCATCCAATATCACAGGGTGTACAAGTATGACATTATAAATGTCATTCCAGCAGGTTCAAAATAGGGGGGGGGGAGGGAAGGGATCCGGCAAAATCTTATTTAAGGGAAGCGGGGAATCGATAAAAATCTGACGTTAACATTTTCTTCTTCAGATTTCAACCCTTCTAAGAGCAGTAGATAAAATAAATCTTCAAAACTACGACGTCAAAGTCACGTTAGGGAAATGGGGATCCAACCAAACACACCAAGGGAGAGGGTGGCTTCCAAATTTAAGAAAAAACGCCTCCTGTAAATAATGGATGCCCCCTTCGTGCACCATGTGGGAGCCAATGGACATTACTGCCAAACATGAAAAAGTGAGAAACAATCTACCTGTCTCTCTGTCTCTCCCATACATAGATCCAACTAAGACTAAGTGAACAATATCAATATAAGAAAACTGTTAGCGATTGCTAGTGGATCATACTTAGCAGGGGGGGGGGGGGGGGGGGGGGCCGATTGGCATGCGCAGAATGAGTTCAAATTTCTTGCTCTGCGCATGACGTCACCATAGGAGCACTGTGTGTTGCCGGACCATGTAAGTATATGGTCGCGTACTGTATTGTGATCGTGATTTTCTTTATAACTTGCTGTAAATTGTATGAACACGCCTGAATGCGCTGTCGCTGGCTGTACAACTTACAGCAGAAAGGTATCACTTATCATCCTTTCCAAAGGACCTACTGCTAACGAAAATATGGATTCAAAAATGGTATCGTAAGAACGATTTCTGTACAATAAGAGCAACTGTTTGTTCGCAACATTTTGTAGTAGAAGATTGTTCAAAAATTAATTGATTTAGTTAATGGTGAAATGGAAGTGTGCTCCAAGCCCACAAAGTTTTACTTGTCAGTTAAAGGAATGGAGCGCACTCAGAGGGTATTTTTGGCATTGCAATTGTTTTCTAACACCACAGCACAAGCAATAACTATTTCATGCCAGAAGAAGAACTCGTTGATAATTTTATCCAGCTTGTCAACGAGTTATTCGACATTATGAGTCGTAGAGTACAGTCTTACGACAAGCCGTTAGCATGTAGATATGGTGTTCACCATGATATTCAAGAAAGTATTTTGAGACAGATGCATGAATGCTGTGGAAAAATTTAAGTGGGTAGATCAAAGCAGCTATTACCTTTCCAGACAGGATGTATGAAAACCATTCGATCCATTTTTGGTCTATACTCCGAACTCCATAGCTTAAAAGTAAAATAAATTTTGACAGCTCGCCTGAATCAAGATTGTTTAGAGAATTTTTTTTCTCTTAGATATTACCTGATATTTCTGAACCACTGGCTCTGATTGAAGGTGATTATGACCTTCAACATGTTAATATTTCATTCAAAATCAGACTTCATTTACAGAAGGGCCTCACTGCTCAATAGAAAGCTTTCGTTATATTGCTGAATACATTGCTCACCGCGGAAGAAAATTTTGTGCCACCACAGGAACACTTACATCGCTGATGTGTCTGCCTGCATCTACTTCAAAATTTGAAGGATGGATAGAAGCACTATGTCGGGAAAGCCTTATTGTACAATCTGATGACTGACTGGTTAAATAAAATGTCACAAATTGCACTAATTTTTTATCGATGTGAATGGTTGTGATTTTATGTCGCAAGAAAAGAATATTGTTAAAATAATTTGTGCGAAAATAATTGAAAATATCCAGAGGTACAAGTAAAAGTTATAAAAATTTACGTTAGGAAAAAATATTTATTTGTTTACGCAACCTGAACGCAAAACTGAAAAAGCAAAAGGTGGCCGTGGCATATAGGAGGAAATGTTATCAGTACATCTCATCGTCCGTTCCAAATAAGGAGAAAAACTAACACAAGAAGGTAAGTGAATCTTACTATCAAATACTTAAAAATTTTCCTTGAATTAATTGCTTTGGAATCCGTAAGGTGATTAGTTTTGAACAGCAGCGCGCTTCGCACATTTTCCACTTGCATTCATTGTTTGAGTTTGCTCCTACAGTGACGTCATTTCAACAGCCAATCACCGCTTGATTCGCTTCGGGCCCTACCTTTACTAGAATTACCTTGATACTTAGGGCCTTATTACACTAGGCGACTTGGCAGCGCAACCAGCCGCGCCACTGGTGGCGCTGCTCGTCGCTGGGCATTGAGTCTTATGGAGCTTATTACACTAGGGCAGCCAGTGGCGCCGCCAGAAACTGGCGGCCGGCTGGCTGCCGTGCCCCGCGACCAGGCCGGCAGCCACTGGCGGCTCTGCTCGTCGCTGGGCATTGAGTCTTATGGAGCATATTACACTAGGGCAGCCAGTGGCGCCGCCAGAAACTGGCGGCCGCGCCCGGCCACCGCCGGCAACCACTGGTGGCGGAGAGTCGTGGCGGGGCATTGTATCTTACGTAGCTTATTACACTAGGCCGCCAGGCGGCGCCACCAGACTCGCCACCACGCGTTCAGTCTACTGTTCATATGCCCCCTTCCTACTTTACAATTTTAAAATTGCAGAGATACAGAGTGTCAGGTTTGGTGAGACAACTAGGGACAGTCATCCTGTGATTGGAGGGAATGAATCAGAGGAGATTATAAATGACGAAATTACAAAATTTGAAATAAATTCTCAGGAGATTGCGAAGTAACTCAGAAAGCTAAAACTGGTGTAACTGGTGTAGGTAATATTACTACAGATTTATTAAAGATTGCGGGATAGTATATTGTACCTTACCTTAAAATTTTGTTTAAAATGAGTTTGGAGACTTGCTGCTTACCAAAGGATTGGAAAAGACCGATAGTAGTAACAGTTCATAAAGGAAGGGTTAAAAATATGGTGAAAATTCCTGGCCAATTAGTTTGTCATCAGTGAGGGGCAGAATGATTGAGAGATTGATATGCAACTATATCAGAAATGTCTGGGAAGAACGAAACTAGTTTTCAGATCGACAACATAGCTTTAGGCAAGGATATTCATTTGAATCTCAGATAGTGGGCTATATGCAAGATAATTTAAATGAATTTGAAATGGGAGGCCAAGTTGGTAGTGTGGCACTAGATCTTTCTAAGGCATTTGACAGAGTGAGTCATAAAATGGTTTTTAAATAAACTGAAATGTATTGAATTGGATGATAAAGTTACTTGCTGGGCACAGGAATTCTTAAAAGTCAGAAAGCAAATGGTTAGAATAGGAAATACATTATCAACAGAAGTGGAAGTAAATATGGGAGTTGCTGTTCATTTGTTCTAATGGATGACTGTGTTACAGTCAGAATCTAGGTATTTTGCAAATGATGCAATGGTATACAATAGGATAAAAACAGGTGAAGACTGATCAGTTGCAGGATGATCTGAATAGAATATCTAAATGGGTAGGTCAGCATGGAATGAAGATAAATGCCAAGAAGAGTCGGCTTATAAGATACAAATATAAATAGATCTAAAGGTTAATTATGATTACAGAGTGAGGTCAGATATGCTTGATAAAGTGTAAATTCTTTGCATAACGTTTGATAACAAACTCAATTGGGCAGGTGGTAGAAAAAGGTTACAAAATCCTTCATTTACTGGAGAGGGTGATGAGAGGATGTAACAGAGAAGTTAGGGAGTTGGGTTACAAACCTTTGATCAGATCATTTGTTGAATATGGTGGTGTAGTTTGGAACCACATTTTGGAGATCAAATACGGGAGTTGGAAGGTGTGCAAAGAAGAGCAGCTAGATTTGTTTGTGGAAATTATCGCAGGACCCAGTCAGTAACTGATATGATACAGGAGCTGGATTGGGACTCATTGGAGGAAAGGAGGAGGGTGAAGAGAGTGCTGTAAATGTGCAAATTGCTACCGGAGTGTTAGCTCCATCGAAATTAAACTGTATTCAGACAACAACAAGTTTTTTATTACTTAAGAATGTCTAAATCGTCTTTCTTTTAATCATTGTACTTAGTAAAGGTTGATATTACCGATACGAAATTGAGAAATTCTTCTTGCTTTACCCCTTTGTCTTCTCTACACTTTCACTTCCACTCATTTCCACAGTGACATTCTGTAGTTCACTGGACATATTCAACTACACAATTCTCATACAATGCGAGGATAAAAGCAAAGTGACTGCTCGGTTGTGCTCGGCAATACCAGAATCCTGGTTGCGTCGCCAACAGACACCAGTGCCGCGGCTGGTTGCGCCGCCAAGTCGCCTAGTGTAATAGGGCCCTAAGTGTTCGGTGTTGGTGCTTCTCCAACAATACTACTTTGTTCCTGTACCGTTGCACATCATTGTAAAAACAATCGGCACCGTATATGTGACTTCTTTGAAGTGTATAAATCCCGCTTCTTACAGTTACTTCAGTTCTATCATAGCTGTGCTCTGAAGAGGTCTGAAAACTGTCTTGATATTTTCCATTACAATTAGCAGACTTTTATTTCTTCAAGATGGACAAATTCCTTGAACGGAGTGTTCCGACTATGAGTGCAGCTGATGAAAGCATTGAATATCAAAGAAGGAAACAAAAGTTAATGAAGCGGAAATATAGTGATAATTACTTATCCTATGGGTTTTCTTGGTGTGGTGAAAAAACGTGCCCTATCCCCGAGTATGTGGTGAGTATGTGGTGAAAAACTCAGCAACGCTGCAATGGTTCCAAGTAAATTAAAATGACGTTTGTCAACAAAACATTATTCTCTGCCAAACAAAGATGTCAATTCATTTTCGTAGGTTGTTGGAAAATAAGAAAAAAACAAAGAACTTTCGTGACCGCTACAGTACGTGTTTCTGAAAAACTACAGGAAGCTAGTTATGAGGCAGCCGAATTTTTAGTAAAGGCCAAGAAGACATACAATAGGTGAAACTCTGTTAAAGCCTGTTTGTAAAGAGATGGTGAGAATTGTTCTGAGTTTAGAATCTGCTACTGAAATTTCAAAAATTCCTCTTTCTGCTGACACAATCAGTCGCTGAGTTATTGATATGTCTCGTGATACTGAAGACATGAGGAAGAAAATCAACAACAGTCAGAAGTTCTCAGGATCGACGAGTCCACAGTTATTAGTTTCCATGCAACAACTTCTGGCTTACATTCGCTACATTGATGGAAATGTAATTGTAAGTAATTACTTCTTTTGCAAAGAACTTCCAGACCATACTATCGGTGAAGAAATATTTCGTTTGACTGATGAATATTTGCGCATTAATTAATTAAGATGGAAGGTTACTGTATGTACAGATGGAGCAGATGCTATGATAGGCCTAGTGAAAGGATTTGCAGCTGAAGTACGCGAAGTAAATCCCAACGTACGATGTGATCATTGTCTGATTCACCGCGAAGCCGTTGTTGCTAAGTCTCTGCCACCTTCTCTGAAAGATGTGCTGGACGAAGTAGTAAAACTTGCGAACTTCATAAAATCGCGGCCCCTAAATTTGAGACTATTTTCCGTTTTATGTCAGGAAATTGGTTCGGAACACACTACATTCCTGCTACATACAGAAATACGTTGGCTGTCACGAGGAATTGTGTTGACGCGAATATTTGAACTTAGAGAAGACGTCCATGTATTTTTGACTGTTAAAAGTCACAAGTACGCGGATTTATTCGCAGATGGCGAATAAGGTATGTAAGTTGGCATATCTTTCCGACATTTTTGTACACATCGAATGAGATGAACATCAAAATGCAAGGTAGGAACGAAAATATTCTTGTTAGTATGGATAATAAATAGGAAATGCAAAATAGCAAAAGAAAAATGGCTACAAGAAAAGTGTGAAGAAGTAGAAAAGGAATTGGTCGTAGGAAAAGCATATAGAAAGATCAAACAGAATTTTGTAGAAATGAAGAAAAGAGGTATCAACATTAAAACTGCCGATGGGAAACCTCTTTTAAGTTCAGAAGATAGAGCTAACCGATGGAAGGAATACATTGAGAAACTGTATGTTGGGGACGACCTGAACAATAGTGTATTGGAAAAGGAAGGCGATGTCGACATACATGACTTAGGAGATCCTGTTTTGAGGACAGAATTTAATAAAGCTCTGAATGACTTGAAAGCAAATAAGCCAGTTGGAATTGATGAGATCCCTGCAGAACTTCTTAAATCCCTAGGAGAGGAAGGAATCGAAAGATTATTCAAGCTGATATCAAAAAGTTATGAAACATGAGAAATTCCAACTGATTTTAATAAAAATATCATCTTCACACTTCCAAAGAAAGCACAAGCCGACAAATGTGAGAATTATCGCACCATTAGTCTAACATCACATGCTTCAAAATTAACTGACTAGAATAATATACAGAAGGATGGAAAGGGTAGTAGAAGAGATAGTAGGTGAAGATCAGTTTGGGTTTAGGAAAAATCGGGTACAAGGGAAGCAATTCTGTCTTTAAGATTAATACTTGAAGGGCGGATCAAGAAAAACAAAGATACTTTTATGGCATTTGATTGATTTAGAAAAAGCTTTTGATAATGTTAGGTGGGACAAGATGTTCAAAATTTTAAAGAAGTCAGGTCTAAAGTATCGAGATAGAAGAATACTCTATAAACTATATAAGAATCAAGTGGCTGTAATAAAAGTAGAGAATCACGAGAGACATGCATCAGTTAAAAAGGGTGTGAGACAAGGTTGTAGTCTATCCCCGTTAATATTCAACTTGTATGTAGAAGAAGCAATGAAGAAAGTCAAAGAAAAATTTCCATGTGGCATAAGTTTTCAGGGAGAAAAAATCAGTATGCTACGATTTGCTGATGACATTGTCTTGTTAGCAGAGAGGGCTGAGGATATTGAGAAGTTATTGAATGGCATGAACAAAATACTGAAGGAAGATTTTGGACTGAATATAAATCAAAGTAAGACAAAAGTGATGAAATGTAGCAGAAATGATACCAATACTAGCAGATTAAATATAAAATAGGATCGGATGCAATAGGAGAAGTAGAGTGAGTTCTGTTACTTGGGAAGCAAAATTACAACCGATGGCCGAAGCAGGAATGATGTTAAAAGCAGAATAGCACTAGCAAAAAGAGCCTTCATGAAAAAGAGAAACCTTTTTAGTTTCAAATATTGATCTAGGAATTAGAAAGAACATTTTTAAAACTCTATGTGTGGAGCACAGTACTTTACGGTAGCGAAACATGGACTTTAGGAATACTGGAAAGAAAGAAACTTGAAGGATTTGAAATGTGGTGCTACAGAAGAATGCTGAAAATTAGGTGGACAGACAAAGTAAGAAATGAACGAGTTTTGGAAATGATGGGTGAGAAAAGAAGTTTATGGAAGAAGCTTACAGGAAGAAGAGACAGGCTGGTAGGTCATATTTTGAGACATGCTGGATTGGTTAATTTGTTAGTGGAGGGAACAGTCGAAGGTAAGAACTGTAGAGGAAAACAGATTAGAATATATGAAGCAGATAACTTGAGGACGTGGGTTGTAGTATGTAGAAATGGAGAGGTTAGCACAGGATAGGAAGGGATGGAGGATTGCATCAAACCAGTGACAACAGCAAAAAAATAAAAAAAAAATGGAAAAGATTAAGGGATTTGAGAACAAGCTGGATTTGTGGTTCAGAGGATTGAAAATGGCTCGTGTGAGATTTTCCCGACTGTATGGTCACTTGATGACGGTAATAAAAT
Organism: Vandiemenella viatica; assembly: GCA_031002005.1. Lineage (NCBI taxonomy): Eukaryota > Metazoa > Arthropoda > Insecta > Orthoptera > Morabidae > Vandiemenella > Vandiemenella viatica. Next base: position 189,697,912 of record JARYHS010013631.1, on the reverse strand, counting down.
GGTGATGGACTTAATTAAAGAACATTTAGAAGGCTTGCAGCAGAGATTCAAAAAGTACTTTGGAGAAAGTGTTGAAGATTTCGAGGGTTCGTGATCCATTCGTTACAAATTCGGAACATCTTCCAATAAATATTCAAGAGGAACTCACAGATTTAAAAGCTGACAGAACTTTGAAATTAATGCTTCTCGAAGTTCCTTTAGATTCGTTTTGGCTAACAATAAGGAATGAATATCCGGATATCTCCGACATGGCAGTTAATGTTTTTATTGCCATTTTCAACTACATATTTATGCGAATTGGGCTTCTCGACGTTGACTGAGATTAAAACATCCAAAAGGGAAAGACTCAAATCCGTCGATGAAGAAATGAGGCTTGCATTGCCAACGATTTCGTGACGAATCAGCCATCTGTGTGCAGTTAAGCAGGCACAGGTGTCACATTGAAGGTATGTGTACAATTATTTACTTTAAAAGTAATATAAAACTGCCAGATTATTAATTTTATGCATCCACTGTAGCTACAATTTTTTTCTTGTTAGGAGGCTGTATACGCAAAAATATTCGTGTTGTGAGGACCAGTTTCTTTTTTTATTTATTTGTTTATTTTTTTTAAATCGATTATCCATCCGGTAAGGTGTGCCGCGAGATTAATGGAGAACCTTATGGTGTGCCGCGAGATAGAAAAGGTTGCGGACCACTGCTTTAGGCAATCATATTCATGTGAATCGCAGATAATGGGCTATATGCAAGATATTTCAAATGAATTGGAAATGGGAGGCCAAGTTGATACTGTGGCACTAGATCTTTTTAAGGCATTTGACCAAGTGAGCCATAAAATGGTTTTAAATAAACTGAAAAGTATTGAATTGGATGAAAAAGTTACTTTCTGGGTATAGGGATTCTTAAAAGTCAGAAAGCAAAAGGGTAAGAGTAGGAAATACATTATCAAAAGAAGTGGAAGTAAATATGGGAGTTGCTGTTCATTATTCTAATGAAGAATCTAGGTACTGTATTTTGCAAATGATACAATGGTATACAATAGGATCAAAACAGGTGAAGACTGAACAGCTGCAGGGTGATCTGGATAGAATATCTAAATGGGTAGGTCAGCATGGAATGGAGATAAATGCCAAGAAGAGTCGGCTTATAAGGTACATAGGTAAATAGATCTAAAGGTTAATTATGATTACAGAGTGGGGTCAGATTTGCTTGATAAAGTGTAAATTCTTTGCATAACGTTTGATAACAAACTTCATTGGGCTGGTGGTAGAAAAAGGTTACAAAATCCTTCATTTACTGGAGAGGGTGATGAGAGGATGTAACAGAGAAGTTAGGGAGTTGAGTTACAAACCTTTGATCAGATCATTTGTTGACTATAGTGGTGTAGTTTGGGACCACATTTTGGAGATGAAATACAGGAGTTGGAAGGTGTGCAAAGAAGAGCAGCTAGATTTGTTTGTGGAAATTATCACAGGACCCAGTCAGTAACTGATATGATACAGGAGCTGGATTGGGACTCATTGGAGCAAAGGAGGAGGGTGAAGAGAGTGCTGGAAATGTGCAGGGCATATGTTGGTAATGGGGCTTGCAGGGAAATTAGTAAAAGAATAAGGAATAGTGCATGGAAGGAGAAAGGTGACCATGACCACAAGCTTGGGCTCGATTTCTTGCGTAAGGGAGTGGAAAAATTTTCTTTTGTTGGTAAGGGCGTCAGGAATCGGAACAAATTACCAAGTGTAGTGATGAAATATATATATATATTTAAAAAAAATCGCTTAAGAATTTTAAAATTTATAAATCGGAAAAGTAAATGGGGGAGGAATTTAACATTCCAGCTATAAAAAAATAGTTAAATATATACATAGAGGGGAAATTAGATGATTAGGGAAATTACTGCCGGAGTGTTAGCTCCATCGCAATTAAATTAATAATTAATTAAAAATAATTAAAATGATAAAGGGAAGGCGAAGGGAGAGAAAGATGTATGTACATCATATTCTATTACTAAGAGAATCTATACTCTTTTTGATGAACTGTTTTCAGACGACGACAAGTTTTTTTAATTACTTAAGAATGTCTAAATCGTCTTTCTTTTAATTATTGTACCTACTTAGTGAAGGTTGATATTACCGGGAAAGATACGAAAGTGAGAAATGCTTCTTGCTTTACCCCTATGTCTTCGCTACACTTTCACTTCCCCTCATTTCCACAGTTTAGTTCACTGGACATATTCAGCTACACAATTCGCGTACAGTGCGAGCTTAACAGCAAAGAGACTGCATGGCTGTGCGCCACCAGATTCCTGGTTGCGTCGCCAACAGACACCAGTGGCGGGCTGGTTGCGCCGCCAAGTCGCCTAGTGTAATAAGGCCCTTAGGAAGTAAAGAGCAACTGAGTTGCGTAGTAAACGAGAAACAGTATCATTCAGTGATATTTATTAGTGTTGTATCGTGCAAGACTGATTATAGAATAAATATGAATTAGACTTCTCCCTTGTTTAACCTATCTCCTAATTTAGTCAATATTTGATCATGAGTTTTATAGAATAAGACAAAAGAAAAGTTAAGGAGATGATTAACTTAAGTCAGGTTAAAATTAACGATAAAGCAGCAAAGGCAGAAATAATATTAGTGTTAAATGTAATTTTAAGCGATATTGACAAAACAAAAAAAATAAAAATCGCTGTTTTTTCGATTATGTTTGAGCAACTGCAGAGAACAAAACACTCCGTTAAACCTGTCATTTTTGATGGGCTTTGAGGCTAATTAAGAATGAAAAGTAAGATGAAATTACTACAATATTTGACGTTTACATGTACCTTTCTTGGATAACAAAGATTTTCACTATATCTGTTTTTGAGAGCACAATCCGGCTGATCAATATAAAAAAGGTGCGGCTTATCCATGACTTTTGAATGTTCTCCACATATCTGTCCTGCAAAGTCTACTGATTCGCTGGATTTTGCTAGATTTCCAAAATCTCCAATTACCAATGCTATTAAAAAAAAAAAAAACATGAAAAGTTAATAAGTCATATATATATAATAGTTCCGCAAAAAAGGAACATAAAATATTTGGTAAACAATCTAAAACAAAGGTGGGAAATATGTCACAAATAATGCTATTTTACAACATTAGCTTACAATATTAGTCAAATAAGAGATTTTTGTAACTTAGAATCAGTGAAAAACAAATAAACAAAAATAAGCATTCATTTTCGGATTAATTTTAACATTTCATTTTTAACTAGGTATTACAAGCGATATGTGGATTGATCCCTTGTATGTATATGATTATCAGTAATGAGTGATGAATAAAAATCTTTTTAGTTCATTTTGTACATATTTTATGAATTACGTTACACACTGGACCACAACAGAAAGGAATGGCGCATTCCAAACTACGTCCTTTGCTTGGTACTTATTTAACAGTTTTCTTTGCAAATGTCACAGATAGCTGATTGATACTCAGGTATTCTGCTAAGTGAAATCTGGCGAGAAAAATGTTGGTTCAAGAAAAGTCGTTATCGTGAGAAGTATTGAAATGACAGCCTTAAAATATTAGTTAACGCATTTCAACAAAGAATCCATATACAAGAATGAATTTTTATATAAGAAAGAACTTCTACTATGTGTAAATTAGAACAAACTACTGAGCAAGCAATAATATTTATGTGTGTAATTTATTCTCAATTTGCTTTTTTACTATGTACATCGAAGTCAAAATACATGATGATACAGCACAAATTTCTTTTTTAAAAAATTGAGAAATATTTGCAAATTTGGAAGAATTTCATGTTTTTAAAAAACCAGTGCGATTGATAATAGTGCTTCTGTATTAAGATTGTGAACGTGTGACTGTAAAGAGTGTTATATTTAGCTTATTACGAGGATAATCCCAAAAGTAAAGTATCCAAAGGTTTTTTAGAGATGCAAAATCCGTTTGTTTTCTGTAGTACATACATCATTTTAATGGTTAAAAAATTGTGTATTTTTACACGTGATCACCATTTCAGTCAATGAATTTTTGTAGCTGCATTTGCTACATTATGTAAATTGTCTCCACGACGAAACCCTCAAAAAAATATGCGCAAAAGATTACATCAACGCTGCAAGTCTGCAAGTTGTAAATATCGTACAAATCTTCAAACAGGATCTACGATAAGCGTTATATTTTCCTCGACGAGATGGACACCCTACCTGTATGTGGGTGATGCGTGAAAATACTGTCTGAATCTGTAAATACTTTATGAATGGAGAAGAAATGTACCGTTTATCCAGGTATTTAGCTTGTAAATATGTACAGTGCTTTGCTTTGTAATTATGTTAGGTTGCTGCAAATAGTGTAAATAATAAATATTATCTTTATGCTGCATAAATACTGTTTGTAGTAACAATAAAATCACTGTAATGTACATATTGCAAACAGGTATACGTTGCTAACTTAATTAAAAAAAAAAAAACCCTTAGTTAATTATTTTCTATGCAGTGCAATGTGCAATAGTGTCAATAGAATAAGAGTAGAGAAATCAATGCTCTAATGATTCCTGTGGCGTCTAAACATTTATTTTATATACAGAGTCAATAAAAAAAGTGTACAGAATAGTAATTGTGTGCAGATTGTGAGTGACCATATAGCCTCCCGGCTGGTCTACAGGTATGCACCCTACGCCTGACCTTGGAGGAGCGATACCGTTAAGTATGAGGTGGGTTGGAATGACAGGGATGGGGGAGAGGGTGAGAGGCGCTGGACACGAGGAGAGATGTTTGCAGGCTTTGACCAAGTGTAGATGTGTATTCAGCTGTGCTCTTATTACTGAAATAAAATAATGTTAACCGTCATTACTCTGTAGTCATTTCACTGCCCTGAACCTGAAGTGAATGCAAGAAGTAACATGCTTAGTTGAGACAGTGAGCTGGCATCTGAGTTGTACAAGCTGAGGCTTGTTTGTGCTGAGGAACCACAGGAAGGATTTTTGTTCCTTCAAAATCATCGGCGAGACCTTGGAGAGGATGCAATAATCTTAGCGTTACCGTTGCAAGATTACTTGTGCTGTGTGCACATTTGCTTTATACAGAGTCAATTAAAAAGAACATTGTAAAATAGGATAAGAAACATATATGTGTTAGACATATAATGCTATATAAATAGATGCTGTTAACATACTGTAAATGCTACGATTAGTTGTTTAAAAAAAAATACATTGCAAATAGGATAAGGAGAAAACACTAAATACAGGAAAATAAATAAATATAAATATTTTTTTATGAATCCATGAGTTATGTGATTTGTAAAAACTCAATCATTTCATCAAGATAATAGTTCTACTTATCACACGTTAAACAAAAAATGCACTGTAAGTTTTGTTAGTTGAAATTCTGGTTCCTGCAATGTCTTTATCTTGATTATATTTAAGTAAATAAGTTACAGGATTTGTTAATTTCAACTTACTTATAGTAAGCACGTCAGTTCACCGCTTAGGCATCAGCCTTTTTCAAACTGTTCTTAGAATCTACTGATTCTAACATAGTTACGAACTTTACGAGTTTTACAGGCTTAGTAATCTTAATATGACCGAAAACTGTACTAAACACATGGTTTCATCTTGATGATGCTCTGCTACTTGTTGTTGTAATTGTATATTAAGAAAAGAAGTAATTCAATCTACCGATGTGAACTACTTTCTCCCAAATTACATTCTTGATATTTTTGTTGAGTCGTTCAACTATTAATATTTAATGATGAGTGTATGTTGAGTAGTGATTAATACCATTGTTAGTCACTAATATCTTAAACTTTGAATTGTAAAACTCCTTATCGTTGTCAGTCTGTAAATTTTTTAGATACTCGGCCACCACTTAGCATTCTCTCTATATCGTCGGAAATCATTCTGCCTGTCTTGGTCTTGGTCTGGTTCAGACCAGGGGATGCACATATCAAATGGACGAGTTGGACCAGTAATGTTCAGCGTGGATCTACGTTCGTCTTTCCGTTAATGTTAACTCAGATTTAAAATACATTGTCTATCAAACAGATAATCCACGGCCATATTGTTTTGGGATACAACTTGTGTTCTGCATGAAAGAATTTATTTGTACGTGGTTTGCACGTAAGTATCATATGCTTTAATACTTTATTGCTCAATTTAAGTATTATTACACTATTTTTATCACTGTGAACAAACAGGTCACCAATTTACCTTAATTTTTAGGTTGCCTTTCTGACTTACTTGTGACATGTATCGTTTTTAAAAATTAGTGCAGCAAAAAGTTTCTATGCGTTCTACATTTCAAGTGTTGGTGTTATGTGAATTCCAAAAGCAAACCTCTTATGGCATTAGCTGTTCCATTAAAAGATAGGTAAATGCCTTTGAATACTGCAGTTTAAGAATTTGGTAAAGTACATGTAACTAGTATAACGTGTTGGTAATTACAACGAGTGCGAATATTCTAAGAGGGTTGTTTTCTAAGTAAGGGCCGTTCGCGCGTATAGTCCCGTAGTTCGCGCGGACGCCGCAACAATCCACCGCGCCACTTGCCGGCATCCTTCCCGTTCACACTGATGCCAGTTGCAGCTCTGTAGCTGACGTGTACGCATCGCTGTGCTACTTTATAATGTTTACGATTATTGAATCGCCCGCCCCGTGTGAGATACGGTCAGTGATACGTTTTTTGACCGCGAGAAGCCTATCAGCTGCAGAAATTCATCGTCAGTTAACAGAAGTTTATGGCTTGAATGCAATGAGTGAAGGTAAAGTGCGTCAATGGGTTATTGAGTTTAAAAATGGCCGTCAAAACGTCCATGACGAAGAACGCTCAGGCCGGCCCTCTGTGATCACTGATGATTTGGTGGCTGCAGTCGAAACAAAGATTCGTGAGGACAGAAGATTCACAATTTCCAATCTTTCTTTGGAATTTCCACAAGTTTCAAGATCGGTTTTGTACAAAATTGTGTCTGAAAACCTAAAGTTTAAGAAACTGTGTTCTCGGTGGGTACCCACACTCCTCACAGAGGACCACAAAGGGAAGAGATTTGCCACTTCATTGGACTTTTTGATTCGTTACAAGGAAGAAGGGGATGACATGTTGAGTCAAATTGTCACTGGAGATGAAACATGGGTATCCCATATCACTCCCGAAAGCAAGCGAAAATCGATGGAATGGCGACACACAACCTCACCCGTCAAGGTCAAAGCCAAACAGACGCTGTCAAAGCGCAAGGTTATAGCAACTGTGTTCTGGGACCGGCGCGGTGTTTTGCTAGTGGACTTTATGCCACGAGGAACGACAGTCAACTCGGATGCCTACTGTGCAACTCTAAAGAAGCTCCGCAGAGCAATTCAAAACATAAGGCGCGGCATGCTGACAAAAGGAGTTTTGCTCCTGCACGATAACGCTAGGCCTCACACCTCTCAAAAGACTGGGGATTTGATTGATTCTTTTGGCTGGGAAGTTTTGGACCATCCACCATACAGCCCCGACCTTGCTCCTAGCGATTTTCACCTTTTCCGGTACCTGAAACACCATCTTGGCGGGCAGCGCTTCAATGACGACGATGAAGTGAAAGCGGCCGTGAACTCTTGGCTGTCGGAGCAGGCGGCCGAATTCTTTGAAGAGGGAATTAAAAACTTAGTTGTACGGTATGACAAGTGCTTAAATAAACAAGGCAACTATATAGAAAAATAGGTAAAAGTGTGTAGAATCAGAAAATAAAAGTTTTTTTACAAAAGTATTTGTATCTTTAAAAAAAAATAAAAACGGACCTTACTTAAAAAACAACCCTCGTATATTAAAGTACTATAAATGTATGGTTCCTCTTTCGCCACAAAATAATGAACAATTTCTTTTAATCCAGGAAATTGTTGCTGTGTGTAAATTCCGAAATAAGTATTTAGTTTCATTGGTATCCTCTTCTCGAGTATTACGAAATATAATGTCGCAATGGTTAGTGCTTTCGTTGAAAATTTAAATTTTTGTTCTTATTGTGTTTGTTAATTGGAATGCGGATTCGACGATAACCGTGGCGCCGCAATTTGATTATGGATTCTTATGTAACTCGACGAGACAAATTGATAGTACCGAATCATTATATATATATATATATATCGCTTAGTTCTCGAGATATCGTAACTCAAAATTGACATCGTTATGTTGAAATGTGGCCTGGACCAGAAGAAAAAATTTCGCCATAGCCACGAGACAAATCGAAATTAAAAACAAAAATGATATCTCGCTTAGTTCTCGAGATATTTTATCTCAAAACCGAGGTGGTTTATATGAGATCCGGCCTCTACAAAGTAAAAAACACTATATTTACACGGTGGAAATGCAATATAGATGTTTTATTTTCTTCCTAATGGTTGCTGATAGGTTTAAATACGACGTGGACCAGAAGAAACGTCACCAAAAGCACAGGGAACTATACCTATAACTGATTTTTAACTTGCTATATCTCGAAAACCAAGAGAGATATGGGATAAAATTATTTTTGATTTGTTTCGTCAAGTTCTACAAGAATTCATCATCAGTTTGTGGTGCCACGGTAATGATAGAACTGGAATTTTGGGATAGTTCATGTGAAAAATCAGAAAAGTAGTTCTGAAAAGAAATTATTTACTAAGGCCTGTTTGTTGCAAGTGTTATAAGAATGATTTACGAAAAACATATTTTTCTACACACCTATTTTCACATTTTTTTTCTCTCTCTCAAATTACTTGCGTGCATGTTCATCACACACTTTCTTTTGCCCTTGACATATCAAATTTTAAATATTGTGCGTTTGTGGTAAAGACCTCAGAATTTCCCTTTATAATATTTTTTTTTTTTTTTTTTTTGGCTTTAGCCTTAGGCTAATTTAGCCAGTTACATGGAGTAATGGTGCTCTTTTATTTATATTATGCCTTTAGTTTTAGCCACATACATGTAGATTAAGCTAATCGCTTTCTTATTGGGCGCGGCGAGGGTTATGATCACATCTGCGATGTTTTCTATGTGAAGAGCGTCTTTTAATAAGATTCTTCTATATTCGCGGTGGCGCCTACATCTTAGAAGGAAGTGGTAGATATCCTCCACTTCGTCGCAGGATTCGCAGTTCGGAGAATCCGAGACCTTCATTAGAAATTTTTATCATTAAGCCAGGTGTGCCCCGTTCTTAATCTACTAATCAGCGTGATTGCCTTTCTATGCAGATCCACTTCCTGGAACCATGGTTTCATCGTAACTTTGCTGGCGATGGCGCGGTACCATAGCCCTTTCCCTTGGGCCTTTTCGTTCCATTTTCTTTCCCATGCGTTGAGAGCTCTTGCTGAGGCGATCGTTCTGAAATCGGTATAAGGCACTGGTATGTTCTCAGTATCGGGAACCTGGAGATGTCGTCGAGCTATTTTGTCCGCTAGCTCGTTCCCTGTCACTCCCACGTGACCCGGGATCCATTGTAGGCACACTTCTATGCCTCTGTGTATGGCTTTCCAGAGTTCTCTGCCAACTTCATATGTCAGGTAGTTTCTGCACTGGCCTTTAGGAATGCCTATGATAGCCTGTAAGGCACTTTGTGAATCCGAACATATCACTGCTTTTGTCTGTACTGACCGTTGTATATATTGTATGGCCCTCAGGATTGCGTACATCTCGGATGAGAAGATTGAGAATTCTGCCGGCAATCTACAAGCTTCATAAACGCCACAGTCTGCATCGACCCAAGCGGCCGCGCTGGTGGATTGCATTACCCTTGATCCATCGGTAAATACTTTCCGCCATTCCTTCCATCGTGTGTTCAAGGTTTCTAATGCCCATTGCTTCAGTTCTAACTGAAGGGTGGTTTTTTTGTCTACCGAGCCCTTGATCAAGGACAGGTGGATTCGCGACGAGATCTCCGCCCTTTGCCACGTATCTTCTTCGCTGAACATCTCGTTGATCTCTTGTCTGTGTATATTCCACAGGGCCGTTGTCTGAAAATACTGTATCAGGCTGGGTTTTTCTGTTGTTGACGTGATTTGGGTGAACTTTCATGGGCAAGGAGCTGCACCTTCCTCTGTAGGGGATGTGACTTCATGGACCACACCTTTAGCCAGAAGTTCAACCCCAATTTACTTCTTCTTGTACTCAACGGTGGAATGGCTAATTCTGCCTCCATCACGGCGATGGGGGTGGATTTCACAAAGCCTCCGATTACTCGCAGAGCTGCTGATTGAATGCAGTCCAATTTTGTTAGAAGAGGACTTGGCGGCAGTTTGATACAGGAACCCCCCGTAATTCCATTCGGCTCCTCAGTAGAGAGCAGAATACATGCCGGAGTAGTCGAGGGTCCGCACCCCAGGTCGGGGCGGCGAGGGCTTCGAAACAGCAGTTCAGGCGTGTTGCATACCTGATTGCTGCAGTCCATTGATATCCCTTTATAATATGATCTACATGTCGGATCATGTGTACGGGGCTACGGTACTCGATGGCGCCACAGACGCAGCGAGCAGGATGCTTACTTAACAACATTACAAAATGATCAGAAACGGTAATTAGAGATACTTAAATACAAAATTATTTACAAGGTCTATATACACTGATTTACAAGAAATTACAAAACAAACATACCAAATCACTTTCAAGCAAACTTTAGCTCACTACAAATACTTCATACAGTACAATGCTATTCAAAATTCAGGTATGAGGGCTGTTACACAGCGCCACAGCAACTGCAGAGTGACCTATAAGGGACCTACTTAACCGCAGCGCACAGCGGACTGGCTCTCTTCATGCCTGACCATCGAAGCAACATCACTCCTCTATCTGTCATTATGTATTGTGAGACCGAGTCTAGTAAACCGGATCCTTGTATCAGCTGTGTTCTCGTAGCTACTCATCACTGTCTGAGCGAATTCCACATCCCACCTTCACTAGTGAGCCATCTACCTTGAACGGGGAACTCATTCATCCCGCCCGACTCCAAATCTTTCCCGGATGGATTCGACATACGGAAAGAGAACCTTATTGTCCAGAAGTAGTCACATCAAATAATATTGCTGTTCAACGAAAGATACTAATGCTAACTGTGCCACTTAATCCTGAGTAAAAATGAATAAGACTTTTTAACTCTGGTATTCGATCTCATATGGAATGACGGAATAAATACATCGTTAGTACTTTGTATCTTTTCATGAATTCTATAAACAAAGGATCCAAAATTTAATGTGTGTATTGTATTTTAATGTAGTTGGCTCTAAATATCCTGTATAATTTTTGTGTTTCTGATTGCTAATTTTTGTTATATTGTTATTATAATTTTATTTTTCAATGGAAGTAATAAAAGTTAAAAAGGAAGAAAATTAAATTTTTTCATTCAGTTTCCCTTCATTTTTCTCAATTCTCCAGCTACATTGAAAAAAAAGTAAATAAAATTCATATATATCTAAAGTGTAACAAATGTTACAAATTCCTGCGTTTACGTGAGGCCATAATTCAGCGAACTAACTCTTGGAACGCTAGCTTCGCAGTCGGCGTTTACTTCGCCAATGTTTATACTAGTCGTGAACAGTATTATATTGTCTCTGGTTCAGACCATGCAAACTGTAGATATGTATCAATTTCCATCGGTATATATGTGCAGCTGCTGTTTTTACGAGAGAAATGGTTAATTTCTACAACATAAGCTTGCCACACGTAACTACAGGATTTCACACGTCGTCTTGGAAAATTCCTTCCTGCTGTTCTTTGGTATTCTGCCACAACAGCAAGGATAGCAAAAGTTGTAACAGAAGACGTAAGACATCAATAAGAGTCAACAGCGAATACTGCAAGAGTGGAGAAAGAAAAGAGATAATATTTACTCCAAAATAATGTGAGCATATTTGTAAATACGAAGGTCCGATGTTGAAGGAGGTTCAACACCTAGTGAAGAGCAGAACCGCTAGGAGTCATTGAAGATAGCATTCGACAAACAGAGCGGAGTAAATAGTGAATTTGTCAATGAGATTCTAGAATTCAAGCAGGAAATTACGCGGGTAGAAGTAAATGTCACGGGATTGATGTGCGGGGTAGAAAATCTGCGAAGTTAGCGGTAGGTTATGAGAAGGCGCCCGAACAACATAGGTTGAAGTTGAATCAGCGGGTCGACAATGTTCATAGCAGGTGAGACCACAGCGCTGTAATAGTCAATGCAGGTAAAATTGCCCGAGATGAGATTTGGCGAGGAGATACATCCTTAGGTTTTTGTGGACGTATATAGAGATGCATTACCAAGACAATGGTAGTCAGATCACATCAAGAAATTGGGTAATGTTCGAACAATGCAAGAGTGAAGCGCATAATGATTGCAGCTTATCACCCGCCGAACAACCCTGCGGAGAGGGTAATGCCTGAACGTAGGATGCACTGTCACAACCAGCATGCCAGACTGGCAGATTATCTGAGTAAATCTGAGGACGTAATGAACAGTATCGTTCATACTGGGACTGTATTTACACCATGTGAAATCTGAATCCAGAAAAATTGCGAAGACTAAATGATTCCTATTTGCATGGTTTGGCTGAAAACGATGACGTAGATGACTCTCGAAACGTCTCAAGGTTGGACCAAACTTGACAGATATTGGTCCACACCATGATTGCACCTACAGTTTTCGTATTGTTGGCGCTCAGTCACTAGTCCAAACAACACCGCGTGCCAACACACCACCGTGCCACTTACAAAGATTAGTTTGGTTTACTTTTTGAAGGTGCGGTCCGATGTCGGGCTGGTGGATGTGGAGAAGGAAGCATATAGAGGGATTTCGGATATTTCCGTTCATTTACGACCAAATGTTATTTTGGTGTTATTGATTGCCTTTAAAAAGCGACTTTTTTCTTCAACGTCACTTCCAAATATAGATTGTGTCATTCTAAAGCATTCGTAAAATTTCGTTTAATCATCGTTGAGATAACATTTGTATTTTGGGATCGCAAAAATAAATTACATCATAAAAAAAGAGTACGTTTGTTTTATTATATTCGAAATTCGTTGCCTGAAGAACAGTGGAGGAACATCAAAGAGGCACCGGCTGCGGAATGTAATCAGCCATATGCTATATGGAAGGCTCTAAACAGATTAAGAACTGAAGTGTCCCGATGTAAATATAATATTAAAAAATGGGGGTACACTAATGACAACGATGTATGTGAATGTGGTGAGCTTCAGAACCCACAACATCTTCTGATATGCAGGAATCTCCCTGAAACCTGCAATATCGACGACCTTTACAGGGCAAACGAGAAGGCCATCAAGATTGCGGAATTCTGGTCACATTCTATATAATTGTGTTTATAGTTTAATATTAATTAATTAATGTTATTTGTTTTTTCAACTTGTTATGTCCTGGACACGAGAAATAAATAAATAAAAAATTATATTCGAATAAAAGTTGTTCGTTACTTCCAACTCATTTTTACGGAAATTTTTGAACAATGATTCCCTCAAAAAAAACCACGTGAAAATGTTTAAGGAGACTCAAGACTGAGTATTAACACGTCCGAACTAAGGACAAGCGCGTATGCAAGGGGGGCGAGAAGGGACTCCGTCTACTTTCCACCCAGTGTCGGTCAAGTGTGCTCCAGCCTTCGTCAGTGCGACTCTATGTGGTGCTGGCAAAACACCAACAATGTGTTGTTAATAATCAACACCATGAAACTTCTCTATCCTGAAAGGCTGGGATACGATTCAAAGTTATCTCTGATTTTAATTAATGCTCGAAATTCTATATTCAAATGTTTCCAGTACTAATTTAGTTTTTTGTTTGTTTTTAAACACTAACATTTGCAGTATTAAAGTCATTTAATGCAATTAGTATGAAACTATCATTCCTCCAATATATTTAGCGTGGTTTACTATATTTGTGATACACGTTTGATGAACTATAGTCTACATTACCACAACTCTGCATGTATATTACACCGAACACTGAAATTCTTAGCGGTGACTAGAAAAATTCTTCCGCCAAGTAAACTGTTATAAATTTGTTATGGTTAATTTTAATATACCTTATCTATTCAATTAAAATCGGTTTCCCTGAGAAATAATGCGTTGATTTGACTAGTTCAATGTTTATAGGGTCATTTCTAAGTCCCGAGCCTTCTTTTAATATATTTTGCTTATCAGTAATTCCTTTCGTTCAGATGCGAAAAATTTAATTTTTCAAATTTTTTAATTTTTATTATTATTATTATAATTTTGCAGAAATTTGAAAGTCTGTAATTTTTCTGCCTCTAATGTACGTGTTAAATCATTTATATTATTCTAATTAAATTACTTGTGTTGCTACTATTATTTCAACAATCATTTTTTTTAAAAAGACGCAGAAGAATAGAAATATTCAACTTTTGAATGTTTCTCAGCTGCATTATATTACGCCTTACTGAAAAGTAACCTTTCAGACATCACGCCTATAGCTTCAATTACAATTAAAGAAGAATCTGCCCAAATTTTATTGTGAAAATAATAACAACTAAATTATTAAACGATATTGGAGTAAAGGTTTGAAGCAAAAACTGTTAGCATCACTTTTCGCAGAAATTATAAGTTCTGAAGAAAAGTATTTCTTAATTAAAATGTTTATCAACAGTATTATTTTAATAAGTTATTAATAAGGCTTACCATAACATCCTATGCTTATCCATAAACAATTAAAAGCCAAAAATATGGTGAGGCAGGGTACATCGGTACAAATACGTTTCCGTACAGGTCCGTGGAAATCTGGATCATATGCAAAGGACTCACGCAGAGGGGGAACAACTTTACGCGCTTGTTCACTTGAAGAATCCATAAACACTGCGCCTGAAAGAAAATTCATAACAATTTATCTCATTTCGTGGAATGTGCTGCAAGAATCAAATCAGAATTTTACATCGTTTCAAGAGATTAGGGATAATCAGTTAAAGAAAATGAAGTGAATGCAACTTGTTGCAATCATACTTGGTCTCTGCTTCAGATGTTCACATTTTATGATACACTGAAGAGAAACTGGATTATAGGTATCTGTGTAGCACAACTTTTATCCCTGATGACGTTGGCGATTCGTGTCTGCAGGATCTCCACAAGACAATGGAAACGTTGTAAAGCCGTATGGTTCCACAGTTCATGAAGTTTTGATGGAGGTGATTCAGAAGCTCGAACATATCTTTCGATTTCATCCTAGATATGTTCCGTGGGATTGAGCTAAGGTGACCAGGGAAGCAAGTCCACGGAGTGTCCATCGAATCATTCGGTAATGGGCTTATAATTCCTGAAACAATGCTCGGGACATTGTCTTATTGAATGAAGCGATTTGCCATAGGACCTTGCGGACGAAAAATCGTAAGTGGATGCTAATTAAATATTCCCGGTAATGTTGACCATTAAGGGACGGTGTCACATGTATCAGGAGTTATATAAAAATTCCCAAGCCGAGAATGCTACTTCCATTAGCTTTAAGGGTACCCTGCTGGCAACAAGAATCCCTTCCTCAGTGGTATTTATGGCTTAGTATTACCACACCATCAGCATGTACCAATCTGAATGTCGACTCATCTGTCCGTCAACGTTTATTCAACTTTCTAGGATTCAGCGGAGATATTCCAGTTCCGAATCTTATCTTTGCTCCCTGTGATACGCGGTCAACAGACAAACCCTAGTGGGACGATTTCTTCAATACCCCATAGCAAGGGAATTGTTCTGGATGGTGTGACTGCTTACACATTGCTGTAATTGTAAACAAGTGTTTAATTGGCGACTGATCATTTGCACTGTAACTAATCTATCTACTGTCAACATGTGAGCTAGCCTATGATGACACCGTTCATACACACTCTGCTGCCACGGCAGTAGTCCCCGGCAGAGAAGGTTATACCGTATTTAGGTACTCGCGGTAAATCATTGACACAACGGCTAATCGAAATTCAAATGTCAGCACGATTTTCCAGGCGGAGTTGGGGACCTAACAATTTTCTCAAAGTTAAATGCACGTAGAATATTAGTCCCACCCATACCGCGATCCAGTATTACTGGTACCGTGAGGAACTCTCCCCACAGTCAATTGCATTCTGTTCACTGAGTCGGCTACAGCGACACATTGGCATCTGTGGTACATATTTTGTTTTAAAGAAATTTTTGCTTTGATTTAATCTATAAGTCAATAACATACGACCATCGTCAGTCTAGCTGATGCGCTCATTGCGATCACTTCCGTGTTCCGGAGCTTACTCAGTCTGGTAAACAGTCAAGTGATCTTACAGTCCGTCAGTGCAGTGAAGTGTGTATAAACTTTGAAGTGCCTAAAGATATACAAAACTAGGCTTCAATACTTAGCATCTACTGAGAGCCTGGGCCCCAGACACGGGGCAAATAATCAACGCGGCACTGCAGGCGTGTTATTTTCCAGAAACAGCCTCTTCAGCCCCGCCGATGATGCACTTTCAACAAGAAATCCAGCCACAACCATCTCATCTTCAGCCGCTCAACTTCCAGGTAACGACGCTGCTTCTGCAAGCTGCCCCTCGATCGCAGTGTTCAACAGTGTAGATTCGGAAGAAAGAACTGCTAAACGGTCTCGCATAGAGGGAAACCCTACTGAGCTACCGAACGAGGAAATGCCCACTAAAACGTTAAACAATCCAGTGAATGTGCCCCAGGAGTTAGCTTCCATGTCATCAGCGGTGTTCTACCCAACTACTTCAGTCGCAGAATTAGTTCATCAATATGATAGCCGTGATCCAACCCAAACCACATTAAACGAGGGTACGGTCATGGATATCACAAGCATTCCCGCGGATCGTGAAGGAATTCAAAGTATATTATCGAACAATCGGAACCCTACTAAACAAAATAGTATCCCCCAGGTGCCAAGTCCCAACTTAAATTCCAATAAAGACAGAAGTAAGAATAACCGATACAGCCGCACAGACACGGGTCCATACTTCGTCTTTGTGGAAAGTGTGGATAAAAATATTGGTAGACTTCACCCATGTCAATAGGGAAACTTCTTTATACACATAGCCCAGCACATAAGCATGACATCATCAATATCATAGCGGCCGTGTGGAATAGGTTAAAAATCGAAACCAATTCAGCAGCCGCCGCTAACTTGTTGGTTCAATCTACAGTTTTCAAGGACAGAAGCCTAGAAGCATTCATTCCAAATTTTTTGATAAACAAACAAGCTATTATCAGGGACGTAGACACCTCCCTGTCAGAAGAAGAAATCCTACAGGCGATAGAAAACCCCTATCCAGTTATCGCAGTTAAACGGTTTACCAAGAAGAACTCATACCAAAATAACGATAGGAGAATACCGATACCAATATGCATGATCACCTTTAGATCACAATCCCTCCCGGACCACATAGCAATCTTTGGAGCACGTTACCCAGTCGAACCTCATGTCCCACAAATTCTCGTCTGTGATAATTGTTTACGTTTTGACCATCGTATAACTCAATGCCGCAGCTCTCTCCGCTGCAATAAGTGCGGAGGCCCACATACTATGGAGACGTGTGCCAGCACAGCTGATCCACAATGTGTGCATTGTCACGGTCCTCATTTATCCAATGACAGAATATGTCCTGTAATTGTTCAAGAACAAAAAGCCCGCGAGGCAAGGCCCATAATAAAGCCTCTCTCCCATGCCGAATTGGTATTCCACCCATCGTCAGACATATTCGCAGGCAGCCAGCGTCAGCTCCGCTCTATTACGACGAAAAGCAATTCCCCCCGCTCTCTCCAATGGCAGTGCAGCCTCCCAGTTTAGCCTCAACAAATGCATTTCAAAACTGTCCTATAATCCCTACCCAACAAAATCAAGAGCCACGTCACCAAAGTAAAGCGCTCTCTCCAAACCAGCCGAAATATACTACTACTATCACCGTCGGCCGTAACAAGCAAAGGCCAGCAACCCCAAAAGCACAAAAGTCCCATTACCCTAATGTTTATCAAAGAATGTATGTACCCCATCATATTCCAATAACACCTATCACACAGAATCCCTACCCTCCTCAACCCCAGGATAAGGAAAAGTCCCCCTCACCCGAACAAGTAGCATTCATAGAGAAGATATTGCAAATGATTCTGAAGATGATTCAAGAATTTCAAGCAGCTCCTCCTGATACTTCCCAACTCGACCCATTTCGTCACCTTCTTACCAACATAGTAGGAACCAATTAAAGAACCGAATACTATCTCTACTTCCTATGGCGATAAAACCTATGCAATGGAATGCTCAATCTGCTATTGCCAATAAAGACATCTTATCTAAGGAATTGTTCGACAATAACATAACAGTAGCAGCTATCAGTGAAACATGGTTTAAGCCACATGCCCCTATCCATTTCAGGGGATATAACATCATCAGGAAAGATAGAACTGACGGAAAGGGAGGCGCGGCACTCTTAATAAAGGAAAAAATTTCTTTTCAACAAATACTGATAAAATGGGGAGTAAAAGAAGTACAGACTGTAGCCGCGGAAATAGAAACACCTACGGGTGCCTACAATATATTATCACTATATAAATCACCACATGTGCGGGTCAGCTGTAACGAATGGAACCATTTGTGGGCGTCATTTCGTACCCCTTTTCTGATCTGTGGTGATTTTAACGCCCACCATACTGCTTGGGGCAATGACACATCGGACGCAGACGGAAGATCATTATTAAATTCTATAGAAGACTATAACCTAGTCATTTTAAATGATGGCTCACCCACACTAATTCCGACTCCCTACAGACGCCCAACATCGGTAGACATTTCGATAGCCTCATCCAATTTCCACACGATAGATAAATGGGAAACAAAAAGATATACATTGGGATCGGATCATTTCCCAATTTACATAACAATAGGAATGGAGTTAAACCCGCCAACCAGGTATCATGCTAGTAGTCCCTGCCGTATCCAGGAAGTCTCATGGTCTACGTACAGAAAGGTCATCTCAGAGGAATTAGCCAATCCTAATCTAACTGTAAAGGATTCATACGACGTTCTGATATCAATTATAAATAGGGCGGTGATGAAGTCGATTCCTCCTCGTAAAACTACTGCAAAAAATACAAAGTGTTCTGGTGGGATTCAGAATGCTCTAAAACAGTAGCAAAACATAGGTTGGAACTGAGTAGTTATCGTAAAGTACAGACGCTCGAAAATGATATGGAATATAATTGGTTGGATGCTCCGACAAAAAAAAATTCTAAAACGGCGGAAGAAAGAGGAATGGATAAAATACTGCAATGGCAAAAATAAGGATACAAGAATTTCAGACATTTGGAAGAAAATTAGAGCATCAAAAAAATTAAACTCAAATCGACCCGTTGAAGCTGACCCGGTCTGGTTGGAAGAATTTGCAGATAGGATAACACCATCCTCATGCATTACATCTCTGATGAGCATACCTGTATCGGAAGAGGAACACTCTCATCCAATGATGACCCCTTTCTCTAGAATAGAACTAGAAAAAGCCTTATCAACAAATCGGAACACATACCCGGGAATTGACGATATAGATTATCCAATGCTTACAAATCTGCCGTCAGAAGCCAGAGATTTACTTCTCCACATTTTCAATGAAACATGGACAAAAAATGTGTTAATGGAGTTTTGGGCATCACAGATGATTTTACCGGTCTTAAAACCTGGAAAAAAATCCACTATTACAGGCTTCGTATAGGCCAATAGCTTTATCATCGTGCGTAGGGAAGACTCTGGAGAGAATGATTAAGAACTACCTGGAATGGTGGCTAGAGGCGAACGATTTACTCCCTCAATCACAATTTGGATTTCGCAAAGGGAGAGGGACCATAGATAATTTAACTATTTTGACAACGGATATTACTGATTCTTTCAAAAGAAAAAACTGCATGGTCTCACTATTTTTAGACATCTGTTCGGCTTATGATCATGTGCAAATCCCTATTCTAATGGATAAATTAAAAAGACTGGGGGGCTAGTTTATGGCATTTACACCCTGTTGGGGGAAAGAACAATCTTCATACGATACAGAAATCAAACCATAGGACTATTATGTATTCTATACGCATGGGATTTGGAAAGAGTAGTTAATCCAAACACCCGAATTCTCCACTATGTGGATGATATCTGTATATATTGTACGACGGCTACACTGGAGGAAGCGTTATCCAACCTAACAATTACGATGATGAACATGGACAAATGGTTTAAACGGAATGGGTTACAAATCTCAACGGAAAAGTCCTCAGTGATAATCTTCACCAGAAATCGATTAGATTTCAACGAAATCAGAACAGTCAGAATAGGAATCTACTCATTTAGAGTTAAATCCAATGTTCGCTTCCTGGGTCTAGTGCTGGACTCCAAACTCAGTTGGATTCCCCACATTACTCAGGTAGTTAATTCCTGTAACCCAGCTCTGAACAGTATTCGAAGCGTAACACGGGTATGGGGGTGCAAATCACAACACCCTCTTAACAATATACAGAGCTTTAATTTGATTTAAAATAGATTATGGAAGCATTTTATACAGCAACGCAAATACTCGAACTCTTTCCACGCTGGACAAACTCCAATACAGCTGTATACGAACCTGTCCGGGAGCCATGAGATCGACTCCTACTAACTCCCTACTGGTTGAAGCCCGGGATATGCCACTAAATATCAGACGAAACTGGCTAGCTAGTAAATATATTCTGGAAAGGTTAACATATAGGAATCATCCAGTTATCTCGAAATGCAAAGCTTTATATAACTATGCATATAATACAGAGCGTCATAGAATGGCAAAAGTCCTCCTCAGTTACAGAGAGTGGGAAAAACTGGCAGACAGAATTATTCCAACGAAGATATTTCCTCCATATGAATATTATTCTAGCACTAGCATGGTACAAATACCAATATATTACATAACTCCTGAGACCAACCAACATGTCACCTACAAACAAGCCGTAAGGAAATAGCTGGAGGACAATTGGAATTATTCGTTTTTTATATATACGGACGGATCCAAAATATACTCAGGGGATGGAGTAGGCTGCGCCTTTTATTACCCGAGTACTCGATATAAAGAAACGTATAAATTACCATCGAAGACATCCATTTATACTGCAGAAGCCATAGCCATATTAAGAGCACTTGAGCACAGCTTGACATTGGCCGAGACGAGTTTTTTAATAATCTCTGACTCGCTTAGCGTGCTGAACTCCATGCCAAAGAAAATTTTTGGGCAAGAAAACCAATCAATTTATAGTAAAGATAGTGGAGACATATCTAGAATTTTCCAGAAGAAATAGATCCATTAACTTCCTTTGGATAAAAGCACATGCAGGGGTTTCAGATAATGAAACAGTGGATGAAATTGCAAAGACAGCCGCTAGAATAGGAGACCCGTACACTGACTACTTCTTCAAAATAAAAACAAAGGCTCTGAACAAATGGCAAACTGAATGGGACGCCAGCAAAAGTTGGAGGGGACAATATTATGGATCGATTCAACCCCGAATACCATCCCACCCATGGTTCTTCAACTTCCCTGATCATGGAGGCGTCATTTCCACTATAATTAGAATGCGCTTTAACCATGGTTTATTCCCCCAGCATTTACATCGGATACACATCTTAGATACTGATATTTGTGATTGCGATAGAGCAGAAATAGGGGATATTAATCATGTAGTGTTTTCATGCCCCAAGTATAAATCCTATCGACAAAAATTTATAAAACAACTAGTCAACTATGGAATACCTCTCCCAACAAGCATCAGCTGCCTGTTGCACGGTAACAACGTGACCATATACAAGTTGTTAAGTAACTTTATAAAGTCAACTAATATAAAAATTTCATGTGACAACTAGTTAATTGTAAGGAATTTACTCATTGTAATGTAAAAAAAAAAAAAAAAAAACCCAACTATAAGTAACTAACAACAATGTATATTTCACTGTATCATTTGTAATTATGTCTGAGCGATTGTATTTAATCATAATGTGTCAAACCCCTTTAGGGGACAAACAAAAATGTTCCTTTCAGATTAATCAGTTTACCTTGTTCTATCCTTTATATTTTACAAATCATGTCAAGTTTTGCTCTCTTACCTATATGTATAATGTTTATGTATGTATGAACAAATGAATGATGGTTGTATAGTGTCTAGACGCTTAAAGCCAAATAAAAAAAAAAAATTAAAAAAAAAATATACGACCAGTGGCACATAGAGTTTTTTCTATTCAATGTACTCAATATGCCGAGACTGGGATTTGAACTGGAGATTTTCTGATCCTCAGTAACTGATTGCGAAGACACCAAGGCGATAAGGAAGTAGCACTACCGCAAATTCACAGTGATGCTGCTTTCTTAGTATACTATGTTCAGACAGGAAGGGCGGGTCAAGGTCACTCTGCTCTATCCCCACCCCGCTGCCCCAGCCCCTACAGGCGAAGGGGAAACAGCTGCCGCGCATGCGCAAACGTCATCATAAGGTATGAGGTACGATATGTTGCGTCTAATTTGATTTTTTCTTAAGTAAAATCCAGCATTTTAACTATCTGTCGTGACGGAAATTAGTGAATCGTATATCATAGAAATTGCGCGTTTACCAACTACAATTTCATATGTTAATAAAGATAAAAGTTATTTACATATCAATGAGTAAAACTTACTGCTTCCCGTCATTATTTTCGAGGATTAAATCCAGTTTCCAAGTGGCAGTTACTCTTCGAAACACGTTGTTTAAATACTCTGCCGTCATTTTTTGCGGTTCCCTAAAAAGTATATTAACTTTGTCTTCATCTTTTTCTAGCATCTTAAAAAAAAATTATACACATCAAAAATATTTTTTTTTTTTACTATCACCTAATGTAACACCTATCTGACGCCATTTCACTTACAGCGTTATATAACGGTGTATCGGAATAAACACGGCAATACTGCGACAGACGACATGTAGGCAGCTGTCTACTCGGAGGGGAAGGCAACTGGAGGGGGCGGTGAGGTGAGGTGCGGGGCGAGGGGAATATGACCTTAGACGACGGTAGAGCTGGAAAAAAAATGTCGCCAGTTTGCCGTAAGGGCCCGTGGGTGTTCTGAACTGCGCTTGGGGGCCCCCAGAGGTGCGCTTGGGGGTCCCCTGAGGTACGCTTGAGGACCCCATGAGCTTAGGGGCCCCGGTGCACTGCACCGCTTAGTCCTATGGTAGTTGCACCCCTGGAGATGATGCGCCAACCGGATCAGGCTTCTGAAGATAATGGAAGGCATTAAATTGTACAAGTTATGATTTTTCCCGCGTTATGCCACCTCAAAAACTCCCATGGCCACTTTGCCCGCCATGGCCACTTTGTCCGGCTTTCCCCTACAGTAATCTTTCATCCCATGTTTACAACTCAGTCAATGTGATTGATTTCTCCTGTGACGTCTGTAGAAACCTATGGTTCATTTATATGTTTTCATTACATGTTTGAAGTGAAGCAACCAACAAAAAACATTTTCACTAAACCCCCTCAATGTTATGTCACCAGGACAGCAAGGAAGACGTCTATCATTCCATTCGATTGGCCGGCTTCAGCAACAGGAGATTTCATTCTTCCACAAGAACCCTCTGTCTTGGGTGAGAATTTATCTGGGATGCCCCGGTACATAAGACAGCCTGATCGCATCCCTGACGCAATCTGTGAGTGGACTAAGGGACAGAGATGGCCAATATCTAGTTCTAGTATCCTGATCAACACACAGTATTCTATCACCCCAGACAGTTGACAACAATTAATACCGCTATCAATTACGTCTACTGCCAAAGAAACTGAATTTCCTCCCTAACCCTGTGTAACTAACGTTAATGAGAATAGGTTCTCATGAATTCCTTTGACGCCCTTAAAAGCCGGTCTCTTGAATTCCGAAGTAATTTACCCTGTTGTTGTAAACAAGTTTACAGATTCACGTCCTAAGATTTTGTAATAAATGCAGATTATGTCTTTCACTGATTTTCTTTGTTTTCCTTGCTTATGTCCTAGTTCACAAACGATGTTATTCCAATAAATCACTAATTATCACTTTTGCATCATGTGGTCATGTCCATCAGCAACCAAAGATAAAATTACTCTGTGAGAAAATTTGTTTTCATACCTTGCATTATTTTACTCTACACATACAGTATGACGTGTAGACAGGCTTCAAGATAGTATACCACGGGCAACGTGCTGATAAGACAGGGTAGCTAAAAGTCTACACAGGCAACAGACGAACCGGATTTAAGACCCTTCGCTTCAAGCAATAGGAGAAAGGCTCTTCTCCAAGTCAAAAGAGAAACAATAATGGATATAATATTCATATTCTGCAAATAAGTGTAAAAAATTTGGTTAAAGACTAATGTGACTATTTGAGCAAATTATCTGTGGAACGTAACGTATCAGGTCTTCATGAACAGACCTGAATGAAGAAAATCTAATGTAGGGAACGTTTCCATAATACAAAATGAAAGCTAGTCTCCTATGCCCTATTAATCGATATGGAAGCATTGTCCATATGAAACCCTCCATGATTTTAAGGAAATATCAGAAACATTGAAGTAATTGTCATAGAACTGAATCCTCAAAGTGTTGGCCATTCCTAACTTTTGCCTCCAACTCCTAAATCCCGTATCTGGGTACGAGGGTACGAGATTACAACAATCTTCGCGTATCGTTGGAGTCATGCAGTTAACGATGAAAAGGGGGGGGGGGGAATTAGCTGATTAGAATGAAAAATATAATATCCACTTTAGTTAAGACATCAAAACTTTTAGCTAAGTTACGAGCACACCGACCCAAAAGCGGGCTGTGCCTTTATCCTACTGATGAGAATAAAATCTTATAAGTTACACAATAAGAACGTTAAAATACTTCCCGAGAACCATTGCACCCGTTTTTCCAGATTTAAAATCCATAAATATACGCAGAAGGAATTTCAGAAAAGCAAAATAGACACATCATACCCAGGAGATCAAGAATCGACTTTGCTGGATACGATCTAACTTGGGAACCATCAGACTTGTTAAGAACGGATTTCGATCTCCTTCACATATGTTGAAGGGTACACATCATATATGTCTGTGGTGTAGTCTTTTCTCAAAATGCGCCCTAGCTTTTGAGATATTCGCATGCAAATAAACAAAAAATCCTAAATGTCGGTTATATACTAAATTATTGCCTCATTCTATCAAATGGCAGCGTGGTCTATACGGTAGGGTGTTAGTTTCATAATTTTCTAACCCCAGTTCAAATCCCCGAAGAATCTAACACTTTTATTTATTTTTGGAATAAATCTGCTGTTGCTTGAGCTTTTTATTTTGTTAAAACTTCATTTACGTACTTCTATTGAGCGAAATAATATTTAAAACAAACCATATAACCTTCAATTCAGCGTCATTTTTTTCCTGAAATTCTTTTTTTTTGTAATGAATTCATGGGTCTACCGACAGATTGTCTTTTCACAACACAAATCGGCCGCACACCCTTGAAAACTTCATTGCAAATCATGAAGAGGTATTTTAAACGAAATACGTGCCACTGGGAAGGTAGTTTTTTCTTTCTTTCTTCTACATTCGATTTGTTCTAAGAATGGTTGAAAATAAAATAGTAAGCCTACCCGTGACAAAAAATGGAGCTCAACAAGGGAATGGAAGAACAAGTGACAAATGCTTATAAACATTGCAAAAACTGAGTTAATTTCATTGGGTATGGGCGAGTCATATTAGAAAGCCATTGTTGATGTATGGGACTAAATTATGATTAGTCTATCTGTTATAAGCAATGCGATTTGTTTTAAATTTTATTTTGCGCAATAAAAGTGTGTAAATGAAGTTTTAACAAAATAAATAAGTCAAGCTTGGCAATTTTTTAAGATTAAAAAAAAAATTGATTCTACGGGGATTTTAACTCGGATCATTAAATTATGAAACTAACACCCAATCGCATTGAACACGCTGCCATTTGATAACAATGGGCAATAATTTACTACATACCTGACATTTAGGATTTTTTGTTTATTTACATGCGAATATCTCAAGAACTAGTGTGCATTTTGAGAAATGACTACACCACACACATATATGCTGTGTACGCTTCAACATATACGAAGGAGATCGAAATCCGTTCTTAACATCTCTGATGGTAGACAGAAAATTATAATACATTCATGGGAGAACTTACTGGTGTGGCAAAACATAATATTCACCGGCGATTTTAAAAATGTTATACTCCATATTGGGCTGATCTAGTCAATAATTTTATAAAGCATATGAAGATACTTGTCACCCAGGCATTGGTGATAAAATATTCCAAGAACTAATTGAAAGGGGGAAAAAATGGAAAGGGCTAAGCTCCTAATGGAGCATTATACACTAGAGCAGTGAGGTATCGACATCTCTAAGGAGATTCGGTTATGTGTCTAATGTTCAGTGTCAAGAGCCCAAGATAACATCAACACAAGTGGCTCTACATATCAAGGCACTTGAGGATTACAATAGACCCAGATGAAGAGCAAACATGCATTGACAATAGCCTGAAGGACAAACGTGCATTCAGTAAACTGGAAACAACTGAAGCAATAAGAATTATAAGATTAAAAAATGCAGCAGGAGTGGAGGGCATATACCCGAATTTATAAAACATGAGGGGAAACATGGGATGGTATGGCTGCTAAATGTTTCAGCAACATGCCGTAATCCATCACATACTGTAGAAGAGTTGCTTGTTTTTGGTTAAGCAGCACAGCAGTTTTTACAGGAAATATGAGCTTGTTGAATTGGCTTTAGAAATGGGACACGAAGTTGTAGGGCTTCCACCATACATAGCATTGCCAGTAAAATCGCATTGAGATTATATGGGCTCAAATAAAAGGAGAAGTAGCCGATAGAAATTCTAATTTTAAAATGAAAGATGTCAGAAAATTACTAGATAATGCCATAAGTCACAATAGAAGATTGGAAGAAATGTGTTCGTGATGCAGAAGGTCTGTAAGGAGAAGACTTTATGAACGATGGACTACGGAGATTAACGTGTTGAAAAAATTATAATAAATTTGCGTGAGGAAACCATGATAGTTCCAGTGAAAACCTCAGTGAAGATGAAGACAGCGTTCTGGTTCAGCTATATTTACTTGATACATTATGCAATTGTGGGAAATCCGGCTATTGTTTACGTCAAAGATTTCTGTAAACAGAATCTATCGCTTCGAGTCAATATCACTTTCATTTCAAAATTTAAACGACGTGTTTCTTGAATTAACTTCCACTGGGAAATACATCTAAAATTGGATTTAATCCTCGAAATGTCTTGCGCAACTTTTAAAACTAAATATAATTACCGGAAGCAGTAAGTTTTATTCATTGATATGTAAATAATTTTTTGTGATGATGTTTGCGCACCAGCTGTTTCTCCTTCGCCTGTAGTGGTTGGGGTTGGGGCAGTGGATTGGGGATAGTGCAGACCCCCCTTTCCTTTCTGAACATAGTATACTACTACAGAGGCTAACTATAGAGCTTTGACTGATAGACTTGCCATGTCTTCCCTACTCATTTTAATTATTTTATTTAACTGTTACTTATATTAAAAATTGTTGTAATGCCATACAATAAATAAAAAATTGTATATGTGTAGATCCTGTGATTAATGTTTGTTAATTCTCGTGTGTTACCAGTGTTGCAGAGCGCGATTAGACAATAGAATTGTTATTCCGAAACATATCAAGGAGGGCGTCAAATTTAACCTCCATATCCAATGGATAAATCACCACCAATATCAATGAAAAATTTTCAAAATGTTTCACGCCTCATCAAAACGTCGCACTCTTGAGAGAAACAACGATCAGATTCTACACTCTCATTTCTAATAAAATTACTAAATTATCACGTGGGAAGGGAGGTGGACTACAAACCTTGGCTGGTAAAGTTATCTACGATCATGCATCCTACCGACACACTGCTTTTTTAACGTTTAGATCGCAGGGTTTTAAATGGGCCAATGGGGAAATGGAGGAAAGTAGCCACAGACAGTGAAAATTCCCAGCCCCAGGCGCATTTTTTTTCTCAGTCTCTCTAGGGAATCAATGCTTGCCAACGATCAGTGGAAACTGCCATGACGTCACAGTCCAGGCGCGACGTGGAGAAGCGTAGCCAATGGAGTGAGAGAGAGCGCATCTTCTATCTCAGGCATCTGGGATTCCTATTGACGTCACAAGCATCTATAGGCGCGCAACCCGCCTGATATCTGACTGTAGAGCTGCCCACACAGTGCTCGTGCTACGGGAATCAGTTATTTCCGAGTGAAAATTTGGGCAGAGCTTCAGGCTCGCTATTTACGAGTGAATTTTGTGTAGACAGCAACCACCATTAGCGATCAACAAAAAATGTGATCAGTAGTGATCACACTACTGTGATCGTTTGATATCTTAAGCCCCAGGGAGCGAGCAAGACGATTAATAGTATTTCCCAAACAGTTAGCAGCGCGCCTGAGACAACGGAAGTTATACCTACTAAGCAGCAATTTCTTGTTTGTTAGTAATATCGAAAAGGTTCTTCCTAAATCAAATATATTTCGTGAGCACATCACAAAACAGCTTCTCAAAGACATCCTCCTAGATGTTATACCATTTCAAATAGTTTATTTCTTCATTTATACCCTTAACGTATTCTAATAGAAAAATTATAATTTCTAATCATCTGTTTTTTATTTTTAAAATCCATTAAAATAAATCTAGCTGGTTTTTTACTCTCCTGGCATAAAAACAAAAAAATTCGTTTTCGAGAATATGTAATACAGCATGCAACAAGTGAGGAGTTCTTAGTCCCTACTCCAAAAATTGAAATATAATAACTGTACACTGCTGGAGGTTGAAATATTTTTGTGTATCTGCGGCGATGGTAATAACGAGCGGCAGTTGTTTGCTTAGCGCTTTGTAAACACCTCTAGCGGATGCTTAGTGGTGTTATATTGCAATCTACTTGGCACGCACTGCTTACTTTACATGTTGATAGCTACCTGCCGCACCGTGATGTATATATCTCTAAAACGCATTCCAGAGGTCTGCCTCAGACCACATTACTTTATCTCCTTCACCAACAGCACATTCCATTGCATCATGTCGCTGAAAACTGCCTTGTGAAATACCGTTAATGACCGACTGCCCATGGATTCTCACTGGCTACACTTCTCCACGCAGCGTCTGGAGCTATGAAGTCATGGCAATTTCCACTGATCTTGGACCGCCATTGGTTCCTGAGAGAAACAGAAACAAAAAATGCTCCTGCGGCTGGGATTTCCACTATCTGTGGCTACGTCACTCGATTTCCCAATTGGCCTATTTAAATCGAAGGCTTGTGACGTCATACGAAGTTTGACTCTAATTGATACAGTTGAAATGCCCGCCAACGCATTCCCTTGCTATATGCCACTAACACCGTGCAGCAGGAAGAAGTGCCTAGCAACCCATTGTAACTGACTGCAATAAATATCCCAACGTACCATCTTGCCAAATAGCTCAAGCACATTGTGAGTCCTTTTTATGGAAGTGTCGTCACTATGTACCCAAGTAGATTGCAATATAACACCACTAAGCATCCACTAGAAGTGTTTACAAAGCGCTGAGCAAACAACTGCCACTCGTCATTACCATCGCCGCAGAATTCCTTCTTCAAAGTTATAAAATGTTCCCAAGGAAACCTCTTAGAAGCAGATAACAGCATCGGTTTTCATCATTAAATTGCACGGATGTAATTTCATACCCAACTGTCCAAAATCAGCAAATTAATGGTGAGAACCGACGCTGTTATCTGATTCTAAGAGGTTTCCTTGGCATTTTATAACTTTGAAGAAGGAATTTTGATCAAATGATGATCGATGTTTTCCACCGACTTCTGTTTTGTAGGGCAATATTATGAGGAGTGGATGGGATAGCAATGAATTCATCATTACCATTAACCGTTGCCAAGATTTTTCATAGAGTCCTTCGAGAAAAAAACACTAAACAAAACACCGCTGGGTCGAAAAGTTTCAACTGACGACACTTTTGTAATATAGTCACCGAGGGAGGTGGTGTAACGGTTAGCGTTCTGGCCGGGCATCCAGATTTGGGTTTTCCATTGTTTCCCCAAATCATTCCCGGGATGCTTCCTTCAAAAAGGCCATGGCTGAATTCCTACCCATTCCTTCCTCCCCCCCCTCCCCCCCCATCCTTTCCCGTTTCTAAAAGACCTCGCTGTTGAGAGACGTTACGGGGCATCCATAAATTACGTGAGGTGAAATGGGGGAGGGGGGGATCCGGCGAAATCTCACCAGATCTCACCAAGGGGGAGGGGGGGTCTACGGAAATCTCACGTGAGATTTTGCGAAAAATTTGGGGACAATAGGGCAAAAAAAAAGTCTCAAATTTGCGGCAAAGTCGATTTTAGGAGGGTATTTCGTCAAAAAAGTTAGGGTGTGACCAAAAGAAAAAAGTTTCCAGGGCGATTTCTAGGGGGGGTTCTCACGGACCAGATCTCACCAGAGGGGGGGGGGGGGGTCCAGAAATCCGGAAAAACACCTCACGTAATATATGGATGCCCCCTTAAGCAGTTAAAAAAATGTAATATAGTGACATGAATAAAAAGCCTGGACCAATTCCTGGCAAATTTGAATGCAGTCCTTTAGAATACTCAGTTAGCCATGGATTTCGAAGAGGGCAATCGCCTGCCTTTACCGGATGTGGTGATAAAAAAACGAACCGACTGTATATTGGGGCACTAGGTTTATAGTAAGCGCATTGAATCCGACCTATACTTGAATGCTAACAGCTGTCATCACTCGGTGCAATGCAACGCAGTTCTGACCACCTTCTAGCTTAGAACACGAAGGGTATATGACAAATGCAACCTTGCTGCAGAAATTGACTATCCCCGGAACGCATGGGCGAAAGATGCTTAATAGCGGCAAATTCAACGCGCTATGAAGGTGTGCTTGAGATCATTCCGATCATGGGTCCGTTAATTGCAAAAATAGGGATAATGGTGAGAAGGAGTGAAGACCATCTTTAGATCAACTGAAAAGGTTGGAAACATGGTTGGAAACTAGAAGGGCAACACTGTGTCAAATACAAGCAACACTCAATGTGGGACATACGACAGACGTGTCCCTGGGAGGAGTGCAGCGAAGAATGGCGTTAACTGGATATCACAGCAGAACAACGACTCTAGTGGTTGTGCTGACAAATCTCCTATGGTCGGGAATATAACGGTTACAGTTAAAAATACGCCAAGTATATGAGAGTATTCATAAGCGTTATGTAGCCAGTGATTGTTAAGGATTATAACTTACTTCTGTGTCAAAAGATGAGGGCTGTTTATTCCGACATTAAGTCATTCATTAATACCTGTGACTATACCCTACTTCCAGCAGAGGAACAGTATCGTAAGCTACTAAAAACTTTTTCAGTTATACAATGTATTCTGTAACGAATATGTACTTGAGATGCGATTGAATCAAAATTATAGTCGTGTCTCACTCAGTAAACAGACCAACAGTAGAAGCTAGTTAGTTAGCAGCACTGCGATTAAGCTGTCACTACGACTAGCAACATAACCTATCAAGAATGTATAGCTATACAAGCAACAAATGCTTCACACCACCGGTTCCGTTTGTCACATTTTCCACCAGTAATAGCATAAAACAAAGAATTCTTTTAAAAGTCGATAAAAAAAAGCAGTTCTTTAGAACTGTTTGCACTAAATTTTGAGAAAAATAAAAATAAAAATATTTTTGCTCCTAATACTAAATCACTTTTGTACAAGAAACAATAGTACTTACGTTCCAAACTTTACTCTGTATTACTATTACAACATTGAAGAAAGCACCATTCTTCACTTTAAAAGAAATTCCTCAGCACATTTTGTAAATAGTTATATATCTTTGAAATTGTGTTGTCATACTTTTTTTCTGTTTGCAAGTCATCTCTGGTCTTCGACAAAGATTTTATTTATGTAAAAAGAATCGTTTAATATATGGAACAGGTCGATAAGATTGTACTTTAGTCACATTTAAAATTTAAGTAGGTGAAAAAGGCAAAAACTTCGAAACCCTGATGAGAATTTAAAAAAAAAAAGTTGCAAGAACTCTTTGATGACTTTAGCTCACAATTTTGAACACATTTTTGCACTATTTCGTACATTATTCTGTTATGCAACAACTAATCCGTTCAGACTAGTATAGACATTTTAAAAATCTTATTTTTTAATTTAGATAATTTGGTTTGTCAAAAATGCTAGAAAAAAATCACCAATTATTTTTGAAACTTGTATCTAGAGAAAGAAATGAAGGAGAAATTTTAATGTGCCACAAGTGTTCAAGAAGAAAAAAATCAGTTTGCTACAGTTTTTTGATGCAATTGTCCTGTTAGCGAAACAGACTGAGAATTACTGAATGGCGAGAATAAAATGCTGAATTTTAGATTTTGGACTAATCCAAAGCAAGACTAAAGAGATGAAATGATAGCAATAATATTTGATTAAATGTAAAAGTAAGATCCGATGCAATAGGAGAAACGAGTGAATTCTGTTATTTAGAAAGTAAAATTACAAGTTTCGCTTTGCGCCTCGTCGACGTCGAGGTCATTAGAGGCAGGCAAGAACTGACTGGGGGCAAGGATTGGCTTTTGAAGGAGCCATCCCAGCATTCACCTGGAGGGATTTGGAGAAACTATGGCAAACCCAAATCTGGATGACTGGATGGGAATTTGAACGAGCTACTTACCGAATGCTCTGGCCTCCCGAATGCCATGTTAGAGCGTTACCTCTTGGACTTTAGGAGCATCAGAAAAAAGTAAAATTGAAGAGTTTGAAATGTGGTGCTACAGAAGAATGCTGAAAATTAAGTGGACAGATAAAATACGAAACGATGTGTTTTGGAGATAATAGGTGAGGAGATAAATTTCAGCGGGAGTCTTACTGAAATAAAAGACAGGGAGGTGGGTCACAAGTTAAGGTATGCAGGATTAATTAATTTGTTATTGCAGGGAACAGTCTAAAGTAAGAGATATACAAAGATTATAATATGTGAAGCACATAATTGAAGACATAAGTTGAAAGGGTATGTTGAGATGAAGAGGTTAGTGCAAGATAGAAAGGGGTGGAGGATTGCATGCAATCAGTTTTCCGAGTTGCGGAACAAATATACGTTTAAAAACTTTTGTCGCGTTTATCATGAAACGTGTTGTTTTTCAACCGGCGCAGGAGCTCAAGAGAGAACAAATGCATACAAACGACGAAAATATTAGTCTATTATTTTTCAAAAAACTGGTGTAGTTTAAATTTTATCTAGTTTCCTGTTCTAACCTTTTTTTTACAAAAATAACTCGAGAAAGCTGTCCCTGAGGGAGAAACATATAACATTACTGACGGTACCTATATAAAAGGATCACAGCTCAGAAAATTTCCGTTTTCATTTGATTGTGTAAATTAATATATCTATCAGTGGAAATTTCTATATCAGCATTTCTCAACCTTTTTCAAACCGAGGGCTAGCAAAGTGTTAAAACTAATGTTGCGTGCCGCTAACTTACATGGGCATAATTGTTTACCTATATGTATATTATTAACATCTAGGGCGTATTTTACTGTACTTCTAAAACCATGTTTTGAATTCCTGCAGATACACATTTATGAAACTGGTGATGAATGGTTATACGTTAATTACATATTGACCAAACTCTTAATATTTACTAACCAAATGAATAATAATCTAATTATAGGTTGTACGCTATACTACCGACCTACATGCACAAAATAAAATAAAATATAATAGAATTATTATTTATTTTTGTTTTCTTCACCACTCTTGTGTAAATTACCAAGTGACGTGATGAATAATTTACCAAAATCGCTTAAGGGATTTAAAATTAAAATTTTTAAGTCGGAAAAGTGGTGGAGCTATTTAATTTAATTTAATATAATTGAATTATCACTCCAATCATAAAAGAAAATTTAAAAATAATATTAA
Organism: Vandiemenella viatica; assembly: GCA_031002005.1. Lineage (NCBI taxonomy): Eukaryota > Metazoa > Arthropoda > Insecta > Orthoptera > Morabidae > Vandiemenella > Vandiemenella viatica. The sequence continues at coordinate 189,663,962 of JARYHS010013631.1, read as the reverse complement.
ACGGGATAATTAGATGTCTAGAGAAATTTCCACTGGACCATTAGCTCCATCACAATTAAATTGTTAATAATAATAAATAACAATACTCTACCAAGTACCGCGGTACCTCATTCCTCAGAAAATGGTCGTTTAATAATCTTTATACAAACGGCAATCTTTTTTGATGCCAACTGGAAATGATTAGACTATAGGACGAACACCCTGGAAATAACAGATATTTTCCCGGGCTCTGAAATTTTCGTGGTTTTTAAAACGTTGAGTTTACGGTTTATAATTGCTTATAGCCTTCTACACTTCGAATTTATAGTATTCTGCCTGCGGACTACCTAAACCTACAGGTTGAGAATTTTTCTTCTATACTGATAAATTTAAGAATTTTCGGGGAATCCTTTTTTTTCTTTTTCAATGTTATTCTTTGGCCAATGGTTTCCTTATGAAACTACAGATCATCATTTATCCTTTATTCGACTCAGATAGTTTGAAGCAATCCTGCATCGTTCTCTGTCTAGAGCTAATCTCTTCATCTCAACATATTCATCATAACATATGTCTACAGTTTTCTGCTTCACATATTATAATCTTTGTACGTCTATACAATTCCATCCTTTAACTATCCCCTCTACTATTAAGTAGTCACAGACGAGGGTGCTGATGCAAAGCCGTAAAAAATGGCACAACGCGCTCTTAAACAAACTAAACTGTTTGTGTTCGCTCGAGAAGACCACTTGATGACACGATAGGAATTTAAAATGACGTCCCTAGTATCCAGGATTTTCTAACAAACCTGAATGGTCACAGCTGAAGTTCTGAGTTCTCTGATAAGCCCGGATGGTCACGCTCACTAGTGGGAAATTCAAAGACCAGCTCATGTTATTTGGCTTAATACAAGATGGCGGTAGTTGGGGACAAGTTAAAGACTGGTAACCCTTCCCCAAAAGTCACCGGTTCGATGTCCGATGACCGAAATTTCAATGAATTTTTGTCAGCTGTGCTCTACAACACACGAAACCGTAATTCGCACTGGTGACATTTGTGTTGCAGTCACCGGTTCGATGTTAGTTCGATTTAATACAAGCTTTTACACTGAAAGAACATAACTACCCAAAAATTGACATTTAATTGAATTAAGTTCCTAGCTCGAACATGCAACGACTCAGGTTCGAGTCTCGGTTAGGTATTAAATCACCATACAGGATACAGGTAGAAGCCTCTCAGCACAAGGAATCCAGGTATAATGCCTGGATATGTATTTCGAATATTTTTAACTTATAAGTACTCAAATTTGAGATTCACAATTTACAGCTTTAGACTAAAAGCTCTGGATTTCAAGGCCAGAATACAAACTTCAATTTTGCTCAGACAACATTGTATCTGGGAGATTAAAACACACATTTCTACTGTAATACCAGAATGGGAAGTTACACAGAGATCGTCTTAAATTTCGTTTTACAAGCACAAACATACCAGTTACTGATGACAAATAAAATAATTATATAGCTTTCTTATAGAAAACTGTAAATTAAGGCATTGAATACGTTAATTCTAATCTGCAGTACGAAATTACTAAACACTAGTGTAATCCCGTGATCTTTCCCTCCTCCCCCATTTATGGTCACAAGTCTAGAATAGTTCCCGTTTTTACGGTCAAAGGTTATGAGAGATTGACCTGATCTGATCAAACACGAACTTGACCTGTGTTTCACATAAGGGTTCACTGTACTAAATTAGAGTAAAATTTCTTGAGATTGAGGAACTTAAAGTATTAATAGACGTATTAAACACGGACAGAGATGATCACGATATCGTATAATTGTTTCAAAGATCCTAGTTGCTTGGGTCGGACTCGTTAAAATACGAACGTCACTTGTATTTGAGCCTAAAGGTTCACTGTGTAAAATTTGAAGATTTTATGTTTAGTTTAAAGGGAGTCCGATCATCCACCGCATCAACAAAGCATCGCGTTGCTCTTGATTGAAGCTGGCCAATCATTCATAATGTAAAATTTGGTCACCGTGCACATAGCGGCCAGAGAACCTATTACAGATTCCAGATTATTAAATAACTCCGAAGAAATGATTTGCCAGAATAGTCGTTTAGGTAAAATGTCTGTAGTCCACTTTAAATAACGTAATAACTTACGTACAGTGAACACGAACAAAGACCATTAACGTAAGAGGCACTAAAATACGTAAAAAATCAAATAAACCGTTATGTATAAACATTGGTCAAACAACAAAATTAGCAGAAGTTTTAGTTAAACTTAAATTTAGAATATGTGGAAATTACTAATAGCATTCGTTGTTACAGCGGAGACCAATAATAATTTTAGTTTTTTTATGTTGATTGGAGCAACGACATGTTACACATTTTTGTTGGTTCCCCATTTTTCCAGCTTTAAAGTTTTTCCATTTTTTTTTTTAAATTAAAAGCTACGAAAATCAAACTTAATGAATAAATTCTGGCAATTACTTTCATAGCAGTTGCATAGCTATTAAGCTGTGCACTTAGCCTCTCATTTGGTCGCTGTTAATTTGCAAGTGAAGGCCGACTAGTGACGTCATCGTTCTTCAGCCAATAGCTATCGAAGTGAGAGAGAGAGTGAGCTTAGGAAATTAAATATTAGATTATAACTAATTCTTTCAATTTACAGTTTCTATATCTAGCCATTTAAAATTACAATTAACTAATTATTCTCAGTTCAGTTAACTTTAATACTATAGCAGACTTTCTTCTAGGAATCAACTCGTCTTCTCCCGTCATTTGATTTGTTATTGGTCGTATAATAGAATACGTCTTACTGAATGAGACGAGGTATTAGGTATTCCATCATTTAGATAGCAGACTTTGCTGTTGAACCAATTCTAAGTTGTACATGCTGGAAATCTCGTACCCAAATTACTCCAGCCATGTTGAGTTTTTTTTTTTTTTTTTTTTGGGCTGTCATCAGTCTTTCGACTTGTTTGATTCAATCCTCCATGCCTTCCTATCTTGCGCCAACCTCTTCATCTCTACATACCCCTTACAGCCCACATCCTCAATTATCTGCTTCATATATTCTAAACTCTATTTTCGTCTGCAGTTTTTATCTTCTACTGTTCCCTCCACTAACAAATTAATAAATTCTTTGTATGATCTACCATCTTGTCTCTTCTTCCTGTAAGACTCTTCCACAAACTTCTTTCCTCACCCAACGTTTAAAAAACTCGTTCGTTTCGTACTTTACCTGTTCCTTCTATAACGCCTCATTTCAAATGCTTGAATTTACCATAAAGTGCTATGCTCCACACAGCAGAGGATATTCACTGTCAAAGTCGGGGTTCCACGCCAGTCGCGACATGCGTGAGCAGGAGAGAGGAAGCAAGATTTGCAGTAGTTGTTCGACATAATTTTTTTTCGATTATGGCTTTACGCCTCGTCGACGTCGATGTCATGAGGCGGGAAAGGATGGGAGACAAGGAACGGGAAGGAATTCGGTCATGGCATTTCTATTGGAAGCATACCGCCAATCGCCTGGAATTATTTGGAGAAACCATGGGAAATCCAAATTTGGATGCCTGGACGGGGATTCGAACCCACGTCTTCCCGAATGCGAGGCCAGAGCGTTAACCACTCATTCACCTCGCTCTGTTCGACACAATTATGGGCAGTTTGGAGTTAAATCACAAGCAGTTTGGCAGTTGTAGATAGAAACAGAAATTCGAAGATATCTATAAACAAGCAAGAACTCGACAAATGACCCAACAAGAGATTTTATTTTTCACTGGAGATCGGTTGCATAGCTTAAAAAATGGTTTTTTGTCATCTAACCCCGTGCCTTTTTTTTTTTTTTTGCTGTCGTCAGTCTTTAGACTGGTTTGATGCAATCCTCCATCCTTTCCTAAATGAACACAAATTAATTACTGCGCAGGTAGCATCAACAACAAGCGTAATGACCATCTAGAACAGCGGTTCCAAAACTATGAGTCGCGACCCAATGGTGGGTCGCAGCGTAGGTTTCGATGGGTCGCGGACCACCGAGGTTTTTAACACAAAAATATATATTTTATATCATCTAATTCTTGCTCCCATTGTTCCATATTTTCATACATTTGGATGCAGTAAAACACAATGATAAACCTACCAAACAACCACTAAAATCTGGTTTATAGGTGGTTTCCACCTAAAAGCGATTTGGTAGACCAGTTGCATTTTAATATGCTGTTACTTTTAATCGTGGAATTCCAGCACTTACCTACCAATCAACCACTGAAATCGGGTCTGCACTTGGTCTCCACCAAAAAGTAACTTGTGCAGACCAGTTGCATTTTAATATGCTTATCGAGTTACTTCCAATCGTGGAATTTCAGCAGTCAACTTGATGAGGTGATGGTCTGTGCAGCCGCATCCCGGTCTATAATATGTTTTATGTATTATGAATTCTTGTTTTTGTTGATAGTATATCCTTTGTACAAAAATGTGCATTTTCATAGGATACAATAGTCGATAGCGTATCGAGGTCATACAACAGTTCCCATTCCGATATTATTTAGACTCTCATATTAGGTGGACCGTGAATAATTTTTTGCTTAAAAGTGTGTCGTGTACCAATAAAGTTTGGGAACCACTGATCTAGAATATTATTACTTGAGATAAATTACAGTAATGCCGAGTCGCTAGACGTAGCCTCAGTATTTGATAGTATTTCAGACTATATCCGGTTCATACTGTTATTTCAGTTTACTTTTGGAAATAACTTCAGTGTAGTGCCAGCCAATATTTGTAATGAGTGGAACGTTGTTACAGTTATCGGCCATTCAGGAGAATTGTTATGTATGAAGCTGAAGTAATGTCGTTGTTCTGGATGTTTCTCCGAAATGTTGCCTCACTGATTGAGATTCCTGCTGTCCTGCCAGAATGTTTGATCGTAAATCACTTTCCTCTTGCTTTGGCATGAGAGTTCAGTCTTGAAGGCTCGTTAGTGCTGTTTAATACTCGTACTGATTTTGTAAAGGATGATAAGTGGTAATATTCGGAGATGATCGCTTGTAGTGGTTATTAATTAGAAATAATTCAGTGATGGAAGAAGTTACATTTATAATCAGGTTTAATTAATAGAAGCAACTCTACGTTTCAACAATGTTATATTTTACAGAAGAACTTTTCCGGTTAAGTTTTGGGCCCGGAATTGTTAGACGTCCTCGGTCCAAGCATTCAGATTTCAGTTTCCCATGTTTTACCAAATCTAGTCCAGGTAAATGTCGGCAAAATCTCTTAAATGGCCATCGCAGAATTCCTTCCCAGATCTAATGATGTTGCCGTTATGAAAAACCTTAAAAACCCGTTCAATTAAGGAATTCTACTATGTGATCATTAATTGTGCTAGTAATTAATTAATCAAACGCTTTATCATAAGCTGAAATTGTCCGTTTTGTTGGGGGTTATTTTTCACAAATCATATGAAACTAATTTGAGGATCCGTAACATTATTTCCTTCAGTTCACGCGTTCTCACTACGAGTTTGCAAGAGTGGCAAGGAATGAAGCAGAAACTTATCAGACCTGATAACAATTGTAATTAACTACAATCTCGCTGTTGACATTTAATACCGGATAGATTCAGTTAAAAGACTTCTAAAGAGCCTTCTGATTATTATCTTGCAAAGATTGATGCAGAGACTTATCAGACCTAATAACAATTGTAATCTATAAAACGAAACCGGATATATTTGAAGTGTAAAAACTCGTAAACTACACAGCAGATATCGACGGGGTTTCCACCTATTTAAAGATTAGAATCTCAATTGACGTATTTGGAATGTCTCATGCTCCAACGTAACAAAAAGCCGGAGTGGTAAATGAAAATCTTAACGTACAGCCTGAAACAAATAAAATTAAAAAAAGAATTTTTTAAAAAGTTTAATTTTAACCTCTTAAATATTGTTCCTTAAATTGGTGTTGCCTCGTGGTTCAATCAGTCAAGAAAAGAGAACACGCAGGTTACAATTTCTGCGTTTTACGTTGTTCTTAAAATTTATTCATGATGAATTGACTGATAAAGTTCCAGAAACGAAATGTAGAATCCAGAAGTGTAAGAATATATCTCAACACGTCTGCCACTTGCTGTGTCCACTTCAGGAATCCGCACAGAATGTGCCGCAAGACCTTACGAACAACATACGATGATAGAACTTTTGACAACACTCTTCCTTGTTGGCAGACAGATTTCCTGTTTCGGATTTTTAATTTCTACCATCTGTGATGAATTTACGAAGTTCAAAGATAAGATAAAAATATTAGTTAGCAATATTCGGCTTTTGAACAATTTACAAGAAATTAGGTAACCGTAGTGTCGATGTTTAAACAGAAGAAAGGCAGTTTTCACAAGTTTTCTTCCATTAAGCATTAACCCCCCATCTTTGTAACTGGTAGTTGCTAAAGGATTGCAACTGAGAGCAGTAAGAGAATATTAATTTTATCTGTATCCACAATATAATGGCTTTTGCGGAAGATTTTCAAGGTTTTAAAAAAAAAAAAATCATTTTGAGACAATTTTTAATGTAGCTTGTAAGAGATGATTGCAAGAATTATTATAAAGATAAATAGATATGTGAAAATATACCTCGTGGAAGAAATAAATAGAAGAAATATATCGCCATACATATCTGGCAAGAATAATTGTACCCTAGGATGGTATCTGCTTCTGGTTGCAAAAGAAACTTCTCAAAGTATGTAACACCATGAGCAACCGTACAATGGCGCTGTGAGTTGGAAACATTGCAGAATAGCGGGACATAATAATAAAAATTAGTTTCCCCCACAACCGTGTTACAAATTGAACATAGTGAGGAGATCATTGAAAACATGAAACTCAATTATAACTCTTTAATAGCTTCGAACCCTCCGTCTACTTGTCATTAACATTGTTCTCTTGCGGTTAAAAACTATAACGAAAACAGATAGGAGCCATGAGTTACGGAAAAGATATTTTTAAAGTATTTCCTCGATTTTGTAAATTATAAAGTTTTAACTGCACTGTAACCCGTCTACATGATAGATGTGAATTCCTAGTAACCTACAGAAATAAAAAAAGAAACAATAATTATTGCATATTTTATTCGCCCTTAATGTATATAAATTATGATCTCTCTCTCTGAATGACCAGAAACACTTTCCTTCTTGAAGAAATCAGACAGTATATTGTGTGCGGTAAAATGAGCCTTAGACCGAGGTCAGTGACGTACGGGGAAAGCCGTATTAAACACTTTGTAAACATTCATGAATTCCGTCTTCTACTTTGTTCCTGATTTACACTCTACTTGCAGAGAGTAAAAGAGCAGATTTATAAAATTTTGTAACAAATTGTAGTTTTGTTCCTCAGCATGATACCTCAATTCCACCTGAATCCTCTTAATGTTTACTGAAAGACATACTTGATAAAATTTCGGCTTATCATATAAAATTAGTTCCTTCCAATAACATAGTTTCTTATTTTACTGCCTTTTATGAAGACAGCAACCTACGGTAATTTAGCAGCTGATTTGAGCTCATTGTTCAAGTAGAAAGAGACGTAAGACTCATTTATGTTTTGATTAATATGTCTTTCAAGATTTGACTCTTGTTCAAACATGAGCGATATATATGCGTCCACGTTCAGACGTACTTCTTTTAATTTCTTGAAAAAAAAAAAAAAAAAGTTACTTCTAGAGATTATTAAAATCACTGATATCAAAAATTTAAATTAACTGAGTTTTACGAAAAGATTAAAATTTCGCATTTGGTGAACAGAAAACTGATCAGATTTGCTTCATATTTTTGGTTTAAAGTTTCCTCAGTACATAAGAGGATCAGTATAACAATAGCACTAGAATTTAGATTTAGGGGACTGCTAAAATAAAAATAAATAATCAAATAGCGTTTCTGAATTGAAAACATTGCATTGGAAACTTATTTTCTCATCAAAGCATTCCAATTCTGCATTTATATTTCCCGTAACGATTTCGAAATTTCTATTAAGTACAGTTATCATTAATTTTATGTATTCCATCTTAGAACAAATACGAAAATAAATGAAGAACTGAAATCAACGAGTGACTGGTAACGTTGGGCAATTTGATTAGGTAGGATACCCCGTTTAATTTCAGAATCAGGCAATCGAGAATTTTGTTTTCAATCAAAAAAAGAAGGAAAAGAGTCCCTTCATTGAACAGTGGAATGATTGCTTCATAAATACTGTGGCCTAATTCTTTTCCTTTCTTAGTCAACTAATGTTATGCATGTCTTTGCAATATATACCAAGAAGAAAATAACACTACACCAAAATCACTCGTGTCCAATGCCGGACTCGAACCGTGTACCCTCGGAACGCTAGAGCTAGGCGCTAACTACTTTACTTCCTGGTGCGCCTCTGCGACCTCTGAACGCCCCAGCACGTGAGAACCGCCAAAGATGGCAGCTACCAGCCACACATTTGGCTCCACAGCATTAGATTTCCTCATTCATAAACTTCCTGTTTATTGTTTCGAAGTTTTATTTTTACATACTGCAGTACCCAGTACTGGAAAAAATGGGCATGAATAATACTTAGAAACTGTTATCTTAATATCCGTATTCTGGTATTTACGTATAGTATTTTTTTTTAATGTATTATTCCAGTTTAGAATGTGACTGCAAAAGAATTTTTTCGCCTAGTAGTTAGCGAATCCTTTGCGAAATTCTAATGGCAGAGCTCCTCGTAAAGAAAGGATAAGTTGTTGGTTCACAAATGTAGTTCCATGCCATGAATACCGCACACTTAGCGAAAAGATTCAGTAACGTCGTTTTCGTTCAGCAAGCGCTTTGATTGATTTCATTTAGTTGTTAATTCAAATCTTGAACTGCCCTTACTACAGAAAACCTAATTAGAAACGTTTGATCCCATTTAATATAAATGGCTTTTATGATAAATACATATTGTATTCTTGGCACAGGACTCAAACCCTTAACCTGTAGTTGTTGCCTGAGATGAGCTGGGCACAACATTATAGCGTACCTATAAATCCTCTTTCATGCCACACAAAAGACTGCCCTGTATGAAGCACTACAGAGAGATTTTTAGCTCGTCACAATGTTATTTCTTTCTTTTTTAAAAAAATAAATAAAAAATAAATATCAAGTATGTTCCGCATGCTTCAAGCAATTGATCTTATCAGTGATGAGTGCAAATAAGTTCCCACAAAATAGATTTTAGTTGATGAACCAAAAGAAGAGCGCGTTAGAAAAAGCAGTCTGAAAAGTCAATGGCGCTAAAAATGTCTTACCTGCATTGTTATATCAACTAATTTAGATAACTGCGTATCGCTTTCGCAAACTGTAAGAGTCCGTAATACACTGCAAACAATGATTTTTTTTTCTTGTATTTATTGTTATTCTATAATGTTGAATTTTTATATAACAAGCTGAAATGTTTTCTGTCCTAGCACCTGTTCTAAATTACTATTTGTGTAAATATGTTCTCTTTTATGCTGTGTATTGAGACTGTCGTATGTTTTAGAAATGTGAAACGACGTGCATTCAATGTCTACGAAACATTTTAGTGCCTTAATATAACCATCGTTTTAATTTGTAAAACGAATCGCCTGAAAAAAGTAAAAGTTGGATCAGTGTCAATTTGGGATAGTCACCCGACTATACCACCTAAAGCATATAGTACTCTCTTCGTAGCTGTGTGTAATGGGTTGAATAAGCTACAGGAGAAAATTCAGCGGAGAGGGATTCAGATCGTTCGGATATATATGAGCATGGTAGTACATTCTCTGATGTTTGGATGTGAATTAAATTCTCGCTGTTAGTAGTGAGTAATGCACAACTGATGGCTTTGAACATGAAATTGAACTATTTAAAATCTTTAGTGTTGACATAGTTTTTTTTTTTAATTTATTGATGAGAGATTTTGTCTTTGCCACATTTCCTGAAAAAAAAACATTGTTTCTATTGCTGCACGAATAGATGTGGTTATTATGATAAAACTTAGTACACATGTTCCTGATATGATGGCTAAAAATATTGTAGGAATAAATCAACCCCAACCCCATGTCTTTTCTGCTATACAAGGGGTTAGCCGTTTAAATACGTATAGAAAAATTGAGCGACTGACATGAAAGTTAATTCACAGGTGCAAAAAAACTGGCAGTTCTATCATTATCGTGGCTCCAAAATCTGATGATAAATACATGGCGAAAAATCTAAAATAAAGAATAACATTGTTTGATATCCCACTTGGTTTTCGGGATTTAGGATGTCAAAAATCAGTTATAGTTCCTTGTGCTTTTGGTAACGTTTCTTCTGGTCCAGGCTGTATTTCAAACAAACAACAACCACTAGGAGGAAAATAAAACACCTATAGTGGTTTGTGATGCAATACCTCAAGAACTAAGCGATATATCAAAAACATATATACTTTATTTTCTATTAATCTCCCCAAGTTACATATGAATTTATTATTAAATTTGGCTAAGGCGAAATTTTTCTTGTGGTCGAGGTTGCATTCCAACCTAACTACGTCAATTTGGAAATACGATATCTCGATAACTAAGCAAGGTATTAAAAAAATAATAATAATTGTCTACTTTCAGTTTGACTCATCGAGTTACATAGAATTTCATCATCAAATTGCGGTTCCACGGTTATCGTAGAATCCCCAAAAAATTTACCTTGACAGCTTCAATATTCACTCTGTGTGCAAATCAATCTAGGTCATACCGGGCAACACCGGAAACTCTGCTAGTTATATTTAGTGAAAAGACTTTTAAAGAGCCTTCGGATTATTATCATACTGCTTGGAAAATTATATCTTATTTGAATAAACAAAGTACTTATAAATATAAGGTGATATAACCGTAGCATGTATCAAACCTTCGATATTTCAAACAACTTGTTAGATTGAGGTGCTACTAAACTATCAATTTTTCTTAATTTAAATGCTTTAGTTTACATTACTTTGTGATTACAAGTCAGGACAAAGCACATTTTAGATTTCTTTCAACAGCAATTTCTAAATTTTAATGAGTTAACGAACTTATTCTGACATATTTCATATTCAGTTACCTTAACCCCAATGATTCTTTTATATTAACCGTCCTAGCTTTTGTATTGGCTACCTCGTTTAAGGTGAAAATCCTTTATAAACGTTTAAGAGAAATTTTTGAGCCTTTATTTATTGCTAGTTTGTCTGGATCCTTCTTGAACGTATAAGGCACTGCTCTACTTAATGCACTTATGTCTTTTAAAATCTGTGAGTTTTGTTATTAAAAAAAATTCACTCAAGTCATAGTAAAATGCATTGCGATTAGCTAGTGACAGTCAAAAGCAGTAAGATGTAGTACTCGTCGGTAGTGCTAATTCAAACGTAAAATTTGCCACTGATGAATCGAATCTGAACATTTACAAAATGAATGAACGTCACATTAACTGTGAAGTCTTGTCGTTGAAAACAATTGCATTAGGGGTTCTTAGCTGAAAGAAAACAGGGCTTAATGCTATTGTTCCATTGTCTGTACGTCTCTCACAAGTCTAATAAGTTTCAGACTTCAAACATATTTATGATACATGTTTCGCAGACCCGAACATCATATTCATTTATATTTTTATACTAGCTGGTACCCACGATTTCGTTCGTGTTGGTAAAGAATTTGGATTGACAGCTACCAACATCTAACCACTATAGTGCACGATGGGAGACTCGATGCTATTACTACACACAAACGCCAGTCATCTGCGCTATGTAGTTCAGGCAGCAAAGTAAAATTTACGCACACACATATCTTTGGTCGAAATTCGAAAATATCCTTGATCGACCACTTTCAACCACCATATCTCCCACACTCCTACAGTTACTGAAATTCGGTCAACGTTGTGATCGAAAGGTGACTCTGTGTTACTACCACACACAAACGCCAGTGATCTGCGATAGATAGTTTAGCTGAAAAGTGATACACCAAGACACATGCGTCTTTGTCAGAAATATTAAATTGCCACAGGTCAGCCACATTCAATCCCCTTATCTCCCACACCCCCATAGCCACCGACATCTAACAACCATAGTGCACGACAGGAGACATGATGTTACTACCACATACAAACACCAAGGGTCTATGCTATGTACTTGTGGCAGGAAAGAGAAGTATAAGCAGACACAAATTTTTGGTCGAAATATGAAAACGCACTGCATTAACCAACTATAATCATCATATCTTCCACATCCCCACAGCTATCGGCACACGTTGTGAACGATAGGAAACTCCATGCTACTTCCTCACACAAACACCAGTGATCTGTGCTACGTATTGGTGGCTGAAAAGTTAAAAATAGGGAAAAACACGTCTATTTTTACATATTATAAGATTATATTCAGTCGATTCCTTAGACATAAAGGAAATGAAATTATTTTACCCAGAGTGTGGGTCAAAGTCACTTAAAGATCGTCACTTAGAGGAATATGTTGTTTTTATTATTTTTATTTTTTCGCAGAGAAATAAAGACATGAATAGCATTCAGAGTAGTCAATTGTAGAATACTTTTGTTACCAGATCTATTTTAATAACGTTATAGTCTGTATGTAAACGAAACAGTAAATGGTTTTACCTTGCGCTCAGTTTCCCATATATTATTACTATCCTATCTAAAATTCTCTTAATTTAAGATGCACTGCATTCGAATGTACGGGAAGTACAACAAATCTGAATGGAATTAGAGCAGACTGGTGGGTTGGTGGAGAACCCGGTCTCGACGAGGGATTTTCATTGGTCCTTAACCCGACCTTCACCTATTGCACTGCTATGTGAAGCATGAGGGGGTAACCAAAAACACCTTATCCCCTTCAAAATAATCTCCATTACAACTAATCCACCTCCATGATAATTCACTAATCTCTGACAGTTAATCAATTGTCTGTCGACGGTCTGAGAGCTGCACGTTGTTCACTTAAACTTTCCATCAGAAAAATGAAACAATAACAAAACGCTCTAGCAAAAAGTATCACTGCTGTTTGACAGAACAAGCCAGGTCGACAACACAAGCGGCACTGAACTGACAATGAGTTGCGCTATAAACACCTAGCGGCAGAAAAGCATACTACACTAGCTCTGCCCACAGTAATGTTATTCCTGTTGTTTTTTGATACCCCCTCATACGCCAGAAACCTTTCGTGGTCCGCATCCCACATTAAAGTGTAGTTTCCCTATACCTCGTAGGAACACCGGGTTCATCTAATGCAGACTACCAAAACGACGGATTGCGTAGCCAATACAGTCCCCGCCACACGAGCCCTTACCTTGACTGGAATTCAATAATTCTCCAGCGGCGTGAGTGGCGAGTCGTGTAATGGAATCCGCTGCCTATCCTGTTACTCTGTCTGTTCCTTCCATTAGTTAACTCTGTCTTCTGAGTTTAAACGAAGTAGCCCATCAGCATCTTTAATTTGTATACAACTTTTCTTCATTTCTTCAAAATTTTGATTGATATTCCTATAGGTCAGTCTACCTTAACTACTACTATTTCCTTATATACTAATTCACACTTTTCTTGCAGCCACGATTCTTTTGCTTTTTTTCATTTCCTGTTTATTTGATTTCTAATCTGTCTGCATTGCTCTCTTCGTGTTTCGTCCTGAGCATTTTTGTGCCTTCTTCTCTGAACCACCAACTCCAAAATTTCTTTTGCGATCCAAGGTTTTCGGACGGCTTGTTTCCTAAAGTCTAATGTTTCTTTACTAGCTCCGATTATTTCTCTCTTCAGTGCATTCCATTCGTCTTCGGTTGAACTCCTTTCAGAGTTATTTCTTAGATCTGCATCTACCATATATGGTAATTTTACTCTCAACCTCTATTTGTATTTTTTCTTTATTGTCTTGAATTTCAGCTTGCAATTCTTAACTATCAGATTGTGATCAGCTCCTGGATACGCTTTACAGTCTATAACTTGATTCCTGAAACTCTGTTTCACCATGATATAATCCAGCTGACATCTACCTGAATCCCTGGACATTTTCAGTTGTAGATCCTTGGGGCATGATTCTTAAATAATGTTCGCCACGAATAGTGCTAACTTTATTCAAGACGAAAACTTCCCACAGTATTCACCTCTTTTCCTTCTGCCACTATCGCATTTAAATTACCCATGAATATTAGATTTTTCATATTCCTTCACATATTGGATTAATCAATCATATATTTTCTCTATTGCTTCATCATCTTTCTGTTACATTGGCATATACATTTGTACTGAAATAACCTGACAATCTTTGGTACTTACGCTTGTAGTGGGATGCTTTTATGTCACACTACAATATTTATAACATTCAGATTATTTTATTACATTAAAGTATTCAGGACCTAGATTAGATTATACTGTACAGTAATAGCCTGTGCGGCAACCACCATTGACGCCGTCTACGAGATGGTAATGTGCTCCCGCCAGGTCATGTTTCATTTGGTTCTTGAGACTGTAACAGACCCATATGCGAGTTGAGATAAAAAGCTCTACTCATCAAGCAGAATCATTCTGAGCATATTGGCATATTCGGCAGAACATTATGTGCTGTGGAAACCCCTTGCTTATCACGATTCCCATAAAGTTTTCTTGTATTAACGGCACCCGAGATTAAATTTCATGTTCATGTGCATATGGTTTAAATTGCTGAAGTTTGGTATTACGACATATCATGCATATTTTGTTAACTTTAATATTTAATTTCATTTAATAATTCCTGAATTATATTAACTTTAAATTCAGTCATTGTTTGCTTTGGTTAATGGGCCAATTGTAACGACTAGGCTTTATATCTGATTTCTTGCATTGATTTTGATGTTAGTGGTAAATATAAATATGCCTAGCGGTGTAAATGGCAACAGAACAAAATAAATATTAACTGTCAGTTTTCTTATAATCTGGCAGATTGACGATTCTTGTCAACAGACATAATTCAAAAACTAAAATAAAAAGGATCATCCATCCCCAATCAAACCCCTTTTCACTATACGCTTTACTTCAAACAGACAGGTGAAGGGCATAATTACAGGCGTCCAAGAATCAGCAGAAAGTGTAAAACGCAGTTTCGTTGATTAAAACAATATCAATTATATAAGTTTCTCAGTGTCGATGTAGTGGTGATGATATTATAGCAATGCTGTTCGTTGCTGGCAGTATCATTTTACGGAATTACACTAGCCAAATCGCCAAGGAGACCGTTAAAATCATAACAAAACTTTTACATCTAAGGTTCCTTAGATTTGACGAAACTATCTGCTAAACCGTGAGAGTGTCTAGAAAAGTGAGATGTCTCGTTCGATTGCGGAAAGTTAAAGCAGTTTGTGCAGTTTAGAAAGCTTGTCCAACAAATTTCGTTTTAGGTATTACACATTAGAACTAGGATGGCCAACCCGCTGCCCGCAGAGATTGATCATCATACATAAAAACTTTAACTTCGAAGGTGATATCAGACATTACAACATTCAGCACCACTCCTTTCAACTTCAACGCATTAAAATAATTTTATTTTTAATACTTCATTAAATATATATGTTTCATTTTTAATTATTTCTCTGCTGCATTAAAATACTCAAATATATTTTCCAAAAAGTAGTACGTGCGGCCCGATTGAAAATTCTATTTCTAAAATTTAGCCCGGTTGCTGAAAAGGTTGGCCACCACTGCATTAGACCTTTGTTACTGAAGGAAAGCGTCTTGGCATCCTATTCTAAGTTTCCTGTCTAATTACATGTACTCTGCTTCACGAGACTGGAGAAGATAATAATTAATTCCCATCCAATAAAATGGCCATCATACCATTCTTAGAATTGCATCTCATAAGTTTTACATATTTTCTTCGCAAATCACTGGTTTATAGTGGGGAGAAAATTCTACACCTTAAAGCTGTAATGGCCCTACTTTGAGCAAATATTAATTTAACAGGTGCGGGCAGTTATAATAATTTTAGGGGACATTATATTTGACGGGAAACTTTTTATTGTGAAATGAAGGACGAGAACATTGCACAATGAATTTGAGTGTAATGTATGTGCTGGAATGGAGCTGAAAAATAAACAAAGTGATGTAGTACATTTCATAATTTTGTAATTATAATCAATATTCTAGTTCGACAGAATCTGCTTTCTGAGCTACGCTTCCCGTGAGTAAAGTTCGAAGCTTACACCTTTTTCTCAGTAAAGTCTATCCAAGGTCACTGTGCCAGAGTTTCTTTGCGTGGGAAAAGAGGCTCATAGTAACTTGGGAACTTAAATATCATATCGTTTTTAAAGATTAAGGTCTCCAGTTAGGTAAAATCATAAATTAAGAAAGAATTTTTCGGAATTTGGTGCTTAAAGTGGTAGCGCGTTTGAGATAGTTCAGAGCCAAGTCTCAATATTGCAGCAGCAGATATCACAGAGATGTCAATTAACTTTTTTATTCAATAAATAGCTTTCCGGGTACTTTTTTCTGTTGTGGAAACACTTTCGTTTTGCCATAAAATTCCAATACAAACATTTTTATTCGCACAGCAACAAATATCACAGAGATGTTGATATGTTGCACGCATTTTGTTCAGGTTGGTTGTAAATAAAGAGTGTTTTAAATTTTCTAACTGTTTCGTAATATGTTGTAAGTATTTTGATGCGTGCCTATTACGCTAAAAAATAAATAAATATTTTCTACAAAAGTACAAGCATTCAACCTCACTATTCATCGCATTTTATTCTCGAAATTTTCGCACCGGTCGTCTAGTTATACTTAATTTATCCACCTTTGATATCGTACCAGATGAAGTCAGAAATTAAAAGCAAAAAGAAAAAATGTTTGGTTTCAGTGATTCAGGACCTTCAGATAACAGTAAAGCATTAATTTTTATGACAATATAAGAAAACTATTTTTTTTGTATGAATGATTCAAATAACTTGAAATTTAACGCAGTGTCAGTATCCTGACAGCTTTACAATTCATCAATAGTGAAGTTATTCTCTCACTAGTTGTAACTCTTGCCGCTTTCCTGTATGTGTGTATGCGTGTGGGATGGTATATCTGATTGGAAGCCAATGTTTCCGCTGTAATGTGAAAATCGACGTCTGTCTCTTCGAATGCATGCTGTCCATTTGTATGTTATAGCGTATGTGAGCTTGTGAGGACAACGTACCGTCAACGTTCAGGTATGTATATAAGTTGGCGCCCTGCCTCTAACTGCCGTCTACTTAGCTGAAATTTTCTCGGTAAAATAGCCGAGTGAGTAGTTTCCCCAGCAAATTTAATCTATACAACGCCGAGAAAGCCCCTACTCCTAGCGTCTACTTATTTCTTTGTTCGTGTGAGTTTGTTTAGTCATCTTTCTGCCTGCTAGGTGTGTGTTTGCTTATGTATTTGGAGGCCTATGTGGTTGTCGTTTCTTTTATACCACACATAAGTACTTGAAACATTTCTGCCTCAATATCCACCTGTCCCAGTGTGGGAAATATCTCTCTGATTCCTTTCATACCTGCTTGTCCATCCAAACGTGTGTCAAACTGTTCTTTGTACCTTCAGATTGCAACTGTCTTCGAAATTCTCCTGATTTTTTTGGATACTAGCAGTAACAATCGTCAGATAGGACAAATTCATCTATCTTGTGAGCACTGCTAAAACACATACTTTTTTAGGCGTTTTTTCCTAACGTCTTATTTTTGTTGCTCCCTTCAAACAGTTTGTATTCCCAAGCGAATATTCTCTCATTATTTTTGGTATGCACCCAAATCTTCCATTAAGAGGCTCGACTATATCTTGAATAACTCAAAATATTCGTCTCATACCGTGTTCCTCTGTAATCCATTGGAGTGTGGTGAACACATCTTATACAAGGTCTGTCCCAAAAATCAAGGAAAAAAGATTCCTTGCAGATGAAGGTACAAGGAACTAAAATTCTTCAAAGTAGCTTCTTTCCGCATCAGAACACCAGCGCTAGCGTTTTTCCCAGTCGCTGAACGCAGCCTGGAAGTCGTCGATGGGACCTCCTTCAAGCACCTCGTCGTCGCTTCTCTGACGGCTTCCAGAGTCCCAAATTGGTGGCCATTGAGTTCCTTCCTGATCCTCGGGAACAAGAAGAAGTTTGATGGTGCCAAGTCGGGGCTGTACGGGGGCTGGGGCAGTGTTGCCACACCGCGTTTCACTAACGACCTTGAAGCCGGTGTGCTACGGCGTGTTGTCATGGAGATGACGCCATGTGTTGGCGATCTGCTTCCTGCCACGTTTCACTCTGCTTTGGAGCCTTTTAATGACTTCCAAGTAAATATGACTGTTCATAGATTGTCCTAGTGGCGCAAACTTTGAGTAGAGAAAACGATGAGTATGGCCTTCTAACTTGCTCATTCCTGTCTTATTTGGGCGTAGGGAAGTTGCCATCTGCAAGTCAGCACTTTGTCTTTTAGACTCTGGGTTAGTCTCGAAAACCCACGGTTCATCACCGTAATCATAATATCCAAATAATTCGAATCACTTTCACACTGCTCCAAGAGGTATCTAGAGATCGTTGCACATATGTTCGGCTCCAGGTTGCTCCATCGTAAGATGAGATAGTTAGTGATTTGTATGTTTTTAGTTTAACTTTTATTAAGAAGATATTTTGCGTTACAGTTTCGAAAGCTTCATGACAAATCTTAAAAGATACATCCACTTGGTGTCCAGCATGAATAACTTTTATCAACTGACCAGAACATAGGGTTGGCTTTGCTACACACTATCTAAGATCGTGGTTTACTCTTAAATCTTGAATACACTAGTTGTCTGTTATCGACTGTCTATAAAATTTAACCATATCTTTTGTGCCTTCCCCCGTAAATGCATTTGTACATAATAACGCTACAATCAGCGAAGAGAAATTTTATCGTTGAGGAGGCGGATTAATAAACTCACAGAATTGGTTTATAAACGTTATATTCAACCCTAAATAGGAGACTCTGTTTCCAAAGCTCATATCCATCATATACTTTCCTAAGAATAAGACAGCAAGAGCGATATGAGGGAAGTCGTATTCGAAGTGTGTTGTATGCCTTATTTGTATACTACAGCCTCCGCGTAATATAATGGGAAGTATTTGTACGTGGTAAGGAAATCATATTTTCCAACCTGAAGTAATCAGTCTTGGCCATTTATCCAACGAACTAAGTGGGATGGTTTTTTCCTTGCTCCACCAAAATTAGCTGATGAAAATCTCGGAATGGTGGCTTCATTAGTCTTTGAACGATTTGCCGCCAGTTCTAACCACAAAGCAAAAATGATGATTCCGTAATTTGTTATACGTACAACTACACTGTTGATCAATCTTAAAGATGACACAAAAAACTTTTCAATGCATTAAGGTTCATGTTATTTAAACATTAAATAAATTTTACGAAGTTGTTATCATATTAAAATAATTCACCATATTTTTTCACGGATATCCGAACGCCCTGAGTCACAGATACCGAACGCATATTTTTGTTTAATTTCAGAGTTCATCTGCTTCAGTATTAAGGGTTTAGATAAATTAAGTAATTTGTGTGATACTACTGGCCGGAGAAAACCAATCGCAGTTTCGCACCTAAGCTCTGGCCCTGCATTCGGGAGGAGGCCGGTTCAAATCCCCGTCTGGCCACCCAGTTTTCGGTTTTCCATGCTATCCTTAAATGACTCCTGGTGAATGCCGGACTGATTCCTTCAAAACAGCCTTTGCAGAATTACTTCTGGTTCCATGCCCCTGTACTTTCCTGCCTGTGATGATTCCAATGTCGAAGTGGTGTAAAACCATAATCGAAAAAATAGTTGCCCAAGTGAAGGATTTCCAATTAGATGGAAAATCTCTAGTTTCTGCCTCTCTACAGTATAAAAATGACCGAAACACAGATTCTGTAGGTAACTAAGCAGTAAAGTTTCATCGGTCCCATTCGGGTGTTACTTTGTTGTTTTCTTGTATACTATCATCAGTTGTGATGTGAGGTCAGTACAGGAAAGTGGCCTATGCTTTAGAGTTTTTTGTTCATGAAACATGCCGCTTGTTACAGTTTTGATAGTACAGATGTTACATTCGATCAAGTTGAATTAACTGCACGTTTATCAATATCCGTATCCGTGAGAAAACTTTCCAGAAGAACCTTTTATCAAGAGATAAGCTGTTCGGGCAATCAGCAGTTGATCGGCGATATCTGTTCGTACATCTGCTATAAAAAACGATCCCCTGCCATCAGTATTGAGGTGTGCATCACCATGCTGCGTTCTGCTCTGGTGGTACTTTGCCTTCTGGCGACGAGCCTGGGAGCGCCCAGGGTTCGACCCAGGCTAGCCGGCAGGATCATCGGAGGCACAGCTGCCGACATCTCGCAGTACCCCTGGCAGATATCTTTAAACTATAATGATTACCTCATCTGCGGCGGTTCAGTCATCAGCAGCACCTGGGTGCTTACCGCCGCTACCTGCGTATATGACCAACCTGCCGATAGTTTCACCATCAGAGCTGGCTCCTCCACCCATGACAGTGGCGGCTCCGTGCACGAGATCGGTCTGGGGATGTGGCACGGCTCGTTCGATGACGTCACACTCGACTACGACATCGCTTTGCTGCAGGTATCCCTTTTTCTCTACCATAGTAAAATATTCTGAAATCCATCATTTTCCTTGACTAGAATGCGTTTTTAAAGTCGATGTTTCTCATCTCTGCTGGCTAATCCGTAGATTAACTAGCAGCACATCTCAATTCTTTCAGTTTCTTACATTGCTGCTTCACATATTCGTAATGTTTTTCAGCAACATATTTCATTTTACCTTCCATATAGTGTAAACGCGGTCTCCACAAGTTCACCACTTCGAAATGAAATTCCAGAGACTTCTCAATTCACCTATTATTTCAGAAATATCTTTTTTTTGTTATGCCTTTTTTCTCCTGTAGTTTACATAACGTTTTGTGATCATATAGACTCAATAGAGAAGCACCATGAACAAAGGTTTTAGAAGTGTTTTCTTATCATTAGAAGAAAACAAGAATTGATTACTTTTGTTCAAGGCGGCTTTTGCTTGGCTGTGTTGAATCATCCACTCTAACAAGAATGCCCTAGCATACAGGGGTGCATCTAATCTTAGTCTTGCTGTTTTGAGTAGAAAATGGGGAACAAATTACGTTATTAATAATATTTTATTAAATTGCAATGGAGCGCACGCTCCGGTGGCAATTTTCCTACCACCCATCTTCCCCCTTCCCTGCACTCACCTACATTTGCCTTCGGCAAATTATACCTTTAAATTCTTTTTACGTTTTTGGTAAATTATTCATCATTTCTCTTGGTCAAGTATTCCAATCCCTGACACCCTTACCTAGAAAAGAGAATCTTCCCACACCCTTGTGCCTGAAATCGAGTGCCAGCTTGTGGTCATGGTCATTTTTCCCTTCCACTAGTCCTCACTTGGAATATTGTTGTTCTGTATGGGGTCCCCATCAAAAGGGGTTAATGGAGGCATTAGAGAGGGTCCACAGAAGAGGCACCCGATTCGTGACAGGTATATATAGTTGGAGGGAAAGCGTAAGTGCGATGCTGAAGGAGTTGGGTTGGGATGACCAGGAACACCGAAGGCGTTGTTCTCGGCGGATGCTAATTGAAAAATTCACGACTGACATATTTCAGAACAGCAAACAAATATTGCTACCAGCAACATTCGTATCTCGGAATGACCCTTGAAAATAAGATAAGAGAAATCAGGGTCCGAACCGATTCTTTTATGTATTCATTTTTTCCGCGAGCGTTTAGGGAATGGAATAGAAAGGATTTACCGGGCGAGTAAACTTAAAATCCGGCAGGAGTAGCTTTCGATAAAGCTCTTCGGCCATCCTGATCTGGGTTTTCCCAGATCATTCCACGCGAATGCTGGGATGGTTCCTCACAATAGCCCATGGGCGCCTCCTACCATATCCCATATATCCCATCCAAACTATTACCCTTTCGGATAGGTGCAATGCACGCTCTGCCACACACTTATAGTGAATCGCAGAGTAATAGTAATAGTAATAGTAATAGAGGAAATAAATAAGCAGATTTTTTATTTTATTAAGTTCAATGTTTTATTAAGAAATACAAATAAAAAAATTAAGTATTTTAATGATTCTTTATTGTTTATGTATTTTGGTGCATAGGTTGCACTTTTCAGTTAAGTATCTTGTGATACACGACATTTTTTGTTTTATTATCAGGTGCAGGAACAAACAACGCAGATGGTCTTCCGACCCGTGAACATGCCACATATAATTGACCATGGGAAAAACATGGATATTCCAGATTCAAACCACAAACTTTCAAGTATTGACCTTGTGATTAGTTAATGGTCATGGTGAATGCAAGACGGATCGGAAATTGAAGTCTTTCAAACTCAAACGGCATATCGGTTGGGATCATCGGATCCTCGGAAAGAGAACTTGCTCACCTTCGAATTTTCCTTTGACTCTCGTCGCGTAAATCACATTGTTCATCAATTTACTTACCACCAAACGCGTACCGTTGCACAGTTTTGGTTGGTTTATGTTTCGAAGCATGATTACTACGGAGCCAACCTTAAGGCGTAAATTGTGCGGTGGTAAGCCAGGCACATCCAAGGAGTTGGATAGTTGGTGGCTTCATCTTCATTTATTACATAGTCAATATATTTGAATGAATGTATTGTTCCAATGATCTCATTCTGAATTATGTAGTTTAGGTCATCTACATCTTTATACTTAACCGCTAAAATTGCTCGCTCACTCAACCATTCATTATTTTTGTAGTTAGTAATGATGTTTGGGAATACTTTGTTGATAAGTTCGTCTTTCTATGAGACAAAGTTACAGAAATTATGAGGAAATGAAATCAATCCATTTCCGATAGTCAGCAATTGCTCAGAGAAATCTTCAGCAGATGTATCATTAAGCAATGCAACTCTCATGTTTGTTGTCAGCTGAAGTTTCTTCACATAGCGCCATAGATTCGATGATTTGAGGCAAGCGTTTATTTCGTCGGCAGCCGTTGATCTGGCAGTGTTTGGCGGAAATCGCCAGACAGTAAAATCATTGTTCCTCCAAAACATCTCGAGTCATTGCGTAGATCTTTCAATGTTCGGTTAAGTGCTTCTAATGCACGTTTATGCGCCATTGTGTATTCGTCCCAGATGATGATTTTCGATGCTGATAAAACTTTTGCCATTGCTGAGTTTTTTGCAATATTACATGTTGGTTCTTCAATAGTTTGAAGATTTAACGTCCAACCGAGCCGTTTCACGGGCTGCCTCACTTTGCTCTTGTGATTGAAAAGCACGAAGTCGAGCCACACTAACGCGGCGCTCTTCACGGGCAATATCTTTTTATTCTTCAGTCCTTTCATTCACAATGTTTCGTATCCTTCTTGCATTACGGCTTTGTCGGGAAAGATTCGATCGTCTTGGTCGCGGCATTGTTAATGATAATTCAAAGAGAATACAAATTACTGATTACTGATTTCTGAAAAAAATTATAATTATCAAATTTTTTCAACCATACTTAACCATAGACAAAATTACGTTTAGCTGTCATTTGCGTTTTGTTATTATAAGTCAGATGCGTTTTTGTTATACCACGTTTTATAGTGACTTGTACTCTCTACAAGTCACACGGGAACGGGGTCGAACGGGATAAAATGTATTCTATGTCCGTCTCCTGGTTCTAAGCTACCTCCGTACCAATTTTCAGCCAAATCGGTACAACCGTTCTTGAGTTAGAAATAGTGTAACTAACACGACTTTCTTTTACATATATAGATAAATATATAGGTTTATTTCATGTCAAATACATAACTGTTAATATAGATAGAGTATCGTAAACACAAGCAACTATAAAAAACGTATGGAATCAATCAGAACCAGTTCTCCCAAAAGTTGCAGCCTGTTGTCTGATGCCTACACTGTTAACATTTTTTAGTACCGATTCATTCAAAGAATATTTATGTTTAATGGAGATTATATTTACATCTGCAATTCAGACAAGCCAGCCAGTTTGGCTGTGCTCCTGAAAGAGCATAGCGGTGCAGTGCGACCAGGTTCAAATCTCTGATCCCGCGTATCAAGAAATCTTTTATTGCGTGTCCTTCTTTCATAGCGTCTTGACCAACCAGGTTTAACGATTGAGCGATGCAATGCACATGAATAGCTTTAACCCTCGACTGGAGGCCCGTATGCGCTCCAACATTAGAAGCACTGTCTGTATATATAGATCGGTACAGATCTTGATATTTGTGTCCAACCTTCTTAGTACTGTACGAAAATTTCTAACTCATTTTGTCGTTTATTATTGATACCGTTTCAAAGAGACCGATAAAAGTTTCATGTCGTATATTACACTATGAGCCCACATAACGGAAGAAAAATGTGGATTGTTCATTACTGGAAATATCACTGGTTTTGTCAACCTTAACTAAATATTATACCGCATTTTGTAATAGTTTTATTATTTTATGCCGTACTTCGTCACTCAAAAATTGTACAAGCTTCGTTAGTGATATCGTGTAACAACCACCCGTATTTGCTGCGGGAATATCCTGTGGTCACAGCTCCAAGAATATAATTTAATTTCAATATTCATCTTCACTGTCCTTTATGACTAGGGATCCGGTCACTAAAAAAGGATTTATTTTCATATCTTACAGTTAACTTTTTGATAACATGCAGTGTACATTGATGTGACGTTCTAAATTTGTTTTATGCAACACACAGAATTAGTGAACGTCAGATTTTTATGATGGAAAGCCACCTTGAGTGAATGCCTTAATGTACTCATAATCTTTTGATGATGTTTTCGGCGCAGAAATGCCATTAAACTTGGTTTCATTACAGATTCGGAAAAACACACTACAATAACTTCATTATTTAACAGCTATGGAATAATTGTCTGCCTCTCACTCTGAAAATTGAGCCTTTTCTTCTCTTCAAGTGAATTTTCTGAAATAACATCTTCTGGTTGCATTTGTTGAGCTGTACTAAGCCGAGAAGAGCTACTAGTAAAGGGCTCTTCTGTTTTGGAATATTACGATTTCAAAGGTCGAAATTATTTATTTATTGAACCTAAAGTTTTCCCAAAATAAACACGACAACATTAAGCGCAGCGCTCTCTTAAAGCACCAGCTCGAATAGGAACGAATGAAACTCCTGACACAGAGTTGCGAGCCGCGGACGATTGAGGCACGACGGATGGCGGGATAGGTAGAGTTAGGTATAACCTAACGCAGTGTTTATATATTCTCCTAGGGCATGACGCGCATACACATCGCAAGCAAGTACAATCCCGTCGGGACATCTTGCCTTGCCACGCGACGCAAGTCAATCACTGATTGGTTTTGATGTTAATGTTCATGGGAGCTCCGCACCCACTATGTTCATCTCATGGGTGCTAGAGCACCCGAGCACCCACAGCGGTTGCAGAGAGATTAGTTATTTTAAAAATAATAATAATAAAAAAAAACACGACGAAATTAACATTAACCTACCGGACAGTTGGAGTGAAACATTTAGTGGGTTGAAGACTAAGCTTCTTATTCTTCCTTTCCCAGTCGTTGTCCATATTCTACTGCCTAGGTCTCCCATTCCTGTCATCTCCATGTACAATCTCTCAAACAAAGTGGTGAATCAGCCCTAGTCTGCAATCGATATCCAACCATACTATTCGTCCTTTCCACAACGGGTTATAGTAACGTTCCATATACTCTAGACAATATCTCCAGTATTCCATTCCACAACAAGAAAAGGTTTCGAGGTATTCAGCCTGTCTTGTGTTACAGGTGACGACGCCGTTCCCGCTGGGGTCTGGAGTGGAGGCCGTCGGCCTTGCTGAAGACGGCTACGACCCGCCAATAGGCCTCGCCGTAGTTATCACGGGGTTCGGCTTCACGGAGAATAACAGTTACCCAGCGACTCTCCAGCAGGTGTCGATCACCGTGCAGAACAGCTCGGCGTGCAACGGTGTCGGCACCACGGTGGGCAAGGTGTGTGCCGGCGAGGCAGGCGCCAGCGCCTGCAGGTACGACTATGGAGGTGCTCTGGTGAGCGGCTCCACTCAGGTCGGCATCATGTCCTGGGCCAGTCAGCCCTGCGTTGGGGGCCCATCGCTATACACCAACGTCGGACGCATGAGGGCCTGGATCAGAAGTGAAACCGACGGCGTCTAGGATCGCATTAAACGATGGGAAACACAAACTTGTTTCTTTCATTAATTGTCACCTAATCTTCCTTGCTTCCATCCTCAACAACAGAGGTGTGGCGTATTTAAATACATTTATGACTCACCTGAAGAGGGCCTTATTACTTCATATTCAGTTAACTGCTGTCAAGGGAAACCTGTCAACTTTTGGTACTCATACTTTATTTCAATCAGTCAAGTAAAGGGTAAAATAGCAGATGTCAAAGATTCAGCAGAAAGAGCAGAGTGTAGTTTGATAGATTGAACGATATCAATTGAACACTATTCTGTGAATTTCTCAGCATTAACATCACGACGATGCTATTTACCGCAGACAGTGGCATTTTATGGAAACTGATAATATTTCAAACGGTAAATCACCCATTTGAGTCATACCCAACTGCTTGAGACTCGAGACACGTCAGTAATACGAACTCATAAGGTTTTATCCATCCAAAAATTGCTCAAAGCCCTTAAAGAAGTTTTCACCTCAAAATCTAAAAATCTAACTTAATCAACAACGTGAAGCTTATTCGTAACTTCCTAAAGGAGATGTACCAAGCTATTGTGTGAAGGGCAGTTCCTTTCCTCAAGCGCCTACAGTTTAACATGGAATCACAACCACGGAACGTCCCGGTGTAGCTCATATAATCAAATACATCTCCTAAAAATGCCAGCTCACTTAAACTTTCAACACAAAATCAGCTATAATCCTGTCTTTCACACCTAATTCTATCCTGGCCTAGAATTCCTGAATCAGATACTTCTTTGTTGCTATGAATTTCTCAGATCCTTTTTTCTAATTGCTATCCTTCCCGCAACTCCCCACATTACTTTAAGCAGATCTCCTAACTAGTAAAATATACTTTTGCACAAAAACAAATCCTCCAATGCTCCTGAACTACCCTATGGCACTTTACTTTGTTATAGGCATCACTGGAAAACATGAAATACACTGTACGGAACGTTTCTGCAGTATACGTGCAGGTCCCGTCAGTAGTCGGGAAAGCGAGTGGTGAGAGTGGACTTACTTGCACAGGCCGCTCTCGTGAATGATCAGGTCTGACACCAGCCGCCTAGACGGCAGAGAGGGTCCTAGCGCTACTACAGAATAAGACGTACTGTGAGTTTATTCGTAGAAGCTACAAGTAAGTTACGCCCGGAAGGTACGGTCCACACCGCGACAGGTACTACTGCTGTTTCTGACTATCGGAAGTATTGGCAAGATGGCGGCGTAGCGCGGGGTCGGTGGCCGTGCCCGAGGCGTATGTGTCAGTCTCGAATCACAAGTTCAAGTCTCTAGCAACTAGCGATTAGCTTTAAGAAACCCGCTGCCCTCATTCTCCTGCAGGCGTTGCTTGCGTGCGTCGCCCCGCTAGGTCAGCGATCCTCAATCAGCAATTCTAGCGACCTGGTTTCCCAAGCCGCGTCTTGATGCAAGCCCGCATCAGCCAACGCCTTATGCCATATTTCAGTTGAATTAATAATTTATTTATTATTCACCTGACAACACATTCACCCACCAAAACCTACTGTAACGCTTGTAGTGTTGAAACCTTCCCAATAACAGGCCATGACACCTGAACCACTATCCGAAATTTTACATCAACCCCAACATCAATCAATTATCCATCAGCAGAACGAATAGTTTTCTCCCAAAATCTAGACTAGCTTGTTGCGGATGCAGGGGCGTACCAATCGGAAACGGCGTCTAGGGCAAGCATCGAAGTTGCGCCCTTTCGTAAATTATTTAAATATAAAATAAATAAATATTATAAATATTAAGAAACACTTTTATATTTCTGTTTCAGAACAAAATTATTTAATAATCTTAAACTTAAAATTATAATTTCCTTGCCTTCTGCGACGCAAAGCATTAATAACAATTTCGAAATGTATTTCTTCCACTTCTTCTCGCTCTACACTGAGAAAAGCCTTTCTTGACACATTGTAACCCTCAAATACGAAAGTATTAGTTTTAGTTTACTGAAAGTTCACTCGCAACTTGCCATTCATATTGCAATCGTAAGCATAATCTGTATGGAAATGCGGAGATTTGGAAAGACGCTCTCATCTTCTTACTCAACAACAAATTCAAGAAGCTCTTCAGATTTTTTTTTTTTTTTTTTTTAAGTTTGCCTTTTTTCTTGTGGATATTAGCACTCGAACATCCAATATTTCTTTGTATCTGTTCTCCGTTTACATCACAGCCATAGAAGAATCAAAATTCTTTAGGTTTCTTCTTTTTAAATGTTCGCAATCACCAGTGCCGTAACACAGTTTTTTAATATATAAAAGAAATCCAAATCTGGCGTCAGTTTCATGCAGACAACTGAACCTTTCGCTCATTTTACAATCAACACGATACTGCGATTCCTCAATAATTCGATTTATTTCTTCCGTAGCACTCAACGCAGCGTCCTTCGCATTCTCTCCTGCCTTACTTTTTTTTCGCCTTTCGCATCTTTCAATCAGAACCCATTCCAGACAAAGATTGAAACCTTTCTCTAATGCCTCACTAACCAACCTCTCTCTTTCATTAGTTAAATGGTCTCGGAGGGCTTTTATATCAGTGACATCAACTAGTCGCTCTTGAACATGAGCAATAGAACTAAGTCAGATAATAGTAGGACAACATGCAATTATATAGAAGTCTTGCCTCATTTCTTGTTTCACTAGTTTGAATCGTCTGTCATGTCTCGGAGAACTTTCAGCATATGTTCAAGATATTTGTTAACTGGCTTAACTGCTTCAATCCTTGCACTCCATTTTGTTTCAGACTGATTTTACAACCACAGGCACGGAGTTCTTTAGTTTTTCCAAGCGTAGAGTGAAATGAGAAAAGAATACTTAACAGTATCTTGCTTGGTTGCATGTACACCAACAGAAGTGAGTAGATGATTATCGCAATTCAAAAATGTCGGCGGATTATTATTATCACTTATTCTTTCTTGAACACCAGTTCGGTGCCCAGCTATCACAACAGCATTCTCTTAACATTGTGAACGACAATCCTGTTTATCCATATTCCATACCGTCATTCTCTGGCTGTTTAAGGATGTCATCAACAGGCCCGCCGCTAGCTGTTTCAACGCCCTTGTGCAATACCAATTACGGCGCCCCCTGTCCAACAGCCAGTGGTGTACCTAGGATTTTTCCGCGAACCGGGTCATGAGATTCACGCCCCTTCAAATATTATTTTGCCGCCCATGTTGCCACCACCCCGAGTGTCGTCGCCGCCTGACAAAAAAAAAAAAAAAATTAGCCGCTACATAAATTTGTCACCCTCGATTACTAGATTTGCCGCCCCCCTGAACGTGCCGCCCGTTTGCGGTGCACGCCTTGCAAGCCCGCTTACAGCGGGCCTGGTCATCAACTGATCTTCCAGCGTCCTTTTGACTCATCTGAATGAAACCAAGAAAGGACTCTCTAATGCGGACTGATTTCCTCTCAAAATCAACTTCTATGTATCTCACTACTTCTGACATCTGCTCACGATGTGCATGGTCAGGAATAGAGTCAAACATGAGACCATAGAACTTAGATTTGCGAATGTTTCGCAATAAAAATTGGCGAACAGTGTTCGCCATCAGATGAATTAACTCATTTTGAACACGTGGTGACAAGTAAGATGTGGTGCCAGGATGATTTTTAACCTGAGCTAGATGGTTATTCATGATGGAGTCAGATATGTCCAGGAGCTTAATTAATCCAAGGAGATTAGCAACATTATCTGATTCGGCTCAATCGCATGTACTAAGTGACTCTCTGTGACCTCGTAATGCAAGATTTTGAGTTCAGTGAATGATTCTCTTTAATACATTACGGCACTTTTGTTTTTCTGCCTTGATCTGGGTTTGAAGTTCAGCGCAGTGGCGTAGCTAGTGTTGGTGACACCCGGGGCGGTTATTGATGGCGTCACCCCTTGAAAAATTAAATTCAAAATTAAGTAAAATATAATATCTTGTAAGTGTAAAATATGATATTAATAAAATATAATTAAATAAATATTTATTGTTTTTAAAAATTATAGTTAATAAAATTGTAATATTAAAATCATTCAAAAATTCACAAATAAACTAAATACAATTGTTTACACAATCTAAGATTTTTAGCTTTGACAGCTGCAAAGTCATAAATCACATCTTCAAAATTAACAATTTGATTTACTTCATGTTCAATAGTCAATATGGCAAGATTTTATCCACGTGTTGCTCAGCGATGATCGAAAGTGGTTTTGATTAACTTTAACTCTTTTGAAGATCGGGCCTCAGTCCGACACTCGGCCGTCTTTGGATTGGTTTATGTTTTGACGGTGCTGATCAGTGTCGGCCTGATGGATGTAGAGAAGCGCATAGAGAGAGTTCGGAAATTTCCCTTCCCTTACGACTAAATGTTGTTTTCATGGTTTATTTGCCTTTAAAAAAAGTTTTTTTATCCATGTTCATCAGATGTTCATAAAATGTAGGAAGAGTCCTTACATCTTCGCATTAAAAAATTAAAGCTTTGCCAGAGTTGAAGATCAATTTTAAGACCCACAAAAATTGCAGCCGAGATCCGCATTTGTAACCGAACCTACCACACCCGAATCACACGCCGTAACCAGACGCAAGACTAATCTAGAAGTACTGAAAAATATGTATTCAAACACATAAAATTCGATTCGAGTCTTCTGATAGCAAAAATAAATGGTGTAAAAAAATGTTTATTTTATCATGTTTGAAAACTTATTTTTCATTACACCTATATTCGGACTGGTGAATCAAATGGTTATTGCGTGTGATTTGGAAAAGTGAAGGTCCCAGTTCAAATCCTGGTCTCGACTGTAATTTTTGCGGGCATTAAAATTGACATTTACCACTGGCAAAACTTTTATCTGTTAATGCGAAGGACGCTCGGTGGTTCGAATTTCATGTTAATCTGTAGGTCTTCTTTTCAAGTTAGGTGACTACGATTTAGGTGCACTGGGAGTTTCCCAATAAGAAATTCTGTGACTAGAACTTTGATATAATTATGAAATTATTATTTTTACTATACAAAACCTTTACGACCTATATTTAAATTTAAATATGTTATAATCTCGTTCTTCACTAAAGAAAAGTACTGAGTGAATCCGAAAGAACCTCAGACAAAACAAACATGTCAAGTGCGAAGTGATTGACATTTCATTGAGATTGCGTTGATACTGTTAATACAGCGCTGGGATACTATTTTTGTACATAAGAGATCAACCAGTTAAGTGATTACGTGAGTCAGATAAAAAAGTATTTTAATGTACTTTTGTCCCAAAACTGCAAAATACTAGTACAGTACTCTATAATAAAGTGGGGTGTCAAACCTACCCGTCATCCCCAACACTGATTTCCTAAAACAATCACTTTAAAACGTTAAAGGAGACTAAGACCGGGTAGGAACACGGGCGAGCTATCTAAAAGTGTGGACGCGAGGGGGTGAGCCGTCACCCTGTACCATATTTCAATAATTTCGTAGTTAATATTCTAGTGAGTGTAAGCCAGTCTCGGTGAGCTACAAGCCTGGGCGGACGTGGAACATGAGAGCGCGTTTGCAGAATCTGAACCCTTCCTGCAAGGCCACAGAGGCAAGCAGTTTTGACTGTGAGAAACAAGGTTCGAAATGTTCTGGTACCTTCTAGAAAGACGCCTCCAACTGGCCAATTAAACTTTGCATCCACAGCGCGTGATGTGAACTGGCCAATGAGAGACAGTCACCCCACCCTTAAGTGACAGTAGAGTGACGCGTTCTGTACCCGTCCTCTGCGCAGTTTCATTTTGAAGATCATGCCGTAAACTTGCCAATTTTTATGAAGCCAATGACTTAGGCAGTGTTAGAAATTACACCACCAGCTCCAACCTTCGTATGCTCACGAGGCGAGGCTTGTACTAACCCTCCCACTATTTTATTCAGCCATTCGGCTATATTAAGGAAACACATTTCACTTCTATGCATATTAAGATGTACCATTCATCTGTATCAATTCACTTATCTCTCCGAAGAGTTCAAGAATAAATGCCTGTTCATAACATCTCGGAAGTTATTTACAACAATACCTCACGTCAGTAGTTAGAGTGATTTTTATTGCTTTCCAGCCCGTACTTGCAGACGCCAACGGGAAGAACCAGAAGTTGACGGCGAGCAGGCTGGACGAACTTACGTGCACGCAGGGGTAAGTCGAAGGTAATTCTTCGCTCGGCCATTACCACGCGACAGTACCCCAGTAATAAAGTTGGTGTCAGTGTGTGGCGTGCCTAACCATTCTAACATTGACGTCATCATTATTGTTATTATTTTGGAGTCTACTCCACTTAGCATAGCAGAGAAAACAACAATTTTCTCTCGCTATAGTAAATCTTCTGAGGAATACTAAGCTACGTAGGGTTGGTGGTGTTAAGTGGAATAAGGACGCAAGAAGGAGGAGCCAAAACGGACGCAGAATTCGGCAGCGCGGAGTTCACGCAGCAGCGAGCACGGAGCAGACGCTAGGAGGCAGGGCGGTCGCGGATCGACTTAGCTACAATCGACGGAGCAGACGGCGCGGAGTTTCAAAGTAGCGACGGCAGAATCACCAGAAAAGTGAGTACAGTGAGAAAATTCAGCGTGTAAAAAGTGTCAATCATGTCGCAAGGTGCATCACCGAGTGTAGGAAGTGTGCCGGAAGATAGTGGTGTAAAAATTACGGTCACTGAGGCTCTTAAATTAATTCCATCCTCTTTCGATGGAAATAAGAGTGAATTAAGTTCTTTCATCGACAATGTGTCCACAGCATTTTCCCTTGTACCTAAGGAAGAATATGATGTATTACTTAAATTTGTAAAATATAAAATAGTAGGCACAGCTCGCTCGAAATTGATTGTCACAGAGCAGACGAAAGATTGGCCATCAGTAAGAGATATTTTAATTGAAAATTATGGCGAAAAGAGATCACTAGATTTTTATGCTTATCAGCTGTTTTCTGCCAAACAGAGAAACGGGGAATCAATAGCAGATTGGGCGTCAAAAATAGATAAATTGTCACATGATTTCAGGCAGGCTGCAAGCCTTGAAATGGACGAACCAGATGTTAAGGGCAGTCTAGCTTTAATAGATAAGTTGAGTAGGGCTACCTATATACAGGGTTTGCAAAATGAACGTATTCAGACAGTAGTCAGAGCTCAGGGTTCAAAGATAACACTTCCTGAGGCCGTGGATTTATCTTTGGTTGAAGAGTCAGCAATTTTGTCACATAAAGAGAAATCCTTACATGCGAGGGCTGAAATGAAGCCAGTGCATTGTAGGAATAATGGTAGTTCCTTTAAGAAATGTAATTTATGTGGGAAAATCGGTCACATCAGCAGAGAATGTCGAAGTTCGACTGTCTTTCAGTTGTGTCAACAGTTTGGACACCATGCCAGAAATTGTAGAAATAAGCCAGCTTTCAGAGGGGTCCATTATATCACATGTAGTTATTGTAAAATTCCAGGTCATTCCGTATCCGATTGTCGCAGCAAAGGAAACAGGTGCTCCAAATGTCAAAAAGTAGGACATTTCCCATCAAAATGCAGAAGCAAATTTAATAACAAACAGGAAAACTCCAGTCGAGTGTAAATGCTGACAACCTCGTTTGCACTCGGGATTATGGACGAGTCTATACTGTAGGTTGTCGATATGTAAACGATTTTATTAAATTGTCATGTCCAGATATCCAAAATAGTGCTATCAGGTGTCTCTTAGATTCGGGCTCACAGGTCAGCTTAGTCAGCAAATCTATCTTAAAGGAAGATATGTACATCAATAAAAATGAGGTCATTCAAATTAAGGGTATTGCTTATCAACTTATGAGAACATACGGTACGGTGAAATTGAAACTGTATTTGAGGAACAACATTTACATTACTCATAAATTCCATGTAGTTTCTGGAGCCGTGGATATAACCGAACACGGGTTAATTGGTCGTGACTTTCTAATACAACATAGAGCTGTCATAAATTATAGAACCAAGGCGGTTTATCTAAAAGGTCATTATGTGCCAATGTTGACAAAACGTGAAGGGAATCACACATTAACTAAGCGAACAAGAGCAGTATACACCAGAAATCAACACACATGTTTCCAGGACAACCAGAAGTATCAGACAGGGAAGTTTCAGTTCAGCCATAGACAGGGTAGGAACCAAGGACCGCAGCAGAACAAACAACATTATAGGTCAGACCAAAACTTACACAAGGGTCATGCACAACAACCAAATACAGGTAGAGCACATGCAAAGGATTGTTTGCGAGTTGGAAGAGATAGGAAACAGATGCATTACTCAACAGCACGATCCAGTGTTCAATGGGAGAAACAGTGAAGCCGACGGGGAAGTACCAACTAACCAGCAGTCAGATAGCCATCAGAAACATTGTACAATCCAGTCGAACGCATTAGCCAAAGATCCAGAAGATAGTTTAATTAAATTAGGTCCGAGAGAAGAAAGGATTTTACGCATTAAGGTTCCAAGGAAAGCGAAACACAGAGGCAGTGATCAGTAAACAGGAATTAATAAAAGGTGTTCATGTACCAGAATTTTTAGTTACAGTCAGAAATGGAGAATGCATTATTCCTATTCTAAACACACGAGAGGAAGAAGTTGAATTTTTTCTATGCTCCTTTAGAAGCACAGCCAAGGCCTAATCTGTCAGACGCGTCAGCAACAGCTGAGTACACGTCACATGTGCGCGCAGCTAGTAAACAAACGAGTCAGGTTTCAAAACACACACCTCCAGCGCGACCACGTGTTAGTCTTTTAAAGGACAACTTGCGATTAGACCACTTGAATGCAGAAGAGAAACAGGTCATTTCTGAATTATGCTTGCTATATAACGATATTTTCTTCCTCCCTGGGGATAAATTAACACATACAGATACAGTGAAACACGAAATTAAATTAAAGCCAGAAGCTATGGGGAAAGTTATTAATTCTAGATCTTACCGAATACCAGAGGCTCTGAAACCAGCTTTAGATGAAGAGATAGATCATATGTTGGAACAGGGTATAATTAAACACTCTGATAGTGAGTGGAACTTTCCTATACTTCTTATACCCAAACGTGCAGATGCTAGTGGTAAACAAAAGTACCGACTTGTCGTAGACTTCAGAAAATTGAATGAGATGACTGTAGGGACTACATTTCCCATTCCATTGATATCTGAGATCCTAGACTCCTTAGGGAAGGCCAAATATTTTACAACCCTTGATCTAGCGAAAGGCTACCATCAAATTTTGATAGATGAAAAAGATCAACATATGACGGCTTTTAGCACTAATAAGGGCCATTTTTGTTACGTCACTATGCCCATGGGGTTAAGCTCAGCCCCTAGTACCTTCCAGCATTTGATGAATTTGGTTTTATCGGGTATTAATGGTGAAAAAGCTCTAGTGTACCTGGATGATTTATTGGTCTATAGTACCAGTTTAGAGGAACACAGAGATCGGTTGATGGATGTATTTGAGAGATTGCGACACCATAACTTGAAGCTTCAGTCAGATAAATGTGAGTTCTTAAGACGTGATTTGATATACCTAGGTCATAGACTAACTGCTGAGGGGGTATCCCCAGATCCCGCGAAAACAGAAAAGGTGAAAAACTATCCCAGACCAGAAACGACAAAGCAGCTCAAAACCTTTCTGGGTTTCACAGGGTATTACCGTAGGTTTATTGAGAACTATAGTAAGATTGCGAAGCCTCTATACGAGCTATTAAAGAAGGAAGTGGCATTTGAATGGAATCCAAAAGCCGAACAAGCTTTTCAAACCCTTAAAGAGAAGCTAACATCCCCTCCTCTCCTAAAATATCCAAATTTTGACGAAGAATTCGTAATTACCACAGATGCCAGTGGTCAAGCGATTAGGTGCTATCTTATCTCAGGGTCCAATCGGTAGAGATAAGCCAATAGCATTCGCTTCGCGAACTTTGAGTAAGGCAGAACAAAATTACAGTGTCAGCGAAAAAGAAACTTTTATCTTGTGTCTGGGCAGTCAAAACGTTTCGAACCTTATGTGTTTGGAAGACGTTTTCAAGCTAGTACTGACCATAAACCGTTGACGTGGCTTTTTAGTGTGAAGGAACCATCCTCCCGGTTACTCAAGTTCAGATTAAAACTCGAAGGTTATCAGTACGAAATAGTTTACAAAAAGGGAACGTCTAATTCAAATGCAGATGCTCTCAGTAGAATCAGGGAAATACGAGCCAACACTGAAACATCAAATGAGGAGATAGAACCGAATGACGTAATGGAAACTTCCGAAAATGCAGTGGCTACTCCAACAACAACACAAACAGTAGAAGCACAGACACAAACAACAGCTGAAGAGTTTCCCGCAATTGACGAAGAGGAAAAACGAGCCATTTTGCATCAATTGCATGATGCGCCTCTTGGAGGCCATGTCGGGATTAATCGAACCGTTAGAAAGAAATTAAACAAGTACATACAGTAGGCCAGGAATGGACCAAGACGTTAGGGACTACATTAGGCAATGTCCTAGCTGCCAGAAAAACAAATTGACCCAACCGCACATCAAAATGCCTTTAGAAATCACTAGAACACCAGAATATATTTTCGAAAAGTGCGCCGTTGATGTGGTTGGCCCGTTGCCCCTTTCAACCAGGGCAATAAATACATCCTGACCTTCCAAGACGAACTATCGAAATTCTTAGCAGCTATACCCATTCCAAGACAGGATTCTGATACAATAGCAAGGTCGTTAGTGCATGAAATCATCCTAAAA
Organism: Vandiemenella viatica; assembly: GCA_031002005.1. Taxonomy (NCBI): domain Eukaryota; kingdom Metazoa; phylum Arthropoda; class Insecta; order Orthoptera; family Morabidae; genus Vandiemenella; species Vandiemenella viatica. Next base: position 189,627,033 of record JARYHS010013631.1, on the reverse strand, counting down.
TACGGTTCTCCACAATTTTTATTATCGACTGTGGGGCTAGCTTTCTTAGTGATACTTTGCAGAGAGTATGTAAGTTACTCAGGATCGAGAAGATTCAGACTACGGCTTGGCATCCGGATCGAACGGGGCTCTTGAAAGAAGTCACAGGACGCTTACAGAGTACTTAAGGCACTATATCGATAAGGATCAGTCAAACTGGGATGAATGGGTTCCCTATGGAACATTTGTTTATAATACAACTACCCATACTGCCACCGGTTACACACCATTCGAACTTCTCTTTGGGCGTGTAGCAAATATTCCAGGTATCTTGCAGAAGGATCCCATAGAAACCATCTATTCTTATGATGACTACGCGGACGAGTTAAAAGCCAGATTGCAAAGTTTACATCAAAGAGCTAGGGAGATAAATAAACAGTGTAAAATTAAAAACAAAGAGTATTACGACAAGGATCAAAACCCGAAGGAATTCAAAGTAGGAGATAAAGTATTGCTTAAGGACGAGAGTGTGAGACGCGGACGAAGCCTTAAACTGGACACACAATTTAGAGGTCCTTACAAAATTATAGAAGTGCAATTACCCAATGTTACTCTACAGATAGGACGATACAAGAAGGTAAAGGTGCATGCAAACAGGTTAAAACCTTATATCTGAGCACATATACACATGTAATTTATACCTACTCTTAGAGCACTATACACTACATAGGATTAGCCGAAAACCCGGTTCAGTTGCGCCTAAATAGCAGCAGAAACAGCGTTAGAATGAAGTTGGATAGGCACCACGTGTTGTTTGTCAACAAAAACGCACATGGAGGGCGAGCCTCCTGTGACGTAGCTGATAGCGCGAGGAATTACAAATGGCGGCGCGATAAGAGAGCGCCTTGCCCACCCACACAAGGCCGTTCTCCAGCTGAAATGATAGCGCGCCCACACGCGCTTGATATCAGCCACGCACTCAGGTGTCACGGCAGCAGCTCTTTAACACGCCAGACGAATGCATTAGGCGCGTAATAAATTACACATAAAATTATGCATAATATTTTCCATACCAGTCATTTGTTTATAACTAAAGAATGATTTTATTTTGCAGAGAGAAACACTAGTATTAAACGCTATAAGTTTTGTATTTATTTCTTACAGATGAACGTGATCCTAGGTACCTTGTTATTGCTGCAACTGAGTGTGGCATCCCAAGATTTTCAGATTGAGAAATATCAGCATTCACCCGGTCTGTACTACGATTTTAGGCAGCAAGTCCAGCTGTCATCTGTGACGTGGCGCATCATTAGTTATGTCGATCTCGGTGAACTTCAAACCAAATTCGCGGAAGTGGAGCATTACGCGACGAGATCAATTGCTTTCTGTAAAAATAAATTAGCTGAACTCAATGTATCCATAGATGAATGTAATGAGATGGCAAAAGAATTATTATGGCATATTGATCAAGTGAAATACTCTCAAAGGTTAATAGGGCAAATAACACAGCATCAAGCAACGCGTAGGAAAAGAGGAGCGATTAATTTTGTTGGTGATATTTGTAAAATTTTATTTGGGTTGGCTACAGACTCAGAAGTTCAATATTTCCGATCAAAAATAGACATTGCTGAAAAGGAACAACGAACGTTACTAAAACTCAGTAAAGAACAACTTACAGTAGTTAAAACCGTCTTAGCAGGGTTCAATCACACCTTAGCAGGCGTGAGCCGAAATCAGATAGTACTACTAGAAGGGATGCGAAAGATGCAAGATATGCGGAAAGTTATGCGAATCATACCGATAAAGCCATACGCCAATTGTCTGTTTTAGTATCTGTCAATGAGCATCTAGTTCGTGCCATTGCTATTATACAAGGTTTGCAGAGGGAATACGATCTCTTAGTAAGCGCGATCGTAAATTCCAAAAGGGGTTATTGCAGCCACATTTTATTAATCCAGTTCAAATTGTCCAATACTTGGAATTAATAAGGAATGATATAGGGGATAAAAAGTTCCCAGTTTCTCTGAAGGAGGAAAATGGCTATCTTCTTTTGAAAATCATTACAATCGATGTTTTCATGTCACAGAATATTCTTAGTTATATTTTGAATGTGCCATTATTAGAAAGCAATCATTTTAATCTATATAAAATGTTGCCTTTGCCTATAAATCTTGATTACAATGGTCATTACTTGTATTTACAACCTGATCATTCATATATTCTAATTGATCACTCTAAACGTTTGTATGCAAAACTGGATCAAGACCATTAGATTGTAAACAACTGACGTCAGACTCCAGTATTTGTAAACAGAACTTTGTATTACAAACTACTTATGAAAACTCACCGTGTGAGGTTCGACTCCTGCAACCATTAGGATCAATCCCTAATGATTGCGTAAAGAAAATAGCAGTACTTAATGACAGTGTTTGGACGGCCATTAGCCGAAACGAATATTTGGTACCTCATGAAGAGAGTGTAACAATATTATGCAATAATGAACCTCCCACGGATGTCACCTTTAAAGGTACTGGAAAGTTAACATTCTTTGGCAAATGTAAAGGTTACGCTAATACGATAATGATTCAGTCAGAGCAATATATAAGAACCAATGTAACTACTCATGATGTTTTAAGCTAGACTTGGATTGTTGTACATTAAATCAAGACAAACATAATCTTTCAGAGTTAAGGTTAGCATGGAAATTAGAGCCAGTAATACGACACCTAGACGACCTCAAGGTCGCTGGACATAAAATACAAGAACTGGAAGATGAAATTGAGAGACAGGAGAAAACAAATCTAATGACATGTTTCACATCCCAGAGGTATTTCCTCAGCAGGATCCATGGAACAAGATTGATAAATAAATAAATAAATAATGACTTTTATGTGTCAAGATATTCTGTAATCTCTTATGTATGTACCACTGTAATAATTTTAATGTATTATTTTGCCTATGTCGACATTGTAAATGTCTTAGAGATTGTTCTAAGTATGTATTTCGCACTAAAATGAGTGTTGTGGTAGGGTTTGTGTACAAACTACAGTACTAAATCAAACAGACGCCTCACAAGTAAGAAACGTGAGACCTCGATGTTCTATTCGTCGCAGTATTGAGGTGCAAACTGATGAGAAGAAGAAATGGTAGTATTTCAACGTAATACTTCTGTGTTAAGTAGCAATGTAGAGAAACCAGAACCAAGTTCTAGAGACACCAAATCAGCTAGACGCTAGAACTATTTTACTTATGGGTTTTTAAACACTTAGTTGATAGAGAACACACTAAATATTGTTTGCTTACTAGTATTAGACAGTTCAAAGATAGACTAGATGAAAGCTATTACTACAAAACCTTAGTAGAATTTATAATTAATTAATTAGGATATAAATATGATATCTATTGTGTACGCCTATTAGAATGCTGGGAGAATTTGCCGAAACACAAGGCTTCTGCAAATTCTTTCCCTAGCAGGGAGGTGTAGCATATTTCATTAATTTCGTAGTTAATATTCTAGTGAGTGTAAGCCAGTCTCGGTGAGCTACAAGGCTGGGCGGACGTGGAACATGAGAGCGCGTTTGCAGAATCTGAACCCTTCCTGCAAGGCCACAGAGGCAAGCAGTTTTGACTGTGAGAAACAAGGTTCGAAATGTTCTGGTACCTTCTAGAAAGACGCCTCCAACTGGCCAATTAAACTTTGCATCCACAGCGCGTGATGTGAACTGGCCAATGAGAGACAGTCACCCCACCCTTAAGCGACAGTAGAGTGACGCGTTCTGTACCCGTCCACTGCGCAGTTTCATTTTGAAGATCATGCCGTAAACTTGCCAATTTTTATGAAGCCAATGACTTAGGCAGTGTTAGAAATTACACCACCAGCTCCACCCTTCGTATGCTCACGACGCGAGGCTTGTACTAACCCTCCCACTATTTTTTCAGCCATTCGGCTATAGTAAGGAAACGCATTTCACTTCTATGCATATTAAAATGTACCATTCATCTGTATCAATTCACTTATCTCTCCGAAGAGTTCAAGAATAAATGCCTTTCATAACATCTCGGAAGTTATTTACAACAATACCTCACGTCAGTAGTTAGAGTGATTTTTAGTGCTTTCCAGCCCGTACTTGCAGACGCCAACGGGAAGAACCAGAAGTTGACGGCGAGCAGGCTGGATGAACTTACGTGCACGCAGGGGTAAGTCGAAGGTAATTCTTCGCTCGGCCATTACCACGCGACAACCCGGCCTACTGTTGTTACGGTGACGGTACAGGCCAGTATTCGCAAAGTTCAGCTCGACCTTTTACACTTAGCAACTGATACACAAACTGGCGCAAATTAAAATCCCAACACCCAGATGGTATTGTAATAAATGAATGAAATTTGGCCCCAAGTATGCCCGCATAAAGAGTATTAAATGATTAAAAATTGAAAGTTTCATATGTAATAATATCAAAATTACGGTGCTATTTAATATGGAAATTTCATTTTTTTTAAGCGTATAAATGGCGAACAGTGTGGTGTAACATGACACTTTGTGTCCACAAGTTTTTGTTGACTAAGTATGCCAAGGCGTAGAGTGACAACTCTCTACACCCAAATGTCTAACTGGATTGGCCGTAGTGCAATGTCAGTATACAGACTTGTTACACAGTGGATGAAAGAAGGCTCTAATACTCCTAGAGCAGACATGGGTCCATACAGATGGATAACAGCACGTGAAGACCGCCAAATGGTGTGAGTGGCTGTTGCTAGCAGACGTTGACTGCAGGCCAGATCCAAGCAGTGGTTACAGATAGTCCCCCCCCCCCCTGACGATTGTAAACTAATTGCTTGAAGCTGGGTCACACACTCTGGCCCCTGTGCAATGTGTCCCAATAGTCTAATTTCATTGCTAGCATCAACTAACTTGGTGTAATCCGAACACAAATGGACATGTGAATGGTGTACATTTGTCTTTAGAGACGAGACTCGATTCTGTCTGTGGCAAAGTGATAATCGACGACATATTCGCAGGCGTAGTGGAGAAAGGGTTTACCTACTGTTATTTCAAAGTATCCGCAAGTGCAGCCACTGGTGTCATGTTTTGGCGGCAATCAGTTTCTACAGCATGACTGAGTCGGCTGTTGTTGAAGGCAATGACAGCCCATCACTATGTGGACGGGGGTACTGCATCTTATTGTAATATCCTTCATGTTCACCATCAAATCGCCTTTTCCAACAAGATAATGCCCGTCCTCATACTGCGGCCATCGTCACAATTTGGATTGCACGGTTCCCAGATTTGTCCGCAATAGAGCACGTCTAGGATACCAGGAGTAGACACATTAGATCACATGGTCACCAAGCACAAACTGTGCAACAACTGAATGCAAAAGACATGCACGTGTAGTGAGACATACACCAAGAAGACATCCGAACACTTGTTGTGTCAATGCCGGCAAGGATACACGAATATATTGGTGCTAAAGTTGGGCGCATTTCTCACTGACAATTGTTTCTACAGGTATACTTAGCCTGATTCATTTACATTATTATCATTTCTTCTAGATATGCCGTTGGATATATCGTCAAAGTTTCCTATAATTCTACCACTCATGTATGCGTGTTGTGATTTTAATTTCCACCAGTGTAATTATAGGGTGACCATAAGATTCCGCTATAAAGTTAAAAAAAGGTCGAAGCTATCCATATGCTATTGAAACGTTAACATAGGCTGTATTTAAATGACTTCGCAACCTCGGTATTTGCAGGACCAAGGGATATTGAGAGGAAAGTTAACAGAAATGGCTTGATCCAAGTAGAGGCAACTCCAGACCCAGATGGGGTCCCTTTGGTGCAAACCTAGGATCCGGGTCCCACAAGTTGTGAGACCCTGGGGAATACTGTATAGTCAGAGAAGCAACTCTAAATTAAGTTCCTACATAAAAATAGAAGAATAAATAAAATATAAAAACATAATTAAACGTAATTTTAAAAAAAAAACTGGTCAGATAATAAAAGAAGATGCCTTTGCGATATCTGCCGTCTTTACATGAAGTAATTAACAAGTATTTTACTACCCGCCTAAGATACACGTAGCTACAGACTCCTAAATATGACATTATTCTCACATGGGATCAAAGTGAACATATATATATCTATCTATGTACTGAAGACCGTCTCCACGTATAAATTTTACATTTCTAGCACTGTAGCGTATAAATAAAGATGTAAACGGCTCGAATGTTCGTTCAGTTTATGATTAAAGCTCAATTTTTATTCAGGAACAGAAGATCGACATCCCTGTCAATTTAAATAAACCCGTAAGAATGTAGGTAACTGTATTCGACAGAGAGGTTACTCATAATAGAAATCTTTTTCTGTAAATTTATTATGGAAAGTTCTTAGAGAATCATATTCTTTTATTTCATCGCGATCATATTTGCATATTCTCGATCAGTAGAAAGCATAGCAAACTTACATGAACCTAGAGATAAAATGCTTACTAATGTTACGATTTCGCTAGCAAGATACGCGGTTCCGACTGTTTCAAACACATGCCCCACAAAAACTGATTACCAAGGAAAGACAATATATCAACGAACACTTGGACTCGTTCGGATTGACTTGAAACCTGACAGTATTGCTATTTTAATGCACAGTTTTCCACATCATTTTATTTGTATTAATTCTAATATGATACGATTTCATGTCGAGTATAGGTGCACTGTCACAATAGGTAGGTACGCAGAGTATAAATCGGATAACGCAAAATGTACTCAATTTATACATCACGAATCTGTCAGATGGTAAATTCATAAATTACTAGAAAATACTTCAATGCACTTGTGAATCTTAGCTAGAAAGCTAATAGAATTTTAAATAAGAAAAACAATTTTGAAGCCTAGACTACGCGTATTCCGACATACGCTTGGTTGCTTTTTTTTTTTTTTTTTCAAAGGAAAATCTAACATTTTTTAAAAAATAATTTCGAGGATTTTCAATTTAACTGTCTAATTACCATGATTTTATCGTTTTAGATATATATAATATATATCCTTTAATTTTAAAAATACCTCTCTATATACAAGAAAACTTACATTATATCCACCGCCGCGCCGCTTCTAACAAACCAAAAACAGTGACGGACGGTAAGCACAACGAGTTCCTGTGATTGTTGGAGCATGGAGGAATATTCCTTCCTCCATGTGTTGAAGCTACTGAGCGGTGCTCTCTTTGTTTAAGCGTGCGGTGTTGCCAATAATTATACTCTACTGTAATGAAAGAGCACAGCCCCCTGGATCGTATTTGAAAAATCGATAGATCAACTTAAAAACAAATATTCAGAACATTCAAGGTAGACGTGTTTCGACACCAAAGGATAAAAGAAGTCTATAAAAAAAAAAAAATATCACACTAATTTCGATTACTAATTTCGAAATGCGGGTGTCACCCCCAAACGGGTGACACCCGGGGCGGACCGCCCCCCCCCATAGCTACGCCACTGGTTCAGCGTCAAAAATCCCTTTAGCTGCAGCAAAATTTCTTTTAATTTCTTTCCACTGGGTGAAGTACTCACGTTGATTCTTAGCATTTTCATGGGCAGAGAGACTTTCAGGTGCTTTCTGGAGAATAAATCCATCTTCGTGCTCTAATAAATATAGATAATATAATTGTGAAAAGATAAATGACAGATGCAAAAAAACAAAACAAAAAAAACAGATTTTTTAGACGGGGCATAGACTAGCCATGAGCAAATAACGCCTCCACCGCGATTTCCTAATTTCATCATAAACCAGCTTTTTTCATACAACGTTAATTGTAGGTAGTAAAGGACCATCAGAATTTTGAAAATATCTTGAACCCATTTTATATTATTTCGTTTCCAAACGATCTAACAGAATTTATTTTCCATTTATCTTATCAAAGAGTAGAGGTCCAATGTCATGCTGCTTAATTACTTTCGGTATGACAGTAATTGTGTTTTCTACATTATCCACCACATCACCTCCACGAACTTTTTCTCCTATTAAGATACTAATGTTTTCAACAAATTCTTCAGTAGCCTTAGAACTTGTAGCCACACCACTTTAATCTCGCCACATTCAGAATTATCCAAAGTTAAATCCTCCTCGTCTTGTGTTGAATTAGTGTTGGATCCTTTGTACATGTTGATACAGGCAATTCCTTAGAACATGTCAAACTTCAAGTAGCGGACTTTTCAGGAAAAGGTGTCTGTACCTCTTGATGGATTTTTGTGTTACTTTATCCTGAAATTTTCGTTTTTACAGTCCCCCTTTTTTCTTGGAAAAAATTGATTCATATTATGTTGGTATTATTGCGAAGTAAAATAACATCATGCTAGCTCACGACGTATGTAATGCAAATAAATACACAACTGCACCATGCCAATCATCTCAACAGCAATTAAGCAATGGAGAAAGAATCGCCTGTTTTATATCCTTAGAACAAAATTTGAAAGTGCTGGCGCGGGGCAGGGGCCGTTAGTATTGGTCGATTGAAATACATCTCGACAGAGCACACAATATACCTTCCAATCGTGTTCTGATTCGCTGTTTATACATTCCTTTTCACTTGTTCACGAAAGCTCACGAGGCACGCGCTGGTATCGCAGGATTATTTGCATATGAATTGTAGTGTAAGTTTATTTTTATTTTTAAGTTTAATAATTTTCCAATTTGCGCCCCCCTTTCAATGGCGCCCAGGGCA
>JARYHS010013631.1:189463430-189617342 GCA_031002005.1 Vandiemenella viatica | reverse complement strand
CTATGGGATCCTTCTGCAAGATACCTGGAATATTCGCTACACGCCCAAAGAGAAGTTCGAATGGTGTGTAACCGGTGGCAGTATGGGTAGTTGTATTATAAACAAATGTTCCATAGGGAACCCATTCATCCCAGTTTGACTGATCCTTATCGATATAGTGCCTTAAGTACTCTGTAAGCGTCCTGTGACTTCTTTCAAGAGCCCCGTTCGACTCCGGATGCCAAGCCGTAGTCTGAATCTTCTCGATCCTGAGTAACTTACATACTCTCTGCAAAGTATCACTAAGAAAGCTAGCCCCACAGTCAGGATAATAAAAATTGTGGAGAACCGTATTTTAGGATGATTTCATGCACTAACGACCTTGCTATTGTATCAGAATCCTGTCTTGGAATGGGTATAGCTGCTAAGAATTTCGATAGTTCGTCTTGGAAGGTCAGGATGTATTTATTGCCCTGGTTTGAAAGGGGCAACGGGCCAACCACATCAACGGCGCACTTTTCGAAAATATATTCTGGTGTTCTAGTGATTTCTAAAGGCATTTTGACGTGCGGTTGGGTCAATTTGTTTTTCTGGCAGCTAGGACATTGCCTAATGTAGTCCCTAACGTCTTGGGTCCATTCCTGGCCACTGTATGTACTTTTTAATTCTCTCTAGGGTTCGATTAATCCCGACATGGCCTCCAAGAGGCGCATCATGCAATTGATGCAAAATGGCTCGTTTTTCCTCTTCGTCAATTGCGGGAAACTCTTCAGCTGTTGTTTGTGTCTGTGCTTCTACTGTTTGTGTTGTTGTAGGAGTACGCCACTGCATTTTCGGAAGTTTCCATTACGTCATTCGGCTCTATCTCCTCATTTGATGTTTCAGTGTTGGCTCGTATTTCCCTGATTCTACTGAGAGCATCTGCATTTGAATTAGACGTTCCCTTTTTGTAAACTATTTCATACTGATAACCTTCGAGTTTTAATCTGAACTTGAGTAACCGGGAGGATGGTTCCTTCACACTAAAAAGCCACGTCAACGGTTTATGGTCCGTTACTAGCTTGAAACGTCTTCCAAACACATAAGGTCGAAACGTTTTGACTGCCCAGACACAAGATAAAAGTTCTTTTTCGCTGACACTGTAATTTTGTTCTGCCTTACTCAAAGTTCGCGAAGCGAATGCTATTGGCTTATCTCTACCTATTGGACCCTGAGATAAGATAGCACCTATCGCTTGACCACTGGCATCTGTGGTAATTACGAATTCTTCGTCAAAATTTGGATATTTTAGGAGAGGAGGGGATGTTAGCTTCTCTTTAAGGGTTTGAAAAGCTTGTTCGGCTTTTGGATTCCATTCAAATGCCACTTCCTTCTTTAATAGCTCATATAGAGGCTTCGCAATCTTACTATAGTTCTCAATAAACCTACGGTAATACCCTGTGAAACCCAGAAAGGTTTTGAGCTGTTTGTCGTTTCTGGTCTGGGATAGTTTCTCACCTTTTCTGTTTTCGCGGGATCTGGGGATACCCCCTCAGCAGTTAGTCTATGACCTAGGTATATCAAATCACGTCTTAGAACTCACATTTATCTGACTGAAGCTTCAAGTTATGGTGTCGCAATCTCTCAAATACATCCATCAACCGATCTCTGTGTTCCTCTAAACTGGTACTATAGACCAATAAATCATCCAGGTACACTAGAGATTTTTCACCATTAATACCCGATAAAACCAAATTCATCAAATGCTGGAAGGTACTAGGGGCTGAGCTTAACCCCATGGGCATAGTGACGTAACAAAAATGGCCCTTATTAGTGCTAAAAGCTGTCATATGTTGATCTTTTTCATCTATCAAAATTTGATGGTAGCCTTTCGCTAGATCAAGGGTTGTAAAATATTTGGCCTTCCCTAAGGAGTCTAGGATCTCAGATATCAATGGAATGGAAATGTAGTCCCTACAGTCATCTCATTCAATTTTCTGAAGTCTACGACAAGTCGGTACTTTTGTTTACCACTAGCATCTGCACGTTTGGGTATAAGAAGTATAGGAAAGTTCCATTCACTATCAGAGTGTTTAATTATACCCTGTTCCAACATATGATCTATCTCTTCATCTAAAGCTGGTTTCAGAGCCTCTGGTATTCGGTAAGACCTAGAATTAATAACTTTCCCCATAGCTTCTGGCTTTAATTTAATTTCGTGTTTCACTGTATCTGTATGTGTTAATTTATCCCAGGGAGGAAGAAAATATCGCTATATAGCAAGCATAATTCAGAAATGTTTCTCTTCTGCATTCAAGTGTTCTAATCGCAAGTTGTCCTTTAAAAGACTAACACGTGGTCGCGCTGGAGGTGTGTGTTTTGAAACCTGACTCGTTTGTTTACTAGCGGCGCGCACATGTGACGCGTACTCAGCTGTTGCTGACGCGTCTGACAGATTAGGCCTTTGCTGTGCTTCTAAAGGAGCATAGAAAAATTCAACTTCTTCCTCTCGTGTGTTTGGAATAGGAATAATGCATTCTCCATTTCTGACTGTAACTAGAGATTCTGGTACATGAACACCTTTTATTAATTCCTGTTTACTGATCACTGCCTCTGTGTTTCGCTTTCCTTGGACCTTAATGCGTAAAATCCTTTCTTCTCTCGGACCTAATTTAATTAAACTATCTTCTGGATCTTTGGCTAATGCGTTCGACTGGATTGTACAATGTTTCTGATGGCTATCTGACTGCTGGTTAGTTGGTACTTCCCCGTCGGCTTCACTGTTTCTCCCATTGAACACTGGATCGTGCTGTTGAGTAATGCATCTGTTTCCTATCTCTTCAACTCGCAAACAATCCTTTGCATGTGCTCTACCTGTGTTTGGTTGTTGTGCATGACCCTTGTGTAAGTTTTGGTCTGACCTATAATGTTGTTTGTTCTGCTGCGGTCCTTGGTTCCTACCCTGTCTATGGCTGAACTGAAACTTCCCTGTCTGATACTTCTGGTTGTCCTGGAAACATGTGTGTTGATTTCTGGTGTATACTGCTCTTGTTCGCTTAGTTAATGTGTGATTCCCTTCACGTTTTGTCAACATTGGCACATAATGACCTTTTAGATAAACCGCCTTGGTTCTATAATTTATGACAGCTCTATGTTGTATTAGAAAGTCACGACCAATTAACCCGTGTTCGGTTATATCCACGGCTCCAGAAACTACATGGAATTTATGAGTAATGTAAATGTTGTTCCTCAAATACAGTTTCAATTTCACCGTACCGTATGTTCTCATAAGTTGAGAAGCAATACCCTTAATTTGAATGACCTCATTTTTATTGATGTACATATCTTCCTTTAAGATAGATTTGCTGACTAAGCTGACCTGTGAGCCCGAATCTAAGAGACACCTGATAGCACTATTTTGGATATCTGGACATGACAATTTAATAAAATCGTTTACATATCGACAACCTACAGTATAGACTCGTCCATAATCCCGAGTGCAAACGAGGTTGTCAGCATTTACACTCGACTGGAGTTTTCCTGTTTGTTATTAAATTTGCTTCTGCATTTTGGTGGGAAATGTCCTACTTTTTGACATTTGGAGCACCTGTTTCCTTTGCTGCGACAATCGGATACGGAATGACCTGGAATTTTACAATAACTACATGTGATATAATGGACCCCTCTGAAAGCTGGCTTATTTCTACAATTTCTGGCATGGTGTCCAAACTGTTGACACAACTGACAGACAGTCGAACTTCGACATTCTCTGCTGATGTGACCGATTTTCCCACATAAATTACATTTCTTAAAGGAACTACCATTATTCCTACAATGCACTGGCTTCATTTCAGCCCTCGCATGTAAGGATTTCTCTTTATGTGACAAAATTGCTGACTCTTCAACCAAAGATAAATCCACGGCCTCAGGAAGTGTTATCTTTGAACCCTGAGCTCTGACTACTGTCTGAATACGTTCATTTTGCAAACCCTGTATATAGGTAGCCCTACTCAACTTATCTATTAAAGCTAGACTGCCCTTAACATCTGGTTCGTCCATTTCAAGGCTTGCAGCCTGCCTGAAATCATGTGACAATTTATCTATTTTTGACGCCCAATCTGCTATTGATTCCCCGTTTCTCTGTTTGGCAGAAAACAGCTGATAAGCATAAAAATCTAGTGATCTCTTTTCGCCATAATTTTCAATTAAAATATCTCTTACTGATGGCCAATCTTTCGTCTGCTCTGTGACAATCAATTTCGAGCGAGCTGTGCCTACTACAGTAGAGTCTCGCTAATCCGAACTAATTGGGACCGGGCCTTGTTCGGATTACCGATTTGTTCGGATTAGCCGGAGTTACAGTGACTAATTTCTACAATGAAGTATACCAAGCATATAAGTAGGTACAGCATGGTAACAATTGGGAACAACTGGGTGAACAATGGCTCACTCTCACTCCCTCCCTTTATTGTTGAGATGTTTGAAGTGTTCGAGGTCAGTGCACTCTCAGACGGCTCGCGAACTCCTGAGTTAATCTTAGCAATCGATCGCTAACACACTTACAAAATTCGTGTACACTAGCGTGTTATCGCCATGAGTAAACGGAAATATACGACGTTAACGCTCAGAGAAAAACTGGATTCTTTGAAGCGATTGGACACTGGTGAGAATGTATCTAAGCTGGCGACGGAACTAGGTGTTGGTAAGGCAACCATTTGTGATTGGAAGAAGAACCGAGTGCAACGTCTTCGGGAAAACCACTCGAGATTCGGCAGACTCTGAAACAGTCCCAGTACGATAAAGTGGATGAAGTTCTTTTCTTTTGGTTTACACAGCAAAGAGAAAGGGGAACTCCTCTGAGTGGACCAATGGTTCAGGAAAAGGCTGTTTACCTAAACAAATTAATGAATGGTGATGAGTCTTTTAATGCGAGTATGGGTTGGTTGGACAGATTTAAAAAACGTCATGGGATTCGTCAGCCATCAATTACTGGAGAGAAGCTTTCTTCTGACCATGATGCAGCGAAGGAATACGTGCATGAATTTAATAAACTGATAAGAGAGGGAAATTATTCTCCCCAACAAATTTATAATGCTGACGAGACAGGCCTAATTTTAGGGCATTGCCAACAAAAAGCCTGGCATCAAAAGCAGAAGTCCAAGCTCCTGGCTTTAAAATGAGCAAAGATCGTGTGACTTTACTAGTGTGCAGCAACGCTGCTGGTAATCACAAGCTCCCTTTAATGATGATCGGCAATTCTGTTAGCCCCAGAGCTTTCAAAAACTGCAACATGAAATCCCTACCTGTATACTATCGCAACCAGAAAAAAAGCATGGGTGGATGGTAAGCTGTTCAAAGAATGGTTTCACGACCAGTTTGTTCCCTCTGTCCGGCGGTTTTCCAAGGAAAATAATTTGCCACCCCGTGCTATCCTTTTGATTGATAACGCACCATCTCACCCCAGCACTGAGGAATTATGTGATGGAGAAATCATGGCGAAGTTTTTGCCGCCGAATGCTACACCACTTCTACAGCCGATGGACCAGGGCGTACTACAAACATTAAAACTGATTTACAGAAAACAATTCTTAAGAATGCTGATCCAAGATGATAACATTCCTTTAGTTGAAAAAATAAAAAAAAAACAAATCTGAAGGATGTTGTTTATTGGGCTGCTGAGGCATGGCAGAAAATTTCAGAAAACACTTTGAGAAAATCTTGGAGAAAACTATGGACATCTCTTGAATTTCAAGACATACCAGCTGAAAATGAAGAGGAGAGTTTCCTAAAAACGGTACAGGCAATCCCTGGATGTGAAGAAGCCTGTGAAGCAGACGTAGATGAATGGATGGCAGCGGATGATTCAATACTGGAGCACCTTACCGACGTTGATTTAGTGGCTGCTGTGACTCAAGACCAGGTAGAAGTGGAATGTTACGACGAAAGTGACAATGAGACGGAATGTGACAAAGGTGAGTTGGTGTCACACACTGACGCGGCAGAAGCCTTTGATCTCGCGCTACGCTATATGGAGCAACAGACCACTGCTACACCAGCTGATTTAATGTTTATCAGACGATGGCGCAACTTTGCGTCATATAACAGACTGTCTTCACTACGCTAAAAAACAATTACTGAGTTTATGTGCTCTAAAAAGTAGGGATGAAATGTGTGTTTCTAAGCGTTGTATCTACTATCGTAAGTTTGACAGTTTTTCTTTCAGTGTTACGCACTTTTTAAATTTAATCTTTTCTAGCTAATTTTTCTGTATAAATTAAAATTGTGTACATGTACAGTAGTTAACCACACAATTATATAGCGTATGAACTGTATTTTCAGGGTGTTTTAATTGTTTTACCATTTTTTATATTAAGACTATGTAATGCTTTGCCATGTTCGGATTAACCGGACGTTCGGATTACCGGGGTTCGGATTAGCGGGACTCTACTGTATTTTATATTTTACAAATTTAAGTAATACATCATATTCTTCCTTAGGTACAAGGGAAAATGCTGTGGACACATTGTCGATGAAAGAACTTAATTCACTCTTATTTCCATCGAAAGAGGATGGAATTAATTTAAGAGCCTCAGTGACCGTAATTTTTACACCACTATCTTCCGGCACACTTCCTACACTCGGTGATGCACCTTGCGACATGATTGACACTTTTTACACGCTGAATTTTCTCACTGTACTCACTTTTCTGGTGATTCTGCCGTCGCTACTTTGAAACTCCGTGCCGTCTGCTCCGTCGATTGTAGCTAAGTCGATCCGCGACCGCCCTGCCTCCTAGCGTCTGCTCCGTGCTCGCTGCTGCGTGAACTCCGCGCTGCCGAATTCTGCGTCCGTTTTGGCTCCTCCTTCTTGCGTCCTTATTCCACTTAACACCACCAACCCTACGTAGCTTAGTATTCCTCAGAAGATTTACTATAGCGAGAGAAAATTGTTGTTTTCTCTGCTATGCTAAGTGGAGTAGACTCCAAAATAATAACAATAATGATGACGTCAATGTTAGAATGGTTAGGCACGCCACACACTGACACCAACTTTATTACTGGGGTACTGTCGCGTGGTAATGGCCGAGCGAAGAATTACCTTCGACTTACCCCTGCGTGCACGTAAGTTCGTCCAGCCTGCTCGCCGTCAACTTCTGGTTCTTCCCGTTGGCGTCTGCAAGTACGGGCTGGAAAGCAATAAAAATCACTCTAACTACTGACGTGAGGTATTGTTGTAAATAACTTCCGAGATGTTATGAACAGGCATTTATTCTTGAACTCTTCGGAGAGATAAGTGAATTGATACAGATGAATGGTACATCTTAATATGCATAGAAGTGAAATGTGTTCCTTAATATAGCCGAATGGCTGAATAAAATAGTGGGAGGGTTAGTACAAGCCTCGCCTCGTGAGCATACGAAGGTTGGAGCTGGTGGTGTAATTTCTAACACTGCCTAAGTCATTGGCTTCATAAAAATTGGCAAGTTTACGGCATGATCTTCAAAATGAAACTGCGCAGAGGACGGGTACAGAACGCGTCACTCTACTGTCACTTAAGGGTGGGGTGACTGTCTCTCATTGGCCAGTTCACATCACGCGCTGTGGATGCAAAGTTTAATTGGCCAGTTGGAGGCGTCTTTCTAGAAGGTACCAGAACATTTCGAACCTTGTTTCTCACAGTCAAAACTCCTTGCCTCTGTGGCCTTGCAGGAAGGGTTCAGATTCTGCAAACGCGCTCTCATGTTCCACGTCCGCCCAGCCTTGTAGCTCACCGAGACTGGCTTACACTCACTAGAATATTAACTACGAAATTATTGAAATATGGTACAGGGTGACGGCTCACCCCCTCGCGTCCACACTTTTAGATAGCTCGCCCGTGTTCCTACCCGGTCTTAGTCTCCTTTAATGTTTTAAAGTGATTGTTTTAGGAAATCAGTGTTGGGGATGACGGGTAGGTTTGACACCCTACTTTATTATAGAGTACTGTACTAGTATTTTGCATTTTTGGTACAAAAGTACATTAAAATACTTTTTTATCTGACTCACGTAATCACTTAACTGGTTGATCTCTTATGTACAAAAATAGTATCCCAGCGCTGTATTAACAGTATCAACGCAATCTCAATGAAATGTCAATCACTTCGCACTTGACATGTTTGTTTTGTCTGAGGTTCTTTCGGATTCACTCAGTACTTTTTTTTAGTGAAGAACGAGATTATAACATATTTAAATTTAAATATAGGTCGTAAAGGTTTTGTATAGTAAAAATAATAATTTCATAATTATATCAAAGTTCTAGTCACAGAATTTCTTATTGGGAAACTCCCAGTGCACCTAAATCGTAGTCACCTAACTTGAAATGAAGACCTACAGATTAACATGAAATTCGAACCACCGAGCGTCCTTCGCATTAACAGATAAAAGTTTTGTCAGTGGTAAATGTCAATTTTAATGCCCGCAAAAATTACAGTCGAGACCAGGATTTGAACTGGGACCTTCACTTTTCCAAATCACACGCAGTAACCATTTGATTCACCAGTCCGAATATAGGTGTAATGAAAAATAAGTTTTCAAACATGATAAAATAAACATTTTTTTTTACACCATTTATTTTTGCTATCAGAAGACTCGAATCGAATTTTATGTGTTTGAATACATATTTTTCAGTACTTCTAGATTAGTCTTGCGTCTGGTTACGGCGTGTAATTCGGGTGTGGTAGGTTCGGTTACAAATGCGGATCTCGGCTGTAATTTTTGTGGGTCTTAAAATTGATCTTCAACTCTGGCAAAGCTTTAATTTTTTAATGCGAAGATGTGAGGACTCTTCCTACATTTTATGAACATCTGATGAACATGGATAAAAAAACTTTTTTTAAAGGCAAATAAATCATGAAAACAACATTTAGTCGTAAGGGAAGGGAAATTTCCGAACTCTCTCTATGCGCTTCTCTACATCCATCAGGCCGACACTGATCAGCACCGTCAAAACATAAACCAATCCAAAGACGGCCGAGTGTCGGACTGAGGCCCGATCTTCAAAAGAGTTAAAGTTAATCAAAACCACTTTCGATCATCGCTGAGCAACACGTGGATAAAATCTTGCCATATTGACTATTGAACATGAAGTAAATCAAATTGTTAATTTTGAAGATGTGATTTATGACTTTGTAGCTGTCAAAGCTAAAAATCTTAGATTGTGTAAACAATTGTATTTAGTTTATTTGTGAATTTTTGAATGATTTTAATATTACAATTTTATTAACTATAATTTTTAAAAACAATAAATATTTATTTAATTATATTTTATTAATATCATATTTTACACTTACAAGATATTATATTTTACTTAATTTTGAATTTAATTTTTCAAGGGGTGACGCCATCAATAACCGCCCCGGGTGTCACCAACACTAGCTACGCCACTGCGCTGAACTTCAAACCCAGATCAAGGCAGAAAAACAAAAGTGCCGTAATGTATTAAAGAGAATCATTCACTGAACTCAAAATCTTGCATTACGAGGTCACAGAGAGTCACTTAGTACATGCGATGGAGCCGAATCAGATAATGTTGCTAATCTCCTTGGATTAATTAAGCTCCTGGACATATCTGACTCCATCATGAATAACCATCTAGCTCAGGTTAAAAATCATCCTGGCACCACATCTTACTTGTCACCACGTGTTCAAAATGAGTTAATTCATCTGATGGCGAACACTGTTCGCCAATTTTTATTGCGAAACATTCGCAAATCTAAGTACTATGGTCTCATGTTTGACTCTATTCCTGACCATGCACATCGTGAGCAGATGTCAGAAGTAGTGAGATACGTAGAAGTTGATTTTGAGAGGAAATCAGTAAGCATTAGAGAGTCCTTTCTTGGTTTCATTCAGATGAGTCAAAAGGACGCTGGAAGCTCAGTTGATGACCAGGCCCGAGTAATCGAGGGTGACAAATTTATGTAGCGGCTACTTTTTTTTTTTTTTTGTCAGGCGGCGACGACACTCGGGGTGGTGGCAACATGGGCGGCAAAATAATATTTGAAGGGGCGCGAATCTCATGACCCGGTTCGCGGAAAAATCCTAGGTACACCACTGGCTGTTGGATAGGGGGCGGCGTAATCGGTATTGCACAAGGGCGTTGAAACAGCTAGCGGCGGGCCTGTTGATGACATCCTTAAACAGCCAGAGAACGACGGTATGGAATATGGATAAACAGGATTGTCGTTCACAATGTTAAGAGAATGCTGTTGTGATAGCTGGGCACCGAACTGGTGTTCAAGAAAGAATAAGTGATAATAATAATCCGCCGACATTTTTGAATTGCGATAATCATCTACTCACTTCTGTTGGTGTACATGCAACCAAGCAAGATACTATTAAGTATTCTTTTCTCATTTCACTCTACGCTTGGAAAAACTAAAGAACTCCGTGCCTGTGGTTGTAAAATCAGTCTGAAACAAAATGGAGTGCAAGGATTGAAGCAGTTAAGCCAGTTAACAAATATCTTGAACATATGCTGAAAGTTCTCCGAGACATGAGAGACTATTCAAACTAGTGAAACAAGAAATGAGGCAAGACTTCTATATAATTGCATGTTGTCCTACTATTATCTGACTTAGTTCTATTGCTCATGTTCAAAAGCGACTAGTTGATGTCACTGATATAAAAGCCCTCCGAGACCATTTAACTAATGAAAGAGAGAGGTTGGTTAGTGAGGCATTAGAGAAAGGTTTCAATCTTTGTCTGGAATGGGTTCTGATTGAAAGATGCGAAAGGCGAAAAAAAAAAGTAAGGCAGGAGAGAATGCGAAGGACGCTGCGTTGAGTGCTACGGAAGAAATAAATCGAATTATTGAGGAATCGCAGTATCGTGTTGAGTGTAAAATGAGCGAAAGGTTCAGTTGTCTGCATGAAACTGACGCCAGATTTGGATTTCTTTTATATATTAAAAAACTGTGTTACGGCACTGGTGATTGCGAACATTTAAAAAGAAGAAACCTAAAGAATTTTGATTCTTCTATGGCTGTGATGTAAACGGAGAACAGATACAAAGAAATATTGGATGTTCGAGTACTAATATCCACAAGAAAAAAAAGGCAAACTTAAAAAAAAAAAAAAAAAAAAAAAAAAAAAAAATCTGAAGAGCTTCTTGAATTTGTTGTTGAGTAAGAAGATGAGAGCGTCTTTCCAAATCTCCGCATTTCCATACAGGTTATGCTTACGATTGCAATATGCATGGCAAGTTGCGAGTGAACTTTCAGTAAACTAAAACTAATACTTTCGTATTTGAGAGTTACAATGTGTCAAGAAAGGCTTTTCTCAGTGTAGAGAGAGAAGAAGTCGAAGAAATACATTTTGAAATTGTTATTAATGCTTTGCGTCGCAGAAGGCAAGGAAATTACAATTTTAAGTTTAAGATTATTAAATAATTTTGTTCTGAAACAGAAATATAAAAGTGTTTCTTAATATTTATAATTTTTATTTATTTTATATTTAAATAATTTACGAAAGGGCACAACTTCGATGCTTGCCCTAGACGCCGTTTCCGATTGGTACGCCCCTGCATCCGCAACAAGCTAGTCTAGATTTTGGGAGAAAACTATTCGTTCTGCTGATGGATAATTGATTGATGTTGGGGTTGATGTAAAATTTCGGATAGTGGTTCAGGTGTCATGGCCTGTGATTGGGAAGGTTTCACCACTACAAGCGTTACAGTAGGTTTTGGTGGGTGAATGTGTTGTCAGGTGAATAATAAATAAATCATTAATTCAACTTAAATATGGCATAAGGCGTTGGCTGATGCGGGCTTGCATCACGACGCGGCTTGGGAAACCAGGTCGCTAGAATTGCTGATTGAGGATCGCTGACCTAGCGGGGCGACGCACGCAAGCAACGCTGCAGGAGAATGAGGGCAGCGAGGTTTCTTAATAGCTAATCGCTAGTTGCTAGTGACTTGAACTTGTGATTCGAGACTGACACATACGCCTCGGGCCGGCCACCGACCCCGCGCTACGCCGCCATCTTGCCAATACTTCCGATAGTCAGAAACAGCAGTAGTACCTGTCGCGGTGTGGACCCTACCTTCCGGGCGTAACTTACTTGTAGCTTCTACGAATAAACTCACAGTACGTCTTATTCTGTAGTAGCGCTAGGACCCTCTCTGCCGTCTAGGCGGCTGGTGTCAGACCTGATCATTCACGAGAGCGGCCTGTGCAAGTAAGTCCACTCTCACCACTCGCCTTCCCGACTACTGACGGGACCTGCACGTATACTGCAGAAACGTTCCGTACAGTGTATTTCATGTTTTCCAGTGATGCCTATAACAAAGTAAAGTTCCATAGGGTAGTTCAGGAGCATTGGAGGATTTGTTTTTGTGCAAAAGTATATTTTACTAGTTAGGAGATCTGCTTAAAGTAATGTGGGGAGTTGCGGGAAGGATAGCAATTAGAAAAAAGGATCTGAGAAATTCATAGCAACAAAGAAGTATCTGATTCAGGAATTCTAGGCCAGGATAGAATTAGGTGTGAAAGACAGGATTATAGCTGATTTTGTGTTGAAAGTTTAAGTGAGCTGGCATTTTTAGGAGATGTATTTGATTATATGAGCTACACCGGGACGTTCTGTGGTTGTGATTCCATGTTAAACTGTAGGCGCTTGAGGAAAGGAACTGCCCTTCACAATATAGCTTGGTACATCTCCGTTAGGAAGTTACAAATAAGCTTCACGTTGTTGATTAAGTTAGATTTTTAGTTTTTGAGGTGAAAACTTCTTTAGGAGCTTTGGGAAATTTTTGGATGGGTAAAATCCTATGAGTTCGTATTACAGACATTTCTGCAGTCTCAAGCAGTTTTGTATGACTCATATGGGTGATTTAGGTTTTGAAATATTATCAGATTCTCTAAAATGCTACTGTCTTCAGTGAATAGCATCGTCAGAATGTTTAGGCTGAGTAAGTCACCAAATAGAGTTCAGTTTATATTGATTTAATCGATCAAACTTCACTCTGCTCTTTCTGCTGAAACTTCGACATCTGTTATTTTGCCCTTTACTTGTCTGATTGAAACAAAGTATGTGTACCAAAAGTTGATAGGTTTCCCTTGACAGTAGTTAACTGAATATGAAGTAATAAGGCCCTCTTCAGTTCAGTCATAAATGTATTTAAATACGCCACACCTCTGTTGTTGAGGATGGAAGCAAGGAAGATTAGGTGACAATTAATGAAACAAACAAGTTTGTGTTTCCAATCGTTTAATGCGATCCTAGACGCCGTCGGTGGCATTTCTGATCCAGGCCCTCATGCGTCCGACGTTGGTGTATAGCGCTGGGCCCCCATCGCAGGGCCGACTGGCCCAGGACATGATGCCGACCTGAGTGGAGCCGCTCACCAGAGGACCTCCATGGTCGCCCCCGCAGGCGCTGGCGCCTGCCTCGCCGGCACACACCTTGCCCGCCGTGGTGCCGACAGAGTTGCACGCCGAGATGTTCTGCACGGTGATCGACACCTGCAGGAGAGTCGGCGGGTAACTGCTACTCTCCGTGACGCCGAACCCCGTGACAACTACGGCGAGGCCTATTGGCGGGTCGTAGCCGTCGTCAGCAAGGCCGACGGCCTCCACTCCAGACCCCAGCGGGAACGGCGTCGCCACCTGTAACACAACACAGGCTGAATACCTCGAAACCTTTTCTTGCTTTGGAATGGAATACTGGAGATATTGTCTAGAGTATATGGAACATTACCATAATCCGTTGTGGAAAGGACGAATAGTATGGTTGGATATCGATTGCAGACGCGGGCAGGTTCACCACTTTGTTTGAGAGATTGTACATCTAGAAGACACGAATGGAATACCTAGGCAATAATATGAGGACTGGGAAAGGAAGCTGTGAGTATAGCTTTATCAAGAAAAGAGAATAAGAAACTAAGTCTTCAACCCACTAAATGTTTCACTCCAACTGTCCGGTAGGTTAATGTTAATTTCGTCGTGTTTTTTTAATTATTATTTTTAACATTACTAATCTCTCTGCAAACGTGTGGGCAGGGGCGCCATCTGTGTGGGTGCTCGGGTACTCTAGCACCCATGAGATGTACATAGTGGGTGCGGAGCACCCATGAACAAATACATCAAAACCAATCAGTAATTGACTTGGAGCTATACCTTCATCACGCGTCGCGTTGCAAGACAAGATGTCCCGACGGGATTGTACTTACTTGCGATGTGTATGCGCGTCATGCCCTAGGAGAATATATAAACACTGCGTTAGGTCATACCTAGCCCACTATCCGTCTCGCCTCAATCGTCCGCGGCTCGCAACTCTGTCTCAGGTGTTTTATTCGTTCCCATTCGAGCTGGTGCTTTAAGAGAGCGCTGCGCTTAATTTTATCGTGTTTATTTTTGGAAATCATTAGGTTAAATAGATAAATTCGTCCTTCGAAATCGTAATATGCCAAAACAGAAGAACCCTCTACTAGTAGCTCTTCCCGGCTTAGTACAGCTCAACAAATGCAACCAGAAGACGTTATTTCAGAAAATTCACTTGAAGGGAAGAACAGGCTCAATTGTCAGAGTAAAAGGCAGACAATAATTCAATGGCTTTTAAATGATGGAAATATAGATAATGTGTTTACCCGAATGTGTAAAGAAACCAAGTTGAATGGCGTTTCTGTGCCGAAAACATCATCAAAAGATTATTAGTACATTAAGGCATTCCCTCGAGGTGGCTTTCCATCATAAAAATCTGACGTTCACTAATTCTGTGTGTTGCTTAAAACAAATTTAGAACGTGACATCAATGTACACTGCATACTATCAAAAAGTTAACTGTAAGATATGAAAATAAATCCTTTTTTAGTGGCCGGATCCCTAGTCATAAGGGACCATGAAGATGAATATTCAAATTAAATTCGTTTCTTGGAGCTGTGACCACAGGATATTCCCGCAACAAATACGATGTCACACGATATCACTAACGAAGCGTGTACAATTTTTGAGTGACGAAGTACTGCATAAAATAATCAATCTATTACAAAATGCGGTATAATATTCAGTTATGGTTGACAAAACCAATGATATTTCCAGTGATGAACAATTCACATTTTGCTTCCGTTATGTATTGGTCTCTATCAAACGGTATCAAGAACAAGCGACAAAATTTGTTTGAAATTTTCAGTGTCGTACATTACTAATAACAAGGATGGACACAAATATGAAGATCTGCAGGGGTCTATATATACTTCTTCTGATGTTGGAGCGCATACTGGCCTTCAGTCGCGGGTTAAAGCCTTCAAAGCATGGGCAATTCATGTGCATTGCATCGATCAATCGTTAAACCTGATTGGTCAAGACGCTATGAAAGAAGGACACTCAATAAAAGATTTTTTTTTAGTATTTGTCTTCGTAAGTGGTTCAGCGAAAGACCAGGCGGTTTTGAGTCACTACAGGTAGCTGCAATGCTCAAAACTTTCTTTATGACCGTTTTGACCAACAACGTAGTGTTGTGATATGTCTTCTTTGAAAACTGTTCTTAACAATTATTGTGTAATGCTATGGTTTTCAAAAAATCTTCAGTCTTTTGATTCTCTTTTAGTAAGTTCTGATAGAAATGACCGATCATTTCGTAGGTCTAAATGAACCTTTACAGAGGATTTCTTTGCGTCTGCAGAAAGTTGTAGCTAATATTAATACTGTCAAACACATTATATCGTCCCAAAGAACTGGCAAAAATTTTAAAAACCTTTGGAAATCGAATCATGACCTAGCTCTTATATTAGATGATCTACTAATCAACAATAATAACACCAAAAACAAAGACGATTCGTAAAAATATAGACATTCATCAAGTGAACTGCACAAATTTTTCTTCCTAAAGATTGCTATGACACATTTGAGTAACATGGACTGATCAAAATGATACAAGCAGCAGTTATATGAAAAAGTTGTATGCAGATGACTTTGACGTCGATCGTTTGGTTCTTCATTCCTTCCATCGGTTAGCTCTATCTTCTGAGCTTAAAATAGGTTTCCCATCGGAAGCTTTAATGTTCATACCTCTTTTCTTCATTTCTACAAAATTCTGTTTGATCCTCCTATATGCAACATCTACTTTACCAATGACCATTTCATTTTCTACTTATTAACACTTTTCTTAAAACCATTTTTTTTTTTGCTTTTTTGCAATTTCCTGTTTATTTGATTTCTAAATTGCCTGTATTGCTCTCTTCCTGCTTCATCCTGAGCATTTTTGTACTTTCTCCTCTGATCCATCAGTTCCAAAATTTCTTCTGTAATCCAAGGTTTTCGGGCAGCTTGTTCCTTAAAGTCTAATGTTTCTTTACCAGCTTTCATTATTTTGGTCTTTAATGCATTCCATTCGTCTTCGGTTGATCTTCTTTCATGCTTACTTCTTAGACCTAAGTCTACCATTTCTGCCATTTTTTCTCTCGTGCTAGATTGTTTCAGTTTATTCACTTCCAGTCTGTTCTGCTTATGCTGCTTCCTTATTCGCTTGAATTTCAGCCTGCACTTCATCACTATCACATTATGGTCAGAGTCTATGTCTGCTTCTGGGTACGCCCAGGGCCGGCGCTGGAAATTTCGGGCCCGGGGTAAAATGGGCGCCTTTTTTTTTAGCTCTACAAAATGGCCAGGCGACAATGGGCGTATTCTTGGCTTCATGGCCTGAAGGCCCCTATAGTCGGTGATCGGGCCCCCCATCAGCCGGCGGGGCCCGGGTACTTTTGACCCGCTTACCCCCCCCTAACGCCGGCCCTGGGTACGCCTTACAGTCAAGTACTTGATTCCTGAATCGCTGTTTGACCATGATATAATCTAGCTGGTATCTGCCTGTATCCCCAGGTTGTTTCCAGGTGTATATCCGTCTTGCATGGTTCTTAAACAGTGTGTTCGCCACTACTAACTTATATCTTTCACAAAATTCTAGCAACCTGCTTCCTCACTCATTTCTTTCTCCTAGACCAAAAATTCCTACAGTATTCCCCTCTTTTCCTTCTCCCACTATCGTATTCCAGTCACCCATGATTATTAGATTTTTCTCCCCCTTCACATATTGGATTAATTCTTCAATTTCGGTGTACATTTTCTCTATTTCTTCGTCATATTCAGTTAGCCGGGGAGTATATAAGACCCTATGGATACAACAGCGTTCTCAGTTTTTCTCAGTGGTCAGTTCGCAGTTTCGCTCCTTGTGGTGGCGTGCCGTCATTGCCTGCATGATATAAGTCCATTTTATGTTTTTTTTTTTTATTTCTCTCTCTCTCTCTGTCTGTCTGTGTGTGTGTGTGTGTGTGTGTCTGTGCCATACCTAACTATTGCTACATTTATGTAGTGAAGTAAATTAATACCATTAAGGTGATGTGTATAGCTGCTTTTGAATGGCTGTTAGGATTTGAGGAAGTGTTTATGGAAAACTGTTTCGAACTTGCTGGTTTGAATAGGTATTCGACCTTTGTGTGGTACATCATTTTACCTACTTATATTTATTCTTTGAAATCGTTCGTGCCCCCTACTAACTTTCCATTAATAAATTAAAATTTGAATGGAGACAATCTCCGGCAATGAAAGAAGTCCGATAAACAATAATCAATCAATTAGCCGAGAAGTATTGAAGGTAGGAAGATTGAAATGTTACACATCACAGCACCCCTCCACTCCCACCCCCCATTGGTGATTGCGGAAACTATCTAAACACCACAGTTAGGACAGCCCATACGCGGGATGAGAGATTTGAACCTGGTCGCACTGCACCGCTATGATCCAGTGTGGTGGCTCTTTCAGAAGCACACCCTCACCGGCTTGCTTGTCTGAATTCCAGTTGTAAATATAATCTTTCTTAAACGTATATATTCTTTGAACGAATCGGTACTAAAAAATGTTAACAGTGTAGGCATCACACTACAGATTGCAACTTTTGGGAGAACTGGTTCTGTACGTTTTCTATGGCTGCTTGTGTTTCTGATACTCTATGTATTTTATCAGTTATGTTTCTGACATGAAATCAACCTATCCTGACCACTGTATATATATATATATATATATATATATATATATATATATAGTGGTTAGGATATTAACTTTCACGAAATGACTAATAATTTTTCATGACATTAGTATTGTCGTAGTGTATAATATGATGTAAGAGATAGCTATTATTATGAACCGCCAAGAAAAATAAGAGATTCAGAAAGGCGTAAGGCAATTGTTGGTGTAAGAATTAAAAGTAAAGCATGGAAGGGAAAAGATTACCACGATCACAAGCAGGCACTCGATTTCAGGCACAAGGGTGTTGGAAGATCGTCTTTTTTGGGCAATGGTGTCAGGGAATGGAATACCTTACCAAGAGAAATGATGAATAATTTACCAAAAATGTAAAAAGAATTCAAAGGTACAATTTGCCGAGGGCAAATGTAGGTGGGTGCAGGTAAGGGGGAAGATGGGTGGTAGGGAAATTGCCAAAGGTGCATGCACTCCATTGCAATTTAATTAAATATTATTAATAACGTATTTTGTTCCCCATTTTCTACTCAAAACAGCAAGACTAATAATACTCGTTGAAAGATTAGATGCACCCCTGTATGCTAGGGTATTCTTGTTAGAGTGTATGATTCAACACAGCCAAGGAAAAGCCGCCTTGAACAAAAGTAATCAATTCTTGGTTTCTTCTAATGATAATAAAACCTTTGTTCATGGTGTTTCTCTATTGAGTCTATGTGATCACAAAACGTTATGTAAACTACAGGAGAAAAAAGGCATAACAAAAAAAAAGAGAGTTCTGGAATAATAGGTGAAATGAGATGTCTCTGGAATTTCATTTCGAAGTGGTGAACTTGTGAGGCATGGTGGTAGTAGTGGAGACGGCGTTTACAGTATATGGAAGGTAAAATGAAATATGTAGCTAAAAAACATTACGAATATGTGAAGCAGCAATGTAAGAAACTGAAAGAATTGAGATGTGCTGCTAGTTAATCTACGGATTAGCCAGCAGAGATGAGAAACATCGACTTTAAAAACGCATTCTAGTCAAGGAGAACGATGGATTTCAGAATATTTTACTATGGTAGAGAGAAAGGGATACCTGCAGCACAGCGATGTCGTAGTCGAGTGTGACGTCATCGAACGAGCCGTGCAACGTCCCCTGACTGACCTCGTGCAGGGAGCCGCCACTGTCCTGGGTGGAGGAACCAGCTCTGATGGTGAAATGAACGGCAGGTTCGTCGTATATGCAGTGAGCGGCGGTAAGCGCCCAGGTGCTGCTGATGACTGAACCGCCGCAGATGAGGTTATCATTATAGTTCAAAGATATCTGCCAGGGGTACTGCGAGATGTCGGCAGCTGTGCCTCCAGCGATCCTGCCGGCTAGCCTGGGTCGAACCCTGGGCGCTCCCAGACTCGTCGCCAGAAGGCAAAGTACCACCAGAGCAGAACGCAGCATGGTGATGGACACCTCAATACTGATTGCAGGGGATCGTTTTTTATAACAGATATACGAATAGATAACGTCGATCAACTGCTGATTTCCCGACACCTTATCTCTTGATATAAGGTTCTTCTGGAAAGTTTTCTCACGGATACGGATATTGATAAACGTGCAGTTAATTCACCTTGATCGAATGTAACATCTGTAATATCAAAACTGTAACAAGCGGCATGTTTCATGAACAAAAAACTCTAAAGCATAGGCCACTTTCCTGTACTGACCTCACATCACAACTGATGATAGTATACAAGAAAACAACAAAGTAACACCCGAATGGGACCGATGAAACTTTTACTGCTTAGTTACCTACAGAATCTGTGTTTCGATCATTATTATACTGTAGAGAGGCAGAAACTAGTGATATTCCATTTAATTGGAAATCCTTCACTTGTGCAACTATTTTTTCGATTATGGTTTTACACATTGGAATCATCACAGGCAGGAAAGTACAGGGGCATGGAACCAGAAGTAATTCTGCCAAGGTTGTTTTGAAGGAATAGTCCGGCATTCACCAGGAGTCATTTACGGATAGCGTGGAAAACCGAAAACTGGGTGGCCAGACATGGATTTGAACCGGCGTCCTCCCGAATGCAGGGCCAGAGCTTAGGTGCGAAACTGCGATTGTTTTCTCCGGTCAGTAATATCACACAAATTACTTAATTTATCCACACCCTTAATAATGAAGCAGATGAACTCTGAAATTAAACACAAATATGCGTTCGGTATCTGTGACTCAGGGCGTTCGGATATCCGTGAAAAAATATGGTTAATTATTTTAATATGATAACAACTTCGTAAAATTTATTTAATGTTTAAATAACATGAACCTTAATGCATTGAAAAGTTTTTTGTGTCATCTTTAAGATTCATCAACAATGTAGTTGTACGTATAACAAATTACGGAATCATCATTTTCGTTTTGTGGTAAGAACTGGCGGCAAACCGTTCAAAGACTAAATGAAGCCACCATTCCGAGATTTTCTTCAGCTAATTTTGGTGGAGCAAGGAAAAAACCATCCCACTTCGTTGGATAAATGGCCTGGATGGATTACCTCAGGTTGGAAAATATGATTTCCTTACCACGTACAAATACTTCCCATTATATTACGCGGAGGCTATAGTATACAAATAAGGCAAACAACACACTCCATATTTTCCTGTTGCATTTAGCAATATATTTACATAACTGCTTCATTTTGGCGTCGGTTATTGTCGCAAGGAAATATCGTAGATCCTCATAGCTTGTGATTTTGATGTCTGCGTGATTCTGAAGTATTGTTTTCCTTTGTTGGGCATACTTGGGGCATTCCAAAATGAAGTGTAAAATGTCTTCGTATACACCACAATGTTCGCATTCCGGTGATATTATCTGGCCTAGGAGAAACTTTTTAGAGTTTAGCAGGGTGTGCCCTGACCTCAACCTGTTTATTATTGTTACTTCATTTTTATTCACCTTTATGTTGAACCATGGTTGCTTCGGAATGTTGTGTTGAATTGCATGGTACCAGGCACCTTTATATCTGTATTGGATCTCTCCTACCTCTTCCCACTCAGACTGCAGTAAATTTCTGATTTTACTTAGGAGATCTCTGTATGGCGCTCTAACTTCCGTTGACTCATAGTCCTCTGTTCTCCTTGCGAGTTGTTCGGCCTTTTCATTTCCCTCGATTCCAACGTGTCCGGGAACTCATTGAAATTCTATTTCCTTCCTTAGGTTTTGTGCTTTGTTCAAATTATCTATAATGTATACTAGATAGTTTTTCGTCTTCCCTTTCGGCCCCATTCTTATGCATTGTAATGAGCACAATGAGTCTGAGCAGATTAAAATTTTTTCTTCTCTCCTTCCCAGTGTATATTTGATTGCTTCTAAAATTGCATACAGCTCTGCCGAGAAAATTGACATATCCTTTGAGAGTTTAATTGATTTACATATTTTAAGCTTTTCATCATAAATTGCTGCTCCCGTACTGCACCCAGTAATTTTGGAGCCATCCGTATAGATTTTTGACCATTCTTTCCACTTATCATTTAAAGTTTGTAGTGCAGTTTTACATAGTTCTACGGCAGGATACTCTGTTTTCTTAGCTACTACCTTCCCTATTGACTCATGTATTTTGATATTGATTATTTGAGGCCATATTTCCCCCAAAAAGGCAGCATTCACTTTGCATCGTTCTATAGGCCATTCTTTAATTTCATTATAACGTTTGATTGTAATAGGGGTTGCTTTCTTCCTCCAGTATTTCTTATTTAACATTTGGCTTATGGCTCCTAACTTCCAGTTTAATGGGTGGTTGATTATTGACCTAACTTTCAGAATGTAGCGTCTAGAGAGCATATGCCTTCGAAGTGAAAGCGGTGGTGTGCTTGTTTCTATGTGTAGTACATTTATCGGTGTTGTACGTAGAAATCCTCCACATATACGTAGAGCTACTGATTGCAGTCTGTCTAGCTTAGATAAGGTTGATGTTGGGGCTGTGTCATAGAGCATGCATCCGTAGTCTATTTTGATGCAGACTAGTTGTCCGTAAAGGCGCAATAGTATTGTCGGGTTAGCTCCCCAATAGGTATCAGCTAAGGCTTTCAAGATATTAATTCTTTTCATGGCTTGGCTGTGCAGTTCCATTATGTGCTTTTCTATGTCAGCCTCATGTCAAGCCACATGCCTAGAAATTTTACGTGGTGATCTACAGTAAGGACTTTACCATTAAGTATGATCTTCACATCATTTACATTTCTATGTCTTGTAAAGACCATTAGCTTGCTTTTTTCGGGTGATACATCCATCATCTTTTCTTTCAGGGCATTTATTATATTGTTTAGGCCCCTCTGCAGTTCTAGCATTGCCTTTTCTTTGATCCTATTTCTTACATATATCACTATGTCGTCCACGTATTGTATGTACATGATCGATTTACTCAGTCTATTAAATACATTGTATAAGTAGATATTGAACAGTAGTGGGCTTAGGGGATCTCCTTGCGGTAGTCCAGAGTAAACATATCGTACTATTGGTTCTTTTCCATGCATCCACAACTCCAGTGTTCTTAATGATAGGTAGTTTGCACACCATTTGACTATTGTTTTTGGGATGCCACAGTCTGTCATCACATTTACTAACTCCGGTATGTACATTTGTCCATATGCATCTTGTATGTCCAGGAAGGCAGTTATGAGGTACGAATTATAACTGTTATTTATTTGTATGTCTGTTATTAGCGTTGAAATTGCATCTACAGTACTGTATCCCTTTCTAAAACCCATCACACGGTTTGCTAGGAGTTCATGATGTTCCATATACCATTCTACCCGTTGTTTAATCATTAGGTTCATAAGTTTACATATGCATGATATGAGTGATATGGGTCTATATGATGTGTATAGATTTGGATCCTTTCCGTTTTTGATCACCGGAGTTATTCCTATTCTCCTCCATTGGAGGGGTACGATGTTTTGTTTAAGTAGATTGTTAAGTATTGCCAATAGCACTTCTTTTCCAACGGGTGGTAGGTGGTACAACATTGAATATGATATCTGGTCTAATCCTGGGGTTGTATCTTTTTCTTTTATGCTATTTTCCATTTCCACCAGGGTGAAGGGTCGGTCTAGGTTGCAATTAGGATGTGTTACGTGTTCATTGTTATCAGTGACTTCCAGTGGTGCATCTTCTACCGTATCGGGAGCTATTTTATTCATAAATTGCTCCGCAATTTCCGTATTTACTCTTAAGATTTCAGAGCTTTGTTTTGGACTCCTTATACCACCTAATCTTTTCCCATAATTTTTGTGTCGAGAGATCTCCACTTAATTCCGAGCAGTATTTTTCCCATCCTTCCTTCTTCGCCTTCTTAATGATCTTGTTAGTTTGTGCTGTTATTTTCCGGAGCGTAATGAAGTTTTGGTAGTTCGCGTCTTTGCTATATGTTTTGAGAGCTAGTCTTCTTCTTGCTACCGCTTTAGAGCATTCTGGCGTCCACCAGGGCTTCCTTCAGTATGTGCAGTCCTTTCTATATTTCACAGCAGGTGTACTCTCTTTCGCAGCTGCTAAAATGTTTTCTACAAACCAGTTGTAGGTTTCCTGTGGGTCTCTTACGTCAGGGCATTCCTGCAATCTTCTATTTACTTCTTGTTGATATTTGTGCCAGTCCATAAGTTTTAGATTTATTATCTGGCTGTGACTGAATATCCCGTTTTGGATCGTATGGGTAGCTTGTGTTTCTATGGATATTTTAATAACTCTGTGGTCACTGCCTAATGTATCGTTCAATGCCACCCACGTGCATTTTATGGCCATTCTTGACGATACTAACGATAAATCCGGCGAGGAGGGTCTATGGTATGGTGTACCTATGCGGGTATGTGTCTTGGTGTTTAGCACCACTAGGTCAGGATTGACTTATTGCT
Organism: Vandiemenella viatica; assembly: GCA_031002005.1. Classification (NCBI taxonomy): domain Eukaryota; kingdom Metazoa; phylum Arthropoda; class Insecta; order Orthoptera; family Morabidae; genus Vandiemenella; species Vandiemenella viatica. Next base: position 189,593,491 of record JARYHS010013631.1, on the reverse strand, counting down.
TTTGCTAACTCCTGGCCACTATGGTCTGTTATTTCATCGTACCACATTTTGTCATGGGCATTAAAGTCTCCTGCCACAATACTTCCATTCGGAAGTTGGGAGAAAATGTGGTTCCATTCTGTTTCATTGATTGTGACATGAGGGGGCACGTAAATAGCTGTTACGTTCTTCACAGGCTCTAAATTTAAAATGTCTACGGATATTATTTCTATATTACTGTTGTTGTATTGTATATTTTTGGTCACTGCTATTATGTTTTTTGCAATCATGATAGCTACCCCACCATACCCATCGTTTCTATCTTTTCTAAAGGTTTTATATTGTCTTTCTCTTATTTTGCTATCTTGCTTTAACCACGTTTCAGTGATAATAGCTATAGCTGCCTTGCCTTCATTCATTAGGTTGATGAAGTCATTCCAGTTTGGGGCTGAGGCTCCGCGCGTTCCATTGGATTACATGCAGTTCCCTCCTTGAGTTACCTTTATTCTGAGTGTTTGACATTATGGATAATTAGGTTGTATTAATGTCTCTATCGATTTTCGAATTTCCTCCAGCTGTAAGGCCTCTATCCCTTCATCTTTTACGTGTCTTGTTATTGTCAAAATTAGGTTGAAGATTCCTTCCACTAATTTACTTTTCTCATTTCTGAACTGAGGATGATTGCTTGGGTTCTGCACCATTGGGAGGATATGGATTTTGGCCAATAGGTGTTACCGGTAAACTTTGTGGGGTGGTACCAAAGCTGCTGATATTCATATGTGTTAAAGTGATGTTGTGTTCTATGTTTCGCCCTATTCTCCAGTGACCCACAATTGCTGATGTGTTGTGCTTTGGCCGAGGGAACCTCTGTTGAAATGGTTGTTGTCTTCTAGTGTCGGGCATCGGCAAGGGTCCAGTTGGGCCCTTCGGTTGATTTTCCTGGATCTGAGTATGGTCCCCACTGAGATATTGGATTGGGGGTTTTGGTAGATTATATAGTTCATTGCTTGTTCCAGGCATTGCCAGGGGAGTTCCCCTATAGTCTAATTTAATAGGTGGAAATTGGCTGTAGTTCTCTATATCCGGCGCTACAGAAGGGTTAAGATGATATTTTCCTTGTTCATTATATTTTAGCGACTTGTGCATATGATCTATTTTTAAGAGCGGATTCCGCTTCCCTTAACGATATGTTGTTTCTGGTTGCAATTTGCCTGAATGTTTTTCCGCTTATTATACTCTGGGCACATTCGATCCGTAACGTAGTGAGCTCCCCCGCACTGGAGACATGTAATAGACTGAATTGTGCATTGAATGTCCGGATGTGCCCCACCACACTTAATACAACGAGCTTGTCCACGACATTGTTTTTTAAGATGTCCATATCTATAACATTGATAGCATATTTTTAACTGACGGGAAAAATGGTGTTACTTCGCATCTAGTCCCGTGAATATTTATATGATGTGGGATGGACTGACTGTCGAATGTTAAAACACATGTTTGAAGATTGATTACTAGTTTTTCATTATTTTGTATTACTGTTTTGTTCATTCTTCTTGCACTAACTACCTTTACCGGTGATTGAATTTCCGCTAGTAACTCCTCCATCGTGATACTCTGGTGGACTCCTCTTATCACCCCCTGTTTATATACTAAATGAGCGGGGATATATATTTCTAAGTCTTTGGATATTTTCTCTGATGATCTAACAATATTATTGGCAGCATTTGGGTCACCTACTTCAACCTTTAGTCTATTCCTACCACTGTAGCTGATGTTTAAGATTTTTCCTTTAGTTTCCGGGATTGACGAGTGGAGAATTTTCCCTATAGACATCGGGTGTAATTTTCCTATTTTGCTATCCCTGCTCTCAATGAATATAATGAATGGGCCAGTGTCCGACCTTCTATAGAAACGCTGGGGTCTGTTGTTCTCTGGTTGTGTCTGCATATTACTCGACTTTTCATTTTGTACAAATTGTTCCCGTCCTAGCTCTGAGTTTTTCTCTAGTTGGGGTGGTTCATAGCCTACACTAGCACTAGCAATTTTCTTTTTCTCTGCCATAACCTCTACATTTGATTCTATAGGACGCTTTCTAGCATACACACGTTCTACATCATCACTTTCCGGTTCTAAGTTATATTCCATATTCACCTCCGCCTTCATCACTTCCACTTATTGTACTCACAGCTTGAACTAATGCTGCTCCAACTGCAACTACTCCTGCTGATGCGTCTGCGGCCGTCGGGGGCGAAGACGCTCCTCCGCCTTCTCCGTAGTGGCCGCCAAACAATCCTCGCCCAGCAGCGGGGGAGGACCTCGGGTTGTTGTTGAGTTTCTCGCTGCACAGGCTACACTTGTGGATACAGCTAGTTTTCGATACACTTGTAAGAACTTATTTCAACACTAAGTATTGAGCTTCGCTGTAAACAGGAAGACACAAGCACCGTTCACTGCTCCGAGCTACCCGGAAGTTATCACTTCGGCGACTAGCGAACGAATGAACAACACACTTCGAATACGACTTCACTCATATCGCTCTTGCTGTCTTATTCTTAGGCCAGTATATGATGGAATATGAGCTTTGGAAACAGAGTGTCCTATTTAGGGCTGAATATAACGTTTATAAACCAATTCTGTGAGTTTATTAATCCGCCTCCTCAACGATAAAATTTCTCTTCGCTGATTGTAGCGTTATTATGTACAGATGAATTTACGGGGGAAGGCACAAAAAATATGGTTAAATTTTATAGACAGACGATAACAGACAACTAGTGTATTCAAGATTTAGGAGTAAACCACGATCTTAGATCGTGTGTGGCAAAGCCAACGCTATGTTCTCGTCAGTTGATAAAAGTTATTGATGCTTGTTGCAGGTTCACTTTTGTGAGGGGGGGGGGGATTTATTTAATTTTTATTAAAAATTAATTATTATAATTAAAAATCTTTGATTGGCAAGAATCTTCCAACATCGGTCAGGTCTTAAAAGAACTGACATTGATTTTTTATTTAATTACTATGGCTTCTACATCGCTAGGCCACATTACATTTACCGTTAACATTACTCAAACAAGCAAACAAAAAGCCTAGACGTTACAATTCGCCGTTATTCCAAGCAAACAATATTTGAATTTATTTTTAATGTAAGTCATGAATCACCTACTGCAAATTTAAATATCAAAATTAACAAATGATATTGAAAATGAACAATTGTAACATTAGATATTTACAACATTAAATCTCGGGCACCTTTAATAGTCACAATAAAATTCGTACTATCACGTTTCACAAATCTTTGCCAGCTAACTCAGGGTTTTGAAAAATAGAGCAAGTCTCGTAATCTCAGGACGCTTACCGAATTCAACAGTCTCGTGAACTCGTCATGCCTGGCGGAGTACTTTACCAATTTGCTGACAGCGACTCTGCAAGTTGTGCCACAGCCTATCTGCGTGACATGGCAGTATATCGTCACTCCAGGATCGCCAGTCTGCGATATTATAAGACGACTACCAGTACGACATCAGCTCTGTCGAACCGTCCTCTTCCTCTCCACTGTCGGAGAAAAAGTCGACCGTTCCTCTCCACTGTCGGAGAAAGAGTCCCTTCTTCCTCTCCGTAGTCACATGTGGACAGAAAGAAACATATCAAAAAACCCGAATATCACTTCTCATTGGAGGAAATGGGCTTCTTGAAATCACGTGTTCCACCTCGCGCATTCAGATACGTGGGTTCTCGCTCACGCGTCACTTGGCGTGGCGGGAGAAAACTCGCCGACCTTCGCCATTGCAACCCCCCAGCGTCAGGGCAACGTCCGCTGGCCTGGAAGGCGACAGCGTGGCGAGCTTGGTAACGGGACCGTTTCCGCCCCAGGATACGGAGTCTTAGCTGTCCGCTCCTTGCCAGAAATCAACCCTCGCAGCTTGGCATTCATTACACCACATATAGTCTTTGGCTGGCCCCGAGATTAAAGAATTAAATCAATTTACAGATCTGATTATATATATAAAAAAATTAATTAAGAAAAATGTAAAATATAAAATATTAACTATTAAAATTGTAGTAGACGTAATAACGTCTTGCTACATGCTGGACACCAAGTGGATGCATCTTTTAAGATTTTTCATGAAGCTTTCGAAACTGTAACGCAAAATAGCTTCTTAATAAAAGTTAAACTAAAAACATACAAATCACTAACTATCTCATCTTACGATGGAGCAACCTGGAGCCGAACATATGTGCAACGATCTCGAGATACCTCTAGGAGCAGTGTGAAAGTGATTCGAATTATTTGGATATCATGATTACGGTGATGAACCGTGGGTTTTCGAGACTGACGCAGAGTCCAAAATACAAAGTGCTGACTGGCAGATGGCAACTTCCCTGCGCCCAAATAAGACAGGAATGAGCAAGTTAGAAGGCCATACTCATCGTTTTTTCTTTTTCGACAAAAGAGGTATTGTCTACTCAAAGTTTGCGCCACTAGGACAATCAATGAACAGTCATATTTACTTGGAAGTCATCAAAAGGCTCCAAAGCAGTGTGAAACGTGGCAGGAAGCAGATCGCCAACACATGGCGTCATCTCCATGACAACACGCCGTAGCACACCGGCTTCAAGGTCGTTAGTGAAACGAGGTGTGGCAACACTGCCCCAGCCCCCGTACAGCCCCGACTTGGCACCATCAAACTTCTTCTTGTTCCCGAGGATCAAGAAGGAACTCAATGGCCACCAATTTGGGACTCTGGAAGCCGTCAGAGAAGCGACGACGAGGTGCTTGAAGGAGGTCCCTTTCGACGACTTCCAGGCTGCGTTCAGCGACTGGGAAAAACGCTACCGCTGGTGTTCTGATGCGGAAAGAAGCTACTTTGAAGAATTTTAGTTCCTTGTACCTTCATCTGCAAGGAATCTTTTTTCCTTGATTTTTGGGACAGACCTTGTATAAGATGTGTTCACCACACTCCAATGGATTACAGAGGAACACGGTACGAGACGAATATTTTGAGTTATTCAAGGTATAGTCGAGCCTCTTAATGGAAGATTTTGGTGCATACCAATAATAATGAGAGAATATTCGCTTGGGAATACAAACTGTTTGAAGGGAGCAACAAAAATAAGACGTTAGGAAAAAACGCCTAAAAAAGTATGTGTTTTACCAGTGCTCACAAGATAGATCAATTTGTCCTATCTGACGATTGTTACTGCTAGTATCCAAAAAAAAATCAGGAGATTTTCGAAGACAGTTGCAATCTGAAGGTACAAAGAACAGTTTGACCCACGTTTGGATGGACAAGAAGGTATGAAAGGAATCTGAGAGATATTTCCCACACTGGGACAGGTGGGTATTGAGGCAGAAATGTTTCAAGTACTTATGTGTGGTATAAAAGAAACGACAACCACATAGGCCTCCAAATACATAAGCAAACACACACCTAGCAGGCAGAAAGATGACTAAACAAACTCACACGAACAAAGAAATAAGTAGACTCTAGTAGTAGGGGCATTCTCGGCGTTGTATAGATTAAATTTGCTGGGGAAACTACTCACTCGGCTATTTTACCGAGAAAATTTCAGCTAAGTAGACGGCAGTTAGAGGAAGGGCGCCAACTTATATACATACCTGAACGTTGACGGTACGTTGTCCTCACAAGCTCACATACGCTATAACATACAGAAGGGCAGCATGCATTCGAAGTGACAGACGTCGATTTTCACATTACAGCGGAAACATTGGCTTCCAATCAGATATACCATCCCACACGCATACACACATACAGGAAAGCGGCAAGAGTTACAACTAGTGAGAGAATAACTTCACTCTTGATGAATTGTAAAGCTGTCCGGATGCTGACACAACAAACTTTTGACTATGCGTTAAATTTCAAGTAATTTGAATCATTCATACAAAAAAAAAAAAAAAAAATAGTTTTCTTATATTGTCATAAAAATTAATGCTTTACTGTTATCTGAAGGTCCTGAATCACTGAAACCAAACATTTTTTCTTTTTGCTTTTAATTTCTGACTTCATCTGGTACGATATCAAAGGTGGATAAATTAAGTATAACTAGACGACCGGTGCGAAAATTTCGAGAATAAAATGCGATGAATAGTGAGGTTGAATGCTTGTAATATAATTAATAGCAGAACCATACTTTTGTAGAAAATATTTTTTTTTTGCGTAATAGGCACGCATCAAAATACTTACAACATATTACGAAACAGTTAGGAAAATTTAAAACACTCTTTATTTACAACCAACCTGAACAAAATGCGTGCAACATATCAACATCTCTGTGATATTTGTTGCTGTGCGAATAAAATGTTTGTATTGGAATTTTATGGCAAAACGAAAGTGTTTCCACAACAGAAAAAAGTACCCGGAAAGCTATTTATTGAATAAAAAAGTTAATTGACATCTCTGTGATATCTGCTGCTGCAATATTGAGACTTGGCTCTGAACTGTCTCATACGCGCTACCACTTTAAGCACCAAATTCCGAAAAATTCTTTCTTAATTTATGATTTTACCTAACTGGAGACCTTAATCTTTAAAACGATATGATATTTAAGTTCCCAAGTTACTATGAGCCTCTTTTCCCACGCAAAGAAACTCTGGCACAGTGACCTTGGCTAGACTTTACTGAGAAAAAGGTGTAAGCTTCGAACTTTTCTCACGGGAAGCGTAGCTCAGAAAGCAGATTCTGTGGTACTAGAATATTGATTATAATTACAAAATTATGAAATGTACTACATCACTCTGTTTATTTTTAAGCTCCAGTCCAGCACATACATTACACTCAAATTCATTGTGCAATGTTCTCGTCCTTCATTTCACAATAAAAAGTTTCCCATCAAATATAATGTCCCCTAAAATTATTATAACTGCCCGCACCTGTTAAATTAATATTTGCTCAAAGTAGGGCCATTACAGCTTTAAGGTGTAGAATTTTCTCCCCACTATAAACCAGTGATTTGCGAAGAAAATATGTAAAACTTAAGAGATGCAATTCTAAGAATAGTATGACGGCCATTTTATTGGATGGGAATTAATTATTATCTTCTCCAGTCTCGTGAAGCTGAGTAGATATAATTAGACAGGAAACTTAGAATAGGATGCCAAGACGCTTTCCTTCAGTAACAAAGGTCTAATGCAGTGGTGGCCACCTTTTCAGCAACCGGGCTAAATTTTAGAAATAGAATTTTCAATCGGGCCGCACATACTACTTTTTGGAAAATATATTTGAGTATTTTAATGCAGGAGAGAAATAATTAAAAATGAAACTTAATGAAGTATTAAAAATAAAATTATTTTAATGCGTTGAATTTTTTTTTTTTTTTTTAACTGCTTTACTTCTCTTTTTAACATCGAGGTCTTTTAGAGACGGGAAAGGATGGGGGCAAGGAATGGGAAGGAATTCGGCCATGGCCTTTTGAAGGAAGCATCCCGGCATATGCCTGGAGTGATTTGGGGAAACCATGGAAAACCCAAATCTGGATGCCCGGACGGGGATTCGAACCGCCGTCCTCCCGAATGCGAGTCGAAACGCTAACCGTTACACCGCCCCGCTCGGTGCGTTGAAGTTGAAAGGAGTGGTGCTGAATGTTGTAATGTCTGATATCACCTTTGAAGTTAAAGTTTTTATGTATGATGGATGATCAATCTCTGCGGGCCGAGGGTTGGCCATCCTAGTTCTAATGTGTAATACCTAAAACGAAATTTGTTGGACAAGCTTTAGAAACTGCACAAACTGCTGTAACTTTCCACACTCGAACGAGACATCTCACTTATCTAGACACTCTCACGGTTTAGCAGAACGTTTCGTCAAATCTAAGGAACCTTAGATGTAATAGTAACCTCTCCTTGGCGATTTCGCTAGTGTAATTCCATAAAATGATACTGCCTTGCTATAATATCATCACCACTACATCGACACTGAGAAACTTATAGAATAGCGGCAATTGATATTGTTTTAATCAACGAAACTGCGTTCTACACTTTCTGCTGAATCTTGGACGCCTGTAATAATGCCCTTCACCTGTCTGTTTGAAGTAAAGCGTATAGTGAAAAAGGGTTGGGTTGGGGATGGATGATCCTTTTTATTTTATGTTTTGAATTATGACTGTTGACAAGAATCTCCAAGCTGCCAGATTATAAGAAAACTGCCAGTTAATATTTATTTTGTTCTGTTGCCATTTACACAGCTAGGCATATTTATATTTACCATTAACATCAAAATCAATGCAAGAAATCAAACACAAAGCCTAGTCGTTACAAATGGCCGATTAACCAAAGCAAACAATGACTGAATTTAAAGTTAATATAATTCAGAAGATCAAAAACTGCCATCAATCTGAATGATTTTGCCAAACATCTAGTATAGGTTTCTAAGAACACAAAAGATAAGCAAACCAAAAGAGATATCAAATTAAAATTACGCAACAAGAAAAAAGCAACCCCAAAATCTTCTGAATTCTCCATTCCATGAAGAGGAAACCAAAGATGCAATCAAACAAATGAAACTGGGAAAAGCAGCTGGATTTTATGGTATATATCCTGAACTTTTGGCCCACTGTGGACCAGCTACAGTAAGATGGCTTACCAACTTCTTCTCAAATATCCTACAAACTGGAAACCTCCCACTGTTAATGAAGAAAACAAAAATATTAGCCATATTAAAACCAAATAAGGACCCCACGAAAGTGGCAAATTATCGACCATTAGCACTTCTAAGTGTAACATACAAACTCCTTGAGCGCCTGATCTACAATAGAATTTCTCAAGTGACCAATAAACACATTCCCATAGAACAAGCAGGATTTAGGCCAGGAAGATGTTGTAATGACCAGGTTTTCACTCTCACCTCTCATATTGAAAATGGGTTTGAGAAGAAATCAGTAAGTGTGGCTGCCTTTTTGGATCTGTCAGCTGCTTATGACACTGTTTGGCGAGAAGGACTTCTTCTGAAATTTTTGAGTATTATCCCATGTCGAAAACTTACAGAACTACTTAACAACATGTTGAGCAATAGATACTTTCAGATATACTCTGATAATGACAGAAGCAGAATATTTATACTAAATGATGGTTTACCCCAAGGATCTGTTTTAGCATCCTTCCCATTCAATTTGTATACTCATGATTTACCGGAAACATCTTCAAGAAAATTTACTTACGCTGATGACATTTGTTTGGTGGACCAGAACCCCAACTTTTCTGATGCAGAAACAACTTTATCAGCTGATCTGGAAAAGTTAGATGACTACTTCAAGAAATGGTGCCTCCATCTAAATCCTCAGAAAACAGTTATTTCAACATTTCATTTGCGCAACAGATAAGCACACTATAAACCACAAGTTAAATTCAGAGGCCAACTCTTGACTTTTTGCGGTACACCAAAATATCTGGGTATAACACTGGACAGAACTCTAACTTTCAAACAGCATCTCTCAAATGTGGCTGCCAAAGTCAAAACGAGAAACAATATTCTGCATAAGCTTGCAGGTACTTCATGGGGAGCTAGTGCTCACATTCTAAGATCCACAGCCTTAGATCTGTTATACTCTGTTGCTGAATACTGCTGCCCATCCTTGGTGAATAGTGTCCATACAAAGAAGGTAGATGTGCAACTCAAACAGGCAATGAGGATAATTACGGGATGTATTCATAGTACGAACACCATATGGGTTCCAGTGCTATGCGACATCTCACCCCCAGCACTAAGAAGATCAGAAGCTCTCTTAAAAATCTGGAAAAATATCCTGAAGAACCCTCAGCTGCCTATACATCAAGACATGATTCAAGCGAAACACCAACGCTTGAAATCAAGAAAACCACCATGGCGCACAGCAATCAACCTCACAGAGTCCTCTTTCAACACCAATAAGCTGTGGACAACTCAATGGGAGCAGTCATCAGTAGCCAATAAAAATCTAGTTGAGGACCCCTCATTAAGGTTACAAGGTATCGAACTCCCTAGGCGGCAGTGGAGAATCATCAATCGAATTCGAACAGGACAAGGCAGATGCGCCTACTTATTATACAAATGGGGCTGGGTAGATTCTGCAAATTGTGACTGTGGAGCCAACTTACAGACAATCAATCACATCGTTTCTGACTGTCCTCTTCGGGCCTACAAGGGAACAATGGCGGAAATCCATGATGCGTCGATCAGTGCAGTTGACTGGATTAAAACATTAGATCTCGAGATATGAAATTGTACAAGCTTGTGATATGTATATTTCCTGTCGTGTATCTCTTAAATAATCATACGATAAATAAATAAATAAAGTCAGGAATTTTGAAAAAATGAAGAAAAGTTGTATAAAAATTAAAGGTGCTAATGGGCTACTTCGTTTAAACTCAGAAGACAGAGTTAACTAATGGAAGGAACAGACAGAGTAACAGGATAGGTAGCGGATTCCATTACACGACTCGCCACTCACGCCGCTGGGGAATCATTGAATTTCAGTCAAGGTAATGGCTCATGTGGCGGGGACTGTATTGGCTACGCAATCCGTCGTTTTGCTAGTCTGCATTAGCCGAACCCGGTGTTCCTACGAGGTATAGGGAAACTACAGTTTAATGTGGGATGCGGACCACGAAAGTTTTCTGGCGTATGAGGGGGTACCAAAAAACAACAGGAATAGGCAGAGCTAGTGTAGTATGCTTTTCTGCCGCTAGGTGTTTATAGCGCAACTCATTGTCAGTTCAGTGCCGCTTGTGTTGTCGACCTGGCTTGTTCTGTTAAACAGCAGTGATAGTTTTTGCTAGCGCGTTTTGTTATTGTTTCATTTTTCTGATGGAAAGTTTAAGTGTACAACATGCAGCTCTCAGACCGTCGAGAGACAACTGATCAACTGTCCGAGATTATCTTGGAGATGTATTAGTTGTAATGGAGATTATTTTGAAGGGGATAAGGTGTTTTTGGTTACCCCCTCGTACTTCACATGGAGGTGCCAGAGGTAAAGGTCGGGTTAAGGACAAATGAAAATCCCTCGTCGAGACCGGGTTCTCCAGAGAGATGCCTTGACCAACCACCCACCAACCCACCAGTCCCCTCTAATTCCATTCAGATTTGTTGTACTTCCCGTACATTCAAATGCAGTGCATCTTAAATTAAGAGAATTTTAGATATGATAGTAATAATATATGGGAAACTGAGCGCAAGGTAAAACCATTTACTTTGTTGTTTACATACAGACTATAGCGTTATTAAAATAGATCTGGCAACAAAATTAATCTAAATTTGACAACTCTGAATGCTATTCATGTCTTTATTTCTCTGTGAAAGAATAAAAATTATAAAATTATAAAACAACATATTCCTCTAACTGACTATCTTTAAGTGACTTTGACCCATACTCTGGGTAAAATAATTTCCTTTATCTCTAAGGAATCGACAGAATATAATCTTATACATAAGTAAAAATAGACGTGTTTTTCCCTATTTTTCACTTTTCAGCCACCAATACATAGCACAGATCACTGGTGTTTGTGTTAGGAAGTAGCATGGAGTTTCCTATCGTGCACAACGCTGGCCGAATGCCGATAGCTGTGGGGATGTGGAGGATATGATGATTAAAGTTGGTTAATGCTTTTTCATATTTCGAAAAAAAATTTGTGTCTCCTTATACTTCTCTTTCCTGCCACAAATACATAGCATAGACTATTGGTGTTTGTGTGTGGTAGTAGAATCGTGTCTCCTGTTGTGCACTATGGTTGTTAGATTTCGGTAGCTATGGGGGTGTGGGAGATATGTTGATTGAAAGTGGTCGACCTGAGGCAATTTCATATTTCTGACAAAGACGCATGTGTCTTGGTGTATCAGTTTTCAACGAAAGCTATCTATCGCAGATCACTGGCGTTTGTGTGTGGTAGTAACACAGAGTCACTTTTCGATCACAACTTTTGCCGAATTTCAGTAACTGTAGGAGTGTGGGAGATATGGTGGTTGAAAGTGTTCGATCAAGGATATTTTCGAATTTCGACCAAAGATATGTGTGTGCTTAAATTTTACTTTGCTGCTTGAACTACATAGCGCAGATGACTGGCGTTTGAGTGTGGTAATAGCATCGAGTCTCCCATCGTGCACTATAGTGGTTAGATGTTGGTAGCTGTCAATCCAAATTCTTTACCAACACGAACGAAGTCGTGGGTACCAGCTAGTATAAAAATATAAATGAATATGATATTCGGGTCTGCGAAACATGTATCATAAATATGTTTGAAGTCTGAAACTTATTAGACTTGTGAGAGACGTACAGACAATGGAACAATAGCATTAAGCCCTGTATTCTTTCAGCTAAGAACCCCTAATGCATTTGTTTTCCAAGACAAGACTTCACAGTTAATGTGACGTTCATTCATTTTGTAAATGTTCAGATTCGATTCATCAGTGGCAAATTTTACGTTTGAATTAGCACTACCGACGAGTACGACATCTTACTGCTTTTGACTGTCACTAGCTAATCGCAAGGCTTTTTACTATGACTTGAGTGAATTTTTTTAGTAACAAAACTCACAGATTTTAAAAGCCATAAGTGTATTAAGTAGAGCAGTGCCTTATACGTTCAAGTCGGATCCAGACAAACTAGCAATAAATAGAGGCTCAAAAATTTCTCTTAAACGTAATAAAAGCTTTTCACCTTAAACTAGGTAGCCAATACACAAGCTAGGACGGTTAATATAGAAGAATCATTGGGGTTAAGGTTATTGAATATGAAATATGTCAGAATAAGTTCGTTAACTCATTAAAATTTAGAAATTGCTGTTGAAAGAAATCTAAAATGTGCTTTGTCCTGACTTGTAATCACAAAGTAACGCAAACCAATGGATTTAAATTAAGAAAAATTGATAGTTTCGTTGCAACTCTAATGCACTCAATCTAACAAGTTTTTTGAAATCTCTAAGGTTTGATACATTCTACAGTTATATCACCTTATATTTTTAAGTACTTTGTTTATTCAAATAAAATATAATTTTCCAAGCAGTATGATAATAATCCGAAGGCTCTTTAAAAGTCTTTTCACTAAATCTAACTAGCAGAGTTTCCGGGGTTGCCCGGTATGATCTAGATTGATTTGCACACAGAGTGAATATTGAAGCTGTCAAGGTAAATTTTTTGGGGATTCTACGATAACCGTGGAACCGCAATTTGATGATGAAATCCTATGTAACTCGATGAGACAAACTGAAAGTTGACAATAATTTATTTTTTTATTTTATTTTTTTATATCTCGCTCAGTTCTCGAGATATCGTATTTCTAAATTGACGTAGTTAGGTTGGAATGCAGTCTAGACCAGAAGAAATATTTCGCCTTAGCCAAATGTAATAATAAATTCGTATGTAACTTGGTGAGATAAATCGAAAATAAAGTATAAATGTTTTTGATATATCGCTTAGTTCTCGAGGTATTGCATCACAAACCACAATAGGTGTTTTATTTTCCTCCTAGTGGTTGTTGTTTGGTGGAAATACAGCCTGGAGCAGAAGAAACGTCACCAAAAGCACAAGGAACTATAACTGATTTTTGACATGTTAAATCTCGAAAACCAAGTGGGATATCAAACAATGTTATTCTTTATTTTGGATTTTATTCGCCATGAATTTATCATCAGATTTTGGAGCCACGATAATGATAGAACTGCCAGTTTTTTGCAACTGTGAATTAACTTTCATGTCAGTCGCTCCATTTTTCTATACGTATTTAAACGGCTAACCCCTTGTATAGCAGAAAAAAGATGGGGTTGGGGTTGATTTATTCCTACAATATTTTTAGCCATCAAATCAGGAACATGTGTACTAAGTTTTATCATAATAACCACATCTATTCGTTCAGCAATAGAAACAATGTTTTTTTCAGGATATGTGGCAAAGACAGAATCGCTCATCAATAAACTACAAAAAAAAAAAAGAAAAAAAAAAAAAGAAAGAAACACTATGTCAACACTAAAGATTTTAAATAGTTCAATTTCATGTTCAAAGCCATCAGTTGTGCATTACTCACTATTAACAGCGAGAATTTAATTCACATCCAAACATCAGAGATTGTACTACCATGCTCATATGTATCCGAACGATCTGAATCCCTCTCCGCTGAATTTTGTCCTGTAGCTTATTCAACCCATCGTACACAGCTACAAGGAGAGTACTATATGCTTTAGGTGGTATCCCAAATTGACAATGATCCAACTTTTACTTTTTTCAGGTGATTCGTTTTACAAATTAAAACGATGGTTATATTAAGGCACTAAAATGTTTCGTAGACATTGAATGCACGACGTTTCACATTTATAAAACATACGAGTCTCAATACACAGCATAAAACAGGACATATTTACACAGATAGTAATTTCGAACAGGTGCTAGGACAGAAAACATTTAAACTTTTTATATAAAAATTCAACAGCATAGAATAACAATAAATACAATAAAAAAATCCTTGTTTGTAGTGTATTACGGACAATTACAGTTTGCGAAAGTGATACGCAGTTATCTAAATTAGTTGATATAACAATGCTGGTAAGACATTTTTAGCGCCATTGACTTTTCAGACTGCTTTCTCTAACGCGCTCTTCTTTTGGTTCATCAACTAAAATCTATTTTGTGGCAACTCATAGCATGGAAAAGAAAAAAATTGTTTAAAAGCTGCTGTCGTTAACTTAAGAAAACAATCTGCGACGTCCAAAAATGTAGAAGTAGAACTAAATTAAATTTAGCATCACCAAACTTATTTGCACTACCCTACCTAATCAAATTGCCCAACGTTACCAGTCACTCGTTGATTTCAGTTCTTCATTCATTTTCGTATTTGTTCTAAGATGGAATACATAAAATTAATGATAACTGTACTTAATAGAAATTTCGAAATCGTTACGGGAAATATAAATGCAGAATTGGAATGCTTTGATGAGAAAATAAGTTTCCAATGCAATGTTTTCAATTCAGAAACGCTATTTGATTATTTATTTTTATTTTAGCAGTCCCCTAAATCTAAATTCTAGTGCTATTGTTATACTGATCCTCTTATGTACTGAGGAAAGTTTAAACCAAAAATAAAAAGCAAATCTGATCAGTTTCCTGGTCATCAAATGTGAAATTTTCATCTTTTCGTAAAACTCAGTTAATTTAAATTTTTGATATCAATGATTTTAATAATCTCTAGAAGTATCTTTTTATAATTTTTTTTCAAGAAATTAAAAGAAGTACGTCTGAACGTGGACGCATATATATCGCTCATGTTTGAACAAGAGTCAAATCTTGAAAGACATATTAATCAAAACATAAATGAGTCTTACGTCTCTTTCTACTTGAACAATGAGCTCAAATCAGCTGCTAAATTACCGTAGGTTGCTGTCTTCATAAAAGGCAGTAAAATAAGAAACTATGTTATTGGAAGGAACTAATTTTATATGATAAGCCGAAATTTTATCAAATATGTCTTTCAGTAAACATTAAGAGGATTCAGGTGGAATTGAGGTATCATGCTGAGGAACAAAACTACAATTTGTTACAAAATTTTATAAATCTGCTCTTTCACTCTCTGCAAGTAGAGTGTAAATCAGGAACAAAGTAGAAGACGGAATTCATGAATGTTTACAAAGCGTTTAATACGGCTTTCCCCGTACGTCACTGACCTCGGTCTAAGGCTCATTTTACCGCACACAATATACTGACTGATTTCTTCAAGAAGGAAAGTGTTTCTGGTCATTCAGAGAGAGAGATCATAATTTATATACGTTAAGGGCGAATAAAATATGCAATAATTATTGTTTCTTTTTTTATTTCTGTAGGTTACTAGGAATTCACATCTATCATGTAGACGGGTTAGAGTGCAGTTAAAACTTTATAATTTTTCAAAATCGAGGAAACACTTTAAAAATATCTTTTCCGTAACTCATGGCTCCTATCTGTTTTCGTTATAGTTTTTAACCGCAAGAGAATAATGTTAATGACAAGTAGACGGAGGGTTCGAAGATATTAAAGAGTTGTAATTGAGTTTCATGTTTTCAATGATCTCCTCACTATGTTCAATTTGTAACACGGTTGTGGGAGAAACTAATTTTTATTATTATTTCCCGCTATTTTGCAATGTTTCCAACTCACAGCGCCATTGTACGGTTGCTCGTGGTGTTACATACTTTGAGAAGTTTCTTTTGCAACCAGAAGCAGATACCATCCTAGGGTACGATTATTCTTGCCAGATATATATGGCGATATATTTCTTCTCTTTATTTCTTCCACGAGGTATATTTTCACATATCTATTTACCTTTATAATAATTCTTGCAATTATCTCTCACAAGCTACATTAAAAATGTCTCAAAATGATTTTTTTTAAAACCTTGAAAATCTTCCGCAAAAGCCATTATATTGTGGATACAGATAAAATTAATATTCTCTTACTGCTCTTAGTTGCAATCCTTTAGCAACTACAAGTTACAAAGATGGGGGGTTAATGCTTAATGGAAGAAAACTTGTGAAAACTGCCTTTCTTCTGTTTAAACATCGACACTACGGTTACCTAATTTCTTGAAAATTGTTCAAAAGCCGAATGTTGCTAACTAATATCTTTATCTTAGCGTTGAACTTCGTAAATTCATCACAGATGGTAGAAATTAAAAATCCGAAACAGGAAATTTGTCTGCTAACAAGGAAGAGTGTTGTCAAAAGTTCTATCATCGTATATTGCTCGTAAGGTCTTGCGGCACATTCTGTGCGGATTCCTGTAGTGGACACAGCAAGTGGCAGACGTGTTGAGATATATTCTTACACTTCTGGATTCTACATTTCGTTTCTGGAACTTTATCAGTCAATTCATCATGAATAAATTTTAAGAACAACATAAAACGCAGAAATTGTAACCTGCGTGTTCTCTTTTCATTACTGATTGAACCACGAGGCGACACCAATTTAAAGAACAATATTTAAAAGGAATTAAAATAAACTTTTTAAAAAAAATTTTTTGTTTTTTTTATTTGTTTCAGGCTGTACGTTAAGATTTTCATTTACCACTCCGGCTTTATGTTACGTTGGAGCATGAGACATACCAAACACGTCAATTGAGATTCTAATCTTTAAATAGGTGGAAACCCCGTCGATATTTGCTCTGTAGTTTACGAGTTTTTACACTTCAAATATATCCAGTTTTCGTTTTATAGATTACAATTGTTATTATGTCTGATAAGTCTCTGCGTTAATCTTTGCAAGATAATAATGCGAAGACTCTTTAGAAGTCTTTTAACTAAATCTATTCGGTACTAAGTGTCAACAGTGAAATTATAGTTAATTACAATTGTTATCAGGTCTGATAAGTTTCTGCGTCATTCCTTGCGACTCTTGCGTACTCGTAGTGAGAACGCGTGAACTGAAGGAAATAATGTTACGGATCCTCAAATTAGTTTCATATGATTTGTGAAAAATAACTCCCCACAAAACGGACAATTTCAGCATATGATAAAGCGTTTCATTCATTAATTACTAGCACAATTAATGATCACATAGTAGAATTCCTTAATTGAATGGGTTTTTAAGGTTTTTCATAACGGCGACATCATTAGATCTGGGAAGGAATTCTGCGAAGGCCATTTAAGAGACTTTGCCGACATTAACCTGGACTAGATTTGGTAAAACATGGGAAACTGAGATCTGAATGCTTGGACCGAGGATGTTTAACAATTCCGGGCCCAAAACTTAACCGGAAAAGGTCTTCTGTAAAATATAACATTGCTGAAATGTAGAGTTGCTTCTATTAATTAAACCTGATTATAAATGTAACTTCTTCCATCACTGAATTATTTCTGATTAATAACCACTACAAGCGATCATCTCCGAATATTACCACTTATCATCCTTTACAAAATCAGTACGAGTATTAAACAGCACTAACGAGCCTTCAAGACTGAACTCTCATGCCAAAGCAAGAGGAAAGTGATTTACGATCAAACATTCTGGCGGGACAGCAGGAACCTCAATCAGTGAGGCAACGTTTCGGAGAACCATCCAGAACAACGACATTACTTCGGCTTCATACATAACAATTCTCCTGAATGGCCGATAAGTGTAACAACGTTCCACTCATTACAAATATTGGCTGGCACTACACTGAAGTTATTTCCAAAATTAAACTGAAATAACAGTATGAACCGTATATACTGTCTGAAATACTATCAAATACTGAGGATACGTCTAGCGAATCGGCATTACTGTAATTTATCTCAAGTAATAATGTTCTAGATCAGTGGTTCCCAAACTTTATTGGTACACGACACATTTTTAAGCAAAAAAATATTCACGGTCCACCTAATATGAGAGTCTAAGTAGTATCGGAATAGGAACTGTTGTATGACCTCGATACGCTATCGACTATCCTATCCTATGAAAATGCACATTTTTGTACAAAGGATATACTATCAACAAAAACAAGAATTAATAATACATAAAACATATTATTGACCGGGATGCGGCTGCACAGACCATCACCTCATCAAGTTGACTGCTGAAATTCCACGATTAGAAGTAACTCGATAAGTATATTAAAATGCAACTGGTCTGCACAAGTTACTTTTTGATGGATACCAAGTGCAGACCCGATGATTGGTAGGTGAGTGCTGGAATTCCACGATTAAAAGTAACTCGAACAGCATATTAAAATGCAACTGGTCTACCAAATCGCTTTTTGGTGGAAACCACCTGTAGACCAGATTTTAGTGGTTGTTTGGTAGGTTTATCATGGTGTTTTACTGCATCCAAATGTATGAAAATATGGAACAATGGGAGTAAGAAGAAGATGAAATAAAATATTTATTTTTGTGTTATAAACCTCGATGCTCCGCGACCCATTGAAACCTACGATGCGACCCACCAGTGGTTCGCGACCCATAGTTTGGGAACCGCTCTACTAGATGGTCACTACGCTTGTTGTTGATGCTACCTGCGCTGTAATTAATTTGTGTTTATTTAGACACGAGGTTAGATGACAAAATACAATTTTTTAAAGCTTTGTAACCGACATCTCCAATGAAAAATAAAATCTCTTGTTGGGTCATTTGTCGAGTTCTGGCTTGTTTATAGATATCTTCAAATTACTGTTTCTATCTGCAACTGCCAAACTGCTTGCGATTTAACTCCAAACTGCCCATAATTGTGTCGAACAGAGCGAGGTATCTGAGCGGTTAACACTCTAGCCTCGCATTCAGGAAACGTGGGTTCGAATCCCCGTCCAAGCATCCAGATTGGGTTTTCCATGGTTTCCCCAAATAACTCCAGGCGATTCGCATTATGCTTCCTACAGAAATGCCATGGCCGAATTCCTTCCCGTTCCTTGTCTCCCATCCTTTCCCGCCTCATGACATCGACGTCGACGAGGTGTAAAGCCATAATCGAAAAAAATTATGACGAACTACGACTGCAAATCTAGCTTCCTCTCTCCTGCACACGCATGTCGCGACTGGCGTGGAACCCCGACTTTAACAGTGAATATCCTCTGCTGTGTGGAGCATAGCACTTTATGGTAAATTCAAGCATTTGAAATGAGGCGTTATAGAAGGATGCTGAAAATTAAGTGAACAGGTAAAGTACGAAACGAACGAGTTTTTAAACGTTGGGTGAGGAAAGAAGTTTGTGGAAGAGTCTTACAGGAAGAAGAGACAAGATGGTAGATCATACAAAGAATTTATTAATTTGTTAGTGGAGGGAACAGTAGAAGATAAAAACTGCTGACGAAAATAGAGTTTAGAATATATGAAGCAGATAATTGAGGATGTGGGCTGTAAGGGGTATGTAGAGATGAAGAGGTTGGCGCAAGATAGGAAGGCATGGAGGATTGAATCAAACAAGTCAAAAGACTGATGACAGACCAAAAAAAAATCAGCCCAAAAAAAAAAAAATAAATAAATAAATAAAAAAAAAATAATAAAAAAACCCTCAACATGGCTGGAGTAACTTGGGTACGAGATTTCCAGCATGTACAACTTAGAATTGTTTCAACAGCAAAGTCTGCTATCTAAATGATGGAATACCTAATACCTCGTCTCATTCAGTAAGACGTATTCTATTATACGACCAATAACAAATCAAATGACGGGAGAAGACGAGTTGATTCCTAGAAGAATGTCTGCTATAGTATTAAAGTTAACTGAACTGAGAATAATTTGTTAATTGTAATTTTAAATGGCTAGAGATGGAAAAAGTAAATTGAAAAAAATAGGTACAATCTAATATTTAATTTCCTAAAGCTCTCTCTCTCACTCACTTCGATAGCTATTGGATGGAGAACGATGACGTCACTAGTCGGCCTTCACTTGCAAATTAACAGCGACCAAATTAGAGGCTAAGTGCACAGCTTAATAGCTATGCAACTGCTATGAAAGTAATTGCCAGAATTTATTCATTAAGTTTGATTTTCGTAGCTTTTAATTTAAAAAAAAAATATGGAAAAACTTTATAGCTGGAAAAATGGGGAACCAACAAAAATGTGTAACATGTCGTTGCTCCAATCAACATAAAAAAACTAAAATTATTATTGGTCTCCGCTGTAACAACGAATGCTATTAGTAATTTCCACATATTCTAAATTTAAGTTTAACTAAAACTTCTGCTAATTTTGTTGTTTGACCAATGTTTATACATAACGGTTTATTTGATTTTTTACGTATTTTAGTGCCTCTTACGTTAATGGTCTTTGTTCGTGTTCACTGTACGTAAATTATTACGTTATTTAAAGTGGACTACAGACATTTTATCTAAACGACTATTCTCGCAAATCATTTTTTCGGAGTTATTTAATATTCTGGAATCTGTAATAGGTTCTCTGGCCGCTATGTGCACGGTGACCAAATTTTACATTATGAATCTTTGGCCAGCTTCAATCAAGAGCAACGTGATGCTTTGTTGATGCGGTGGATGATCGGACTCCCTTTAAACTGAACATAAATTCTTCAAATTTTACACAGTGAACCTTTAGGCTCAAATACAAGTGACGTTCGTATTTTAACGAGTCCGACCCAAGCAACCACGATCTTTGAAACAATTATACGATATCGCGATCATCTCTGTCCGTGTTTAATACGTCTAGTACCTGGGTGACCGATCTTCGCTCGGCATCTTTCGATTTCTATTTAATATCCAAGATTTCGAGTAAAGTTTGATTAAAGTAAAAGGCTTGAAGACTTCCTAGGCGTTTTGAGGTGCACAGTTAACCAAAGAGAAACTTCACTAACATCATTAGGCTTACTGGTACCTGAACCTTCTACGTAATGAGGTTAGAGCCGTTTTCGATAAACCAAATACAAAAATTGCAATTTTTTTTTTTTTTTTTTTTTTTTTTTTTTTTTTTTTTTTTTTTTTTTGTAAATCGTCTTAAAAACTTGAATAGCAAAACGTTATCTACATATGAAATTTCATCCAAATCGTTAGATGCCAGTCAGGGATTGATTAACGCTGCGAGATTTGTGTTAATTTAGGGCATTCTACGAAAACCCTTGATGATGGATTCTTATGTACCTCGACGAGAAAAATTTAAAGTGCAAAATATTTTTAAATTTATATATCTCGCTTAGTTCTCGAGATATCATATCGCAAAATTGACGTGGTTGGTTGAAATGCGACCTGGACCAGAAGATAAATTTCGTCATGGCCAAGTTTGATGGTGAATTCGTATGAAACTCGTCGAGAAAAATCGAAAATAAAGAATTTATTTTTCTGATACCTCAAGTGAAGAGGTTAGGATTAGATCCGACCTGGACCAGAAAAAGAATCCACCAAAAGCACTATGTCGATACGGTGGAAATGTACTTTTCATGTTTTTTTTTTATTTTGTTCCAAATGGTTGTTGTTAGGTTGAAATACAGCATGGACCAGAAGAAACGTCGCCAAAAGCACAAGGAACTATACCTATAACTGATTTTTGACATGCTATATCTCGTAAACCAAGCGAGATATCAAGAACATTTATTCTTTATTTTCGATATGTTTCGTCCCGTTCCATAAGAATTCATCATCAGATTGTGACGTCACGGTAATGATAGAACATCATCAGTGCTAAATCAATTCACTCAGCTAAAACTATGCTCATACCTCGCGTGGTAGTATTTAATGACAAACTAACAACCACTTTTTACCGTCAAAAAGTAAACGGTGATTAGTTTACAACTGGTACCGGTAATATTATTTTCAAAGAAGTTTATCACCTCTGACAAAACCAATCATAAATTTTTAATTATCTTCCTTTTTAAATGTTTTACAATTAAACTTGCAATGTTACTATTTCCACGCCTCAGCCAGTATACAAGAACTTTTCTCTGACAAGAAACTGTTCGTTTAAATATTCTTTGAAATCAGAGAGAATCTATTTGTAGGCTTTCTGGTACCTCAATTGTCTACGAGATGGCGCTAGTGCCGTTTTCGAGATATCAAGTGAAAAAATTGTTTGTATTTTGCAAACTTGCTTTTTTGTACGGAAGACAACTATTTAGGTAATCTTAAAAGTCAAAACATTATCTAAATATCAAATTTCATCCAAATCGTCATAGCCGTTTCCGAGATCCGAAATATATATATATATACAAGAATTGCTCGTTTAAAGATATAAGATTAATACTTTAAGTTCCTCAATCTCAAGAAATTTTACTCTAATTTAGTACAGTGAACCCTTATGTGAAACACAGGTCAAGTTCGTGTTTGATCAGATCAGGTCAATCTCTCATAACCTTTGACCGTAAAAACGGGAACTATTCTAGACTCGTGACCATAAATGGGGAGGGGGGGGGGGAAGTTCACGGACTTACACTAGTGTTTAGTAATTTCGTACTGCAGATTAGAATTAACGTATTCAATGCCTTAATTTACAGTTTTCTATAAGAAAGCTATATAATTATTTTATTTGTCATCAGTAACTGGTATGTTTGTGCTTGTAAAACGAAATTTAAGACGATCTCTGTGTAACTTCCCATTCTGGTATTAAAGTAGAAATGTGTGTTTTAATCTCACAGCAGGGCCCGCTCTAGCGGTATTGCCGCCCCGGACAAATAGACAAATTTCCGCCCCTTAAGATTATGTAGAATTTTATATTTAAAAAAATAATTAATTTGTAATCGAATAAAATATTTAATTTTAAATTTTAATAAAATCATATATTCTTAAATAAACTTATTGAATTTTGATCTAGCGGCACAAAATAGATAAATTAATTATGAAATATCTGTACATAGCCACAAATTAACCATATTTTTACGTTTTTAAATGCTATTACAGATGGATATTATCACACAAACAATCTAAATGCCATTATTTTGAAAATAAAATGAGATTACATCAAAAACGCTATAGTCACAAAAAAAACTTTTTTTTTTCTTACTTTCAGGTTGCGAATTGTATTACATCTTAAAATTTACTTCATCAGAAATTTCATACTCAATTGCCAAAATGGCTAAATCATTAAATTATCGATTTCTTGGTTTTCGTAAATGCTTAACAAAGCGTCGTATACGTCTCCCAAACGAAATTTTAAAGGTTTTAATGCCTCTATCCTACTCTCCCATCTAGCGTCACTCCATGTTTTCAAAGTTGAACCCTGAACATGCTTTAAAAGTATTGCCCATCGAAAAGAAGATGCCAAAAAGAATAAATATATTTTTTGGACCATGTTGAAGAAATGAAGCGGCATCCAAGGATGCTTTTGCCATTAATAACAAGATTGAGAGAATGGCTACTACACGGAACATTGAATGCTCGCGAATTATATTGTTTAATTCTAAATTGCACTCCTGCTTTATTGCCCCTCATATTGGACCCGTTGTCAGTCCCTGTCCTCTGATATCCTGCAAATTTAAACACAAGTCATTAAGTTCTCCAACTATAATGTCAGACATTTGTTTTACTGTGGATCTTTCGACTGGCAAGAAGCCTTAAAAGTTTTCATTATTTTTAACTTCAACATCAGGATTAAATTTATTGTTTGAAACATATCTGATTACAAGAGTAATTTGCTGTATCTTACTAAAGTCAGGAGTACAGTTTAAAATTATGGAAAAATATTTGAATTTTTTTATTTCATTAATAACATGAGACTTTATACTTTGATGCAGTAGATCTACTATCCAGGTTTGTATATTT
The DNA here is from genome assembly GCA_031002005.1 of Vandiemenella viatica. Classification (NCBI taxonomy): domain Eukaryota; kingdom Metazoa; phylum Arthropoda; class Insecta; order Orthoptera; family Morabidae; genus Vandiemenella; species Vandiemenella viatica. The sequence goes on along the minus strand of JARYHS010013631.1, from coordinate 189,569,403 downwards.
TTCCCAAGATATTGAGCTTTAGTCTCTACTTTTTAGAGCACTCAACGGACGTGCTCTTCCATAATGTGATCGTATTCAGACAGTAACTCGACTATTTTTAAGAAATTACCGGTATTATGCTCAAACAACTTCTCGCTTGTACCTCGAAAAACCAGTCAACATTTACCAAGCATTTGGGTAATTGCAACGAATCTTAGAAGCATCTCATTTCAATGATTTATTTCGGCATAAATAACTCTTTGAGTGGCAGCATCTACAGTTTTACAACAATTTAATCTTTTTTGCCTGAATATGATTTTTCGAAATTTCATGCTCTTTTAAAGTTTCGTCAAGGTGCTTACAATTTTTAAAACCCTCCTTTGAGAGAGAACTAACTAAACAACTGAAAATTTTCCAACAGAAGCAGTGAACGCAGTAGCTAAACTCGCAATATTTGCTCTCCGTTGCCGAAAATTCGTGCATAATATTTTGCACTAAAACGTCGATCTGTGTCATTGAAAGGAAATTTGTAATTATGCAATAGTTTAGGTGGACCTTGCATTACTAAAAAGCTTCTTACAGCGTCTCATAAAATTCTTGGCCACAAAGTTTTTAGAACACCTTCTGTGAGTCTCACGTTGGTGGCAGTTCCAGTTGGCATACAAACTTCGTTCATTTGGTCCCTATTATTCTCTGACGATTCTATACTTCTTTTGTATCCCGACCTGATATTGGATTCTAAGATTTGTTTTGGTAAGCCCTGAATACAGTACATTTTCTTAACGCGCCAGATTGATTCTGTCTTTACGCATCCTTTCCCAACCTTCTTTTTTTGTACTGGTAACCGGATAGATTTCTTTGACCGTCAGACATTTTGAAGAGGCATGCACGTAACTCAAACAATGTACACAATAAAATAATATAAAAAGTAAATATTTATCCTTGCTCTAAATAAGCTAAAACCATAACTAAGATAAATTATTCTCAGTCGATATAAAAAAAATATTTATACAGAACACAAAATATTTTCCATACCCTGTGAACATAATGAAAGTCTAGAGTTACTACACAGTCAAAGCTTATTCGCGGATGATACTATCCGTAAATTTGCTGCAAATACAGAAACCGTGTATTCAGAATGGCAATTTCTATAGGCTTAAACGGAATACGTTCCAAGTTCACAAACAAAAAAAATGATGTTGTGGAGTGAGTGTCGCACAATGCACTTATTAAACCAATTGATAAAGTTATTCACATTCACTAAAATAGTTAATGAATTTCTTTTTGTTGAGACGATTTACAATTGCAGAAATTAGAGTATCTGTAAACCGCATTCGTATATATAGTAAACATCATGGATTATTGTATGTTAGCAGTTAGCATTCGAAATTAAATAAGTTATACTAACTTAATGGTATGTGAAGTAACTAATCGGTAATCAGCAGCTGGTAATATTATTTATTTATTAATGATTGTAAGTACTGTCCCACACCCACTAAACGACCGTTTTCTCATAAGCTAGCGTATGTAAAACACTTACAATGCCTGTATCTAATTTGTACAACAAATCTGTGGGGCTTGGATTACGAGAAGAAATTATTATGCAAATGATTCCACTTCGATTTCCAATAACTAAGATCCATATTGATTTGGTTAATCAATTCAATAAAATAAATACTCAACATCTCCCTCCAAGCACTATCGATTCCATGTATTAGAGCCTAGCTGCAATTGCGAAAAACACTCCTTTTCACCGCATCTAGTAACTTGTGGGCAGTATAACGTCGAAATCAGTGCAGGTAGCCGAGGGCAGGTGTAACAGCTTCTGGGCTTCTGTTGTGTGCTTTTGTCGTTGTGCGCTTATGTCGTATATCCAACTAAATAACAGTTTAATCAAAGATGTACTTACCTTTACAAATTATGAAATCCTGAAGTAAATTTTATGAACTTCCACTTATCACTAATAACGTAATAGTAAGACTAATGATGTTGTGTAATGAAACCACTTTTGTAATTAGCAATAATAAGCAAATTGAGACAACAACGCGTTCTACTCGCGTGCTAGGCCCCAATTCACACAGAAGAGACATGGCGCGGACTTCGGGCTGAGACATGGCGCTAACGCGGCGCTTTTTGAAGTTGCTCCTATGGCGGAATTCACACACAGGCGGCGAGGCAACGGCGCGCACCGTCTCTTCGAAGTATCTAGGGGCGCACCCAAATAGCTAAGAACTGTAAGCTTTTAACGAACGAAAAAAACCGGTATGTGGATTTTTTTTATTAATTGGGTATTTAACCCAATAAAATTATTAATTTTTTTCTCACACTTACAGCCGAAATGGCGCCCCTAAATTTTAGCGCCCCGGGCAAATGCCCGGTTTGCCCCCCCCCTAGAGCGGGCCCTGCTCACAGATACAATGTTGTCTGAGCAAAATTGAAGTTTGTATTGTGGCCTTGAAATCCAGAGCTTTTAGTCTAAAGCTGTAAATTGTGAATCTCAAATTTGAGTACTTATAAGTTAAAAATATTCGAAATCCATATCCAGGCATTATATCTGGATTCCTTGTGCTGAGATGCTTCTACCTGGAGCCTGTATGGTGTTTTAATACCTAACCGAGACTCGATCCTGAGTCGTTGCATGTTCGAGCTAGGAACTTAATACAATTAAAAGTCCATTTTTGGGTAGTTATGTTCTTTCAGTGTAAAAGCTTGTATTAACTCGAACTAACATCGAACCGGTGACTGTAACACAAATGTCACCAGTGCGAATTACGGTTTCGCGTGTTGTAGAGCACAGCTGACAAAAATTCATTGAAATTTCGGTCATCGGACATCGAACCGGTAACTTTTGGGGAAGGGTTACCAGTCGCTAACTTGTCCCCAACTACCGCCATCTTGTATTAAGCCAAATAACATGAGCTGGTGTTTGAATTTCCCACTAGTGAGCGAGACCATCCGGGTTTATCAGAGAACTCAGAACTTCAGCTGTGACCATTCGGGTTTGTTAGAAAATCATGGATACGAGGGACGTCATTTTAAATTCTTATCATGTCATCAAGTGGTATTCTCGAGCGAACACAAACAGTTTAGTTTGTTTAAGAGCGCGTTGTGCCATTTTTTACGGCTTTGCATCAGCACCCTCGTCTGTGACTACTTAATAGTAGAGGGGATAGTTAAAGGATGGAATTGTATAGACGTACAAAGATTATAATATGTGAAGCAGAAAACTGTAGACATATGTTATGATGAATATGTTGAGATGAAGAGATTAGCTCTAGACAGAGAATGATGCAGGATTTCTTCAAACTATCTGAGTCGAATAAAGGATAAATGATGATCTGTAGTTTCATAAGGAAACCATTGGCCAAAGAATAACATTGAAAAAAAAAAAAAAAAAAAAGGATTCCCTGAAAATTCTTAAATTTATCAGTATAGAAGAAAAATTCTCAACCTGTAGGTTTAGGTAGTCCGCAGGCAGAATACTATAAATTCAAAGTGTAGAAGGCTATAAGCAATTATAAACCGTAAACTCAACGTTTTGAAAACCACGAAAATTTCAGAACCCGGGAAAATATCTGTTATTTCCAGGGTGTTCCTCCTATAGTCTAATCATTTCCAGTTGGCATGAAAAAAGATTGCCGTTTGTATAAAGATTATTTATACGACCATTTTCTGAGGTATGAGGTACCGCGGTACTTGGTATTGTTATTTATTATTATTAACAATTTAATTGTGATGGAGCTAATGGTCCAGTGGAAATACCTCTAGACCAGTGGTTCCCAAATAGTTTTTCCCGAGTACCACTTCAAGAAAGAGCTGAACCTCGCGTACCCCCTTATAGCTACATTTGCCTCTGCGTTCATTCCAGTCTAGTGCTTCGCACAGCCACAGCATTACAGAAATGTATTTCACACACACACCGTTTGACTGTATTAAAATATATTTTGCCGGTAGTAATGTTTGCGTAATTGTTTTTTTTAATTATCTTATTGAATACCTCAGTCAAGAGAGAACCTCGCGTACCCCCGGGAGCAACCTCACGTACCCCTGGAGGTACGCGTACCACTAATTGGGAACCACTGCTCTAGACATCTAATTATCCCGTTTAATATTACTTTTAAATTTTCTTTTATGATTGGAGTGATAATGCAAATATATTGAATTAAATTAAATACCTCCACCATTTACTTTTCCGATTTACAAATTTTAATTTTAAATTCCTTAAGCGATTTTGGTAAATTATTCATCACATCACTTGGTAATTTACACAGGAGTGGTGAAGAAAACAAAAATAAATAATAAGGCCATTATCTTTTATTTTATTTTGTACATGTAGCTCGGTAGTATAGCATACAGCCTATAATTAGATTTTTCATTTGGTTAATAAATATTAAGAGTTAGGTCAATATGTAATTAACTTTTAACCGTTCATCACCAGTTTCATAAAAGTGTATCTGCAGGAATTCAAAACATGCTTTTAGATGTATTATGCTATAATGGTACAGTAAAATACGCCCTAGATGTTAATAATATACATATAGGTAAACAATAGTGCTCATATAAGTTAGCGGCACGCAACATTACTTAACACTTTGCTAGCCCTCCTCGGTTTGAAAAAGGTTGAGAAACGCTGATATAGAACATTTCCACTGAAAGATATATTAATTTACACCAATCAGACGAAAACGGAAATTTTCTGAGCTGTGATTCTTTAATAGGAGTACTGTCAGTAACGTTATTTGTTACTCCATCAGGAACACCTTTCTCGAGTTCAGCTGATCTCACGTCTTGGACTTTATCGCCAGTTGGTCTGCCAATAAAATACAACACAATGGTTGTTTCACAACTGCTCCTCCGGAATTTCTATCGTGAAATTAATGACACCTAATCTTCCTTCCATTCGGGGAACAACTGACAGAAATTCAAATGTAGTATCGTCACGAAAGAATGTGCAAGTATCTTCCACATAGGGTAAGGTGAACAGACGTCCTGATTTAGCCGGGAGAGTCCTTTTTTTTCAGCTTTTGCCCCGGATTTTTTAAAATCCAAATCGGGACGCAAAATGTCCCAATTTTCAAGGCCTGTCATTCCCCTCTCTCCCCCCCACCCTCCCACTCCTCGTTTTATATTCTTGACTTTTTCCGCATCCTCAGAAAACCTATCCTAACTGTCACAAGTATTATTTCCATTTAAATATTTTTCTTTTTTTTCTGTTCTTTTGTGAATGCATGAATTCATTTCATCACTTCTACCCATTGTTGCGGCTGGCGTATCTTTTAACATTTACCGCCGCGCCTATTCATTATTGTCGGGTACTTGTGATATTATGTTGCACGTGCTTTTAAAGTTGAAGACGTTAAATTAGCACTTAGTTAAACCTTTTTTTTTTGGTGATAGTAAGATGTGCAGTAAACAGTGCGATTTTTTGCCTGTGTTAAGTTTGTTTGATTTAATAACAGCGTGAGAAGAAATTAATGTCACCACCGAAACGAGTGTGTATTTAATTCTAAACTTGAGAAAGAATATCCATTTATTAAGAAAACCATCACTGATTCGGATATTCGATGCAATGCATGTTCTTCTTCATTTAGCATAAGTCACGGGGGACGGTCTGATATTACGCATCATTAGCTAGTGAAAAACATAGAAATGCAGTGCGTGCGAATGATTCCAGTTCCACTCTTACTTCATTTTTTAAAAGTGAATCTTTTGGTGAAAAAGAAATGAGATTAGCGGCCACTGAAGGAGCTTTTGTCTATCACACAGTACGGCATGATCAAACTTGTACAGTGTGTTTTTGAACCTAAATTCTCATGCGGTCGTACGAAAGCGGAGGCAATTTTACTAAATGTATTAAGTCCATTTGCAATTTCTCAAATACACTCTGACTTACAACAAGCTAATTTCGTTTCAGTTATGACAGATGCCTCAAATCATAAGGATATTAAAATATTTCCTATACTGGTGATGTATTTTCTTCCTGCTTAGGGAATTAGTGTTAAATTGTTAGAACTTAATTCACTGCCTGGAGAAACAGCGCATACTATCTCTGCGTTTTTAATAGATTGTTTGGATGATATTAAGATAAAGGAGAAAGTAGTTGCTCTGTGTGCTGATAACACAAATTGTAATTTTGGTGGTGTGGCGAGAAAGGATGCGAACAACGTCTTCACAAAATTAAAAGATAACATAGGACATTATTTAGTAGGAGTAAGTTGTAATGCTCATATAATCCACAATACTATTTAGACAGCTGCTGATATTCTCCCAATTGATATATTCATATTTCTATTTGTACACAGTTAGGGTTGAAAGTCTTAAAGAGTTCTGCGAATTTGTGAAACAGGAGTACAGACAGGTATTAGGATACAGTAAAACAAGGTGGCTGGTCCTTCTTATTGCTGTCGAACGTCTTCTCCGTATGGTTTCACCCTTAAAATCCTATTTTCAATCACAAGATAAGTGTCCACATATCATAAAAACCTTCTTTGAGAGCCCTTTGTCAGGGGCTTGGCTCTATTTTATTCACAACCAGGCTTCAACTTTTCATTCAGCTATACAAAAAATAGAAGGTGAAACAGTGATAGTATTTGAAGTAATTCATGTACTTTGTGATTTAAACTCCAACTTGGCTTCAAAGGGGAACAACTGTTTTCTTACATCAGTTGTTAGAACCATTCTTGCATATTTGGAGAAAGAGGGCCTTACCTCGGAAGTGGCAAAATTTCGACAGTATGTTTCTACTTACTGCCAAGTTGCTATTCAGTATTTAGAACAATGGACAGCGTTCCTTGAGCATTTGAAACAATTTGGGTGGGCAACACTGAAGGAGATACCTAGCTGGGAAGAGATACAAAACTCGGTAGATTTCGTTAAGAAAATAAACCCATCTTTTGTAATTGATGAAACTGCTTTGTACGACGAATATGTATATGCCTGGAACTAATGCCCCTACTGAAAGAGTGTTTTCCCACATGAATGTCTTATGGGCAAGTGACAAAACTCAGCTATCCATAAATACCTTGAAAGCGACGCTCATCACTAAAGTTAAATTCGATTATTCTTGTACCAACTTTATCAAATGTGTGAGAAGAAGAACCTTCTGAAAAGGATTCATTCATCTCAAAAGTATCAGCAGTAAAATCAATGGTCAAGAGATGTTGGACTCAATAATTTTTAAGGTAAGTTCTTTTGTATCTATCTATTAAATGCCTAGAGAAGTCTGTAAATCAGTAGCAATGCATGTAGGTTCGGTAGTTTCTATTAAAAATGTTATTTTATTTTATAAAAGTTTACCTTTCGCTGTAGCTCAACAATCAGAATGCTATTATTGTTTCTAACATATATGTTTGAAATCCTCTGAATACACTTTAGTAAACATCCGAACCATGTATAAAAACAGTGCACATGCAAAGAGAGACGTTGCCGCCGCTATGAGCCATTTTCTGCCATAGTAGGTCCTCTTATATGTGGGGACTGGTACTGCACGAGTCCGAACATCTAACCCAGGTTGGACAGCGGCACCATTGGAGAGCTTCGACGCGATCGTGTATTACGACGGTGCTCTGCTAAGCTTGGACGAGTGTGTGAGAACCTTTGCGGTGGAACACTCACTAGGAGCTTACCGCGTAGCTCCTTGCACACCGTCCCCGCTGTAATGGCGGGTAGTTCGGAAGATACAAATTCCTGCGGTGGTGGAGGAGCCGGGTGGTGGGTAATTGAGGTTAACCGCGAGGAGGATGATGGATGTTAATACAGCTGCCTCTTTTGATCGGACCCACATTCCCACTGTTCTGCCTGTCCAAAGATCTGATTCTCTTGGATTTGAGCCAGTTGCCAGCCGATGAGCTGGTACAACCTTGTGACACGTGTGACACGTGCATTGTAATGATGAAGCATCCACTTTGGCACAAACCTTTCTCATGTCCAAATCGTCTCTCAAAATTTGATGTACGATGAAAGTGTTTAATTTTCACTGTTAACTCATCATCCTTATTATTAAACGACGGTCTGATATCCCAACAGCTCTCACACGCTCAACGTTTTCGTCAATTTTTGAAGTTGAAGATCTCTCTGAGCGAGATTGATCTTCAACGTGTCCTCGGCCTTCCAAAAATGATTTGCGCCAGCGGAAAACTTGTGCTCTTGATAAGAAATGTTCCCCACAGGCCGGTTTCAACTTTTCATTGGATTCCACAAGTTTAACACAAAACTTGTTTGCACAACGTTGCTCTAATTTCCGATGCTCTATTTTCGTAACACACAACAAAAACAAAACTTCACTGATGGCGCATTCAAAAATTATGTGTTGGCTGAACGGAATTGAAACTTGAACTAAGCATATGGAAATTATAAATAAACCGGTCTAGCACAGATGGAAGCCACTGCGTTGCCAGGTGCTCGCAGTGTTACCAATCTCATTACTTTTCTCACACACCTCGTATATCATTGTAATTATCATTTACTCTCTAGTAGAGCAGGCAAAACTCATAATTAAAGCTATCCATGCCCTCGGCTGGAAAAGAACCGGCGACAGTTAGGCCAACCCGCAAGCCCTAACACTACCAGGGCCACCGAGCCATCGACCACTCGATTAATTCACCTACTGGGTGTGACATTATTGTAGAGGAGATTACATTCACAGTTTGGAAAACTAAGTGACAGAGTTTCAATTGGCACACACTCTGCCACTATCTTGGCCATTAAACATTTTAGTCAGTATAATTCATCTTTTTATGATTATTCTGTTATCTACAACTGCCTTCTTTTCCGACGGCCGCACCGCTGACTCCTGGCTTCGACTCCTCTTTGCTGCAAGCGCTGATTTAAAGTGACTAGTTCAAGCTGAAACAGAATGACTGAGTAATAACAACCTAGCTGTTCCGAGTGTTTTACTGCAATAACTCCCACTCTGCTCATGCTGTCGGGAGAGGGGCAAAGCCCAATCACCAACGAGCTTCGTATAGTCATAATGACAACCTCCTTTCACAAGGTTATTACTGTAGTACCTCAATAGCTACCTACTCCTAACATGTTCCGGCTCCGGTTCGGAGTGTTCATACAGTTTTATTGAATTCTAAATACAGTTTTCTTTCTTAAAGATAAACACATTCATTTCCTTATGCTAAATGGATTTTCTTGGTAAAATGGTACACACTTTGACTTTAAATCTGGCCGCCGGTGAAAAATTCTATCACTCTTATTTTGCACAATCTGGCATCAATGTCATCCCAGGCAACAGTTACCCAATACTGGCTCCGCCTCCTCGCAATTTCATTGGTGGATATTTTATTCAGAGCCATCTATACTGCAGATTTTTCATTTCCTTAAGTCAATGCAGGAAACAATTGGCCAACAGGTAGGAATTTAGCTCCTCCCACTGACGATTCTTATTGGCTGAACAGTTCATCATCCTACCATTACATTTCTATAATACTTTACCAAAATTCAGATCTTGAAACGTTTCCCAAAAGTTCTAATTAACGGGATTGCATTAAAGTGAGGCAGGAAACAGGCTCAATGCTATATATTACTACGGTTGATTACCATAAAACTATAACGATAAGATTGTTATACTCATTTTGATAATTCCTTCGGATAATATTTCACTCATATATCTGGTCAGTCTACAAACCAAGGGATAATCATGTTCCATGAGGTAGAATTTTTAGTACTACGAAACTACAGAAACAAGAAATTATTTCGGAAGTGTCTCTCTCCAAGATGGATTGAATGAACAGTCTTCCTTCGCTGGGTTGTATACGCCTATTCGAGGAAAGAAGCACCGAGCTTGCAGTGGTCCTATGGTTAGCGCTCTGGGTTGCTGAGCGAGCGGTTCCGAGTTCAAATCCAAGTAGTTCTTATTTTTTATTTTTTTTAAATTTAGAAATCTATCTTTACTTGTATTTTATTTTTAAGCGTACCGAAACTGCACATTGATTATTAGTATAAGGTATCCATGATTCTTTCCTAACTGCGTCAGGAAAGAAGATAAACATCTGCGAAACTACCCAATGTTTCGTAACTAATAGCCGACGTAAGCATGAAAGATTTGCGGCAGCAGAACTGACGAAAATCTACACGGGTTTCAAGCCGCGCCGAAATCATATCATCTGTCCCTTTTCAAACGACACACATGTTCCCAATATATTTATTTCACACTAGAACGATCATCGCGTTTCAGAAAGAAATAATTTACAAGAGGAATTATTGCTCTCTTTGTAGATGGACGATAATGATTAAGCACTATATAAATAAATGAGAGTTAATCGCGCAGAACTAAATATTAGCACCGCAACAAATGAAACGACCATTGTCACTAAAAATTTACAGCCAGATTTATCGTAGGACAAAAATAAATTATTTTATAACTGGTGTAAGTAATTAAAGTTAATTGAGAATCGGGCTTAAAGACAGGGAGTTCTTAAATTACCGTTTTTCCCGTTTTCTACAATGCTGTTAGTTGTTGACACTATTACTTCATGATGTTTACAGCATTGGGATTTATTAAATACTGGGGCTGAATGCTCATTACTTAACAAGGCGTGAAATTACCTGCGTTATTCTTTGTTTGGAATAACATAAATAAATACAAGCATTTGGCGAATGAGGATGTCGCCGCTCGCGTGATTGTTCTTTAGTCTCCGGTATAAAGTGGAACGCTCAAGTTTTGTCACCCGTCATAATCGACTCCATAATCGCCTAGGTCTCAAGGATTCAAACAAACACAGTCTACCGGTAAAGTAAGGTTGATGATGTCTAAAGACCGGAAGACCGAGCGTGGCGTGTGAGCGGTAACGTTCTGGCTACAGGCAAATGCTCGGACGATTCTTATAGAAGGCCATGGCCGTTCCCCACTTTAATAACTTCAACATCGATGAAACGTAAAGCAATAAACAAAAAAATAAGGATAGGGAGAAGGTATTGTTAATCGATTTCAAGCCAGCTGCGACCTCCTCAATAAATTTAGCCAGCTCTTCTTCTTATGATTTTACGCCTCGTCGACATAGAGGTGATTATTGGCTGGATAGGAGTAGTGGCAAGGAATTCGGCCATGCCCTTGTAAAGAACCTATTCCGGTATTCATATGGAGTGATTTGGGGAAACCTTGGAAACCACAAATATGCATGGCCGAACTTGGATTCGAACCATTGTCATTTACAGCAACGACCAACGTGTGTTCCGAAATGGTAATGATGTAGAAAAATAGATATTTGTTCAACCTCTAAAACTGTAAATAAATTAATTTGCTTCTTTATCTATGAATGCTTGGGAGACGTTACTTTTTGTATTGCCCTCATGCAGTTAACATGGATTCCCACCGTATTTTCAATTGCCAGCTGTAAGTTGGATAATTCTGAAACCACCAAAAACTTTTGCCAAATGTGCTGCTCGTGTTAAATTATTACGTGTATTATTTACGCGTTATAAAGGTATTCTTCCTTGCCGAAGGAAGTAGGAAAGTTAAGACTTTTTCCTGGTAAGCGTTGCCATATTTACTTTCTGCGATGTTGCCACGATGTTCTGCCTAGTAGTAGCGCTGTAGCAATTTCCCTATACCAGAAATAGTGTCTCATAGCTGGACACACACATAGGCGAAATGAAAAATTATTTATGTTCCAGTTTCATCTAGAATATTTTCATTTAACTGATTACTTCTCTTGCAACAGTTCGATTCTGTATACAGATTACTATTCAATCACGGAATGTTGTATCTATATGTATATTTTTTCTTTGGTCATATAATTTGTGAGGCACTAGATTCTGTGAGTCCAGGTGTCCTAGTGGTAACGCGCTGGGCTGTCAAAGTGCTGGTTCTCGGTTCAAGCCCAGGTGCTGTTATTTTTTTTCATTCTTTATCTCCTTTTCAATTGTTGCAAAATACATATCATATAAGTAAGTTTATATATATTTCGTGGTCAATTGGAACAGTGGAAATGAATCATAAAATTAATGTTTGGCTGAAATGAGAAAGTGTCAACGCACGATGCGTGAGTAGGAACTGAAAGCCAGTTTTGCAATAAATTTAATTTAACCATTACGATTTGTGCCACGCAATTTAACCAATTTTTTTCTAGTGCAAAGGCGGGAGATTGATAATTGGGGCAATGATGGCTGTTTAAAAATAAACAAGGACCTAAATCAAACTAATGTGCGGTTTTTGTAGCTAACGTTCCTATTGGACACAGTGGTATTAGCAAGCAAACCAGAATTGAAAATGTGAGTAGTTATTCTTACGAAAACAAAAAATCATCATTGACGAATAACATGCTAATGAGAGGTTCCGTATTTGAGAAAATGCTGCTCCTACTAGTGATCAGTAACGATATAATTGATGTATATCCTCAATATAATGACATGATAACCTTGTTTCCGAAATCTGAAATTGCAAGAAAGAAACAGGAAATTTGAGGAAGGAGGAAAGATAATGCCAGTCTGGTTATAAGTTGTTGTTACCTCTCTGATAATCCAGAAAGAATGTTACTGTAAGTACCTCAGATTCGCGGGTGCCATGCCGATCCCGGAAGCTAGTGCGGTGTCTCGCGGTTCCACGGTTCGAGTCAGGCCGCAGGCAAAAGTGGTTTTATGAGCGTTTTTCTTGTGTTGCCTGTAAACTGGGACAGTGAAAACATATTATACACTTAATGAGAATCAAAAGCTACACATGTCTGCATGTATCTATTAAGCAATCCAAATTTGTTTTTGTTGTTATTCTTTAGTAAAGTCATTATTATTGCAATGGCTCGGAAAAGATTAGTATTTAAGCAACGAAAAAAATAAAAAATAAAAAATACGGCCACGGTCCTTTAGAAAGGGCAATTCCACATTCCTTTGAGCATTTTTCGATTTTGTTTTTTCTATTTAAACCCACATTTTGATGGCTGGATCGTGAATATGAATTGAGTACTGTCTAATGACACTAATGAACTTTACCCTTTATCCAATTCGTTCGGCTATGAATTAATATAAACATATGATTTGTAATTGCATCTAAACATTACTGATAATCATTTTTAAAAGTGAGGTTCAATATTTTTTGGTATTACTAGATCAGTCAAGCATCCGTACAATTCCATCAATGAAACAATACAGTTTCTGATCCATCATTCAACCAAAATATTATCGGATTAATTTCCTATTCGTTTGCTGAATAGTAACGCAATCAAGATTTAATTTAGAACTACTGGTATCTTTATGTATTAACATATTAACCTGTTGTACGCTAAAGTGATGCTAAAGTCAAACACAAACCGTTTCAGAATAATGAAATGAGTAAGAATCCAGTCTTACAGTACAAATCAGGATACTGGATGTAAATTCATTTAGCCAAAGTTTCAAGCAAGTAATATAAAATTTCACACTTTTCGCAGGCGTCATTATCGAAAATTGCACTTACTTGTTTCTTTTCGGGTTTTGCGCTGCGTTTCTTTGCTGATAACGCCAACGTTTCGGCCCCAACCTGGAGCCTTCGTCAGGGCTTCTGCTTATCTACTTATCTCGCCGTCTTGATACTTAATTCGATGTTTATTATCACCGGCAAAGATGATTTTGTTTATCCGCCAAAGAATATTTACTGTTCCAAAGAGGTTTATGAATTATGGAGCGATCTTGTAGTTGTTACGTGTTCATTTGCTAGCACACACTTCCACATTTGGCTTAAACCATAGCCACCGTCTCTGTTGAAATTGTTAGGATTTTTATAAATTTCGATGGATTCCCTTATTTTCCGTTCTAAAAAATCTTTTGGCTTTGCTACGATCATAGTTTTATCCCACTAAATTTTGTTTCCTGCTTCTACTTGGTGTTCCGCCACTGCCGATTTCGTGGTTTGTTCTAGTCTGGCGTGACGAAGATGTTCTTTCACCCTAACGGATACTGCTCGGCATGTCTCACCTATGTATACCTGACCACAATCGCAGGGAATCTTATACACACCACTCGATTGTAATGGCGCTCTACGATCTTTCGCTGACCTTAAAATGCTTCTAACCTTATTTTTACTGGTGAAGATAGGTAGGACATTGATTTTGGCCAGCACTTTACTTATCCTCTCAGTGACTCCCTTTACATATGGGAGAAGTGCCTTCTTCTTTTGTTCCATTTCTTTTTTGTGGTCGTCCTTATGCTGTCTGCATTTCAAAGCACGGCTTATCATCTGACTACTATTTCCATTCTGTCGCAGGGCCCCATTAAGATGTTTCTTTTCTTCCCTTATATGATCAGAATCCGCGATTCTCTCCGCCCTATAAAATAAACTATTGATCAGTGCTCTTTTTTGAGCAGGGTGATGATGGGACGTAGCATTTAAATAGCGGTCAGTATGTGTAGCTTTTCTGTAGACAGTGCTTGTTAGTTTCCCTTCTTTTCTTTTGACCAGCACATCCAAGAATGCCAGCTGTCCATTCGTTTCCATTTTCATCGTGAACTTTATTTTCGCATGAATACTATTGATATGATCAAGAAAATCTTTTAACTCCGTTTCTCCATGTGGCCAAACTACAAATGTGTCAAAAAAGACAGAGACTTACTTCCGTATTTATATTAGTATTACTGTGGTTCACACTCACACTCACAACACCTGAGGGATCATTATAACGTAATTCTTCAGTTATACTTTTCATATTTGTTTTAATATTTCTTCATTCCACATACCACGATGCTATAATAATACATTCAGGTAAAATGAAATCTGAATTATTAATTACTTCGGCAGCCTATTGAAAGTCTCTTTGCTGTGTATTAGGCTTGAGTCGTGGCTATACCGTGGGATCCAAATAACTGATCGTCCTTGACTACTGACATGAACAAAGTAAATTCAGTAAAAATTCATTTAGACCAAGTGATTTGAACCCATGATACTGCCATTTCTTTTAATCTGGAAGTAAGTCTCAGTCTTTTTGTTACGTTTTGACGACTATATGGCTATATCGTTGTGATGGAATTTTATAAGGAAAGCTGTATGAAGGGCACAGGATATTTTTTCCAGTATGATTAACAGTTTTAGTCACGAAATTTTGATACCATATCGAATGGTGACAGAAATATGTTGGAAAATGATTCTCTTCAAGAGGCAGGTTCGACGGTAGAATGATATAGTGATATCTTTCCTGTCATATTATGCCGACTCTATATTGTTTGGGACCATTCCTTCGTTACCAACAACTTATTATATTTAATTCTGGCAAAAAAATTCATAATCCACGCGTACGAAGTCGCGGGTACGAGGCTAGTACAGATATACATATATACGTCTGTAAAAGAGTATAACAGCATACTGACTTAGTTTCTTGTTATATTTATGCTGACGCTTTAATAACTAAAGCAATCGCTTCTTTTCCGTTACTTAACTTTTCACTTCTCCGAAGTAAGCTACTGCGGATTTTATTCGAGCTCTGGGTGTTTTAAATTTGATGTTACTGTCAACAGTAATATAATAACAAAACGTACGAGTATTGATAGAAGTTAAGTCATTATGAATTCTTAAAGCAGTCGGAATATCTTGCGAATGGATATCCGTACAATCCGGTCAAGGAAATGCTGCGCGTTTAACGCTGTGTGTAAACAGCCCGACTTCCTCGTGATTATCCTACTACACATCACTTGCAGAGTGTAACAGAGATAAAGTATAAATCCTTATAATTAATAACAGTGTGGCTCTAGATAGTGCTAACTTCATCTATCAGCTGACACGTAATTTTTACTTAACAACACAGTAGTATATCTGTTACCAAAACGTTACGCAAAATAAGTGTCACTATTTCTATCTGCTGTTTTATGATTTTTAACTTGGGACAAAATCTTTCAGAAATTTAGAAACTGATAGCTTAGAATAACTGAAACGTAGGATATTTGTAAAACCACTCCTCTTCCTCGTGGATGTTACGACGTCCATATCCTGACTATCGTTCTTCTACAACTATGAGGAAACAAACTACTTGCTTGAAACTTTGGCTAAATGAATTTACATCCAGTATCCTGATTTGTACTGTAAGACTGGATTCTTACTCATTTCAGTATTCTGAAACGTTTGTGTTTGACTTTAGCATCACTTTAGCGTACAACAGGTTAATATGTTAATACATAAAGATACCAGTAGTTCTAAATTAAATCTTGATTGCGTTACTATTCAGCAAACGAATAGGAAATTAATCCGATAATATTTTGGTTGAATGATGGATCAGAAACTGTATTGTTTCAATGATGGAATTGTACGGATGCTTGACTGATCTAGTAATAGCAAACAATTTTGAACCTCACTTTTAAAAATGATTATCAGTAATGTTTAGATGCAATTACAAATCATATGTTTATATTAATTCATAGCCGAACGAATTGGATAAAGGGTAAAGTTCATTAGTGTCATTAGACAGTACTCAATTCATATTCACGATCCAGCCATCAAAATGTGGGTTTAAATAGAAAAAACAAAATCGAAAAATGCTCAAAGGAATGTGGAATTGCCCTTTCTAAAGGACCGTGGCCGTATTTTTTAGTTTTTATTTTTTTCGTTGCTTAAATACTAATCTTTTCCGAGCCATTGCAATAATAATGACTTTACTAAAGAATAACAACAAAAACAAATTTGGATTGCTTAATAGATACATGCAGACATGTGTAGCTTTTGATTCTCATTAAGTGTATAATATGTTTTCACTGTCCCAGTTTACAGGCAACACAAGAAAAACGCTCATAAAACCACTTTTGCCTGCGGCCTGACTCGAACCGTGGAACCGCGAGACACCGCACTAGCTTCCGGGATCGGCATGGCACCCGCGAATCTGAGGTACTTACAGTAACATTCTTTCTGGATTATCAGAGAGGTAACAACAACTTATAACCAGACTGGCATTATCTTTCCTCCTTCCTCAAATTTCCTGTTTCTTTCTTGCAATTTCAGATTTCGGAAACAAGGTTATCATGTCATTATATTGAGGATATACATCAATTATATCGTTACTGATCACTAGTAGTAGCAGCATTTTCTCAAATACGGAACCTCTCATTAGCATGTTATTCGTCAATGATGATTTTTTGTTTTCGTAAGAATAACTACTCACATTTTCAATTCTGGTTTGCTTGCTAATACCACTGTGTCCAATAGGAACGTTAGATACAAAAACCGCACATTAGTTTGATTTAGGTCCTTGTTTATTTTTAAACAGCCATCATTGCCCCAATTATCAATCTCCCGCCTTTGCACTAGAAAAAAATTGGTTAAATTGCGTGGCACAAATCGTAATGGTTAAATTAAATTTATTGCAAAACTGGCTTTCAGTTCCTACTCACGCATCGTGCGTTGACACTTTCTCATTTCAGCCAAACATTAATTTTATGATTCATTTCCACTGTTCCAATTGACCACGAAATATATATAAACTTACTTATATGATATGTATTTTGCAACAATTGAAAAGGAGATAAAGAATGAAAAAAAAATAACAGCACCTGGGCTTGAACCGAGAACCAGCACTTTGACAGCCCAGCGCGTTACCACTAGGACACCTGGACTCACAGAATCTAGTGCCTCACAAATTATATGACCAAAGAAAAAATATACATATAGATACAACATTCCGTGATTGAATAGTAATCTGTATACAGAATCGAACTGTTGCAAGAGAAGTAATCAGTTAAATGAAAATATTCTAGATGAAACTGGAACATAAATAATTTTTCATTTCGCCTATGTGTGTGTCCAGCTATGAGACACTATTTCTGGTATAGGGAAATTGCTACAGCGCTACTACTAGGCAGAACATCGTGGCAACATCGCAGAAAGTAAATATGGCAACGCTTACCAGGAAAAAGTCTTAACTTTCCTACTTCCTTCGGCAAGGAAGAATACCTTTATAACGCGTAAATAATACACGTAATAATTTAACACGAGCAGCACATTTGGCAAAAGTTTTTGGTGGTTTCAGAATTATCCAACTTACAGCTGGCAATTGAAAATACGGTGGGAATCCATGTTAACTGCATGAGGGCAATACAAAAAGTAACGTCTCCCAAGCATTCATAGATAAAGAAGCAAATTAATTTATTTACAGTTTTAGAGGTTGAACAAATATCTATTTTTCTACATCATTACCATTTCGGAACACACGTTGGTCGTTGCTGTAAATGACAATGGTTCGAATCCAAGTTCGGCCATGCATATTTGTGGTTTCCAAGGTTTCCCCAAATCACTCCATATGAATACCGGAATAGGTTCTTTACAAGGGCATGGCCGAATTCCTTGCCACTACTCCTATCCAGCCAATAATCACCTCTATGTCGACGAGGCGTAAAATCATAAGAAGAAGAGCTGGCTAAATTTATTGAGGAGGTCGCAGCTGGCTTGAAATCGATTAACAATACCTTCTCCCTATCCTTATTTTTTTGTTTATTGCTTTACGTTTCATCGATGTTGAAGTTATTAAAGTGGGGAACGGCCATGGCCTTCTATAAGAATCGTCCGAGCATTTGCCTGTAGCCAGAACGTTACCGCTCACACGCCACGCTCGGTCTTCCGGTCTTTAGACATCATCAACCTTACTTTACCGGTAGACTGTGTTTGTTTGAATCCTTGAGACCTAGGCGATTATGGAGTCGATTATGACGGGTGACAAAACTTGAGCGTTCCACTTTATACCGGAGACTAAAGAACAATCACGCGAACGGCGACATCCTCATTCGCCAAATGCTTGTATTTATTTATGTTATTCCAAACAAAGAATAACGCAGGTAATTTCACGCCTTGTTAAGTAATGAGCATTTAGCCCCAGTATTTAATAAATCCCAATGCTGTAAACATCATGAAGTAATAGTGTCAACAACTAACAGCATTGTAGAAAACGGGAAAAACGGTAATTTAAGAACTCCCTGTCTTTAAGCCCGATTCTCAATTAACTTTAATTACTTACACCAGTTATAAAATAATTTATTTTTGTCCTACGATAATAATCTGGCTGTAAATTTTTTAGTGACAATGGTCGTTTCATTTGTTGCGGTGCTAATATTTAGTTCTGCGCGATTAACTCTCATTTATTTATATAGTGCTTAATCATTATCGTCCATCTACAAAGAGAGCAATAATTCCTCTTGTAAATTATTTCTTTCTGAAACGCGATGATCGTTCTAGTGTGAAATAAATATATTGGGAAACATGTGTGTCGTTTGAAAAGGGACAGATGATATGATTTCGGCGCGGCTTGAAACCCGTGTAGATTTTCGTCAGTTCTGCTGCCGCAAATCTTTCATGCTTACGTCGGCTATTAGTTACGAAACATTGGGTAGTTTCGCAGATGTTTATCTTCTTTCCTGACGCAGTTAGGAAAGAATCATGGATACCTTATACTAATAATCAATGTGCAGTTTCGGTACGCTTAAAAATAAAATACAAGTAAAGATAGATTTCTAAATTTAAAAAAAATAAAAAATAAGAACTACTTGGATTTGAACTCGGAACCGCTCGCTCAGCAACCCAGAGCGCTAACCATAGGACCACTGCAAGCTCGGTGCTTCTTTCCTCGAATAGGCGTATACAACCCAGCGAAGGAAGACTGTTCATTCAATCCATCTTGGAGAGAGACACTTCCGAAATAATTTCTTGTTTCTGTAGTTTCGTAGTACTAAAAATTCTACCTCATGGAACATGATTATCCCTTGGTTTGTAGACTGACCAGATATATGAGTGAAATATTATCCGAAGGAATTATCAAAATGAGTATAACAATCTTATCGTTATAGTTTTATGGTAATCAACCGTAGTAATATATAGCATTGAGCCTGTTTCCTGCCTCACTTTAATGCAATCCCGTTAATTAGAACTTTTGGGAAACGTTTCAAGATCTGAATTTTGGTAAAGTATTATAGAAATGTAATGGTAGGATGATGAACTGTTCAGCCAATAAGAATCGTCAGTGGGAGGAGCTTAAATTCCTACCTGTTGGCCAATTGTTTCCTGCATTGACTTAAGGAAATGAAAAATCTGCAGTATAGATGGCTCTGAATAAAATATCCACCAATGAAATTGCGAGGAGGCGGAGCCAGTATTGGGTAACTGTTGCCTGGGATGACATTGATGCCAGATTGTGCAAAATAAGAGTGATAGAATTTTTCACCGGCGGCCAGATTTTAAGTCAAAGTGTGTACATGTTGGTTTGGTTATCGCTACAGTTGCAGTTACTATGCTTTATACATGCTTTGTTTTTACACTTTATTACAGTTTTATCAGTGTTCTCTTTATATGAGGGTGTGACGTACACAACCTCACATTTTGTGAATTTGACATTATTAAAGCTATTTTTTTATTTAATAATTGTAATTGTATATAAGTTACTAACTGTGAATTTTAAGCCCTAAGGTCAAATCATGTCAATATGGATATAATGAGATCTCTGGAAAATAAATAACAGTCGAGAGAGTTGAAGAAAAGATTTGGAAGGAAGAGGAAGTGGTGGTTTTGGAAAGAATATGATTTAAGGAAAAGATGAAACAGAATGGCACGATGGAGGCCACGAAGAATCCTAGCGGGATTAATAACAGTAAAATATTAGCCTGAGGGCCAAAGGTTAAGGGTTTTGATAAAGATAATGTAATATGAGTTTTGAAAAGATAATTGTCTGTTAAATGGAAAATATAGAAGTTGTGAGATAAGTAGTAAGTGTTTTATTTGAGACTGAAATATAGTTATAGCATAGGAGTTGATTTTAAGTTTGTGTGGTAAGAATTTGATTAATAATAATTTGAGTTACAATGTGAGTATCGGAATAAAACTAGCAACGGACAAAGAGGGGTCAAGGAAATCCTTATGTACTGGTCTTTGAGCAGAAAATATAAGTTAAAGTATTAATTTAAAAGTATGATAAAGTAACACTCACATGTGTTCTCTATAAATTAAAAGGTAATGATAAAAGGGTGCGTTACAAATTGACGATCGTGACATGGACGATGTTTAACAATATAATTGTTACCCAAAAGTGCTATTGACTTCGGTGGATACCACACTGACAAGGCAAGTAGAAAACTTGATATTATCCATAAAAGAAAGTTTTAATGGAAAGATAAAATTTTGAAACATATTGGATAAGAGAATTTGAAGCTAACAAGAATTACGAGATTAGTTAAATAAATTGTGTAATGAAACGTAATTGATTAAATGAAAAAAATAATTGTTGAGACTAAAACGCAGTGATAAGTAAAAAGTATAACCTGGACATTATCAAGAGTAATCTGATAGATTTATGTATCAATACGCCAGGGCAGAGATTATTACAATATGTAAGTTTAGCGCATACATTATCTGTGAATAAATGCTGTGTAAATGATTTTTGTAATTTTGGAAATAAGTAAGGTTTTGTAGTGATTATTAATATTTCTGAAGTGCTAAACTGAAGTAAAAAGTAAATATATTCTTAATTTGCAACAACGTAACTAGACATTGAAAGAGTAAAAAAAGTAATCGTTACGATTTTAACTGTGCAAATATACTAGTAAGTAACTGTTACCGGTTTGATTAAAACATGATAGAAAGTAATAGGAAAAGAAATCTGAGTGATGACGTCTTAATAGACGACGGAAATAATTTGATTAATAGTAATGTGTCAATAAATAACTATAGTATGATAATTTCTGAAGAAAGGGCGTTATTATGTTCGCCGGATGGAGTAACGGTTACGCGGAAAGAAACAAAGGAACTGATAACAGATAGCAGTAACGTTTTGTATATGCTCGTCAACCAAATGGAGCGAATTTTACAACAAAATAGAGAAATTCAAGAAGTAATGATGGTTAATTTTAAGAAGGAAATTTCTGAATTGGGAAGAAATCTCTGGTAAAGGATTAATAAATTAACCAAGGACTATATGTGTAAAGAAAATAATGTCAAAGCATGTGTCAAAGACGCCGCGTCACAAAGAGTACATAGTAATGTGAGCTACCTGGACCAAAACATTTCTGACCCGGCCGAAAAGCTTGATGTATGTTATCGTGATTTGCGAACTGAAATTGAACAGGATAATCTCGGAATCGATCAAACTAATGATTTAAGGAAGGAACGAGCTTTAAAAATACAGGGAGAAACACATAGAACTAGACAAGAAATTTTACAAATAAATAACGAAAATAAATAACAGTCGAGAGAGTTGAAGAAAGGATTTGGAAGGAAGAGGAAGTGTTGGTTTTGGAAAGAATATGATTTAAGTGAAAAGATGAAACAGAATGGCACGATGGAGGCAACGAAGAATCCTAGTGGGATTAATAACAGCAAAATATTAGCCTGAGGACCAAAGGTTAAGGGTTTTGATAAGGATAATGTAATATGAGTTTGGAAAAGATAATTGTTTGTTAAATGGAAAATATAGAAGTTGTGAGATAAGTAGTAAGTGTTTTATTTGAGATTGAAATATATACAAAGTAGATGATTTTAAGTTTGTGTGGTAAGAATTTGATTAGTAATAATTTGATTTTCAGCGTGAGTATCGGAATAAAACCAGCAACGGACAAAGAGGGGTCAAGGAAATCCTTATGTACTGCTCTGGAGCAGGAAATATAAGTAAAAGTATTAATTTAAAAGTATGACAAAGTAACACTCACATGTGTTCTCTGCAAAATAAAAGGTGACGAGAAGGGTACGTTACAATGGTTACTAGGATTTTTTCTCCGAATCCTAGAACGCTTCAGAACTTTTTCAGCAAAATCTGGGCGCTTTCGTCGTTTGTCCTAATGATGCATTGCACTTTTGTAAGTCATATTATTAAAGGTTGGGTTATATTAAAAGAAACATATTTGTTATACATTTTGTATTTTAAATGATGTGGTACCTGATTTTACCTCCAACTTGTTATCATTGGTATTTCTCAGAAGAATGAACTTTCTTGAGAAGATCTTGTCATGATCCAAGATTGCCACGACACGGAAAAGTTTGTTAAGTAGCTAAAATAACTTGAAATGTTTCTGTACTCGTTCTGAATCTCCGTGATATCCACATCATGTTCGTTGAGGATAAAAATCTATCTACACATGCGTTATTTGCAGGAAGACACAAGGATAGTTCTAACTTGCGAAGCTGTACGTAAAATGTGAAAAAACTTCACTCCATCTTCAGCAAACACCAACACTGGATTTATTCCATCCACGTACTGTATCTTTTGACACAAATTCCTTTAAAGAAGAAAATTCATCTAAAGCAACCCCACCCACTCTTGACAAGGCCTCGTAGTTAACTCTTTCAGTATCAGATCTGAGCACAAAACATTTCAAATCGCATGTCTTGACATTGAACACGCTAGGTATGCAGGTAGCGTTTGGGATTGTCGTAAAAGTCAAACGACGTGTTGTGGAATTCTATAGTGGAACATGAACCATCTTCTTCTAGAGAAAACAAGAACTTCTTGACTGATGAAGGAATAAATTTGTCTTTTTCCTTCAATTAAGCTTCTTCACTAAATTACTCAATACCATATGCTGTGACATCATTGCCTTCTACCTGTATTATTTGCATCATAAAAAAGGGCAAGTTTGCAAAATTCATCCAAAAGAAGTCCCAGGGAAAATCAGACCACTTCTTGAGAATTTCTGGGCATTTATCTTCAGACAGGAAGAATGATCTGAAATCAGGATAGATTTCACATATTCTTTTGATAGCTAGTAGAAGAGAATACCACCAAATTTTACTGTAGCCTAGTATTTCTTTGTATTCTTGTCCAACGTAGTCACAAAATTCCTTTGGTCTTGTGAATTTGTGAAAGAAATCAAATATACTATCTAATGTTGCTTCAATTTTACGGAAAACATTATTCGCCCATCTCCTTTTAAGCCCTCTAAAATTTGTGTTTGTATTGTCTCCGGAAACAGTAACAACTTTATTTTGTAGTAGAGGACCCGGCAATAATTTGCTATTACTAGACTTGAGTACACATACAGATAAAACGAATGCATTTTAAAGATTTTATTTAGTAAAACTTAGATATTTATATATAAATTTTAAATACTGTTTCATTCAATTTCAAGTTTATTGCAATGGTCTTGGTTATGCACTGTTCTTGGTGATTCCAATCGGCATACATACAAAAAAAATCAGGGTTAGTTTTGGGGATGGACACTAAAGAGAGAAAAGTTGCACTTGTAAATCAGTCACAAGAGGGGTGAAACGCGAGTGCGGATGTAGTTTTGTAAACTAAATACTAACATAATTCTTACTTATTCTAAAGTATATGTGTGCAATCTTCCTTCAATATTAAATAAAAACTGGAGATTTGTATGTTGTAACAAAAACTTTAAAATAATGTTTAAAATTCACGTTCGAATTTCACTGTCAGCAATTATCCGATCGTAATCTGTCTAGTGCTGTTTAACAGGAAATAATGCGTACTTTAATAATGTTGCTATCTACTTTGTCTAATTTCCCCGGCGTTTTCGAGATAATTTTAAAAAACTGAATGGTTTCAAGTATAAATTTTTCTTAATTAGGGTGACAGTAAAATTGGGTGGGTTTTGTAAACCAAAGGTAGACAGCATTTTTTCTCTTTGATTTAATTTATACATGTACATAGTTCCATCGACATTGAATAAAGTTAGTGTAAGGAACATTGAAAATTAGGAGAGGAGGGAATAAGAGGATGAGAGAATGGGATTTGGGAACCAAATGTAGACAGTATTTTTCTACTTGTTTTAAAGTATACGTCTGTTAAGATTCATTGATATAGGATAAAAACAGTGAGTATGTATGAAGAACAATGGCAAAAAATAAGGGGGGAGCTAAAGCAGAAAAGGGTTTAAGTTTCTGCAATCTAAATATAGAATATATTTTTCTTTCTGTTTTATACTTTGCGTGTGCAACGTTCCAACGATATAGTTTAAAAACTGTGTGTATGTATATCAAATACTCACAGAAATTAGGGGGTTGGGGTAAAGGGGGAGAGCAGTTGGTCGTCTAAAACCAAAAGTAATCAGCATTTTTCTCCTTGTTTTGAAGTATACAAATGCAAAGTTACATCAAAATCAGATAAAAACTGTGGGTTTTAATAAAGATCACTGGAAATTGATAGGGGAGGGTTAAGGAGGAGAGAGTGGGATTGGGCTCTGGCAAACTGAGTAAACAGTATTTTTTCCGTTTGTTTTAAAGTATACATGTGAAAACTTCCTTCAAAATCGGACAGGAACTGTAGATTTGTATAAAGGGCATTGACAATAATGAAGGGGTGGAAAAGGGGAGAGGGACTACAATGTATTTCTATTCTTTAAAAAGTATACATGTGTTAGGTTCCATCGAAATCGGAAAAAATGTGTGGGTTTGTGTAAAAATTAAGGGGGTGGGAAGGGGAAGAGGGATTGTGTTTTTGGAAACCACATGTAGGCTGAGTTTTTTTTTTTAATATGTGTGTGAAAATTTCCATCAAAATTGGCTAAAAATTGTAAATTTTTTTATGGTTTTTTGGGTGGAAAAGGGGAGAGTCATTGGGTTTTTGTAACACTAATGTCTATAGTATTTTTTAAAAGTATATGTGTACTATGTTCCTGCGAAATCGGATAAAAAGTGTGGGTTTATGTCAATATTAAGGGATGGGACGGGGGAGAGGGGATGCGTTTTTGGAAACCATATGTAGGCAGTATTTTTCTGTTTATTTTAAAGTATATGTGTGCAAATTTCCATCGAAATCGGATAAAATCTAAGGATTTTCTTAATTTATGGGGTGTAATGGGGAAGAGGGGGTCCTTTTTTGGAAGTTTTATTTCTTAGGAACCTTCTCCGATGCGCAATCGATAACTCACCAAAGTTTCACCGTAATCGGATGAACGGTTTAGGGCCGCATAGATGACAAAAAAACTTACATTGATTTTTATATATAAGATGCAATAGATTTCAATTGACTAAAGAGAGATATCAGATAGAATATCTGAAGCCTCTCCAGCAATTTCAACAAAACCGATGATCTTATTTTGTATGGTAACAGTCTTTTCTTCACTGTTATGAACATACCTTACTAGAATGGTTAAAACTTTTACATGTCCATGACTAGAAGCATCAGACAGCACGCTTACAAATGTGGCTCATTGTAATTGTTTTAATATATCTGCAATTTCCCATGGAGCTATCACAAAATTTCTTATAGACTCAACTTTCATTCTAGAATACGTGAACTTGGGCTTGTTGATCTTCTTTATTAATTCAGATGTGAAATCAATTGATTTGAAACTTTTGTAAGGACGCACAGTATTAAAAGCAAATGTTCCTAGTGCAATGTTTATATTATTTTTATCTGGCATTATCGTCTTCAAAAGCTGAGACACTTTCGTGTTGTTAGTAACGTGAAGAGAGGAATTTTTGTGTCGTTTAGTATCCGCATGTACTGTAATGAACATTCCTCAACCACTGCTAACGGTGATTGATACTTCACATAACGAAAAAAACGCAATGCTCTCATATTTTCCTCGCCTAATAAATGGAAAACCCCTCAGCATTCTAACACTAATCACACATTTTCTTTTCTTGAGGAGGATATCGTTAAAACACCAAAACCACAGGATCAAAACAGCTTGTGCGATCTCAGGTTTCACCACAACAACAAGCAAAGTTCAATGTAAAAGTGAAATGTAGTGTTGTCAACCGCAGCAATTACAATATAACTTTCCTCCAGAACAGGAGATAAAACTTCCAAAATACCTATAGAGAAATTTATTATTTATGGAGTGGACACCAATATAATCGAGCTTAACATAAAGAGGTAACGCGAAAATTAAAACCATTTTTGAGCTACTGGTCGAAATATCTACCGATTCCAAAGGGTATCACAGACAGATCTGTTCCACACAGCAAACATGTTTTTTTTCCAAGACGCAGCATCGTTGTAATTTTTTTTTTCCCCTTGGCAACGTACAAGCAAAGTAATGCGCTTCGTATTTCTTTCCAAACAAATGCATTAGCTAACCAGGGCTTTCAAAAAATCTCGCTTGGCTAAAAAAAAAATTCGAGGGACAACAGTAAAAATCTGGGGACATTGCGGGAACAGAGAGCTCAATATGGGGCCTGTCCCTGGCAAACGGGGACGTCTGGTAACCTTCTGCATACTTTTTCTCTTTCTTTTCTTCTCTTATTGCATTATTCGGGCGTACGAGTGTAAAACGTGTAACAGTGTTGTTTATATAAATGGATAAGATCGTCCATGCTTAGGCGTCCCCGTGTGTGTTACCTCTGTCCACAACCACTGACAGTTAATATACCCGAGCACTGAACTGCGCACCAGAAAGCGGCCGGCACGTCCAGGGGGGCGGCAAATCGGGTAATCGACTGTCGCCACCTCGATAGTTGCCACTCCAATGTCGGTAAATTTTTGTAGCGCCGACATTTTTTCCTCTCAATTGCTGCTTCAGGTGGCGGCGACACTCGGGGCGGCAGCATGAGGGCGGAAAAATAATGTTCGAAGGGGCGGCAATCTCACGACCAGGTTCCTAGATACACCACCGGCTGTAGTTAGACAGAGGGTGGCAAAATCGGTATTACACAAGGGCGTTCAAACAGCTAGCAACGGGCCTTCACCTGTCTTATCACTTGTGATAAGACATTACTCTACCATTCTTCTTATTTTCTAACATAACCTTGAACATTTGGCAAGATTTTTTACTTTGCTTATTTCTACAACATGTACATATGTACAACATGTACATATATCTCTTTAGTGATTACTTTTCACATTCGACTCTTAACCACAATTTCGGAATAATTCTATGCTAATTTAAAAACTTAATTCATTTCCTCTAAAATAAATTTCGATAAAATATATGTGGAATTCCAAACTTCACATTCTGATTGAAATCTTATATTTCCTCTTTAATATATTTATCATAGTTACATTTGCTTATAATACAACTTTTAAGTACCTCTTAGCTTCTAATGATATTTCTATCTCTCACTCACTCACATTAACTCTCTTGCACAACAACTGCATACTATACTTATCCTTGACTCATTTCCATCAATCTTTTGATGCAATATTTTTGTTGGTTTCGTCAGACACTCTTCCTCTGAATTGCGAGAATGGCCATTCTTAATTTAGCTCCTAGTTGCTGCGTCTTAACACCAAAACCTTCTTTCCTACACCTATAAAATTAATAAGAACCTATGAATGCTTACAATCTATGGGCTCTTGTTTACTCGGATCTAACATTTCAATCGTCTTCGCATGTAGATAGATTCATTTCCATACAGCTTATACGCAGTGGCGGCATTAACCACTGTAAGGCCCCGGGCGGCAGATTTTCGCGAGGCCCTTGTCCTTTGTGCATAGTATATGAATCGAAGGTATTTCTTATGACTGACGAGAAACGCAAAAGTCATAAATAAATAAATTTTGAATTTTAAAATATTATATTAGAATATTTATAAACGTTAACTAAAAGACAAGTTAGTGATGATTATAAACTAAGGTATAAAAATGCCTTGAAAGATGTACTAGGTATCTTTTGATAGCTCGTTTCCTTTTTGAATTAGCCTACTCAGATTTTTTACCGGCATCACGATAACGTGAACTCATTTCATAAATCTTGTTTTGCACATAAAGCTAACTCAGAAATAATATACAGTTTCTTAACATCTCATTCTTTACTATAAGTTCTGTTAATAACATAAGATTCACTAATTTTTATTTACGTACTGAAAGATACGTGCCCCACAAACGATTTTGAAACGCATTCAGGTCGGGCCACACTAGACACTTCACTTCTGCTCACTCGATTGAATTTAGTTCAAACGACACGGCATGCCGCCCGACGCTTGGCCGACACCTCGCCTTTATTTGTTTTCGACGGGAGGTGGATATGGAGAAGCGTAAGGAAGCACTTCAGAAATTTTCGTTTTTTTATGGCCAAATGTTATTTTCGTGTTATCGATTACGTAAAAAAAATGCATTTTCTTCAACTTCACTTCCATGTTGATCAAGTTAATTGTAAAATATAGATTGCGTCATTCGAAAGCAAAGTTTCTCAAACTCACAGTTCCATGTACCCCTATAAAATTTACCAAACAATAGCGAACCCCTTAAAAAAAACCTATTTTTTTTTAAATTAAGAACTTTTTGTTTAAAAAGAGTAATACAATACAAAGAGCAATATGTGATTAATTAATTTGATGGTTGGGCTTGTTTCTTGTTGCAAGTTGAGTCGATTTTAGGAGCAATTTTCAATCTCAATTCACCGTATTGCGTGTTGCACTCCCGAGATACCCAATCAGCCGCCATAACGTAAATCTTGTCGCGATCCCTCTATGATCAATTGGTGAATCCTTGGGGGTTCGTGTATCCCACTTTGAGGAATCCTGTTCTAAATAATTAATAAAATTTCAATTCATCATCCATCAGATACTGTGACGATGGTTCTGTGATAAAGGAAGTACCCTACTTTGCGATAGCAGAAACAATGTACATTGGATAAAAATACATTTACTTTATTATGTTAGAAAACATATTTTTATTTACTTATAAATTTTACGAAATGTCTTTGATAGATACGGGGTGGGGTCGAGGTACTGAACATCCCCCGATAAAATCCAAGTCTCGTTTGCAACTTTTACACGTCTTAAAATTGAATTTTACCTCTGGAAAAGCAATGATTTACTAATGCGAAATCAGAGACAGTATAATGTGCGAAATGTTAGGACATTCCGTTGTTGGAATTCCACGTTAAACTGTAGGTCTCCTTTTCCTAGGAGGGTTACCAAAGTAAGTTAGGTGGCTACGAGAGAGCTGCACTATGCAGCCTGTAAGACACTCTGTGGCTACGTCTTTGGGACCGCATGGAATTATATACAGCATCTGTACTTAAATTATAATATATGATGATTAAAAATTTTTTATTAATAAAAGAATCGAATCAATCGAAAGTAACCGAAAACAGAAGAAA
The DNA here is from genome assembly GCA_031002005.1 of Vandiemenella viatica. Classification (NCBI taxonomy): domain Eukaryota; kingdom Metazoa; phylum Arthropoda; class Insecta; order Orthoptera; family Morabidae; genus Vandiemenella; species Vandiemenella viatica. The sequence continues at coordinate 189,539,550 of JARYHS010013631.1, read as the reverse complement.
CACGTCAAGTGAAAAGTGATTGACGTTTGACATTTCATTGTGATTGCGTTCAGAAACACGAGAATCTTTCAATCCAGTATAGTGCGCGAAAGACTTTCAATTATGGTTTGTAAATACTGCGTTTGAATGCCAATGAGGTGATAACGTGAGTCAGGTAAAGAAAGTATTTTAACTCATTTTATTACTTTTGTAGATTACAAAGTGCCTTACGCAACTCACCTTAACGGAGATTTTTGAACATTGATTAGGTGAAACAACTACATGAAAACATTAAGGAAGGCTGAAGATCGAACACGGATGAGCTATGGACAAGTGTGAACGCGAGAAGGGCGTGCCGTCACTCTGCCAACTGTCGGTGCGGTGACGATGCGGACCAGTATCAGTCAAGTGTGGCTCGAAGTAACTGCTGCTAGCTAATTAAGCATAGGGTGACAAGAGTTGAGTGACTTAATGAAACACGAGAATTTCTCAAGCGTAAATCGAAAACACGATGAAAATAACAAAACCGAGCATTCAAGTGAGTTTTCTGATGCGCGAGGCGCGAAATTCAGATAGTAATGAATTTTTAAATCATGTTTTACAGTAAAATTACAAAAAAAGATATTATTTACTGCTAAAATATTTGATTTTGATACCATAAATCTTACTTTTTATATGAATGTGATAATTAATCTAAATGGTAAATTTTATTTAGGAACTTATTACTATTAATATATACTTTACTATGAGTTAACCAACTTTTTTTACTGTTATAACAACTAGCAAAGAATAAAATAAAAAGTTTTAAATATAAACTTTTTTTTCTAGTCGGGTTGTAGCGCGAGGCCCCTCCAAGTGCGAGGCCCTGGGCGATTGCCCTGCTCGCCACCCCCTAAGGCCGCCTCTGCTTATACGTTATTATTGGGATATGATTATACAAAAATGTCTTTCCTAATGAAATACACAGATATTAGCTAACTTACACCCTTTTCTTCAGAACAGAAGTAATTATAATGTAAAGTAATTACTATTCGATTTGCGAATACACATTTTAAAGATTACGTTCCTCGCTTTTGATACAATTAGGAATTGCATATTGCATTGTTCGTTTATAATTAAATTTTCCAGAACTTAGATAACCTGTTAATCTCTCCTGTCTATGTCTTCATTTAGCCTATGCATCACTTCACAGTTCAAAGGGAAACTAATAGCAAACATAGCTAATAAGGTCTTACATTATTTACGTTAATTCCGTTGTATCGATTTTCTGTTATAAACATTAAATGTTTGTAAATTAGCTTAGGTGAGTAGTTATGTATAGCAATATTGATAATCGAATTCTGATGTAATAATAATTTATGTTGATAAAATTCTTAAATATTTATGGATATTATATATGTATAAACATCCATATGTTACAATTCTGCGCAGTATTCAGGAATGAAAATAAATAAATAAATTTAATTACTATATAAATTAGATATCGAGATCGACTACACATTGTTTCATTCTTCACGTATTAATTTAACCTCTAGATATACCTCGTTGCCCCAATGTCATCTTTTCTTTTGTAGATATTAATTATTCTACATATCATTTCCTTTTGTTATTATTTCATTTTTATATGAGTGATTACAAAAAATTTTGGTCACTCTCCGCAAAATTTTCAATTCATCATATAGAATTTATTTTGTTTATAAGGTATGCTAGGCAATAGACCAATCGTTTTTACTAGGCTCACTTTGTTTGAAATAATAAATTCATTTTACTTCTAAAATCTTTGCTAATGACCCCCAAATGTCAGTCACTAGCCTTGTTCGAGCATCGAAATCTTGTAGAGGAGAATCGGGTAATATGGAATAGTCGGGTAATATGGAATACCGAGGTTTCTCCTCTGCCGAATGCTGCTGTATAGTGGATGTACCATCACCTGCTGCTCAAAACTCCTATGATGCTATGAAGGTCAGTCATTTTGGAGCTGAACTGTTTTTGCTTTTCCGACAAAGTTTGTCTTTCCTCTTTCGAGAATTTTCGCAGATAATTTTTCTAAAATATATACAAAATATTAGGTTTATTTTGTTGATCGCTAGTCTTAGTGTATTTTTTTTTTTTTTGCTGTCGTCAGTCTTTCGACTGGTTTGATGCAATCCTCCATCCTTTCCTATCCTGTGCTAACCTCTTCATTTCTACATACCCCATACAGCCCACGTCCTCAATTATCTGCTTCATATATTCTAATCTCTGTCTTCCTCTACAGTTCTTACCTTCGACAGTTCCCTCCACTAACAGATTAACCAATCCTGTATGTCTCAGAATATGACCTACCAAGCTATCTCTTCTTTCTGTAAGCTTCTTCCACAAACTTCTTTTCTCACCCACCATTTCCAAAACTTGTTCATTTCTTACTTTGTCTGTCCACTTAATTTTCAGCATTCTTCTGTAGCACCACATTGCAAATGCTTCAATTATCTTTATTTCCGGTTTTCCTAAAGTCCATGTTTCGCTACCATAAAGTGCTGTGCTCCACACAAAGAGTTTTAAAAAGTTCTTTGTAATTCCTAGATCAATATTTGAAACTAAAATGTTTCTCTTTTTCATGAAAGCTCTTTTTGCTAATGCTATTCTGCTTTTAACATCATTCCTGCTTCGGCCATCGGTTGTAATTTTACTTCCCAAGTAACAGAATTCTCTTACTTCTCCTATTGCATTCGATCCTATTTTTATATTTAATCCACTAGTATTGGTATCATTTCTGCTACATTTCATCACTTTTGTCTTGCTTTGATTTATATTCAGTCCAAAGTCTTCCTTCAGTATTTTGTTCATGCCATTCAGTAATTTCTCAATATCCTCAGCCCTCTCTGCTAACAAGACAATGTCGTCAGCAAATCGTAGCATACTGATTTTTTCTCCCTGAAAACTTATGCCACATGGAAATTTTTCTTTGACTTTCTTCATTGCTTCTTCTACATACAAATTGAATATTAACGGGGATAGACTACAGCCTTGTCTCACACCCTTTTTAACTGATGCATGTCTCTCGTGATTCTCTACTTTTATTACAGCCACTTGATTCTTATATAGTTTATAAAGTATTCTTCTATCTCGATACTTTAGACCTGACTTCTTTAAAATTTTGAACATCTTATCCCACCTAACATTATCGAAAGCTTTTTCTAAATCAACAAATGCCATAAAAGTATCTTTGTTTTTCTTGATCCGCCCTTCAAGTATTAATCTTAAAGACAGAATTGCTTCCCTTGTACCACGATTTTTCCTGAACCCAAACTGATCTTCACCTACTATCTCTTCTACTACCCTTTCCATCCTTCTGTATATTATTCTAGTCAATAATTTTGAAGCATGTGTTGTTAGACTAATGGTGCGATAATTCTCACATTTGTCGGCTTGTGCTTTCTTTGGAAGTGTGAAGATGATATTTTTTTAAAATCAGTTGGAATTTCTCCCGTTTCATAACTTTTTGATATCAGCTTGAATAATCTTTCGATTCCTTCCTCTCCTAGGGATTTAAGAAGTTCTGCAGGGATCTCATCAATTCCAACTGCCTTATTTGCTTTCAAGTCATTCAGAGCTTTATTAAATTCTGTCCTTAAAACAGGATCTCCTAAGTCATCAATGTCGACATCGCCTTCCTTTTCCATTACTCTATTGTTCAAGTCGTCCCCAACATACAGTTTCTCAATGTATTCTTTCCATCGGTTAGCTCTATCTTCTGAGCTTAAAAGAGGTTTCCCATCAGCAGCTTTAATGTTCATACCTCTTTTCTTCATTTCTCCAAAATTCTGTTTGATCTTTCGATATGCAACATCTACTTTACCTACGACCATTTCCTTTTCTACTTCTTCACATTTTTCTTGTAGCCATTTTTCTTTTGCTATTTTGAAATTTCCTATTTATTTGATTTCTAAATTGCCTGTACTGCTCTCTTCCTGTTTCATCCTGAGCATTCTTGTACCTTCTCCTCTGATCCATCAGCTCCAAAATGTCTTCTGTTATCCAAGGTTTTCGGGCAGCTTGTTCCCTGAAGCCTAATGTTTCTTTACCAGCTTTAATTATTTCGGTCTTTAATGCATTCCATTCGTCCTCGGTTGAACTCCTTTCAGAGTTACTTCTTAGACCTAAGTCAACCATTTCTGCAAATTTTTCTCTTGTGCTAGATTGTTTCAGTTTATTCACTTCCAGTCTGTTCTGTTTATACTGCTTCCTTATTCGCTTAAATTTCAGCCTGCACTCCATTATTATCAAATAATGGTCAGAGTCTATATCTGCTCCTGGGTAAGCTTTACAGTCTAGAACTTGATTCCTGAATCTCTGTTTGACCATGATATAATCTAGCTGATATCTGCCTGTATCCCCAGGACGTTTCCAGGTGTATATTCTTCTTGCATGGTTCTTAAACAGTGTGTTTGCCACTACTAGTTTATATCTTTCACAAAATTCTAGCAATCTGCTTCCTCGCTCATTTCTTTCTCCAAGACCAAAACTTCCTACAGTATTCCCCTCTTTTCCTTCTCCCACTATTGTATTCCAATCACCCATGATTATTAGATTTTCCTCCCCCTTCACATATTGGATTAATTCTTCAATTTCGGCGTATATTTTTTCTATTTCTTCATCATCTGCCTGTGACGTTGGCATATACACTTGTACTAATGTGGTTGGGACGGGCTTAGTTTCTAACCTCATCAAAATAATCCTGTCACTAAACTGTTCATAATAACTCACCCGTTTCCCTACCTTCTTGTTCATTACAAACCCTACACCAGTGACTCCATTGACAGCTTGTGTGCTAATTATCCTGTGTTCCCCAGACCAGAAATCCTGTGCGTCCTTCCATTTAATCTCACTAATCCCATCAACATCTAACTTAAGTTGTTCCATCTCCCTTTTTAAGTTTTCTAACCTACCGGCCCAATTCAGACTTCTAACATTCCACGCTCCGACTCGTAGAATGTTTCTATCCATTCTGATGACTCCTCCCTGAGCAGTCCCCACACGGAGATCCGATTGGGGGACTATTTTACCTCCGGAATATTTTACCCAGGAAGAAGCCATCATGATATATGTAATTTGAGAGGATTACATGTCCTCGGGATACCCTTTGGGTCTTTAATGCAATGGTTTCCCGTTGCCTTCTGCATCCCCATGCCGTTGATCATTTCTGATTCATCCGCCTTTAGGGGCCGTTTCCAACCCCAAGGGCAAGAGGGTGCCCTGAATTACTCCCAACTCTTCCGCCCTCCTTTCGGAGGCCGTTGGCAAGCAGTGGGTGACTCCTTATACCGGGAATCTTTCAGTCGCCAGAGCCTCGTCCGTGCAAACAGGGTGCACCACGTGAAGGAGAGGTTGACATTTGGTTGGAAAAGGCTAGTATAGCCTCTCCCAAACCCTTACACCCCAGTCTTAGTGTAATGTGTACTAAAAGAGTGATGGTTTGTTGTATAGTTCTCTTTTCTGGCTGACATCTTTTTTTATAATACCATCAAGCTTATTTTGTCCAAGATGGCGATTCGGATAATATGAGATACTTAGTATTCCACAAAACCAGACATAAAACTGTGGTATTTCATACAACCCGAAGAATAATTACTGAGTTGAAATACGTTTTTAATAAAATATAAGTGAGGGTAATACGATTTTTGTTAATATTGATTGAAAATTAATAAACTAACAACTGAGAAAGTAAATATTTCGGAATTAGTTTATTAATCATGTTTTGTTTTATAAATAGCCGAAAAAGAAAGAAGCGAAAGCTATTGAATCCGACAAAGATGATGATGATGTTGATTGAAAAGTATTATTAAATCCATTTTTCTCAATTCCAGATAGTTTACGTTATTTGAAACCTTCTATTCCATATTACCCGCCTATTCCATATTACCCGCCTATTCCATATTACCCTCCAAACGAAAAATTTTTTAAAACTAAATTTTATTAATTAAAAAAATCTGTTTTGACAGCTTTTTATTAGATATAAGAAGTTGAAGGTTGTATTGGTTTTAGTTTCGGGTGTTAAATTATTTTCATTACTATTTTATACAACAAAACATAAATTGTATCCCACATTACCCGATTCTCCTCTATTTGAGCATCCATAAAAAATTTAGTTTGTAAATTATTTTTTTCTTAACAGCTGTTCAAAAGTAGAGTATATACCTAATTAACCTATTTAAAAGAAAAATAATTACTGTTTCTTAAGTCAAACTAGAGTCCGAGTCTATGGCTATCAGGACTTAGCCCCTTAAGGATTTTTAAAATTAAGCAGCTTAACCAGTGAATGACTTCACTTTAATCTTGCTAGGGATAGACAGAGTGATTAGGGACCGACGTTCACTGACACTAACCGGAAATATTTTCTAATACTCGTTTTGTAGCAACATGTCGCCTAAAAGAAATCCAAAATTGTCCAAAGAGGAAGTAGCCATAAAGAAATCAGCTGCTGCAAATGGAAATTTAGAGAAAATTGAAACATTGATCCTGATTTATTGACTGACTACAAAGAGAAAGAAAGCCTGAAGTATCCAAGAAAGAAGGAGAAAGGACAGCGAAAATGAACCCTTATGAATAAAGAAAAATTCGTATTACACGTATGCCATGTAACCATTTAATGTGCTTGCCCACCGCATCACAAGTGTTGGCGTTCGATAATCAGTAGGTGTGGTGGGGTAGTAATGGATTTAATTGTTTCTAGATTGCAGGTTAGATTTCTACTAAATCATAAGGTCGCCTTTAAATTCACTTCAGATTTATTTCACACTCGTATACAAGGGCGTATACGGGAAGGGGGAGCAGCTGCCCCCCTCCCCCCCCCCACTAGTAGGACGCGGGTATGCACTCGATCGGAGTACTGCCTAGCTGAATAGTAAATAATGTTAAGCAACTCGGTTCTCGCGATATAAACTTGCTTGCTCCTGCTGTCTGCACGAAACAGACGTTAGCGAGGGTGAGGCGGCACAACGTGCCACACACGGTGCTTCTGGCGACACGAGTAGCTGCAACTTTCACTGTGATGCATCACACTGTATACTAGAAACCTAAATGAAAAGTGATTTGGTGGATATGGAAATTTTTATTTGAACAATGGTGAGAAACTCATGGAAGACATGAGATATGAAGCCATGGAGGACACAACTAACAAATTTTGACAAGAATGACGACGGTAGAGTTCCTAAAATCATTAATTGAGCCAGTGAACCCTCAATTTCGAGAGGATATTTCAATTACTGAAAGATGATGTGACTTCAAGATTTCTAGCAATTGGAGACATGCATACCACCTGCAATACCTTTTTCTTTTGCCAAAACAACGATTGTCTTCAACAGTTCCAGATCATTATTACGTATTATACGAACCTCCGAAAGAATGGGCAACGACAACGTAATAGCACACATTTTATACTAAAGTTTTTATTGCTATTTAATTTTCTGTTGCCATTCTTAACGAGAACTTACTCCTTACTTATGAAAAATGTATTGAGTTAGTTATGTCATTAGGCGATACTATAGATTCGTTGGTTGGAGTTTCAAGTGATGGTTGTGGTGGTGGTGGAGCTGATGCCATTCGACAGCATATTTGCTATTACACAATTTTTTTTGGCACTGTACAGTTGTATTAAAAGGCGACAGATTTCGTTATCCATGAAAACAAACTGACTCTGTGGCGGATGAGCGAACTCGAAGAAAGACACCCCCGTCTTAACTACGCGCGAGCCAAGTAGTCTGGGTCCTTTGCCACGTGCCTAAATACCGAAAGACTACAGACTGAATCGACCCGACTGTTTGTAGCAGCTCACTGTTTGTTACTTCAAGAGCTGTTGTCGCTGGGTCGTGATTGGTCGGCCCTGCAAACACTCGCAGCCTGGGTCTCAGTCGTGTTTGGGACCCTATCCGTGTCAGAACATGGGGAAACAGCGGACACACAAACACAGCGATCTGTATTCGTATACGCGTGTACATTCGACTGCTTAACCTGACTTCGGAAGCGCACACGAACCTCACTGACCAAGATGATCTGATTGCAGCTGAAAAAAAATGAACAAATCCACGCACCGTATAATGATTAGGATCTTGTTGAAGACCTAGCTATGGAAGCGATCAATACCTCTTCGAGGGAAAGATGTGCCACTTCATCCACCGAGAAAGAGGAGCAGCAGAATAAGAGAGCTGCTACCTCACTCAAGACCAACCACAAACATGATGCCCGCCCCACGCGGTAGACAACTGCGTCGTTCCGGTCCCGGGAAAAACCTACTGTTGATGAAGACGGCTTCATCAATCCACGCCACACAGCTCCAGCAATGCGTCTAAGCACTGTCACCCCCGTAATGACAACTATACTACTGTATTTTCACGCAGGAAAGGCGGGCCAAGGTCACTCTGCTCTATCCCCACTCCGCTGCCCCAGCCCCTACAGGCGAAGGGGAAACAGCTGCCGCGCATGCACAAACGTCACCAAAAATCTGACATGTTAACTGTTTGTCGTGACGAAAATGAGTGAATCGTAAGTCATAGAAATTTCGTGTTTACCAACTACAATTTCATATGTTAAATATATAAAAATTATTTACATATCAATGAATAAAACTTACTGCTTCCAATAATTGTTTTTAGTTTTATAAGTTGTGCAAGACATTTCGACGATTAAATCCAATTTTTAGATGTTTTGCCCAGTGGAATTTAATTATTTAAACACGTCGTTTAAATTTTGAAATGAAAGTGATATTTACTCGAAGCGATAGCTTCTGTTTAAAGAAATCGTTTATGAGACCACCATTGCGTTTAGTGTTGCCAAATAAACTTCCTTGCGTGATTTTGATTTACCCACGTCTCCTCAAGATAGATGACATGTCGAAGAGAATGTTCTTCCTTCCTTAAATCGTGCATTTTTCTTAAAAATGAGGCCCTTGCCGCAACAGTGTCTGTCATTTCCATCAGAAAACATCTACCGTCATTACATTTTCTGTATATGAAGTCGAGTGCTTTTAATAACTTATACGACTCCGGTGTAGTTAATTTTCTCTTTCAGTACCTCCCTCAATTTTCGTAAGGTAGGGTATTCACCTCGGTCATAAAATTCTAGACCGGAACGTCGAATGACTACTTTCTGAAAGTCATCCATCTCCGCGACCAGTTTTTCTCGGTGAATGTTTTTGTTTGGAGAAGAAAAGGATGGCCCTGGAACACTCAGCTGGGCTTCGCTACATACACGCTGCACTGTTCGTAACCATACGCCAGACGCCTCTCCCGTAATGTTTAACGGTTCCCTAAAAAGTATATTAACTTTCTCTTCAGAGTTTTCTAACGTCTTAAAAAATTATACACATAAAAAATAATTGTTTTGACTGTCAGCTAATGTAACAACTATCTGACGCCATGTCACTTACAGCGTTTTATAACGGTGTATAGGAATAAACACGACAATACTGTGACAAACGACAATGCCTGTAGGCAGCGGTCTGCTAGGAGGGGAAGGCATCTGGAGGGGGTGGTAAGGTGAGGCGCGGGGCGAGGGGCACATGACCTTGACGCGCCAGATGGGAGCGAACGTAGTATAATCAGTTTGACCAGCTGTCAGTGGATGAAGATGAAATTACTCCAACTACTGCTAAGCAACCCAACCCCGCTCCACTGATGATCATATGCAAGAAGGATTACCGGGAACTGTACTGCCTCCAGAGGCAAGCATGTAAATCTGCTATAGAAGTCAAACCAGCCGGACGTAATATGTACAAGGTACTAACCAAGTCTATGCAAGACTACATGGCTGTGACAAAAGTCATATCTGACAAAGCCATACATTACTATTCATTCGCTACTACAACAGAGAAGACACTGAAGGTGGTGCTGAGAGGGATGTCTTTCAATATGCACCCAGATATAATCAAGGAGGAACTAGAGGATTGTGGACTTGCGCCAAGAACTATCGCCCGTCTAAGCTCCCCCAAAACCAACCAGGAGGTCCCGCTTTACTTGGTGGTCCTTCGTGACTCCATCGAGAACAGAGGGATTTATAAACTCACCAACCTGTACGATCTCAAGATCACTGTCAAAAAACTAAGAAGTTTTAGAGATCCTCCTCAATGTTTTAAATGTCTGGCCGTAAGGCATGTGTCTCGACATTGCAATATGACTCCAAAATATGTCAAATGTGCTGGAGACCATGCTTCAAGGGATTGTGGTTCCAAGAAAAGAGAAAACACACCAAAATGCGCCAACTGTAGTGGCCCACATGTTGCAAGCTACAGGAAATGCTCTGCATTTGGTTAATTTAGGGAGAGACAGAAACAGCACAAGCTGCACTAAGGAACAAAAAGAAACTCGAACAAAATAAAAAAAGAAAGTTCCTTGATTACAGAGAATAAAAACCCCAGTCTGTAGCCCACACCACCTATCGCCCCTAGCCAGTCAAGTCAGCAGATAGAGGGAACCACTTATGCTGCGGTAACTGATGCCAGGCAACAAACAGGTATCCCTCTACAACCAGCTCAGAATGCCCTAACTTGAAGCCCACTAACTGAAGCAAATAAGGGAAGTGGCATACCTCTGCAATCCAACAGTTGTGATGAAAACATCATGACCCAGCAACCACCTGAGCAGCAGTTGGACAGTCATCTATTGCTAAATATGATATAGTCAATGCAATCAATGCTCCACACAGTGTACGTAATGATTGCTGTTCATCCGCGTCAGATATCTGTCGCAGTTCAGGAAACGGTTCAGGCTGCTTACAATGGCACCCCAAGAATTAGACGATCTATCAATCTGCACATGGAATGCCGACGGTCTCTGGAGACAACTTGGCGAATTTAGAGAATCCCTCAAAGATGAACAGATAGATGTCTGCCAAGTTAATGAAACACATCTTAAGCTAGGCGTCAAACTATAAATGCTACCGAAATGATAGATTAACTGCTAGTGGAAGCACGGCAATCTACATCAAGAAATCAAACAAACATCACCAGATATCCTTTCCACCACTCTCCACCATCGAGGCAACAGGCGTCGCTGTAGAATCCACGAGAGGGGAAATTCTTCTTATCTGCGCTTGCCGACCACTCTACGGACTAGTCATTACTACTTCCATTGCCCAGCAGTGTCATGATAGTGGGAGACTTATATGCCAAACACACGACATGGAATTCGAAGCTCACAAACCCCAACGGCCGGCGATTATTGAGGGTCATCGAACAAAACGATGATGCCGCATGGGGCCCAATAGAACCCACCAACTTCAAAGGAAGAACCTACGCAGATGTGCTGGACCTAGGAATCACGAAGGGCTTGCGGCATCACATCTCGGTAACAACAAAGACTGCCCTTTCATCTGATCACCTACCTGTCGTGTTCTACATGGCAGTAGGAGTCTTCATCCAGAGGGGAAAACACATTAGAGACCTCAAGTACACCAATTGGGAGGTTTGCCAGAATAATCTTGCAGATCATATCACTAATTCCCCAGCTCCTAACGAAGTTGGCCACTGCGCAGCCATGTCTGCTGTCACAGAACTCTTCAAAGCTGCTGCAACTCTTGTAACTCCTCCCTCAAGAACAAAACCAGAGATCCAAGCAACTGCTGCCAGACACCCGACAAACAATAACCTACAAAAATCAACTCATCAGGGAGTGGCACACAATCAAAAACCCCGATACCAAAAGAACAATCAATCGTCTACACGCGGGAAATTAAAGCTGAGAACGAAAAATATTGGCAATCAGATTGGACAGGATTTGTTGCAACCATCACAGTAACTGATGGATCCGTCTGGCACTCCACCAGACGCATGCTACGACAGTTCCAAAAGATTCAACCATTAACCAGTCGATACAACATTGTCTCCGAGCCAACAGCAAAAGCAGACGCACTCGCTGAATCCTTTGAGAGCAATTTTCAGCCAGTGCATGAGCCCAGCGGTGATGATCACATAGCCTTAATCCGACAGAAACTTGAAGCATACCTGATTGCAGAAACACAGTAAGAAGACGCCATCGATTCAATCAGCACTGAGGAAGTCACTGAGATGCTTAGCCAAGTTGCCACAAACAAAGCCACCGGACATGATGGTATCGGTGGCTTATTATTATGGCATCTACCACCTGCCTCAATTACCTACCTTACATCTGTCTTCAACCAAATCCTGGCCACCGGGGAATACCCAAAAATCTGGAAACTTGCAGAAATAGTACTAATACCCAAGTCATGCAAAGACAAACGCTCTCCAAAAGACCTATAAGTCTCCTAACCACAATATCTAAAGTTTTCGAAAAACTCTATCCCAAAAGACTTCAATAACATGACAAAACCGAGCAACTGCTATCCAACGAGCAGTTTGGCTTCCGGAGGGTGCATTCTACTACACGACAACTACTCCGATTAGTAGAACATGCTATGAGTACCTTCGACAAAAATGAATATTTTGGTGCTGTCCTCCTGGATGTGTCTTGCACCTTTGTTTCGGTGTGGCATGATAGCCTCCTATACAAACTCTTGGTACAAGGATTACCTCTGCCACACGTCCGTTTAATCAAAATCCACCTGAATGAGCGAACATTCCTTGTAATCATAGAAGATGCGGAGTACCAAAAGGATCCGTCCTCGGACCAGTACTATATAATCTTTATACGGTTGACATCCCCAAAACAGATCAAATGTTCTCGGCGTTGTATGCCGATGACACAGTGGGTATTGCGAAAAGCATCAGAGCGTTTCCTGTTGTTAAAAAACTCCAAAGATGCTGTAATAGCATTGATATTTGGGCAAAGAAGTGGCGCCTTGCTTTCAATGCATCAAAAAGTCAATCAGTTATGGTATCCAGGAGAAAAATACCACCCTTACAGAATGTTAAACTCCACACCGAGGGTATTAAGTGGAGACCTACTGTCCTCTACCATAGATGGGGGACACACATGGAAATCGCACAATCAAAATATATGTACCAAAGCAATGAGGAGGATGAGACAACTATATTCTCCGCTCAATTCTAAATAAGTTCTCCAACCATATACATCCATCGCACTATATTCCACAATGATAAGACCGATACTTGAATATGCGTCAACTGTGTGGGGCAACGCAGCTAAGACCAATCTGGAACCTCTCAAGGCAATCCAAAACAGAGCCATACAGTATGCCTACAATTAAGAGGTTTCCCACCTCTAAAGTAAGGCACCAGAGCTGCGGCGAAGAAACTTTACTGCCAAAGCAAGACCCACGGCAACCCGCTTATTCAGCAGCTGGGCTCGCAAGTGCAATACAATCCAAATATTAGATGGCCGGCTAAACTGGTGAACAATGATGACACACAATAACAGTACCAGGCAAGTACAATAAAGATACATAAATGAGGACAACCGAATCATAAAATTGAAGGAGATGCAGAAATTTGCAAAAACTTGCGCTTACTCTGGGGACTATGAAACTTTAAAAGAGTTTGCCTTGGTGGGGACATCACCGACAGGGATTGCTACACCCACATCCATCAGACATCCATGCAGGTGACTCCACAGATCTCCTCGTGGATTTCGCGGTCATACCCAAGATCATTAATTGAAGAATGTGGCGACTTGGAGGTCGATGCTCCAATATATCTATAACTCGCCAACAGAGACGCCGAACACTATCTCCCCACCTGGGTTTCAATCAAGAGGATTGTAGAATACAAACAAGAGATTGAAGGACCTGGGGAAGCACAGCTTCGACTTAGGGTGTGCAATCACATATTCACCTGGAAGTTCTCAGTGCAGAGCTTCAAGAACTTGAGCCGCACCCAAAGTTCTCCCACCAGTCATTGAAGAAGGGAAGCACTGATAAAAATTCGTTCCTTCCCTGAATGCCTTCTCTGAAGAATTCAACGATGAAGGGTACCTGGACAACATCCACTGATTCCTGTTTCCCAGGATTTAAGCTCAATCAGAACGAGAACGTGACTGAGAGTCCTCCTCCACGCGCAAGAACTTCCCCACATTCTGTGACAAATGCCTTCCCAGACGACTACTGCCACGACTGACTTGACCCGCACACAACGTATCGGATCATTTATCCTGTGACATCACCGGAGTGCGCTAGTAATTTACACAGACGGAAAAAAAAATCCCAACACCAAGAAAAAATTATTGTAGAGTAATGAAATTTGGACAATGCATTTGTCAAGTTAACATGTTTAATTGATTAAATTTTCAAGATCACAGGTTAATTTAAGCTCAAGAAAATGCATTTCAAATGTGAAATACTGTTAAATTAATAGCCGGTGTAACCTCCAGAATTTTGAATGCAAGCCTGCAAACGTGAATGCATTGTGTCATACAGGTTTCGAATGTCACTTTGTGGTATGGAGTTCCATGCTTGTTGTACTTGTGCTGTCAATACTGGGACGGTCAGTGCTGGCTGTGGATGATGCTGGAGTTGTCGTCCAATGATATCCCATACGTGTTCAATTGGAGACAGATCTGGTGATCTCGCAGGCCAAGGTAACATGTCGACACTCTGTAGAGCACGTTGCGAGACAACAGCGGTATGAGGGCGAGCGTTATCCTGTTGAAAAACTCCCCCTTGAATGCTGTTCATGAATGGCAGCACTACAGGTTGAATTACCAGACTGACGTACAAATTTGCAGTCAGTGTGTTTGGTATAACCACAAGAGTGCTCCTGCTGTCATAGGAAATTGCTCCCCAGACCATGACTCCAGGTGTAGGTCCAGTGTGTCTAGGCCGCAGACAGTTTGGTTGCAGGCGTTCCCCTGGCCTCCTTCTGACCAACACTGGAGATCTGTTGTGTTTTCTGATGAAAGCAGGTTCTGCCTTGGTGCCAGTGATGGCCGAGTGTTGGTCAGAAGGAGGCCAGGGGAACGCCTGCAACCAAACTGTCTGCGGCCTAGACACACTGGACCTACACCTGGAGTCATGGTCTGGGGAGCAATTTCCTATGACAGCAGGAGCACTCTTGTGGTTATACCAAACACACTGACTGCAAATTTGTACGTCAGTCTGGTAATTCAACCTGTAGTGCTGCCATTCATGAACAGCATTCAAGGGGGAGTTTTTCAACAGGATAACGCTCGCCCTCATACCGCTGTTGTCTCGCAACGTGCTCTACAGAGTGTCGACATGTTACCTTGGCCTGCGAGATCACCAGATCTGTCTCCAATTGAACACGTATGGGATATCATTGGACGACAACTCCAGCATCATCCACAGCCAGCACTGACCGTCCCAGTATTGACAGCACAAGTACAACAAGCATGGAACTCCATACCACAAAGTGACATTCGAAACCTGTATGACACAATGCATTCACGTTTGCAGGCTTGCATTCAAAATTCTGGAGGTTACACCGGCTATTAATTTAACAGTATTTCACATTTGAAATGCATTTTCTTGAGCTTAAATTAACCTGTGATCTTGAAAATTTAATCAATTAAACATGTTAACTTGACAAATGCATTGTCCAAATTTCATTATTCTACAATAATTTTTTCTTGGTGTTGGGATTTTTTTTTCCGTCTGTGTATTTTTAAAGCAATGGATATAAGGAAGTATTTTAAAAGTAATTAATTTGTATTTACCGTAAGGCTAATGACGGCTTTTAGTAGTATTACATACAGTACCTACAAGAAGTATGAGTTTTATGTAATAACTGTAGTTAGCTGCATTCATTTGTATTTTATTTATTTTTATTATCACTAAGCGACTGTGGAAATGTCGATAGTGTTAGAGCTAATTTGTAATAAAATGTTTATTACTCTTGAACTTAGAGTATATTTATCCTAGGTGCCTGTATTCGCCTGGATAAGAGTTGGGTCGGTCCAACAGTCAAGTTGTTTCACTCATTCTGTGGTCGTATCTATACTGCTACATTTGGTGTTACAGCCAAGATGCCCAGCTTTATATTAATTTCAGTCTTATTAATTAAGTACAATGGTGTTGCAAAGAGAAGAAACTCTGCTGGGTACCTTCCTGAAAATTACAACATTTCTGCAGAAGATACAGCCACTAATATGAAATGAAAATTTAATCACGGTTGCTTGCAGACTTACGTCCCTCGGCTAATATAGTCTAATTAATTTGATAAGCGAACTTTCTGTGTCCTTAAAAATATCCATGAATACTGAAAAAAAAAAGTTTCATCACATTATCATCAATCAGCAGCTAACGCTGCAAGGAACTTCTCGGAAAAAATACCAGTCGCTGTTCACCAGAAGGAATTGGAACACAATAATGTAATTAATAATATGTTCGATTATTTTATGTGGTACACTGTATAAATGACTTGCCTTTAAGAAGTAAAGAGCAACAGCTAGCAATATCTAAGTATTCTTGAAGACCTGCTGAAACTAAGAATTGATTCAAGTGTTCTGGTTTTGAAATAGCATATTCCAAAAGTTAAGAAAAATGTCATGTATATCCTCACAGATTCAAAACGAAATCACTGCATTGTTGCGGCTTGGTCATTATCCTCACAGATTCAAAACGAAAGCATTGCCTTGTTGCGGCTTGGTCATTAAAAGTGAAATTATGCAGGTCACGAAGAAGCCTTATGCTTCTATTGTACTAGCAGATGAGTCGTGTGACACAGCTGGGAAAGAAGAGCTTTCCATAAAAATCAGTTTTTATGATAAAGAGAAAAATACAATCAGCAAAAAGTTTCTCGGATTTGTAGAACTGATGGTGTGAGTGACAAATTATAGTATCAGAAATTGACAGGTTTTTAGAAAACGAATGAAATGGACCTGATAGTTGTGTTAGCCAATGATACGAAGAGTGTTCTCCATTGTTGGATGATATTGTTTAAGTTCAAAAATTTTTTTAAAGAGAAATATAAAAAGACTTGTATTTTCATTGTGTATGCCACAGACTTAACATGGTTGTAAATATTTTAAATTAAATTAAATTACAGAAATACAGAACGCAATTATCACCATAGAGTAGCCTACATCATAAACTTTTTATAAGATACCTTTCTACAGAGAAAGTATGTGCTAAATATTTCAACTTTATATCAGACCCGCTGGTTTCAAAAAGACACCTGCTTTGCTATTTTTAACGTGCATTTTGAAGACATTGTCCATGGACCTTGGAATGTTTCTAGAGAAAGGAATCATGTGACAAGGAATGGTGCTTATGAGTTACAGTGCGCTGCTGCTAAGTCAAAAAGCATTAAAGTTGTTTCTCTGCGTTCAATTTCTTTCATTAGTTTTCTCTTTTTTGGTGAGGGGTATAAAACATCGCCAACTGCCAATTGTTTGTTGTGTGAAAATTACAATTGCCGGTACCAAGGCAGAATGTTTTCCATAATACTTGTTACGTCAGATCTTTTGCCGATATCAATTTCAACAGCAACACCAAAGTTTGTCGGTCGTTCTTTGACCAAATTGATGCAATGCTCCATGTTGCATAAACCGTGTATTCTAAACCATCTGATATTAATTAATTTTTATTAAAATTTAATTTGATTGCAATGGAGCACAGGCTCCTGTGGCAATTTCCCTACTTCCCCATCTTCCCCCTATCCTGCAGCCACCTACATTTGCCCTCTACAAATTTTATCTTTAAATTCTTTCAAAGTTTTCGGTAAATTATTCATCATTTCTCTTAGTAACTCATTCCAATCTCTGACACCCTTACCTAAAAAAGAGAATATTCCCACACCTTTGTGCCTGAAATCGAGTGCCAGCTTGTGGTCATGGTCATCTTTTCCCCTCCATGCACTACTTTTCATACCTACTGCAATATCTTTCCAAGCCTCATCGCCAGTTTACACCCTGTATACTCCCAGGACCCTTCTCATCCTCCTCCTGTCTTGCAATAAATCCCATTTCAGCTCCTTGCTCATATCCATCACTGATTGCATTCTGCGATAATTTCCAGAAACAAATCTAGCAGCCCTTTTTTACACCCTCTCCAACTCCTGTATTTGATACGTAAAATGAGGGTCCCATACTACACTACCATATTCAAGCAATGGTCTGACCAAAGTTTTGTAACCCAACCGCCTCACTTCTTTCGTACATCGCCTCATCACTCTCTCCAACAATTGCAGAATTTTTAAACCTTTTCCTACCACCTGTCCAATGTGTCCTGCCCAGTTAAACTTGTTATCAAATGTAATGCTAAGATATTTACATTTCAAGTCTTCAGCAAGCAATTCTTTCCCCACCTTATATTCATAATTAACCTTTTGTTTTTTATTTGTGTATCTAATAAGCTGACCCTTCTTTGAATTTATCTTCATCCCATGTTTACCAATCCAACAAGATAACCTGTCCAGATCACCCTGCAACTGTTAACAATCCTCTATCGTTATTATTCTTTTATATAGCATTATGTCATCTGCAAACAATATAATTTCAGATAGTAAACAATCATCACAATTAATCATTAGAATTATGAATAGAAATGGTCCCAATACACTACCCTGCGGCACTCCCATTTTTACTTCCACTTTTTTTGATACTACATTTCCTACCCTAACTTTCTGTTTTCTACCTTTTAAAAATTCTTCTACCCAGCAAATCAATTTCTCATCCACTCCAATAGTTTTTACCTTATTTACTACCATTTTATGGCTCACTCTGTCAAACGCCTTTGACAGATCTAGTTCTGCACTATCAATTTGGCCTCCCTTGTCCATTTAATCTGAATCATCTTGTATATATCCCACCATCTTAAATTCGCATGAATATCCTTGCCTGAACCCATGTTGCCTGCTTGAAAAGTACTGACTTTCCTTACATATATTTCTGATGTGGTTGCATATCAATCTTTCCTTTAATTTACCTAGCACTGATGTCAAACTAATTGGCCTGTAATTCTCAACTCTATTTCTCACCCCTCCTTTATGTACGGCTACTACTATTGCACTTTTCCAGTCCTGTGGCAAGCAGCAAGTATCCAGACTCAATTTAAATAATATTTAAAGATAAGGTACAATGTTACATCCAGCTATCTTTAAGATATCTGTAGTAATATTATCTACATCAGCCCCTTTATGTTTTTTCAGCTTTCTTCTTTCCTTCATGATTTCCTCAGGATGATTTTCAAATTTTTTACTATCTTCATTTCTAATTGTGTTGTTAAGCTCGTTCTCCGAATTAGACCCTCCCATTTCTGAATCATTGTCCCTAATGCTTTCACTAAACCAGTTACTTAACATCTCTGCCTTTTTCAAATGGTCCTGTAAAATGTGTCTCTTTGCGGTGAACATAAACTTCCAAATATAAGTGATTTGGGACGTCCATTCATCAAATACTTTGCCATTATTTCTTTAAATATTCTAACTAACCAATTTTTTCAACTTTTACGCTATTAGAAAACTTTGTTATCAAATATCTATCAGAATTAGGAAATTTTGAAAAGAAATATCTCAAATACGATGAACAACAGTTTATGACAAAAACATTTTAACACATCATTTTTTCAATAGATTTTGAAATAGCTGTCAATATTTGTAATCCTCTTTTTCTATTGTTTCTGTTGTTGCTACCTCCTCCTCAGAAACAACTGTAATTGTTTTTTTGTGTGTGTGTATGATGTGGCAGCTAGTTTTGCAATAGGATGATATAACTCAAATTACAATTATACACACAACAAAAACAAACTGGAGTTCTTATAAAAACCTAGAGGTTATTCTAGTTACTTATGATCACGAAGGACAACATAAACACACATTTGTTACTGTGAGTCAGATGTCAAATTGATGGGTACAGGTAAACGGGGCGATACAACTGGTAGTGAATTAATCGGACTGGAAAGTGACGCCAGGGAGGCAAGGTGACGAAGACTGAAACATGTTTTCACCCCATTTTACGGATCCGCTTAATTAGGTGCTGGATCCGCCAGACTGCAAATGATACAGGATCCTGCGTTGCTGGATTGCAATCCCCAGCTACATCCCATGTCACAGGTTAATTTTTTTGTTTAAATCATAAAGTTCCTGCCAAAACTACAACTTCATTTTTTTGATTAAGAAGTCGAACTATGGTATTAACTATGGAAGGTCAAGGGTATGACAACAGAAAATCTTGGAGAAGTAGACCTTATGAAAGAGTTAAATGAGGCGGAAATATCCCATTCTTCGACAAAACACGCAATCCAAATTTCCCTTGCTCAGCCTGATACAACATAGAGAGTCCTTCTGTACACTGCGCCGTGTTAAAACATGGCTAATGTCAATGATGCTAGAGAACCATCTAAACTGTCTGTGTATGCTTATTGTACACAGAAACATTTTACAAGTGCAGAATAAGTAGCACTAAAGTTACTATTTTATATATATTAATGTAATTATATAGTCCATTAATTAAAAGAATATATATGTATTCCATTTATAAATGTTTCTGTAGCATGCATATTATCAGTTTTCTCTTGCCTGCCCCTTCCCCCCTCCCCTCCTGAACAAAATCCTGGCTACCCCCTTGCTCCTATATACATGTCCACCACCACCAATTAGCCTACTTATTAGTTATGACCACAGATATAAGCTATGCGGCACTTCATCTCTTCAAATTGACCACGCTTTCGTTTACTTAGTCTATACACTGTGTCCACAACTCCTATCAGCATGCCAATCGTCACGAAGCACTTTCATTTAATGATTTGTGGGCAACATTTTGTTACTCCTACATCTGCTCACACCATAATTCAAGGCGAGCTGCCAACTTGCGACTGACATCTTCGGCGGCTCGTAGCTGACTAACTCAAACTTTTCATCTGCTCTACCAAAGTGCAAGGCACAGCAGCCAACCTAATACAGGGCGCGCAGTAAAACTTAATCCAAGGCGCAGCAGCCAACTTGATGCAGGGTGTGCAGCCAAACTTAATGCAAACTATGGTAGCGGCCAACTAGCGACCTTCTACTTCGGTGGCCCATTGCAGACTGACTCAAACAATTACTTTTTGCTCTGCGTGTCCCTACGCTTAACAATGCTTCAGTATGATTCTAAGTTTTACACATAATATTCTCAATTTCATACTGTCTCGTAACAAAACACCATTCTTGTAATTTACGAAATAAATATTCAATTTATAGAGTGGTCTGGTGGCTCAGTAGTTAAAATGTTTTCATTTAAATGTTTCAGTTACGGTCCCAGGCTCAAATCACATTGAGGCCAGGAATTTTTGAGCGTTGTGTTTGATCATATCAGCTATACATATGAGGTATACATAGTAAATGACTATTGGAGGGAAGTTGTTCATAAAGAATAAATATGGAGAAATTCTCTAATCCTACTAAAAAAATTTTTTTTGGATTATTGGGCGTGCCACATACACCACCAATGAACTTGCTCTGATTTCCATTATTCATGTATAGGCCTCAATATCAATCATCTTTCTATTTGGAATTAATGACCAGAGATATGCAAAATAGGTTTTAAAAAGTATTTAATTAAAAAATACAAATACCTTCTTTTCTTTTGTATTTCAATTACAAAATGCAAAATAGTTTGAGATGTAGGTATTTAAATACAAAATTGCAAATAGGTATTTTCAAAATACTTTTATTAAAACAAAATACTTTTAGTGTTCATTTATTCTGTATGTTATTTATTTCATGGATTTTAATACAACTATTTGTTCAAAAACCTCCCTAATATATACATATACACACAAGAATTGCTCGTTTAATGATATAAGATTTATTTAACAAATTCGGATGAAACAGTTTCAAAAATAAAAAAGATTGTTGGGCGTTTTGCAGAGAAGCTTTGAATTATGAGATGTAGAAACCAAGCACTAATTCAATTAAAGCAATATTTTTTCCCCAAATCACTACAAGCTGATGCCGGGATGGTCCGTGCAAAAGGCCATGGCAAAATTTCTTCCCATTCCTGGCCCTTTTCCTGCCTCTTACGAACTCGATGTCGTCGAGGCGTAAAGCAAGAATCAAAAAGGAAAAGAAAGCATATTAGACTTATTCAAGCCCATTTTGTTAGCAAGATTTTTACTTATGGGTCAATCGTTGATATTAGAGAAAAACTAAAAATTAACCCATTTTGAGAAGTGAATGAACTTTGTGAGGATGTTTCTAACATTAAAAACGTACCGAAGGAAACAGTGCAGAAAAAGACAACACCGTTACAGAAATGGCACAATAAATTTCAAAATCAATCTGCAAAAATAATAATAATAATAATAATTAATAATAATAATAATAATTATTATTATTATTATTTTGTGGCATTAATACCAATTTAAAACTCGGCAGCTGAAAGTAAAATATCCCTGGCTATTATAATTTGGTTTGAAAGCAATTTTCCCTCGACCATATTGAGTTAAAATTAAAACCAACTTCAGTTTGTCTTGTGGCGAAAAACAAAGCTATGAAAAAGCAATATAATCAAACACAAAACTGTTTAATAAAAAAAATACTATATACTTATTAATAGCATAAAATTACTTAAAATTCAACTACAAAGTACAACTTTCCCCATAACATTTTGTTACTTATCCTACTCAACAAGCAAGACTTATTATAATGTCAAGTAATAAGACTGATAAGTTCTTATAATATGACAGAAAGATACCTATAGAAATTACTTCTGTCCTGCCAAAATTATAAAAATAAACGTGAGGTATATAAAAACTTATTTTTTTGCTTTCCCGATTTGAAATTATGATTCACGATTTTTTTTTTTTTTTTTTTTTTTTTTGGCTTCCCTCCGGATTTTTAACAAACTGGACCTGGCAACACTAATCTCCTAAATTAAAATTAAATCGGTACGAAATTAATGTTTGTGTTAGAAAAATTCTTGGATGTAGTCTTCTCGGGAGACTAGCCGAATAAGTAAGATGTTTCCACACGATATTTCGGCGATCTCAGACTCCGTCGCCATCTTCTGGTGAAGTGCCGGATCCATCATCATCATCATCATCATCATCGTCATCTGGTTGGGCAGAACCCATACTGAGTTTCGTGAGCCAGGATACCCTACTTCACTTGTCTAAATCTAAACTATTGAGAATGTCTTTATGCTTATGTCATGTTTAGGGATTTTGAAATTTTATTATAATTAATTTTTGTTTTTAATACTAATGGAGGGTTAGTTACTAATAATATTTACAAGGGATCCTAATTTGACTTTGGGATGATCCTATTTAAACTAAGGGTGGGTGATTGTTTTGCAATGGCCTACTTACAGTCTAGTGGGGGTCTGATTTTATATACAACATTTATTTAGGGGCCTACATTCTAACTGTTGTGGGTCCTATTTACAAACTATTGGGTGGCTTGGGTTGTTGGTGGAATGTGGAGGTTATAATTTGAATTGCCTGGTAAGGGTGAGCTTCGGGCGTTTAACTTCCCTCATCTCGTCGGACTCATCGCCGATTGCTGCGATGAGCGGGTAAATAGAATATGAGCATTTGTTGTAGAAGATCATTGATTTGGCTTTTATAACTTCATCTAATTTTGGGAAGCTGAGCGCTCTCCTGATTTCCCTGTTAGGCAGGTATCTGGGAGCATCCAGGATGATTCGCAGCGCTCTGTTCTCCAGCGCCTGCAGTTTTTTAACGTGACAGTCGGCCGCCATACTCCATATTTCCGACCCATACAGGAAGGTGGGCTGGATGATCGCACGGTAAAGGAGGATTTTAGTCTCCGTGGATAGGCCTTCACCTCTAAGCAGTGGGTAGAGGTAGGCTAGTTTAGCTCGAGATTTATTTTTAACTTCAGCAATGTGTCTACCCCACGTCAGCCTTTTATCTAGTCGCAGTCCCAGGTATTTGACGTGGTCCACCCAGTCAATATTAGTTCCTGCGATTTGCAGTTTGATGTCTGGTAGCTTTATTTTATTGGTGAAGATGATTGGTTGGGATTTAGTTCCGTTTATTTTAATCCTCCAGAGGTTGCACCACTGGGTTAATTTATCCAGATGCCTTTGGACCTTCCGTATTGCGTAAATTGGGTGTTTATTGCTAGCAAATGCTGCAATATCGTCTGCATATAATGACATATATGTTTCCGTAGTTTGTGGACCGTCGTTTGCGTATCCGGTGTACAGTGGAGGGCCCAGTCTACTGCCTTGTGGTACACCTGCTTCTATAACTTTGTATGTGCTGGTTTCTTTTTCATGATATACGAAGAATTTCCTGCCTGTTAGATAGGAATGTAGCAGATGTATAAGGTTGTCTGGCACGTTGTATCGATGAAGTTTGTAGAGAAGTCCTTCATGCCAGACCCTGTCGAATGCTTTCTCTACATCTAAAAAGATCGCAACAGTACTACATCCTGCCTGCTTTTCTTTGCAGATATGCTCCACAAGCCTTGTACATTGTTGCACAGTGCTATGCTCTTCTCTGAAGCCAAATTGTTGGTCTATTATAATATTGTTCAATTTATAGTGTCTATTGAGACGTTTGAGGATAATGCTCTCAAAGACTTTTGATAGAATTGGTAATAGTGAGATTGGCCTGTAGCTCTCTGGTAATTGTCTATTCTTGCCGGCCTTCGGAATTGCAATAACTTTTGCTATTTTCCAGGCCTTTGGAAAATAGCTTAAACTGAGGCAGGCGTTATAGATCTTTGTTAGATATCTTATGGCTTGTGGAGGCAGATTTTTGACTTGGAGGCCGGAGATCTTGTCGTAACCCGCAGCCTTCTTGGGTTTCAGGCCGCGTACGATAGACTCCACCTCCTCGTCATTTGTTTTTTGCACATAGTTCTGCGGTCCGATGTGGATCAAGCGATTTACTACACTCAGAACATGTTCTTTGTGTGCTTCGCTTACATCGTCAGCTATTTCATTCGGTTTGAAGTGATCTTCTAGCATGTCCGCAAGGAGCTGAGCCTTCCCAGCTGGGTCGTACACAAGCCCTCGCGGTCCACGTAGAGGCCGAATAGGTTGAGATGTTTTGCTGACTGACTTCGCAAGTGCCCATATCTTTGTGTTGTTGTTTTGTACTGCTGCGAGTTTTCTTTGCCAGTCTTGATGTCGATGTTCTTTCAGATTCTCTCTGATCTCATCTACTAGGTGGTTGACCATCCCTCTGTCAGCCGGGTCACGCCAGCGCTGCCACCTCTTGCGGATCCTGTTTTTCATTCTGATAAGGTTTATGATATGTTCGGGAAGTTTGCGCGGTTCATAAATGGTTTCAATTTTGATGGTTGTCTGTTTGGTACATTCGTGGATTACGGCGTTGAGGTAATCAACAGCCTCATCAATCTTCTCAGTGGAGTGTAGTTCAGGTAGTTCCGCTAGGTGGAGCGTGACATCTTCCTCGAAGTGCTTCCAGTTGGTGTGGTAGCTAACCCAGGATTTAGGTCGCTGGGGTTCCTGAAGCATGACTGACAGAAGAATCGGATTGTGATCAGAACTGAGTTCGCATTGGGTTGAGATTTCCCTCTGCCACCTCAGTCCTTTCACAACGAATACGTCCAAGACATCCGGTTGATGCCTTGCCGTAGTCGGGAAGTGTGTAGGTGCGTCGGGCGCTAGCACTTCAACATTTCTGTTGGCGTGCAGTACCCTAAGCAGCCCCCTTCCATTCCGATTGGTAAGTCTACTATGCCAGATCTGGCTCTTGGCATTCAAGTCACCACCTAGTATTGCTATTGTATTCCTATCTAACAGTGCTTGCACATTTTCTGCCTTCAATTCCTTTCCTGGTGGGTTATATACTGCGACTAGATGTAAAGGTTCCCCATTTACTACGAGTTCGACGGCCGTGTGCTCTAGGTCACCGGTATGTGCGTCAGGCAGGTCTCTATGGACCAGCCTGTTTTTGATCAAGACAGCAGTGCCACCTCCCTGTGTCAGTCGGTCAGTACGGGTCACTACATAGTTCCTCATCCTGAACTCGTTTCCCGGGTTCAGGAGGGTTTCCCCAATGAGGGCTATGTCAATGTCTTTTTCTTCAAGGTAATTCTGTAGTTCTAGTTTTTTGTTTGAAATGCCATTGGCATTCCATGCAAGTATGTTAAGTGTCGTCTTATTCTGTCTCGCCATCGCTGAAAAATTCACTAATGGCTTCTGCTAGGATTATACCCTTCTCCAGGCCGCCCTCGGCCTCACGGAATTTGGTAGCCACATTTTTCAATGTGGTAAACATCTTCCGGAGGTCGAACTCTCTCAGGAAGGCCATAATCTCAGCAAAGTCTGATTTGGGTCCTGCAGTTTTGGATTTGTCATTTGATTCAGTCTTGTCTTTTTTGGTCTTTTGATTCAGTCTTGTCTTTTTGGTTTTTTGTTTTGTCCTTGTCGCTATTGTCAGTCTGTTGTTTCTCTCTGGATTTGGTCCATGCATTTGTCTTGGGTGGTAAGGAGGGGAACTGCTGGTTGTCAGAGACGTTTGGTGTCTCGTTTGCCTTAGACTTGTCTTTCTCTTGTTTTTGCTGCTGTTGCAGTTGAAGTCTGGCATTACGAGACTGCACGATTTTCTTATACTGCGGGCAGCCACGGTAACTGGCTGGGTGTTGCCCCCCGCAGTTCGAACACTTGGGTGGTTCGTCTTTTTGTTTAGTACATAATGTTGTCAGGTGTTCCCCAGAGCACTTGACGCATTTTGGATTAATTCGACAATTTCTTTGGCCGTGCCCGAATTTCTGGCACCTATGGCATTGGGAAGGTCCCTCAGGGGTCTTGTATACTTCGACCTTGATCCTGAGGTGCATGAAGTATTCTAAATTGTAGATACTTCTGCCTTCCTCTGTGTTGTCGAGGGATACTAGGTATAATGGCATAGGTACCCTCTCATTTCTTTCTTTATCATATTTGGTAAGTTGAGAGACTTCTTGGACTGGGAAGTTTTGCTTAGCCAGATAATCCTTCATCTCGTCTGTATTCATATCAATTGGCATTTGCCTGAAGACAACTTTTAACAGTTTCTTCTTGCCGTCGAACTCGTAAGTGTGGAATTGAGATTTCTTATCAGTGAAGTAGGCAGTGAGGAAGAGAAAGTCAGTTTCGTTGTACACTTGGTACTTTATGCTGGATGCCTTATAGGCTACATTCATGTTGCCTATTAGGGATCCTTTGAGGTGTTCGACTGTCTTCCAGTATCCTGCTGTTTCATATACAATAATTGGGGGAACCTTTGGCTGTCGTGATTGTTGGGGCCTTTCACTGTCAGTTATAGTATCAGATTTGGCGGTATTTAGGTCCTGTAGGGCATCGAATCGATTCCCCGTGGGCACATTCGCCACGGGAGCCGATTCCTCGGCCTCCATGGGAAGTGCACCCACTTCTTCAGAGCGCTGTCTCTTTGGGGCAGGGAGCTGTTGGGCGGGCATGGCCTCGGTAGCCCTTGCGGGCTCCGTGGCGGGCTGGGAGAATGAAGAAATTGACACAGAAATATTATGTTAGCTAACCTACCTTAACCTAACTATCTCACTAAGGATGGGGTGTGTTGTACTGGTCCTTCGTTGTCACCGTAAGGTATCAAGACCAGTAACAACCCTACACCTCACGCTCGGGGGTTCCACTCAGGGAGTGGGCCGTGGAGCGGTAATTCCCTGCAGCCTCGGAAAAGTCCCTAACACTGTGGCTGTTCCACAGTATTTAACCTAACAGAAACTCAGATGGGTCTGCTTTGCCAGTCTGACGACATTTGCTTTGCTTTGTTGTTGTCGTGGCAATGCCACGCGGTCCCCTCTCCCAGAGGTCGCACGGCACGACGTGCACGCTGTCAGCGCCTGACAGCGACTGAGCGGTCCTGCTGCGCGACGTCTAGCTTCCGCAGCGCGGCGGTGGAGCTCTCTGGCGGCGGCGGCTGAACTCTTGCTGCGCGTACTGGCTGCGCGTAGCGACGGTGTGGACGGTCCAACGGCAGGCAAGTCACTGGCCCTGGTGAGTCGTGTTCTCGAGTCGTCTGTCTGGCCCTGAGTGCCGGATCCGTCAGAAGGCTGGTTCTTATAGCCTCCGAATGCGCGCGTGGTGGCGTGCGCGCAGCTGGTTGGCTGACTCGGTCGGCGCCTAGGCGGTGGAGTGGGGGTTGGCGCCGGTAGGAGGCAAGCGTGGGCGCAGTTGGTCCGCGGCCGCCCTGCTGTGCACTTCGGCGCGCTGACGACGTATTGCATTAATGACAGGTGCCCACGCTTCGCTCAGCTGGTATCCACAGTCCCGGTTGACGAGATTGCGCGTGGTGCGAATTTCAACTGCTTCTGTGAGAATACTGTCCCAGAAGTTCCTTGTACGCGCCAATATCCGGTGTTCTCAAAGTCGAAGCCATGGCGTTGTTCCAGGCTATGTTCCGCCACCGCCGATTTTTCACTCTGCCCCAGACGCACGTGTCGGGCGTGTTCCAGACATCGCTGGTTAATGCATCGTACCGTCTGGCCAATGTATCTCTTACCGCATTCACATGGAATGCTGTAAACTCCCGGTGTTCGGAGTGACAGGTCGTCCTTGGGGGAGCGCAAGATGTTCTTCAGCTTCGGTGGTGGCAGGAAGATGGTCTTAATCCCGTTTCTGGCCAGAACTCTGCCAATTCTCGACGTTGTAGGACCGGAGTATGGCAAGAAGGCAATGCGATCCTGTGGCTCGTTCTCGGTGTTATTGAGCCTGCGTCTCGGTTCTCGGAATGCCAATCTGATCTGATGCTCCGAGTACCCGTTGGGCCTGAATGTCCGCCGTAGGTGGTTGACTTGGCCCGGTAGGCTGTCGACATCGCAAATCGCTCGCGCCCTATGTACCAGCGTGGTGAGAACCGTATTGCGCTGTGCCGGGTGGTGGTGACTACGCGCGTTCAGGTACAGGTCTGTGTGCGTAGGCTTCCTGTACACAGAGTGTCTGAGTGTCCCATCTGGTTTCCTTTCAATCAGAATGTCTAGGAAAGGAAGCCGGCCATTCTCTTCCACCTCCATCGTGAACTTGATGTTTTTGTTGATACTATTCAGATGCTGGAGAAAACCTTCCAGGCTTTCCCTGCCGTGGGGCCAAACGACAAAAGTGTCGTCCACATAGCGGTAAAACGCGCTTGGCTTCATGTGAGCGCTAGCTAGCGCTTTATCTTCGAAGTGCTCCATGTAGAAGTTTGCAATCGCCGGCGACAAGGGGCTGCCCATGGCTACTCCATCAACCTGTTCGTAGTACTCCCCGTTGTATAAGAAGTACGTTGATTGGAGGGTGTGCCGGAACAATTCAATCAATCCAGGCTCAAAATGCTGTTCTAATAGAGCCAGCGTCTCATTCAGAGGGACCCTGGTGAACAGAGACACCACATCGAAGCTCACCAGTAAGTCATGCTGACCAAGGCGGAGATCCTTGATGATGTCAATAAACCTTGCAGAATTTGTCACGTGGTGAGGACACCTTCCCACAAGTGGGGTCAGCAGCCCAGTTAAGTACCGGGCCAGATGGTAGGTGGCTGATCCGATGGCACTCACTATTGGCCGCAACGGGTTGCCTTCTTTATGCACCTTAGGAAGTCCGTAGAGCCTGGGTGGAACCGCCGCACGGGGCTGTAGCAGTTTTAATGTGTCCTCAGGCAGACCAGAATTCTTTAGTAGGACTGTCGTCTTCCTTGCCACAGCATTGGTTGGGTCTCGTGTGAGTTTGCGGTAGGATTCGTCCATGAGGAGATCTTCCACCTTTCGTCGATAGTCCACCATAGTCAGGACTACAGAGGCGTTTCCCTTGTCAGCCGGCAAGACAATAATGTCTTTGTTGTTCCGTAGTGCTCGAAGTGCTCTTCTTTCTGCGGCTGAGATGTTGGACCGCGGCGGCTTTGCTTTGCATAAAATACGGCAGGTTTCACGCCTCGTTTCTTCTGCCGCCTCTGTAGGTAAACCACGGACGGCCTGCTCAACTCCAGTGAGAATTTCCTTATACGGTATGGACCTCGGTACTGGAGCGAAGTTAAGCCCTTTAGATAGTACCGAAATGGTGTCAGCGTCCGCGAAGAAGATTCTGCGGCGGGCCAGTCTGGCGCTTGTGAGGGAGAGGATTCGGTACACCAGACGCGAATTAGACTCCGTCTCTCAAGCACTGCTAGCTGCCCATTTGTTCCTGTCTAACCGCCTACACCGTGACGCCTGGGAGTGGGTAGATAGCTGCACGGCTGCAGAAAGCCTCAGAGTTCAACGCCACGCAACAGCACGACAATGCGGCAAGTTCTCCCGACTTGCCCGCAGCTCAAACGGCTCGTCGGAACCAGACAGTAAAACAGTCATTAATCTAAGCGGCGAGGAAATTGACGCTGACACCATTTCGGTACTATCTAAAGGGCTTAACTTCGCTCCAGTACCGAGGTCCATACCGTATAAGGAAATTCTCACTGGAGTTGAGCAGGCCGTCCGTGGTTTACCTACAGAGGCGGCAGAAGAAACGAGGCGTGAAACCTGCCGTATTTTATGCAAAGCAAAGCCGCCGCGGTCCAACATCTCAGCCGCAGAAAGAAGAGCACTTCGAGCACTACGGAACAACAAAGACATTATTGTCTTGCCGGCTGACAAGGGAAACGCCTCTGTAGTCCTGACTATGGTGGACTATCGACGAAAGGTGGAAGATCTCCTCATGGACGAATCCTACCGCAAACTCACACGAGACCCAACCAATGCTGTGGCAAGGAAGACGACAGTCCTACTAAAGAATTCTGGTCTGCCTGAGGACACATTAAAACTGCTACAGCCCCGTGCGGCGGTTCCACCCAGGCTCTACGGACTTCCTAAGGTGCATAAAGAAGGCAACCCGTTGCGGCCAATAGTGAGTGCCATCGGATCAGCCACCTACCATCTGGCCCGGTACTTAACTGGGCTGCTGACCCCACTTGTGGGAAGGTGTCCTCACCACGTGACAAATTCTGCAAGGTTTATTGACATCATCAAGGATCTCCGCCTTGGTCAGCATGACTTACTGGTGAGCTTCGATGTGGTGTCTCTGTTCACCAGGGTCCCTCTGAATGAGACGCTGGCTCTATTAGAACAGCATTTTGAGCCTGGATTGATTGAATTGTTCCGGCACACCCTCCAATCAACGTACTTCTTATACAACGGGGAGTACTACGAACAGGTTGATGGAGTAGCCATGGGCAGCCTCTTGTCGCCGGCGATTGCAAACTTCTACATGGAGCACTTCGAAGATAAAGCGCTAGCTAGCGCTCACATGAAGCCAAGCGCGTTTTACCGCTATGTGGACGACACTTTTGTCGTTTGGCCCCACGGCAGGGAAAACCTGGAAGGTTTTCTCCAGCATCTGAATAGTATCAACAAAAACATCAAGTTCACGATGGAGGTGGAAGAGAATGGCCGGCTTCCTTTCCTAGACATTCTGAATGAAAGGAAACCAGATGGGACACTCAGACACTCTGTGTACAGGAAGCCTACGCACACAGACCTGTACCTGAACGCGCGTAGTCACCACCACGCG
This sequence comes from Vandiemenella viatica, assembly GCA_031002005.1. Lineage (NCBI taxonomy): Eukaryota > Metazoa > Arthropoda > Insecta > Orthoptera > Morabidae > Vandiemenella > Vandiemenella viatica. The sequence continues at coordinate 189,508,258 of JARYHS010013631.1, read as the reverse complement.
GCACAGCGCAATACGGTTCTCACCACGCTGGTACATAGGGCGCGAGCGATTTGCGATGTCGACAGCCTACCGGGCCAAGTCAACCACCTACGGCGGACATTCAGGCCCAACGGGTACTCGGAGCATCAGATCAGATTGGCATTCCGAGAACCGAGACGCAGGCTCAATAACACCGAGAACGAGCCACAGGATCGCATTGCCTTCTTGCCATACTCCGGTCCTACAACGTCGAGAATTGGCAGAGTTCTGGCCAGAAACGGGATTAAGACCATCTTCCTGCCACCACCGAAGCTGAAGAACATCTTGCGCTCCCCCAAGGACGACCTGGCACTCCGAACACCGGGAGTTTACAGCATTCCATGTGAATGCGGTAAGAGATACATTGGCCAGACGGTACGATGCATTAACCAGCGATGTCTGGAACACGCCCGACACGTGCGTCTGGGGCAGAGTGAAAAATCGGCGGTGGCGGAACATAGCCTGGAACAACGCCATGGCTTCGACTTTGAGAACACCAGGATATTGGCGCGTACAAGGAACTTCTGGGACAGTATTCTCACAGAAGCAGTTGAAATTCGCACCACGCGCAATCTCGTCAACCGGGACTGTGGATACCAGCTGAGCGAAGCGTGGGCACCTGTCATTAATGCAATACGTCGTCAGCGCGCCGAAGTGCACAGCACGGCGGCCCAACTGCGCCCACGCTTGCCTCCTACCGGCGCCAACCCCCACTCTACCGCCTAGGCGCCGACCGAGTCAGCCAACCAGCTGCGCGCACGCCACCACGCGCGCATTCGGAGGCTATAAGAACCAGCCTTCTGACGGATCCGGCACTTCACCAGAAGATGGCGACGGAGTCTGAGATCGCCGAAATATCGTGTGGAAACATCTTACTTACTCGGCTAGTCTCCCGAGAAGACTACATCCATTCTCAACGCCGAGAAAGACTTCGTTCCTATAGAAAAATTCTTGCTGATTCATCAAATTTATAAAATATTATTATTAGTTAGTTTAGTATATTGTGTGATGTGTTTTGTGTGATGAGCAGTAGTAAATAAAAACTTATTTTTATGTTTTACTTCCATTTTGATAACTTTCAAACAGCGAGTGAACACAAAGGCCAAACCAAACATCACAACAGGCAAGTCGGAAGGGACAGGCTGTAAACTTTCATTATTGCCAATGTCATTGTTACTTGCACAACAGACCGAATTCTCATTTGAATTATCTGGCATTATTGTCACTAGTTTGAATTTACTGATAGATCAGCATTTATGAGGATCAATATAAAATAAAATCTTGTAAAAAACTAAGAAAAGTATTTTACATTTTTCAAATACAAAATATGTTTCAAAGAGTATTTCAAATAAAACACAAAATGCTTTTTAAATCGGGGTATTTAAAATACAAAATGAAAATAGGTATTTTGTATATGAAATACTTTTATTCCAAATAATGCACATCTCTGTTAATGACTACAGACAATCTGTTTTCACCGGTAAACTAGACCATTAGTGTGTGCACATCCAAGTTAACACAACTCCAGTTTTACGGTTAGAGCTGTCAGAGCGTTTCCAGAAATTATTACTCCTTCTGAATTCCATAAATGGGTGGGAAATACCTCACTAACATATACTTGACACCATATAGCCTATCTACTTTGCTCATCTCCAGCAATACCCCATCATTAGTAAACACGTCATTTTTTAAATCAAATTTAAGCAAAACTTTTTCTTTAATTTTAATTACTTCTATTATGTTTATATAATTCATTACTGTGAGTCATTTTTTCAATAATTATTCTTTTCCTTCTCCCTTTTAACGTCAATGGTTGATTACTGCCATACCCATAATAACATTTGGCGTATGCATATCAACCAACTTTCTGCATAATTCAAGTCTCCCTGAATTATTAATTGTGATAGAGGGTATGCTCTGATGGCAATTTCCCCAGTCATCTAAGTATACTTTGAGTGTTAAATTTCCTTCCCGGTCTACCTTTGCAATTTACAAATCTTAATTTTAAATTTCTTCAACGTTATTGATAAATTATTCGTTATTTTCCTGAATAATTTATTTCAGTCCCCGAAACCATTACAAAAGAATGAATTGCTTATACTAATGATCTAGCTGGCACTCGATTTAAGGAACAACGTTGTAGGAAGATACTCTTTTTTGGGTAAGGGTGTCAGCGACTGGAATAAGTTACCAAGAGAAATGATGAATAATTGAATGAATTTAAAGTTAAAATTTGCAGAGGGCAAATTAAGGTGGGTGAAGAAAGGGGGAAGATGGGAGTGTGGGGAAATTTCCACTGGAGTATGCACTCAATTGCAATTTAATTAAATATTATTATTATTATCTTTTCCCTCCTATTCATCAGTGGTGCACTTAGGGCCTGTAGACCCCCTAGACTTTTCCTGAGGTGCATGCCCTTACATCGATTTCTTGTTATTAAATTAATAAACATTTTAATGTAAAATACTGGATAGTATAACGATAGCAAAAATATATGAGGATAACAAGCTGAAAAATAGAAATTTCAAAAAGTGCTTTCTGTATCGTTTCCAAGACTGAAGTGAATGAGGTTAGCACGTGATGCTCGCACTTTCATTTTTCCACTGATGATTGATAGATAAACTGCTGTCAATTGTAGTTGTGTTGTGATCAAACACCCACAGTAAAACACTATAGAATTACAAACTCAAAATAGTAGGCTCACATTTAAAGATGAAACTAACAATGAAAGATGATTAAGATCACCAAAGCATGTAATAGAGAAATATTAAAAACACAATATTGATTATTCATACATGCATGTCACCATGAAGGCAGCAATTAAACTGATTTTAGACAGCACTCCACTATTCCGACACTTACCTACAAAGTGAATGAGATTCCTGAATGCTGAAATAAAGGTTTAAAAGAAATAGAAATTGACTTAAAACAATAAATGAAACACAAACAATTTAAACATATAATTAATATTGGATTCTAAATACACCTGTTACAATTATAAATTAATTTAATTTTTTATGAACAGTTACTTTGAAACAAAACATTAAAACTTGGACCTCCCACTGCTTCTCCCTGTTTACATCATACACAAAATGAATTTATCTTACCTAACCTTCCACACATAAAGGCTAGGGGTTTTTAATTCATGTTACAGGTGTACAACAGTGACTTCTGACTACATTCATATGCCCTGACCACCACATATTTCATCCTCCTGTTACAAGGGTTATAAGTCCTCATGGTTGAGTTGTAAAGTTGTTACTTTTTTGGTATAGGTGCATTGAAATTTTTAAACCTATACTTCATAGGATAGAACTGCACACTCTTTTCAGTTTTCATGAGCATTTCAGGACTTCCGGTGCTAAAGCTATTCTGGAAACAGGTTACTTTCTTTGCACATCATTGATTATTATTATTTTTTCCATGTGGTGCGGGTCTAGGTAGACTACTGGGTTTTTCAAAAAGAATATACGTATTTCAAATGCATATATTTATTAAACTGTAAGACATAAGAATATGAAACTTTACACACATATTTAAGAACCTCTTAAGTTCAGATTACAGATGTTCAATATGTCCTCCATCAGCCACACAAACAATATCACATCGATACTCAAATTCCACCCATACTTGGGCAAGCATGTCCTTCGTCACTGATGTTACGGCAGTACGGATCCGGTTCCTCAGGTCCTCAAGGTTCTGTGGGAGTGGTGGTACATAAACGTTGACTTTAATGAAACCTCACAGGAAGAAGTCACAGGGTGTCAAATCCGGTGACCATGGAGCCCAGCTGATGCATGCTAAGTCGCCAGCTCCTTGACGACCAATCCAACAGTTCGGTAAAGTTTCATTCAGATATTCACGCACTTGGTGACTCCAGTGAGGGGGTGCCCCGTCTTGTTGAAAAATGAAGTTGTCTTCATGCAGCCTCGGAAACAAGCAGTTTTGTAACATAGCGAGATACTGCTGACCGTTAATCGTGTTTCCATCAAAGAAGAATGGGCCGTAAACAGATGATCGGGATATCGCACAAAACACATTGACTATATGCGAATCTTGTACATGTTCAATGACTGCATGTGGGTTCTGTAGACCCAAAATTCGAACATTGTGTTTATTTACCTGACCACTAACATGGAAAGTCGCTTCATCACTAAAAACCATGCGTTGTGCGAAAGTGTTATCATTGTTAATAGCATCATTAATCTCGTTACAAAAAGCCACACGTTTCCGTTTGTCATCAGGACGCAGAGCTTGTAACAACTCTAACTTGTACGGCTTCATAACCAACCGACGTCTCAAAACATGCCAAATTGTTGTTGTAGGTAGTTGTAACTCCAGTCTGGCACGACGAGTTAATTTTGAAGGACTACGTTGGAAAGCAGTTTGAATTCGTGCAACATGTGCCTCAGAAACACGAGGGCGGCCAGGCCTCTTTCCTTTACATACACATCCGGTATCTACAAACTGTCGATACCATCTACGAATGTTCCACCCATTCGGAGGATGCATTTGGTACCTCAACCTGAAACTTCTTTGCACTGTAATCATGGAATTGCACTTCACAAACTCGATAATACAAAATGATTTCTGGTCTGGAGTAGCCATTTTAAACATATGACGGTTTGTAACAATAAAGTGGCGTCTGCTAGCGGCTATAATGCACTAGCAGCTTGGTGTGGGGTAATTGTTGTTCGTCTAGGTATCACTGGATTGCATTTTTTTTTTTTTTTTTTTTTTTTGTAACAGTTTAACCTCCCTTTTTAACAACGTGGTCTTTAGAGACGGGAAAGGATGGGGGCAAGGAATGGGAAGGAATTCGGCCATGGCCTTTTGAAGGAAGCATCCCGGCATTCACCTGGAGTGATTTGGGGAAACCATGGAAAACTCAAATCTGGATGCCCGGAAGGGGATTCGAACCGCCGTCCTCCCGAATGCGAGGCCAGAACGCTATCCGTTACACCACCACGCTCGGTACTGGATTGCAGGTTCTTCTACTAATAATTCACAAAGTCGCCATATAGACAATCATTCAATTTATTCACCGAACGTACAATTACTAAGCCACCACCACCAACGATTATAATTTGACCGTATGTAAAGGCTATTCAGGACTTCTTCTCCTACAAACTGCAAGTTCTGAGCTACACTATTATCACTTGGTTTGGATGCTTTAGTTCGACGCCCACAAGTTCACTGTTATTTACGAAACACTGCAGTTTATCTGCATGACGGCGACGTACTTATAATGTTTCATCAGGTCCACACGATAGCGCCAGAACGCACCGCCAAACAATCACTGCCGCGCGCAACCAACCGTGACCGACCTCCAAGACAGTGAGTCACAGACTGCCTTCGACAATCCAACTCGCATCTCGCGTAACACTTTCAACAATCGGATCGTCCTGATTCCACCGCTCAACACGAACACCCACATGGTTTTTTATACTGTCTCGCCACAACCCCCCTTGGGTTTAATTTTTCCTATTTGGAAATACTGGTTTACAATGGCAAAATTTAAACCCAACAACTCATAGAGACAGTATTGGCTTGAATGTGTCTCGATATCTGTACCAAATTCTTGCTTTTAAAGGTGGTGGTGGTGGTCAACTAGAAACATATCTTCTATTACATTTCAGTGTTAGAACAATGTTAGTTTACAACAGAAATGACCCATTTAAAATAATGTCCAAAATCCACCAAAAATCTTTGTCCTGTCACGGTGGCACAACACATACAAAACATGAATACACTGACATAATGAACAATGTACTGAATATATCAACATGCTGATATAATACACAGAAATAATACATGATGATGAAAGGTGGGTGCAGCTTTTTACAAAACTTTGTGTTCACACAATTGAACCACCTGCACTCTTTCCATTCTAATGAGAACAAACATATTTATAATGCAACAGGACAAAAACAAGCAATAGAGAAAAAAAAAAAAAAAATCCAAATGAATGGTCAAAAATATGTACAACACAAACACTTATAATTGAATGGTTTCATACTGTGAGGTATAACCCCCCTTCAAAAAAAACAGGTGTGGGAGGTAAGGTATACAGCTTCTTACTTACAACATATTACAATCCAAATACACTATTACTGGAAGCTGTTACAGTGTATTACCTCATTCCTTCTCCTTTTATGATCCAGTATTTATAAAAATCACACATATCACAACAAATCAAAGCTCCATGTGGCTTGGCTTGTCGTATATTAACTATTAGAATTTGAGCAAAAGATATTTGTAACGAAAAATTTTCTCTGCCCATGGTAGGCAGTTAGGGATGGTATATCGTCTTTTAAACTTTGTGCCTACCCTACTTTTATCTTTAGTTCTACAAAATGGTACATTGAAAAAGAGAGACAGAAGAGAGAGAGAAAAAAAAAAATATCCTGCATATGCATGCTAACCCCCCCTACTACTAGAGGATAGTGGGACCAAAACAAAAAATAATTAAATAGATAAATAATACTTTGGTTTAAAATGAAAATTTACAACATCAACAGCATCAATTTAAGGCACGAGTGCCGGATACCGGTTTTATTCCTATGGGAGAACCAAATCTGGAACTATGGCAGTCCCTTTGAAGGTAAACCTAGACAAAGCCCTGACCCAAGGAAACCGATTCCTGATAACTGATGTGATCTTCTGACCTAAATTTTGATATCCCCCCCAAAAAAACTTCTCAACAGCATCAATGAAAGGTGTTTCCACCTGGATCTCAGTATCAACTGTGGGTAACCGGATCTGGAACTTGGTAGGTTCCTTTAAAGGTAACTCCTGGACCGGGCCTCCTCCCACAGGAGACTGAGTCCTGACAGCTGCTGATGCTCTGTGTGATTTTGATGTGCTGCTTATCACTGTAACCACCTGCAAAATCTGCTATCAAATTGCAATATGTTTGTAACAAGGACACTACATTGTATATTCCCTTAAGCATTTGTGTTGACCGTACTACTAACATGTATGAATTCTCCTTCCTCCTGTTGCTGAGTCAGTTCACCTCCAGAAACCTGTTCGGATGTTGAGCGATTTCTGTTATGGTTTGTTTGTCTTTCTCCATTACCTCTTCTGCCATTATCTCTACCACCTCTAGCTCCTCTTCCTCTGCTTATATATTGTATACTGTGTCCCCTTTTTGAATGTTGTTGGGCATTGTTGTTATAAAACTTACTCCTGCCTTGACTATGATCATAAGTGTGCTGTTTGTTATTATATGACCTACTGTGGTTGTATTGATCCTCTATATGTTGCATCTGACACTTATGGTTTACGAAATCACTTTCTGCTGGACTCCAAGACCACTGATATACATCTAATACCCTCAAGAGTTTCTCTGCCGCTTCTCGTGTAGTAACCCCTTGTGTTGCAAATTTTTCTATTATGGGTGTTGGCATCCGATGGACAATGTCTTGTATTAGAATTATTTCAGGCATGGGATGGTCTAAGTAAGTTGCCTTATCAGCTTCCTGTAGAAAAAAGTCATATAACGTGGGAGGGGTTCCGTCCCATTTAGGCCCCAACCCTATTGACCTGCGAACCGAGTACTGTGTTTCTTGTGACCAAAACCTGTTGAGAAATGCTTCTTTTAGCTCGGCAAATGTTGTGAAATGTTGTAGGTGGGTATCACTCCACAGCCTGGCCGATCCTGTTAGATGCTGACCAAAACAATTTATTTTTTCTCTGTCTGAATAATTTATAAAAGGCCTCGAATCATCAAAACTTTTCAGGAATTTGACGGGGTGTAAATTTCCCTGTCCACTAAACCTGCTATATTCAACTTTTTCTGGTATGGTGACTATGCACTGTGAAGAAGAAGCTGCTTGGGTCTGTGTGTTAAGTGCTTCTATTACTTGTGTTTTCAAGGAAAAGACTTGTTGTTCACAATGCTGTATTCTACTGTCTGTCTCTAACATCTTGGTCTTCACTGAACCCACTTGTTCATCCCAGTGTTGTATTTTCTGGCTATTCTCAGTACATACTGTATGTAAGGCATCCATGACATCTATATTATTTTCTACCTTTGACCTAATGTCTGCTATTTGTGTTTGCGCATGCTGTTGGGACTGTTGCAATAAGGCAATTTCCTTATGGGATTCATGCATGTCCTCCTTTAACTTACTAACATCATTGCTATTTTGTGTTAGTTGTTCACTAAGTATTGAAACCGTGTGATCAACTTTCTCCTTGTGTGTATTCAATGCATGAGAGAGTTGACTGACCTGCGTTTTTACTGTCAAGGAATACTGCTCAAATGTTTCTTTAAGTTTTTTGTCAAAAGCACCTTCAAGTGACTGTAATTTTGTTTCAAAACCTTCAAATTGTTTTGTCTGTGCTTCAAGTGTTTCACGAATCTTAGTCTGTTCATCAAGTGTTTGTTTAGCCTGTGCTTCAATTGTTTCACGAATCTTAGTCTGTTCATTACATGTTTGTTTAGCCTGTGCTTCAAGTGTTTCACGAATCTTAGTATCCACAGATTCGAATTTCTGGTCAAGTGTTTGCTTGTTTGACTCAAACTTGTGGTCGAGATATTGCATGAGTTGGGATATTAGAGAGGATTCTTCCGGTGCTGGTTGTACATGATGTGTTGGATGTGGGTTAAAAGACACAACTTCATCATCAGAAGATGATCTAGTTGAAAACTCCAAATGGTCATAAGACACCGACTGTATTGGGGTACTATCGATTGATAGCTGAGAGATGTTTTGTGCATTCACAGGATTTGATTCTAACTGTGTGTTTTCCCCCTGTACAACATTGCTTTGTACGTCCTGAAATTCAGTTATGCCTGTGTTCTCATCCTCCTGAAGTTGAGTATTTGTACCCTCCATGGTTAAACAAATGTTCTATATAGTGAATTGAAGTATAAATAGTACCACAAAGTAATCTAAAAATTTGCTAAAATAACTAAAATGGAATTTACGTAGAAATTATTCCGTAATCCGATTTGTTGACACTGAAAACCAGAGCAGAACACACCTTCAAATCGAATAAACTTATGTCTCCCACTATCTTTTCTTACAATATTCCCAAAACAACAAACACACAAAACATAAAAAGGTGGAAAAATATCTACAAATCAAAAAGAACTGTGTCACTAATGACTGTCGAAAGCAAACTGAGCAACCAAACACACCTAACCTACAAATTATTTATAGAGATGGGTCACAAATAACTAAGCGGCTACAAATAACCGTTATTTTAAAAACGCCGTTTAGAAAGTAGCGGCCAAAACGATAACTGGAGTTATTCAAATAACGGTCAGCACTTCCCTCTCTGACAGCGCTGTAATTGTTCGTCGACCGCTCGCTACGAGTGCATCAGTCACCGCTTATTGCCTCTCTCACCGTTATTAATTGCAATAAATACCACTAGATGACACTACCATCGCAAAATAATAGTTATTAACTACGATAGCGATCACTAGAGGACACCACCTATGTAAACCGCTTTTTCCAACCTCTAACCGTTATTAACTGCGATAGCGCCCAACAGATGTCGTCACTGCTGACGACGTTAAATACTACTTTGCAGGTGTTATTTGCGATAGGGTCCAAAATTTATCATCTCTCTACGACTTAGTGACCATTAAACTGGTTTTCAGCATCCATCCTTCCATCAAAAACCACTTGATTATGCTTTTTGTTACAGCTGTGTACATGTGTTATATCGTCTTTGCCAGTTGAAGGCGTTATTAACTTCGATAGCGATCACTAGAGGACACCACCTATGTAAACCGCTTTTTCCAACCTCTAACCGTTATTAACTGCGATAGCGCCCAACAGATGTCGCTACTGCTGACGACGTTAAATACTACTTTGCAGGTGTTATTTGCGATAGGGTCCAAAATTTATCATATCTCTACGACTTAGTGACCATTAAACTGGTTTTCAGCATCCATCCTTCCATCAAAAACCAGTTGATTATGCTTTTTGTTACAGCTGTGTACATGTGTTATATCGTCTTTGCCAGTTGAAGGCGTTATTAACTTCGATAGCGATCACTAGAGGACACCACCCATGTAAACAGCTTTTTAATACCTTTAACCGTTATTAACTGCGATAGCTACCAACAGATGGAGAAACCATCGAAAAGCGCTAGTATTTCCACAAGTCATTTAGTTTGAAACAGCAAATCATATTTACATTTCAAATTACTTTTATGTACGTCTGAACAACATATTTCAATTGCAGCTGGTCTGTTATTGGGACACATTTACAACATATGTAAAGTATGCTATACATATAACTATAGCCACACAAAACTTAATGCGAATTAATAGCCAGACTGAAAAATTGTTTACTTTCAGCAAAGTTAATCTTCTGTATTTGTTGCATATATTCATAAAAACTCATACTACAAATTCATTAGTTTCAAACAGAAAAATATATTAACACGTAATCAAAACTGCCCACTTCGCATTTTTTTTTTTTTTTTTTTTTTTTTTTATGGTACGTCCGTGAATCACGTTATACACAAACCGCTAAAGCTGGTCGTGTTAAAATTCTATATTAATTTATCAAGGCATCACTGCGACTTATTAAACAAATACATAAACACAAGTCGAAGGCGTATATAGTGTCTCTGACAGTTACTATGAAAGCCGCTTATTAGGAAGCCGCTTATTTGAAAGCCGCTATTCGTGACGTATCGTTAAACGCTAAATAACGCTAATAAGCGGCTTTTCGTGACGTCAGGGCCGCTATATACGTCACATCCGGTTATTTGACATTTCCGGCTTTTTCAACAAGAGAAGAGCGTTTCTGAGCAGAGATTTTAGTAGCGTCACCATAGATATTACTTCAGAACAAAATAACTATACGTTATTTCTAACGGTTAAGAAAAGCGGTTAGATAAAAGAAGCAATAACTGAATAACGTATTACTGGAAAAAAGCTGTTTTGCCCCATGGAGCAAGGAATAATATGGAGACGACGCAAGAGACCTTTACCACGCATGGGAGTGAAGCAGGCCGGCGGAGGAGTGGGGGGGCATGGCCGGAGTGGTGGGGGCTTGACCGCTTCCCAACAAACACGGGGAATATGTACAAACACCTCTAGGGGACTCTAGGATAAACGTGACGCCGCAATCTGGTGATGGATTATTATGTAACTCGATGAGACAAATAAAAAATGAAGAATAAAATTTTTTGATATCCTGCTTAGTTTTCGAGATATTCTGTCTCAAATGTGAAATGGTTTTTGTTGAAATTCAGAAGAAAAAATTATTCAAAGTCAAATTTTATGATGAATTTTTATTTAAAAAGACGAGAAAAATAAAAAATAAAGAGTAAAATTTTTCGATATTTCACCTAGTTCTCGAGATATACTGTCTCAAAAGTGAGGTGTCTTGAGTTGAAATGCAGAAGAAAAATTTCGTAAAAGTCAAATTTAATGATGGATTCTTATGTAACACGACGAAAAAACTCGATAATAAGGAATAAATGTTTTCGATATCTTGCTTAGTTTGGGGGATATACAACATCCAAATTGAGGGGTTTAGGTTTGGATGCAGGCTGGACCAAAAATTAATTCTGTCAAAGCCACAATGATTACATGGTTGACATGCAGAATGGATATTTCAGTTTTATTACTACCACTTGTGGTTAGTCTGAAATGTGTCCTAGACCAGAAAAAAAGCAAGAGGACCCACTCTAGGGATGAGCAACCCAGACATTTTGTAGGCTGGTACCAGAAATAAAATGTTTATTCAGTCACCTTAATGAACATTCTCTTGATCAAGATGTGTTGTCTAATTTCACAGCCCTACTTATTAGGACAATTGTAAAAAAATTATCTCTCAGTTAGATTTAGATACGGGGGGGGGGGGGGAGAATGTTCTACAAAAAAAAGAGACTAAATTAGAAACATTCCCCAAATTGATTTTGTTCAAAGGCCAATAACTTCTTTATTTATGAAGCCCACTTTTATTTCTGCATGAACCTGTTTCGACATAAATAGATGAGAAAGATTTCAAAATCGGTAAAAATAGGTATAGACGTATTTACAAACAGAAACAAGTCTTATATGAAGCTTTAAAAATAACCTAAATCAATGTCCTGAAATAGCTATTTAAAAAATTAATAAAACTCACAGCTTCTCACATAACAGTTAATTTCATCATCCATTGTCAGTATAATCAGCAACGTGACGAAAGAAATCGTAATACTGAATTCACTGAATCGCGAAGGAAAACACGCCCCTTTAAATCTCATTTTAAACACTCGTTAAAAAATAATGCTAGTCTATTATGTGCAAAATAGCAAGTTTGCTGATTTTCTACACTACACCAAGAAAAATTTGAGAACAAAGTCATCCCATTGAGAGCTATGACTAAATATTTATAGACGTGCTGCAAAGTTTGCGGTGTCTACCGCTCACTTCAACAACGATAATTACAATTCAACTTACTTATGAAATGATATTCCAGATTCTTTCCTGTCTGGCCTATTTGTGCAACCGTACGCAACACAAGCTGGCATTTTTAAACACTTATACACAATACTAAATGAAATAATCACTGCATCTACCACAATGTGAACACCTTAATTGTTGGGAATCGCCATATGGTCGCTGCCGGTGCTGCCACCATGCGGGAGAGTTTAGTGCTTGCTTCACCGATTTAACGTCACTTCTCCTCCATATAATTCCTTCCTCCATGTTTTGCCCATCTCTAATTATTTACGTCAAATACAATCACAACTCAAAGATTACGCGTTGCAATGTAATACGTGAATAATATCTGTGCTGAAAATCAAAGACGAAAATATTTTACATGAACAGAAAAGCAATATCTTTGCGCCAGCGACATCTGAACATCAAAGATTTCTATTTGGAAATGGAAGACGTTACTAAATCTTTGCTCACAAGTTATCTTTCTTTGTGGTTACTATCTTTGGCCTTCTCGCTTGCTCAAAGACAATATGGCGCGACCATCATGAGCCAAATATTAGAATTCGAAATTTAAAAAAGACAAAATTAAAATAATGTTTTGTTTTGACGGAGAGAGACAAAATCACGAGTATTTATGACTAAATCGTCGCGACAAGCCACATAGACATACAAAAATTACTGATTAAAATATTTACACAACAATTCAGCATGTGATAACACAAATATTGTATTTGGAAATACTGCTAGCAGACACTTAGCAAGCACGTGGTTGGCAATAACGACAATTTAGCCAACAAAATACTAATTCCTTTTCCCAAAATTGTATAAAGCGTTGCACACTCTAATGAATTGACAACATTACTGAAAATTACTTTCAACACTGTGAAAGCTGCAATACTTGTAGCTTGTGCGTTGCCGCACACACCTCGCGGAATGAAGACACTTTTTGAAAAAAAACGGCACTTATTCTGGCTTCGCTGCGAACTTATCTGTATGTTGATCGAATGTGTCGCCTTCCGTACTGCGCTGGGCGTTGTGAAGCTGCTATCGGCAAAACATCTGCTTTGCTGGATTGTGTCGACCCGTAAAGCTGCGTGACGAAGCTGCAGGACTCGCAAACTGCTCCCTGCAGTGTGAAAGTCTACGTCGGGTACCACAGCGTCTCCGAAAAGGTATCTGCGATCTCCGCGTAGTGATAATTGTCGTAGCTCGCGTCGTCTTCCACACACGTTGCCGGCAGTTGACAAAAGCTTCCGACCAAGTTTGAAGCGTAGTATTCTCTCGAAAGCAAGGTATATGAACCGCTTTCACTGGTCACTCCACAAGTCCCATGTAACGATAAAGTGGCGTCTGCTAGCGGCTATAATGCACTAGCAGCTTGGTGTGGGGTAATTGTTGTTCGTCTAGGTATCACTGGATTGCAGGTTCTTCTACTAATAATTCACAAAGTCGCCATATAGACAATCATTCAATTTATTCACCGAACGTACAATTACTAAGCCACCACCACCAACGATTATAATTTGACCGTATGTAAAGGCTATTCAGGACTTCTTCTCCTACAAACTGCAAGTTCTGAGCTACACTATTATCACTTGGTTTGGATGCTTTAGTTCGACGCCCACAAGTTCACTGTTATTTACGAAACACTGCAGTTTATCTGCATGACGGCGACATACTTATAATGTTTCATCAGGTCCACACGATAGCGCCAGAACGCACCGCCAAACAATCACTGCCGCGCGCAACCAACCGTGACCGACCTCCAAGACAGTGAGTCACAGACTGCCTTCGACAATCCAACTCGCATCTCGCGTAACACTTTCAACAATCGGATCGTCCTGATTCCACCGCTCAACACGAACACCCACATGGTTTTTTATACTGTCTCGCCACAGGTTACCAAGAATAACACAAGATGACTGACATCTAGCGGCTATTAAATAAACTAGGCTATGTATTCGTTTCTCCAATAGCCAAGCCGGGGCGCAGCGATCGATAGTTTGGACAAAAGAATACTTTGTAATACGTATTTTCTTTTTGAAACACCCTGTATACCTAAAGGCAGCTGATAAGGTTCTTTAGAAATATTTTGAATTTTCTATGTTTTCATGGTCTCAATTGCTTAAACTTTGCTGTCTGATAAGTTTACTTCATATCCTACCTTTTTTTGCACCCTCATTGTCATTTCCATAATTATTGTTGACATCATCATACCTATGGGGACATAAAATATAAATGGAAAGGGCATTGATACTTGGGGAGTGAATTTCCATTAATAAAAAACACAGTGTTTCAAGATATGCTTTTCCTCTTGATATACAGTGAGCACTCATGCAAGTATCTTCATGAGGAAAGACATAGCCTGTTTTGTGTAGTGTTTTTTGTTGCAACATCCATCTTCCCTTCAATGTTGGTAAGGGGCCATCCATAAATTACGTCACACCTAGAGGGGGGTCAACAAAGTGTGACATTGTGTGACAAGGAGGGGAGGATGTGTCATAAACTTTGTGACATCACATGCATAATTTGTATCACTTTTTGGCTTGTATTGCCCCAGTGTTGGGGCATACTTATTTAAACGATCATGTGGCATCTGTGGACTATATTTTTCATCATACAAAGCCAGTAACCAACATAAGTAATTACTTAAGAGGCAACTAGCGGTTTTCCCCATCATGAAGATTTGTCCACAAAGCATTGCAGCTAGACAAAACAGGGAAGTTATTTGCTTATAAAACAATGACGATGCTTTATGGTTGGATGAAGATGATGATGACACATCGAATGTCCCCAACACTGTTGAAATCAAGAATGAAGTAACTATTATGCCAATAATAAACAGTATCAAGGAATGGGTTCAAAATTAGTGGACACATGATGACTCAATTTTGTATCATTAATTTGATTTTTTATGTTTTTTTATATTTTATTAAATTTTTGATGTATTGTTGATATGATTTTTTAACTAGAAATACCTACATAAATTATTTTGGAAGTGCTGTTTTAACTTATAAATTTAAAATTGCAAAATATGTGACATCACACTAGGATAGAGGGGTCCCACAAATGTGACAACCTGAGACATGGGAGGAGGGAGTAGTCCAAAAATCACGAAATTCGTGTGACGTAATTTGTGTATTGCCCCAAAGTGATGGGTTTATATTATCTTTCTTTCGATATTAGTATTGCCTTATGATATTTTTTCCTGCACTATTGTTGCTATAACTATTTTTGCTTACTGTAGTAAAGATACTGAAAAAATCACAAACACAAAACAATATAAAAATTTCTGGTTTTAAATCATTCTTCAGAAGTAGAACATGAAGTGTACAATTGCTCTTCATCTCTTGTTTGTCTTTCTTCATCAACTTCATGTTTCACATTTCTTATATACATTCACACGTAAAAATAGACAAACGTTTCCCTGTATATCACTTCTCAGCTAACACAGATCACTGTTGTTTGTATGTGGTAGTAGCAAAGAGTTTCCCATCAAGCACAACGTTGGCCGAATGCCATTAGCTGTGGGGATGTGGGCGATATTGAAGTTAAAGTTGGTTGATTTAGGGCTTTTTCATAGGTGTATAGACATGTGTGTCCCAATACATCTCTTTCCTGCAACAACTACGTAGTGTAAACCATTGGTATTAGTATGTGGTATTAGCATTGAATTTTCGATTGTGTACTATTGTGGTTTCGTGTTGGTAGCTATGGGGGAGTTGGAGATATGGTGGTAAAAAGGTCAACCTGGGGCACTTTATTATTTCGACCAAAGATGTGTGTGTCCCTATGTATCACTTTTCAGCCAAAACTATCTAGTGCAGATCATAGGTGTTTGTGTGTGGTAATATAATAGTCACCAATCATGCACATTGTTGGCTGATTATCAATAGCTGTGAGAGTGTGGGAGATATGGTGGTTTAAAGTCATTGATCAATGATATTTTAGTATTTCAACCAAAGGCATGAGTGCCCGTATATGTCACTTTGCTGCCGCATGTACATAGCGCAAACCACTGGTTATTGTGTGTGGTAGTGGCCTAGAGTTTCCATTGAGCACTATGGTGGTTAGATGTCGGTTGCTAAGGGTGTGTGGGAGATATAGTGGTTGAAAGTGGTCAACTTAGGGAATATTCCTATTTCTACCATAGACGTGTGTGTCCCTATATTTCACTTTGCAGCCAGAGCTACCAAGTGCAGACCAGGGACATTTGTGTGTTAGTAGCCTGGAGTCATCCATCATGCACGAAGTCATGGGCATCAGCTAGTTAAAACTAAAATTATAAATATGTCATTACAATAATATTTAAAAAAAAATTATTATGGCTTACATGATGTCTATAAGCTTCACTATGGTATCATCACAGAGGTTATGGAAAAAATAACATTGCTGCAAAAGGCATGTGCAGTTCACACCAATGGATATAAGGATGCAATGTGTGGAAGGGGCATTGATAGACATTTCTTTTGTTTGTATATTGTATCTACATACTTGGGGACTGAATCTCCATTTCTGAAAGAAGTTCTTGGAGAACCTTGGTGGCTTTTGACTCCTCAAACCCCTCGTAGTCAGATGGAAGGAATTGATCTAAAGAAGAATGCTTTGGACCCACAGATGCTGATGGCTATGGGGTTTCATATATCATTGCTGGAGGAAATGTTATTCATTTTCATGTATCAAGCTGGCACAGTTCTAATGTAACGGTGAGTAAAATAGAAAAACTGTTTGTAAATTGCTGTTTTATCCACAAAAATTAATTCACAGTACAACTACGAGATTATTATTAATCAGAAGCCAATACACTTTTGTTCTTTGTGTTTCAGAACTCAAAAAGACTAGCTCCCAATGTTGAAACTTCACTTCAAGATATGAAGAATTTGTTCTTTGACTGGAATATACTTCAGATAGGGCACTAAATGTGATCTCTAGTACAACAATAATGATGTTTTTGTGACATTATCTTATCTAAAGAACTAAGTATCTTGTTATCACAATTTAAAAATAACAGTTCTGGTTATATCCATCTCATCATCACCATCATCATCATCTATGGCAGCTTTCAGCCACTGACCGGGTCTGCTGTTGTGCCTTATGGTGTTTTCCATTTGTAGATTTGATTAATTTATGCCAGTTCGTATTGTGTGTATATACCTTTTTAAATTATTTTTTATGTAAATATTCCATGATTATTTAAATTTTTTAAAATCATTCAATAATGCATTTTATATGTCATCTTATAAAATAAAAATCAACTGTATTCATTGTTCTGTGGCACTGCATAAGTTTTATATCATCCTGTGATAGTGCAATATTCATGAATTAAACATGTCACATGTTTTTGGTAATTTTTTCAGTAAAATTTGATTTTTCTGTACGTTAGGAGCAGAATGTTCCAGAATACATTATTCATTGTTCTGTTGTACCACATACAATTTATACTTATAAAAGTGCAATATTTTAGTATGTAACATATTATAAGTTACTAGCTTTGAGCCCATCAGAAATGATGGTTTGAACGTTGTTGAGTACATGGAGGTCCTCCATGGTTGAGTATAGTACATTTATATCTGACTTGACCTGGTATTGATTACAGAGAAGAATGTTCTAGTACTTACTACATCTTTGGAGATATACAACATGCAGTTGTAGTTGACTGTTGGTAAGTAAACATGTAGTTATGAATTATAATGTGTGTGTGTGCCTAAATAAAAGAATAATTACAGACCATATAGTGTGATTAACATAATTAACATGTTAGCAGAGCGTGGTGGAGAATACGTTTGTGGCTTATGAAAAGGAAAAGTGCTGTCGAGTATTTAAGAAAGTTTTATTTCAAGTAAAAATGTCGGACATTGTTATACTGGTTTTTAACGGCGAGGACTATGGAAATTGGAAGAAAAGAATAACGATGTATCTAAAGATGAAGAAATGTTATACAGTGGCTTCAAGAGAGAAAACAAGTATGGATAATGCAGAAACTTGCGAAGAAGAAATTCTGAAGGCAGTAAACTATATCTATGGTGCTATTACGAATAAACAACTTGAGTTTGTGAGTGATAAAGTGAATGCTTATGAAATAATGACAAATTCGACAAGTTCAACAAATTATACTCCAAGGAATCGACTGCACTCCAAATAATTTGTAGAAACAAACTGGATAAATTGAAGTTAAAAGACTACATTGTAACAGCAACATTCTTTAGTGGTTTTGAAAAGACAGTGAATGAATTGAAAGCAGCTGGGACCAAAGTGACTGAGAAAGAAAATTTAAACTACATGTCAAGTACTTTGCCAGATTCATTGAGCTACATCGGTGTTTTAGTCGATGTTTTGAAAGAAGAAGATTACACTGTTGAATTTTTTCAAAGTAAAATTAGATTAATGGACTTGAAAGACAAAGGTGAAAGTGAATGTGTAAAAACAAATGCATTCCATAGGATGAGAAAATCTGGTACGAGTTGTCAGGATGAATTGTGTTGGGGATGCGGAAGAAGAAGTAATTTCAAGAGAGATTGTCGTTGAAGTGAAGTAAATGAAAGAAGCACAAGGAATCACAGCAGGCAGTATCAAAGAAGCAGCAAAGGAAACAACCATCTACATCGTGCCTTCAGAGGTCACAACAACGATCAACCATGGAGTGGAAGTAAGCTGCATGGATCCAGAAACGGCCAGTATCGGCATGGTCAAGAATACCAGCATAGTGTTATGAGCAGTTTTGAAACAGAGGTTGAAACCATGAAGGTGCAAAATAAACTGAACACAGGTAATAAAGAATAGATTAAAACTGATTGGTTATTGGATAGTTGTTGTACAGATCATGTTGTAAATAATGAAGAGTATTTTTCTGATTGTGTTGAAGTAAAGATTGCTGATATGAAAATTTTGAAAGCAACTAAGATAGGAAATGTAGTTACTTGTTTGGTTTATGAGAATATCATTCAAATTGACAGGAATTCTTCACGGGTCTTCTGCCGGATAAGATCTTATCCGACAGAAGACCCGTGAAGAATTCCTGTCTACCATACGCCGGGAAAAACTTAATTGTCACATCATTCAAATTAATTTGGGAAATGTGTGTTTATGTTAAAGAAATGAATAGAAACTTGATTAGTTATGCGAAAGTAACAGACAAGCACAAGATTGATACTGTAGGAAATGTTTCAAAATTTTTTGATAAAATTAATGGGCTAATTGCAATTGCTATGAAGGAAGGTAATCTGTATAAAATGACAAGTATCATTTTTAAGAAAGATGTTAATGTAAATATTGTGAGTAACAGTGATTCTGTGACTGAAAAAGAGAGATGGCATCGCACATTGGGTCATGTAATTTTAACTATTTAAATACTTTGTGTAAAGATCAATTAGCAGTTGGTTTACCTAAAACTTTAGAGTCTGATTATAAGAAGTGTAAATTTTGTATTGAAAACAATATGCACAATTTACCTTTTGAAAATAATAGAAGCAAAGCAGAAGGGATTTTAGAAATTATTCACACTGATAAAAATGGGCCTTACTCAACTCTTGGTATGAATGGTGAAAGATACTTTATAACCTGTATAGATGATTATAGCAAAGCAGCTCGTGTTTACATTATCAAATCTAAAATTCAAGTTAGTGATTGGCAAGTTTCATATGTAAAAGAAATTTAAAAACTTGACAGGTAAATCTATTAAGAAACTGAGATATGATAATTGAAAGGAATATTTAAATTCAGATGTTTATCGATTTGTAAATCATAAAGGAATTGTTTTAAATGTTTGCCCTCCCTATGTACACGAATTAAACGGTACGGCTGAAAGATACAATAGATCAATCATGGATATGTCACGATGTTTGCTAGCTGAAGCAAAAGTAGATAGGTGATTCTGGTCTGAAGTAGTTTGTACAGTGGCTTATCTTAAAAACAGAACATTATCTAATACTATTGACAAGAAAACTCCCTATGAAATTTTACTAGGAAAAAAACCAAATGTTAAACAATTAAAGCTATATGGTAGTAAGGTTTTTGTAAGAGTACCAGAACAATTGAGAAAGTCAAAATGGAATCGTAAAGCTGATATGGGAATTTTATTAGGTTATAGTGAAGTTGGCTACAGAGTATTAGTGAATAGTAAAATTGTTGTTGCAAGACATGTTGATATTGTAGAGAATAATGTTAATCTTATATACTTAAAAGGTTATGAGTCAGAGACTGAATGTTCTAGTGATGAAAGTATGATTGATGAAAATGAATCTGCAGATGAGAAAAGGAAAGAAGGAGTTGATAAAGGAGGGTTAAACAGTGATAAATATAATCAAGGATTTAAATTGACTCGGTCAGGTAGAAAATGTAAAATGCCATATAGATTTAATGTTTATATCTGTAGCAATATCATTTATGTAAAATTTGCAGTGCTGATAGTCCAGAAAATTTTGAGGAGGTGATTAATTGTAAAGAGTCAGTGTATTGGAAACAAGAAATGGACAAGGAAATTTACTGTTTACATCAAAACAAAACATGGAAACTAGTAATTAAACCATAGAATTTAAATGCTCTTGATGTAAAGTGGGTTTATATTTTTAAAAATCCGATAACACTTATACAGCAAGCCTAGTTGTAAGGAGATTTCAAGAAAAGGAAGTTGTGGATGATATATATTCACCAGTAGCTAAGATGCATACATTGAAACTTTTAATGTCATTCTGCTGTAAAAATGGTTTAGTTATAGAGCAAATGGATGTTGAGACTGCAATTCTTAATGGTAAAGTTTTATTAGAGGTCTACATAAAACAGCCAAGAGAGTATGAAGATGGTACTAATAGGGTTTGTAAATTGAATAAAGCATTATATGGTTTACGAGAAAGCTCTCAAGCTTGGTATGATTGTTTTGATGAATTTATGAGAGATCTGGGTTTTGCAAAATGTGAATTTGATTATTGTCTGTATACTTTGATCGATGGAGATGATATAATTTATTTAATAATATTTATTGATGGCCTATTAATTTGTTGTAATAGTAGAAAGAAAATAGATAAAATCAAGAATCTGTTGTCGAATAAATTCAAGATGTAAGACGTAGGTCAAGCAAAAAACCAATTTAGGTATTAATATAGAGTACAATCAGAAAGAAAATGTTATGAGTCTGAGTCAGGAAAATTACTTCAATTCCTTAGACTCAAAGTATAAAATTGTAAACTCAAAATTGTATGATACACCAATGGAAGTAAATTTAAAATTAGATCCTGTGAATGAAGTATGTCAAGACATTAGATACAGAAACTTAATAGGTGCTCTTTTGTACATCAGTTCGGGAACTAGACCAGATATCAGTTACAGTGTTAATTACTTAATTAGATTTCAGAATTGTTACAGTACAGTTCATTACAAGTATGCATTAAGAATATTAAAGTATTTGTATTTAACAAATGATTTGAAATTAAATTTCTGTAGAAATGAAAATATAAAACTTTTGGATTGTTATGTAGATGCAGATTGGGCAGGTGATCGTGGAGATCGAAAGTCCACGTCTGGGTATGTAATTAGATTGTTTGGAAATTCAATATTTTGGAAATTTAGAAAACAAGGTGGTTTCACCAAATCTTCAACTTTTGATGAATATATAGCTTTGTCAGAACTTAATTTGTTTTGGGATGTATTAAAAACTTTTAATGTAAATATCAGAGGACCTGTCCAAATATATGAAGATAACCCAGGAGCAGTAAATATGGTAAATACATTGAAGTATACTATCATTTTTTGTATTAGTGTTATACAAATGGTGTAATAGACATTGTGAAAATAGATTCAAACGAAAACATTGCTGACATATATACGAAGGCATTATGTAAAGCCAAGTTTAAAAGGTTTAGAGAGATGTTGAATGTGAATTAATAGAAGTCTAGATATAAATGTAAGGAGGCGTGCTGAGTATAGTACATTTATATCTGACTTGACCTGGTATTGATTACAGAGAAGAATTTTCTAGTACTTACTATATCTTTGGAGATGTA
The DNA here is from genome assembly GCA_031002005.1 of Vandiemenella viatica. Lineage (NCBI taxonomy): Eukaryota > Metazoa > Arthropoda > Insecta > Orthoptera > Morabidae > Vandiemenella > Vandiemenella viatica. The sequence goes on along the minus strand of JARYHS010013631.1, from coordinate 189,485,839 downwards.
CATCATGCAGCTGTAGTCTGACTGTCTGGAAGTAAACATGTAGATATAAATTGTAATGTGTGCCTAAATAAAAGAGTAATTACAGACCGTACAGTGTGATTAACATAATTAACAAACGCCATATTCTGGAAGCTAATTTTTTTTTTTTTTTTTTTTTTTTTTTTGATGTTGGTAAATTATATGGAATTGTTATTACATAATGCTAATGGCCTTGATTTTGTAATGTTCTACATATTTAATTTGCTGTTCACATAGCAATACAGCTCTAACTTCTACTGAATTAATGACGACGGAAGTATAGAACCAATAATATTAAAAACAAATTAGGAATCCCGAAAAATTTTGCTATCCATGTAATATCAGTTTTATTCCTGGTCCTGGCACAATTCACCATTATAAATATGGAGAATCTTTCACCGGCATTAATTAATACCTTCAGTAACATGACAGTTTAATTGGTTTGTAAAACTCATTTCAGAGTGAATTATACAGTAACAAAATTTTACAGAGGGGATTCTGGTCAACTTAACCACAACCTCCACTAATATTGCTTTAAAAAATAATAGCTTCTATTACCCTCAAATTAATAATGACAGGCATCACCTGTGGTGGTAGTAGGAATTTATTTAGGAAAAGCTTGTAAGGAAAAATGAATAACGATCAGGTGTACTGGAGATCGTGATTCCGCCAAAATAAAATTAAGTAATGATGTCATTATACTACTGTAGTCAATTACAAGACATATTATTTTCAACCAGTAATTCTGTTGTAATACAGCCTGTAGACTACCATTATTTTCAAGCAGAAATTAGGTTGTAATAGATCCCGGACCGGCATAATACAGTTAAATGTACTTCAGAAAATATTTATAGAGGAGTCTTGTGTTTTACCACGGCAATTCCTGGCGGAATCGCCATCTTCAGTAATCCCGATTTATTTGCTTTTCTTTATTTTACTTTAAATGATGGAAATTATAATATCAAAAATGGATAATTGTCATTTATTTGAATGACATATTTCACGAATGATACATTTCGTGTAAACTTTCTCTGAGTTTTTAATAAACTTCATTGTTTCTTATCTTCTGCCAAAAAAATTTATTAGGTTATTTTTGAACTAGTTCTTATAACCGATACAGGTAATATAACATAAACATAGAATACCCTTCCCCTTACATAAATTTTTGTATCTGGTTGTTGTAGATAAATAAAAAGCAATATGTATATTTAAAAGAACGTACTAATTGTAAATTTGTGATATATAATTGCCTCACATTTATTTATTTCCCCCTGCTCTCCATATTTCTAATATCTCTGCTCACTGCTATTTTGCGGCAATAATATCTTTGTTGAATTGCAAGTGTCACATCGCTTCTACAGTAAATAGTCATATCCTTGATGATTTAAATCTAATAAAAAAGTGATCTTAAATCTCATTTAATAGCTAATACATGTATCAAAAACTAAGAGTATCATATATGATGGTATTGAAAATTTATTATGGAAAAACTTATAAGGAGAAATGAATCAGTCATTTTTAATGACATCTTTCGTTATATGAATACGATACTCTGTTTAGATTATCAGAGTATTTGGTTAGGACTTTACATAAATAAATGCATTTTGCTTTAGATGACAGAGACTATAATTTCGAAAATGGATAACTGTTATTTATATGACTAATACATTTCATATTACATTTCTCCGAGTTTTTAATAAACTTCATGGTTTCTTATCTTCTACAGAAAATTTTTTTAGGTTATGGTTTAACTTAGTCCTAATAACTGATCAGGGCGGATCCAGGATTTTGTTTTGGGAGGGGCTTGAGCAGACTTTGGTTTGGGGGGGTGCTTGGCTTGAGTGGATTTTGGTTTGGGGGGCCTGAGTCTGGCAAAAGCAATCTCCTTATTCCTCAAATCCGTACAGCTAAAAAAAAAAAAAAAAAAAGAAATAAAAGGTCCCCATAATTACAATGTCAGAGATAGACCTAGATACATTCGGGGGGGCTAGATCCCCCTAACCCCCCTCCCCCTCGATCTGCCCTTGTAACTGATACAGATAAAATAGTGTAAATATTGAATCCCCTTCTCCTTACATGAATTTCTGCGTATAGTTGTAAATAAATGAAACACAAGATGATGGAATGAATGTAATATGGTGGCTGTTGATTGGTGAGTGAAGGCTGGCACATTACCGTTCTCTAGCCAATAGCTATAGTAGCTATAGACGACATACACAGACTCCAGACTTAGTGTTTTACATAAGGGGATATGGTATTTTTGTGTAAAATATGATTTTTCTGAATATTTGTAAACAGAATGTTGCAGAACACCCTGAATTTTCATTTTTTGTTAATTTATACTAATTATTTATCTATTTATAATTTTTATTTTCATCTCCATCAACTTTCAGAAAGATTTACTGATTACTTATGAACAATAATGTGAGTAAACAATAACAGCAAATCACCTGATTATGTAGAATTAATGACAGTGGTTACTGTAGTGCATAGGTTGTGGCACCTGGGCACATTTCAAGCTTCTGTATGTTAATGAATGATGCTGTTTCAAGCTCTCCCTTTGAATGATGCCACTTACCAGTATTCATCCAATTATAAATATTACTTTACGTTCAGCTAGTAAAATTTTCATTAGTTTAATCCTGTAAACAAATAGGACTTCAAAATAAAAATTTATATATGACATAAGCACTCTCGTTCTATTTCACTGGTTAATTTGTGGAAGCATCTACTTTTTATATATTTTCATTAACCAAACAGTATATGTCATATAGTGCTGAGCCCAGTAATGCACGGCTAGCTCTATCTTTATGTAAGTCAGATACTGCATTTAGGACAGTGGAAGATCCAGGGGAGTGGGGGTCTAAGGGATTCAAGCCCCACACAAAAGTATCTAGGTCCACCCCTGACATCATAATTCTGGAGATTTGGTGGCTTTATTTTAAGTTCTACTGCTAATTTAAGGGTGACATAACTATAAAGCCTACCCTTACCAGACTGAAGCCCGCCCCCCCCTCCCACCCCAAACACAATCTGCTCAGGCCCCAACCAAACCAAAATCCTGGATCCGCCACTGAGTGAGGATATATGGTAATTTTAGAGAATGTTCATCTTTCATGTGCAGGAATTAAATTTTATTTGAATTATGACCTTTTTTTAAAAAAAATAAGTAATGACTAACCTAGTACTATGAATCTATCAATAAATTATTTTCACTGTCACAAGTTTTTCAACTGGTGTGATGTAATCATTCATCTCATCTTGTACTAGCCTCTTCATCTCAACATACCACTTACAACCTATATCTTAATTATTTGCTTCATATATTCTAATCTCTGTCTGTCTCTACAGTTACCTTTCACTATTCCAAGCTGTTAATTTAATCAAACCCTCATGTCTTAAAACGTGATCCATCGTCCTCTCTCTTTTTTCTATACATGCATAGAAGTCTAACTGTATCAAAATGGTCTTGAAAATCAAATATAAAAATTGGAATATAATTACAACAGTACATGCTACAAAATTAGTTTTTTTTTCCATAAGAAAAACAAATCCAGAAACTCTAGAACCTAAACTGAGTACCTCAATAATGCCCTTTCAGAAATACATTACTTAAGCAGTACTGAACAAGGTACAGGGGAGCATATGTCAATAATAGCATAGAACTAAAGGAAGACAAAAAAGAATTAAAATGGTATTTGCTATGAAGAAATTGAAGAATTGCAGTGAGATTATACCAAAGCTAGGTATTAAGCTTCCTCTTTTTAGCTGTAAGAATAGAAAGGACAAAGTTATGAAGTTCAATGGGAGAGGTAAACACCACATAGATTGAGTATTGGAAGTGCTGGACAATGATGATTTAACCAGAGGTTACATGATGCACTGCAGAGATATAAAAGTAATTCATACTACCATAGTTGGTAACAAAGCTACAAGTGGCTTGTATTAGGAAATCATGGATTTTACGGAAGGTACAGTTCTTGTAAAATAGGAAAGAAATGTAAGATAGGATCTTAGCTGTTTAATGCAAGTATGTATGAGGAAGATGAGCCTTTGGACAGAATATGGATATGTATTGGTAAGCAAATGGGATTAATAATCCCAGAAAGCAGAGATTTACTAACAGTGCAATGAGACAAAGAAGCTTCATTAAATTTAATCATGGTGAAGTATATTGAAGTAATTGCTCTTGTGCAATTTCCCTTTGCACCTGTTTTCCATCTCTTGTTTTTTATGTTCAGTTCTCTGAGTGCAATTTATCAACTTATAAAAATTTGCCTTTAATGAGTTTTAATTATAATTTTTTTTTTTTTTTTACTTATAGCTTCATGGCTCATTGAGGTCATTAGAGGTGAGATGGGATTGGGGATAAGGAATGGGAAGAAATTTGGCCATAGACTTTTAAAGGAAGCATTCTTGCATTTGCCTGGAGTGATTTGAAGGATGCATGGAAAATTGTTTCAACCGCTTTTTTTAAAAAACATTGCTGAGAACATTCCTTGTTAATTTGTTTTAATGTATTTCCTGTATTTCCCCCTGATTTACTAAAGAAAATTTCCTCACTCACTTATGGATGAAATTTAGTGATTGCTTTAGATCATGGTCATCTTTTCCCTTCCATGAACAACTTGTAATTCTTTTACCAATAGCCTTTAAAGCCTCTTTAGCAATAGACATCCAATACACCTTCAGCACTCTCCTCATTCTCTTTCTGTCTTCGAATGTCCCCCAGTTTATCTCCTTTATCAAATCACTTTCTGATTGTGCTCTCTAGTAATTTCTACAAACAAAATTAACTGCCTCCTCTGCACACCTTCCATCTCATGTACTTGATACTCAAAAAGTGGTTCTCTTCGAAAAAGGTTGTGACCAAAAGGTTGTATTGCTATCCTTTCACTTCTGTAATACATCCTGTCAATCTAATAAATGAAGGACTTTGAATATTTTTGTTACCAAATACCTATTTGAATCTATAATATAAAAATGAATCGCAAAATGTGTTGGTAAGCGGATAACTCGAGAACGGTTCGACCAATTCGGATAATTCTTTTTTTTATATTTTCGTTAAGGCACAAGGAAGGTTCTTATGGAGAGAAAAAACGTAAAAATTGGAAGGAAAATAGTATAAACAACACTTTTAGTTTCCCTCATTCAAAACAAAACAAAGGCGCGTTAGGATCATCTTTGGTATGCCTTCAAGTTGATTAGGCTCTATGGATATTAATCTATGCCTGCCTGTGATCAGCGAAAATAATATCACTGAATTACGTGTTATCATTACTTTCTCCGTATGTGGCATTTTCTTGGTTGCTTTTAAATTTTCGCTTCTCTCGAAAACCAATTGTGTGTTTATTTGTTCAGTGTGTTTACATTTAGACCCATGCCACCTATCACGAAAGTTTCGTCTATGAAAATAGATTGCATCAGTTTAGAAGCATGCAATACTAAGAATACCTAAAAGGCAAATTCGATTACTGGTATTTTAGTTGGGAAGCGATATGCAGTAGGGTCTGACGATCGAGTCACACGTATCCGATTATTTTAAGAATGCAAAGTTCTGGTAAGCCTTGTAATGATCCGCGAGAGACAGAGGTGCGCGTGTTTCTTTTCTCGTCTGGTGTGTGTCGGTCCCCGGTCCCAGGGGAGGTTCTGCTGGTGTTTGGGGAACGCCAGCCCCTGAGTGTTTCCATTAAATGTGACTTATGGCATAACAGCCTCGTGACAAGGCCTGCGACTCAAGATGGAGTGGGAGCCTGGGCTGTTTTAGTAAACAAACAAAATAAAAATGTATATCTGTATCCAAGAACGAAGGGTGAGGGGAAGCCAGGGAGTACACAGCCAATAGGAACAATTTGTATTTTTATTACAAAAAAAGGGTGGTTTTGTTGCATGTCCTGAGCCAACCAACGAGAAAAAGCTTCCCTCCAAAGACAGTGATTGGCAGACGTCATGAAGAGGGGGCGGAAAACGACGCTTCTTCGAGGCAGCGCGAGAAGACATGGAGGACTTGTTGACTACCGACGGAGAGGTGTGGATCGACCGAACAGCTGACTACTGGGAACAGCAGTGAGGCAGCCGGCCGTGATGGAGAGCTGGTCAACCCACCGACTGCACAACGTAGATTCGCCTGCACGGTAACCACCATTCAGAAAAAGGAACTTTTGCATCATCGTCGTTTTTTTACCCTAGTTATCGCCCCGAGACAGACTCTCTTGCTCCACCGAGAAAGTTATGTACCCTTGTGTTGCAGAAAGAAAATTAATCTTTGTAAAATCTTGTCAAGCAAACAATTAAAGTAAATCGTAAAGTCAGATTGTGAACCTTGTTTTCAATAGATCCCATCCAATCATGTAATGTGTCATTTGAGTTTATTAATAATTCTAGTTGTCCAATAATTCATGTTTAAGTAACAATACTTTGAGATCTGGATGTCGCTTCCCTCAGAATAGGGTACACTCCAATCTCTGGCGCCCACCTGATTTGTTTTTATGCTTAATATTAGTTGCAAATTAATAACTGGTAATGAACGGCCACAGTATGGTCGAGAAGTCGCTTTCCTAACATAGGGAACACTTCAAATTATGACGCCCAGAACGTGGGGCTAACGAAAAAAATAAAAATAAACGAGCGGATGCAAAAGTTTCAATTCCAATATTATTATAACATTATTTTTTTATTTCAGTGCAGTGCCGAACCAGGTGGAGATTTTTTTAAAAATAATCATATGATCTATGTTAAACATACATGTTTTGTTATGTCATATGAACTTTGTTTTATTTAGTTTTGGATGCAGGCGAAAGCAGGATGGAGAATATTATATGTTTGATGTTTTGTTGATTTTTTTTAGTCGATGTTCAAAGAGTGTTGAGTTGGCATAGGACTGAAATTTGGTGTGATGGTTTTTTTTCTGTTCGCCTTTGTGTTGTCCTGATTTGTTGTGTGATGGTCTCTTATTTTGTTGTGTTGTCATTATTGTGGAATATTTTTTGGAAAGTTATGGTGAAACAACTTCCAAGGTTCATGTCTGATGGTAAGAATTTTCATCTTACCGGCGTTGAAAAATTCTGTGTTGGAGTATAGAATAACTGTTTGACTATGCTGAGATTTGTATGAGTTTTTTTGCTTTAATTATATTTGTGCGGTCAAAATCTGTATGCATTTTGGTAATCGGGGAGTTTTTTTGTTTTTTTTGTTTTTGGTGTGTTTTACTGATTTTCCGGGTTAAATTCGCGGTGTGTTTGCATTGATTAAAATGTTAATGGTTGTAAATGTGGTTTACGGAGAGGTTTAATATAATGTCTTCTGTAAAGAATTTTATAAATCAGTGAGCGGGATTCGAAAATTGGTAACGCGATCGTAGGCTAATGAATTAAGTGAATGTTACTCAGGTCAGGAAAATCAACCAACATGTCGCAAAGTACAAATGCGTCAACTTCTGAAACGATAGGATCTATGAATGTAGAAAGCGAACAGTTTCCAGTTGATGCCGTGATAATGGAAGCTAGAAAAAAATCCTTGTCAAACCGGAAGTGAGGACACAATCACGTGCCCTCCAACTAATGAAGCGATTCAACAATCGGTAGCTCAATCTGAAAGTGATACTCAGAGTACGGGTTGCGAAAATGTTGCATGTCATCCCATGATGTTGATGTTTAAAACTATGCTGGAACAACAGTCGAAGATTATTTGCGAACAAATGAGCGCGAGCATGAACGAAAAATTTGGTTTAATGCATGAACAACAGAAAGCTATGATGGAAAGACAAAATGAAACCGAAAACCGGATAAGCGAAAAATTTATGGCTCTCAGTGAAAGCTTGAAAATTGATATAAGTCTACAGTTGAATGAACAGCGAATCGCCATTTGCGAACAAGTAAGATCTGATTTCAGAAGCGGGGATGCCGATATGAATAAGATCGAAACTGAAACTGCACGTCAGTGCATGAAAAAAAGTTTGGAGAGACGGATCGAAAAATGACAGAGCATTCGCGAAAAACAGTAGACCAGGAAATAAAACCTACAATGAGTGTAGTGGAGCATGAAGATATGAAAAACACTGTAGCTGTGGTTGTTGATAAGTGGAAAAACGAGGTGAATAATTTGAATGAATTGAGGAGCACTACGAGGGAAAATCAAATGATTGAAGATGAAGTTTCTAAGGAAACGGAAACAAGAGATCCTGGAAGAGAATCTGAGGATGATTTGCGAACTGTAGAGTCTTGCGGAAAATTTGCTGAAATTGAAAGTATCATCGGAAGAAAAGAAGAAAACAATGCGTGTGAAAATAGTAGCTTTTCACGTTCGATTACCGAACTCGAAAAGAGTATGTTGATGGATGAAATTAAGTCGATTCGGCTACAGCTGTCCGTCAGTAGAACAATAACAAAAAGAAAAAGAGACAAATACACCAAAGATCAACAGTCTGCAGCGAACGAGAATACATAAAGTATGTCAAGTTCTTAAAGGTAAATGAAACATCTGCCGGGATAATGGGAGAGTTTCAGAGGCTGAGAACCTTGCGGAAAAACAGATGTGTGAGGGGGCTGCTTTCCTCCGGGTGCCTGACCTCACAGCTGGAAGGGCGGGTGACACAAGCGAAAAAAAAGTTCTGGATCACTGGCCCACGCTAGAAAAGGTATTCGACCGGGAGTCCTACAGAAATATTACGACAACAAAGAGAAAACAAAGCTGTACAGGATTGCCGATCGTAAATGAACAACACTGCTTGGAGTATCGAGCGAATAGGAATAATAATAATTTGGAAAATGAAAAATGGATGCAGATTGTGCATGGCCGCTTGAAGTTTTAAAGAATATATGAAGTATTTTTGGTCGCCCGATATTGGAAATATGACCATGCAAGATTATAATGTTTGTAGTTAGCAATAAGTGAGTATAGAATAGTAACTGTAAAGTTAATTTTTCGTACTGATAATTATTCGAGCATTGTAGGATCCGTTGGAAAACATACAGATGTGGTTTCATCAAAAATAATATAGAACGGAAGTTAATGTAGCAATTTCGTTGAAAAAAATAATAATAATTGAGATGTATGAGTGGACAGAATACGGAAAAATTGATCAATTGGTGTTCCCAAGTTTAGAAGCTTTCCATAAAAAAAGACCCCATTATTCATAATACTAAAAGAAAATATCCTCGACGAATTATAAAAAGAGAGAGATCTGGTTTAATTACGTTATGTTATATTAATTCGAGACGGGTTTGCTGAAATGTTTACAAAGGTAATAAAATCTAAAATACTACGTGACATTAAGATGTAGTTTATAATCGGAATGATAATAATTGGCGGTGTGTTGATGTTGAAAATCGTAAGAGACAAGAGAAAGGAAGTGCTCGTGATAGTAAGAATGATGACGAAAATTTGCGAGAAATGATATTGATGATTGGTAGAATATATGCTGACCGAAAGACCGTTGAAGGTAAAAGGGGCATAAATGATTTGTTGACGGATGAAATCGTCAATTAGAATTCAATAGATGACAGATAAAGTCATTTAATTTCGTCGTGGAAGCTAGAACGAGCGCGGAACTATAGTCGCATTACGAAAGTAGAGAGTGGTCCAACACGCTGAGAATTTTCTGAAAAGAGGATTGTAAACGCTTGATAAAGAATATACATAGAACACCGGTTAGAAGATTTCACGAAAGAAGTAATTGTGGCTTGATAAAAATTAAAGTGGTTTGAAAAGAAATGTGAATAATCATGAACCCGTCATGAAAGATTTTCCGAGGATGCAATAAGAAAATAATTTGAAGATGTGGTAAACAATAAAAGATAATTATATTTACTTGAGAAGTTAAAAAGTAACTGGTCGTACTAAGATTGTTTTGCTGTCTCAGAGTCCGGAAATTTTAATTATACAGATGGGAAAACGCCGATAGAACATGAGTTGGTTGTAAAATAGTTTGAAAAACGTAGAAGTAAAAATAGTTAAGCACTAGAATTAAGCCAACGGATCGTTGAAGATTTAAGTAGTTGACGATAATCTAGAACCTATTTTATTATTGTGATAAGAGATTTTAGGATTAATAAGATTAATTTTCCTGCTCTAGCAGTAACGAAAACTATTCAGTTTTGTTTCACCGGCATTGTTTGAATCAACTTCTTTAACAACGGCGTGGTAAGTGATACGGTCGGTGACACACAATAAAAAAAAATCAAACACGGGGTATCAACATGCCTTAGAGAGGGAAGGAAGGGTTTTTCCCGAAAAAGGAACCAAGGATCTTACAAAACTCAGCTAGATAATCATTAGAAAGACGTGCTTCTGTACTGGTCAGAGGATAGACATTCATGTAATTACGCTACACATTGCTGTGTGAGAACTCAAACTGTGTACTAATCTTGGAAGTTGGTTCAATGAAGGTATGTGGTCAGAGAAACCACTGGTGAAATAATAAAATTAAAAAAAAAGAATATAAAAAAAACTTATTTAGTAAGGTTTTGTAGTAAGGGTACGCTCATCACAAATGATTGTGTGAAGGATTATAATCATTGAAAAAAAATGGTTTAATGAATATAGAATTGTTAGAAAACATTAAGAGAATGTGAATGATAGTGTATCTTCAAGTGAATTAAGAATTTTCAAAGTTATATGTCCATTTATTTTCATGTTTCATTGTTTAATTATAGATGCAACATTGTTAGATAAGTAATGAATGTAATATGTTTATAAATTAGATGACGTACTCCATCTGGTTTCGCTCCACACTTGTTCAGGGGATTGAAACGGATGCTCAAGGATAATACGCTCTTGAATCATGTTAAATGACATATTAGATGGGATGATTGGAAGCAGGGTATTTTATTATTCAATTTGATATTTTGTTAGTAGGTATGTGGAGTGGTCACAAGGGACAGAGCAAGACAGGGCATAATTAAATAGTGATGCTGGCTATCGCGAGTGTGTTTAATGAACAATTATTAAGGAATTTAAAATTATTCAGTGAATAATTTTAAATTATCGGAGTTGGTGGATAAAGTTGTAATGATCCGCGAGAGACAGAGGTGCGCGTGTTTCTTTTCTCGTCTGGTGTGTGTCGGTCCCCGGTCCCAGGGGAGGTTCTGCTGGTGTTTGGGGAACGCCAGCCCCTGAGTGTTTCCATTAAATGTGACTTATGGCATAACAGCCTCGTGACAAGGCCTGCGACTCAAGATGGAGTGGGAGCCTGGGCTGTTTTAGTAAACAAATAAAATAAAAATGTATATCTGTATCCAAGAACGAAGGGTGAGGGGAAGCCAGGGAGTACACAGCCAATAGGAAAAATTTGTATTTTTATTACAAAAAAAGGGTGGTTTTGTTGCATGTCCTGAGCCAACCAACGGAAAAAGCTTCCCTCCAAAGACAGTGATTGGCAGACGTCATGAAGTGGGGGCGGAAATCGACGCTTCTTGGAGGCAGCGCGAGAAGACATGGAGGACTTGTTGACTACCGACGGAGAGGTGTGGATCGACCGAACAGCTGACTACGGGGACAGCAGTGAGGCAGCCGGCCGTGATGGAGAGCTGGTCAACCCACCGACTGCACAACGTAGATTCGCCTGCACGGTAACCACCATTCAGAAAAAGGAACTTTTGCATCATCGTCGTTTTTTTACCCTAGTTATCGCCCCGAGACAGACTCTCTTGCTCCACCGAGAAAGTTATGTACCCTTGTGTTGCAGAAAGAAAATTAATCTTTGTAAAATCTTGTCAAGCAAACAATTAAAGTAAATCGTAAAGTCAGATTGTGAACCTTGTTTTCAATAGATCCCATCCAATCATGTAATGTGTCATTTGAGTTTATTAATAATTCTAGTTGTCCAATAATTCATGTTTAAGTAACAATACTTTGAGATCTGGATGTCGCTTCCCTCAGAATAGGGTACACTCCAATCTCTGGCGCCCACCTGATTTGTTTTTATGCTTAATATTAGTTGCAAATTAATAACTGGTAATGAACGGCCACAGTATGGTCGAGAAGTCGCTTTCCTAACATAGGGAACACTTCAGCCTTTTGGTGATGGGTTCCATTCGTTTTAAATTATTTTCTGGTAGAATTCACGATGATTGAATTGGCTGCGAGTAATAATACTTTCTTACTTTTAAAATCTATTTAAATAAAAATTAATCGCTAAATGTGTTTCTAAGCACAAAACTCTAGAACGGCTCGACCAATTCGGCTAAATTTTTCTTCTTAAAAGCAAAGTCGCGTGAGCATTATCTCTGGTATGCCTTCAAATTGGTTAGACTGTATGGCTATTAGTCTATGCCTGCCCAAAATAAAGTTCGAAGGAAAAAAAGGGTTTGCGTGTCATTAACGAAAATAATATTACTGCCAGTCAATCAAAACAAAATAAAGGCGCCTTATGATTATCTTTGGAATTGCAAAGTGATCAATCTGAAGAAATGTTTTCAAAACATCTTATTGGCATTGGTATTGACAAAATCCCTGTAGACGTTTTGACTGGCTGCATTACATTTCCTGTCAATTTTTTGGTTGAACGAACGAGCTATATTACAGGGACAAAACATGGATGAAAATGAAAATAAATTTCAAAATTCAAACTGGAATTGCCGGTGAATTAAGGACATACAAATCAGTTGATTGTGCAACTAACCAAGATGATGTCGTCAATCATCCACCAGAATTTTTGGATTTTCCAGGATTGTTGCCTCATAATCTTCAATTAAAAGAAAGATCGGTGGTCATAATGTTGCGAAATATCAAGCAACCGGGTCTTTGTAAGGCACATAGCTAGCAGTGAAAAAATTACTGAACAATGTGATCGAAGCAACCATTCCAAAGGGAAAATATAAGGGAGAAGATGTGTTGATACCTCGCATCCCAATGGTACCAACTGACGTACCATTTGAATTAAAACGACTGAATTTCCAGTGCGGTTTGCTTTCGCTATGACCATAAATAAATCCTAGGGTCAGTGGTTGAGTGTTTGCGGCGTTTATCTTGAAAATCCGTGCTTCTCTCATGGACAGTTGTATGTTGCCTGCTCCCGCAGTTAAACTGTTGGAAAACCGTCAGCTTTATTTGTTCACGAGCCAGGTAACCAAAAAAAATATCGTCTGTCATAAAGCATTACAATAAAAATATCATCACATTATTACTAACGTCTTGCAGGTTACGAAATAGAAAACTTATTTTTGTAAGTAATCATTGTTTACTATTGATACATTAAATAAAGTGATCACTGTAGTACGTTTTAATTATTTATTTTTTCTATTGGACTACGACAGGACAATAACTTTTGACAGAAAGAAGTCTGTCGGGGCAGCTCGTTTACTATAAAATGATACACCAAGATATATAAACTTCAGGTCTTTATCAAGCAATTTGCTACCACCCCATAGAAGCGACAGAGCAAAGCAAAATTGGGTAGTATATATGTTGGATGCTTTCTTAACAAAGTCTGATAGGAAATAGGCGTGATGTCACAGAGAAAAAGTAGTAACTATGAACCAGTATCAAATACTATGAGGCAAATTTAACATGGAAAGTAAAGATAAATAAACCCAGCGCTCTCCAAACTTGAAGGGAGAATAGTTGCTGCATCAAAAAATACAATAAAAAAATACAATATTTCTCAGTATCAGTGGGTAGCAGGAACACATAATCAACACAAATATGTTTAAAACATTTGCATTGAATGTAAATTTAGGGGGAGAGGAAAAGGATCAAGAAAGGGGAAATACAGGACTGCTACTCTACTTTTTCCTACCCAGCCAACATTTCTTTGATAATTTATATCTGAATTAACAACACAGATTTCAAATACCATGTGACAGAGTCATAGGTACACCTAGTAAGTAATGAAAAAGAAATATAATACTTGAAAGTGGTCGGATTACCAGGATGAGGAAAGTGAGAATTATATGAAATTGAGGCCCAGGGAGTGTGTGATATCGAGAAGGTTTTGATAGGCTAATTCCCACCTATTTAGTTTGGATGGAGACATGGTTTCATGCTCTGACTATTAAATAGTTTAGGAGTTAATGAGAGGTGTGACTGAAATCTTGCATCTGCACAGTGGCGTACCTAGGGTGGAGCAGGTAGGGCACGTGCCCTGGGCGCCATTGAAAGGGGGGCGCAAATTGGAAAATTATTAAACTTAAAAATAAAAATAAACTTACACTACAATTCATATGCAAATAATCCTGCGATACCAGCGCGTGCCTCGTGAGCTTTCGTGAACAAGTGAAAAGGAATGTATAAACAGCGAATCAGAACACGATTGGAAGGTATATTGTGTGCTCTGTCGAGATGTATTTCAATCGACCAATACTAACGGCCCCTGCCCCGCGCCAGCACTTTCAAATTTTGTTCTAAGGATATAAAACAGGCGATTCTTTCTCCATTGCTTAATTGCTGTTGAGATGATTGGCATGGTGCAGTTGTGTATTTATTTGCATTACATACGTCGTGAGCTAGCATGATGTTATTTTACTTCGCAATAATACCAACATAATATGAATCAATTTTTTCCAAGAAAAAAGGGGGACTGTAAAAACGAAAATTTCAGGATAAACTAACACAAAAATCCATCAAGAGGTACAGACACCTTTTCCTGAAAAGTCCGCTACTTGAAGTTTGACATGTTCTAAGGAATTGCCTGTATCAACATGTACAAAGGATCCAACACTAATTCAACACAAGACGAGGAGGATTTAACTTTGGATAATTCTGAATGTGGCGAGATTAAGAGTGGTGTGGCTACAAGTTCTAAGGCTACTGAAGAATTTGTTGAAAACATTAGTATCTTAATAGGAGAAAAAGTTCGTGGAGGTGATGTGGTGGATAATGTAGAAAACACAATTACTGTCATACCAAAAGTAATTAAGCAGCATGACATTGGACCTCTACTCTTTGATAAGATAAATGGAAAATAAATTCTGTTAGATCGTTTGGAAACGAAATAATATAAAATGGGTTCAAGATATTTTCAAAATTCTGATGGTCCTTTACTACCTACAATTAACCGTTGTATGAAAAAAGCTGGTTTATGATGAAATTATGAAATCGCGGTGGAGGCGTTATTTGCTCATGGCTAGTCTATGCCCCGTCTAAAAATCTGTTTTTTTTTGTTTTGTTTTTTTGCATCTGTCATCTTATCTTTTCACAATTATATTATCTATATTTATTAGAGCACGAAGATGGATTTATTCTCCAGAAAGCACCTGAAAGTCTCTCTGCCCATGAAAATGCTAAGAATCAACGTGAGTACTTCACCCAGTGGAAAGAAATTAAAAGAAATTTTGCTGCAGCTAAAGGGATTTTTGACGCTGAACCAGTGGCGTAGCTATGGGGGGGGGGGCGGTCCGCCCCGGGTGTCACCCGTTTAGGGGGTGACACCCGCATTTCGAAATTAGTAATCGAAATTAGTGTGATATTTTTTTTTTTTTATATAGACTTCTTTTATCCTTTGGTGTCGAAACACGTCTACCTTGAATGTTCTGAATATTTGTTTTTAAGTTGATCTATCGATTTTTCAAATACGATCCAGGGGGCTGTGCTCTTTCATTACAGTAGAGTATAATTATTGGCAACACCGCACGCTTAAACAAAGAGAGCACCGCTCAGTAGCTCCAACACATGGAGGAAGGAATATTCCTCCATGCTCCAACAATCACAGGAACTCGTTGTGCTTACCGTCCGTCACTGTTGTTTGGTTTGTTAGAAGCGGCGCGGCGGTGGATATAATGTAAGTTTTCTTGTATATAGAGAGGTATTTTTAAAATTAAAGGATATATTATATATATATCTAAAACGATAGAAATCATGGTAATTAGACAGTTAAATTGAAAATCCTCGAAATTATTTTTTTAAAAAATGTTAGATTTTCCTTTGAAAAAAAAAAAAAAAAAAAAAAAGCAACCAAGCGTATGTCGGAATACGCGTAGTCTAGGCTTCAAAATTGTTTTTCTTATTTAAAATTCTATTAGCTTTCTAGCTAAGATTCACAAGTGCATTGAAGTATTTTCTAGTAATTTATGAATTTACCATCTGACAGATTCGTGATGTATAAATTGAGTACATTTCGCGTTATCCGATTTATACTCTGCGTACCTACCGTATTGTTACAGTGCACCTATACTCGACATGAAATCGTATCATATTAGAATTAATACAAATAAAATGATGTGGAAAACTGTGCATTAAAATAGCAATACTGTCAGGTTTCAAGTCAATCCGAACGAGTCCAAGTGTTCGTTGATGGTATTGTCTTTCCTTGGTAATCAGTTTTTGTGGGGCATGTGTTTGAAACAGTCGGAACCGCGTATCTTGCTAGCGAAATCGTAACATTAGTAAGCATTTTATCTCTAGGTTCATGTAAGTTTGCTATGCTTTCTACTGATCGAGAATATGCAAATATGATCGCGATGAAATAAATAAGCGTATGATTCTCTAAGAACTTTCCATAATAAATTTACAGAAAAAGATTTCTATTATGAGTAACCTCTCTAGTCGAATACAGTTACCTACATTCTTACGGGTTTATTTAAATTGACAGGGATGTCGATCTTCTGTTCCTGAATAAAAATTGAGCTTTAATCATAAACTGAACGAACATTCGAGCCGTTTACATCATTATTTATACGCTACAGTGCTAGAAATGTAAAATTTATACGTGGAGACGGTCTTCAGTACATAGATAGATAGATATATATGTTCACTTTGATCCCATGTGAGAATAATGTCATATTTAGGAGTCTGTAGCTACGTGTATCTTAGGCGGGTAGTAAAATACTTGTTAATTACTTCATGTAAAGACGGCAGATATCGCAAGGCATCTTCTTTTATTATCTGACCAGTTTTTTTTTTAAAATTACGTTTAATTATGTTTTTATATTTTATTTATTCTTCTATTTTTATGTAGGAACTTAATTTAGAGTTGCTTCTCTGACTATACAGTATTCCCCAGGGTCTCACAACTTGTGGGACCCGGATCCTAGGTTTGCACCAAAGGGACCCCATCTGGGTCTGGAGTTGCCTCTACTTGGATCAAGCCATTTCTGTTAACTTTCCTCTCAATATCCCTTGGTCCTGCAAATACCGAGGTTGCGAAGTCATTTAAATACAGCCTATGTTAACGTTTCAATAGCATATGGATAGCTTCGACCTTTTTTTAACTTTATAGCGGAATCTTATGGTCGCCCTATAATTACACTGGTGGAAATTAAAATCACAACACGCATACATGAGTGGTAGAATTATAGGAAACTTTGACGATATATCCAACGGCATATCTAGAAGAAATGATAATAAATGTAAATGAATCAGGCTAAGTTATTACCTGTAGAAACAATTGTCAGTGAGAAATGCGCCCAACTTTAGCACCAATATATTCGTGTATCCTTGCCGGCATTGACACAACAAGTGTTCGGATGTCTTCTTGGTGTATGTCTCACTACACGTGCATGTCTTTTGCATTCAGTTGTTGCACAGTTTGTGCTTGGTGACCATGTGATCTAATGTGTCTACTCCTGGTATCCTAGACGTGCTCTATTGCGGACAAATCTGGGAACCGTGCAAGTCCAAATTGTGACGATGGCCGCAGTATGAGGACGGGCATTATCTTGTTGGAAAAGGCGATTTGGATGGTGAACATGAAGGATATTACAATAAGATGCAGTACCCCGTCCACATAGTGATGGGCTGTCATTGCCTTCAACAACAGCCGACTCAGTCATGCTGTCGAAACTGATTGCCGCCAAAACATGACACCAGTGGCTGCACTTGCGTGATACTTTGAAATAACAGTAGGTAAACCCTTTCTCCACTACGCCTGCGAATATGTCGTCGATTATCACTTTGCCACAGACAGAATCGAGTCTCGTCTCTAAAGACAAATGTACACCATTCACATGTCCATTTGTGTTTCGGATTACACCAAGTTAGTTGATGCTAGCAATGAAATTAGACTATTGGGACACATTGCACAGGGGCCAGAGTGTGTGACCCAGCTTCAAGCAATTAGTTTACAATCAGTCAGGGGGGGGGGGGGGACTATCTGTAACCACTGCTTGGATCTGGCCTGCAGTCAACCGTCTGCTAGCAACAGCCACTCACAACATTTGGCGGTCTTCACGTGCTGTTATCCATCTGTATGGACCCATGTCTGCTCTAGGAGTATTAGAGCCTTCTTTCATCCACTGTGTAACAAGTCTGTATACTGACATTGCACTACGGCCAATCCAGTTAGACATTTGGGTGTAGAGAGTTGTCACTCTACGCCTTGGCATACTTAGTCAACAAAAACTTGTGGACAACAAAGTGTCATGTTACACCACACTGTTCGCCATTTATACGCTTAAAAAAAATGAAATTTCCATATTAAATAGCACCGTAATTTTGATATTATTACATATGAAACTTTCAATTTTTAATCATTTAATACTCTTTATGCGGGCATACTTGGGGCCAAATTTCATTCATTTATTACAATACCATCTGGGTGTTGGGATTTTAATTTGCGCCAGTTTGTGTATCAGTTGCTAAGTGTAAAAGGTCGAGCTGAACTTTGCGAATACTGGCCTGTACCGTCACCGTAACAACAGTAGGCCGGGTTGTCGCGTGGTAATGGCCGAGCGAAGAATTACCTTCGACTTACCCCTGCGTGCACGTAAGTTCGTCCAGCCTGCTCGCCGTCAACTTCTGGTTCTTCCCGTTGGCGTCTGCAAGTACGGGCTGGAAAGCACTAAAAATCACTCTAACTACTGACGTGAGGTATTGTTGTAAATAACTTCCGAGATGTTATGAACAGGCATTTATTCTTGAACTCTTCGGAGAGATAAGTGAATTGATACAGATGAATGGTACATTTTAATATGCATAGAAGTGAAATGCGTTTCCTTACTATAGCCGAATGGCTGAATAAAATAGTGGGAGGGTTAGTACAAGCCTCGCGTCGTGAGCATACGAAGGGTGGAGCTGGTGGTGTAATTTCTAACACTGCCTAAGTCATTGGCTTCATAAAAATTGGCAAGTTTACGGCATGATCTTCAAAATGAAACTGCGCAGTGGACGGGTACAGAACGCGTCACTCTACTGTCGCTTAAGGGTGGGGTGACTGTCTCTCATTGGCCAGTTCACATCACGCGCTGTGGATGCAAAGTTTAATTGGCCAGTTGGAGGCGTCTTTCTAGAAGGTACCAGAACATTTCGAACCTTGTTTCTCACAGTCAAAACTGCTTGCCTCTGTGGCCTTGCAGGAAGGGTTCAGATTCTGCAAACGCGCTCTCATGTTCCACGTCCGCCCAGCCTTGTAGCTCACCGAGACTGGCTTACACTCACTAGAATATTAACTACGAAATTATTGAAATATGCTACACCTCCCTGCTAGGGAAAGAATTTGCAGAAGCCTTGTGTTTCGGCAAATTCTCCCAGCATTCTAATAGGCGTACACAATAGATATCATATTTATATCCTAATTAATTAATTATAAATTCTACTAAGGTTTTGTAGTAATAGCTTTCATCTAGTCTATCTCTGAACTGTCTAATACTAGTAAGCAAACAATTTTTAGTGTGTTCTCTCTATCAACTAAGTGTTTAAAACCCATAAGTAAAATAGTTCTAGCGTCTAGCTGATTTGGTGTCTCTAGAACTTGGTTCTGGTTTCTCTACATTGCTACTTAACACAGAAGTATTACGTTGAAATACTACCATTTCTTCTTCGTCATCAGTTTGCACCTCAATACTGCGACGAATAGAACGTCGAGGTCTCACGTTTCTTACTTGTGAGGCGTCTGTTTGATTTAGTACTGTAGTTTGTACACAAACCCTACCACAACACTCATTTGTAGTGCGAAATACATACTTAGAACAATCTCTAAGACATTTACAATGTCGACATAGGCAAAATAATACAATAAAAATTATTACAGTGGTACATACATAAGAGATTACAGAATATCTTGACACATAAAAGTCATTAGATTTGTTTTGCTCCTGTCTCTCAATTTCATCTTCCAGTTCTTGTATTTTATGTCCAGCGACCTTGAGGTCGTCTAGGTGTCGTATTACTGGCTCTAATTTCCATGCTAACCTTAACTCTGAAAGATTATGTTTGTCTTGATTTAATGTACAACAATCCAAGTCTAGCTTAAAACTAGGTATTACATCATGAGTAGTTACATTGGTTCTTATATATTGCTCTGACTGAATCATTATCGTATTAGCGTAACCTTTACATCTGCCAAAGAATGTTAACTTTCCAGTACCTTTAAAGGTGACATCCGTGGGAGGTTCATTATTGCATAATATTGTTACACTCTCTTCATAACCATTCGTTTCGGCTAATGGCCGTCCAAACACTGTCATTAAGTACTGCTATTTTCTTTACGCAATCATTAGGGATTTATCCTAATGGTTGCAGGAGTCGAACCTCACACGGTGAGTTTTCATAAGTAGTTTGTAATACAAAGTTCTGTTTACAAATACTGGAGTCTGACGTCAGTTGTTTACAATCTAACTGGTCTTGATCCAGTTTTGCGTACAAACGTTTAGAGTGATCAATTAGAATATATGAATGATCAGGTTGTAAATACAAGTAATGACCATTGTAATCAAGATTTATAGGCAAAGGCAACATTTTATATAGATTAAAATGATTGCTTTCTATTAATGGCACATTCAAAATATAACTAAGAATATTCTGTGACATGAAAATATCGATTGTAATGATTTTCAAAAGAAGATAGCCATTTTCCTCCTTCAGAGAAACTGGGAACTTTTTATCCCCTATATCATTCCTTATTAATTCCAAGTATTGGACAATTTGAACTGGATTAATAAAATGTGGCTGCAATAACCCCTTTTGGGAATTTACGATCGCGCTTACTAAGAGATCGTATTCCCTCTGCAAACCTTGTATAATAGCAATGGCACGAACTAGATGCTCATTGACAGATACTAAAACAGACAGTTGGCGTATGGCTTTATCGGTATGATTCGCATAACTTTCCGCATATCTTTGCATCTTTCGCATCCCTTCTAGTAGTACTATCTGATTTCGACTCACGCCTGCTAAGGTGTGATTGAACCCTGCTAAGACGGTTTTAACTACTGTAAGCTGTTCTTTACTGAGTTTTAGTAAAGTTCGCTGTTCCTTTTCAGCAATGTCTATTTTTGATCGGAAATATTGAACTTCTGAGTCTGTAGACAACCCAAATAAAATTTTACAAATATCACCAACAAAATTAATCGCTCCTCTTTTCCTACGCGTTGCTTGATGCTGTGTTATTTGCCCTATTAACCTTTGAGAGTATTTCACTTGATCAATATGCCATAATAATTCTTTTGCCATCTCATTACATTCATCTATGGATACATTGAGTTCAGCTAATTTATTTTTACAGAAAGCAATTGATCTCGTCGCGTAATGCTCCACTTCCGCGAATTTGGTTTGAAGTTCACCGAGATCGACATAACTAATGATGCGCCACGTCACAGATGACAGCTGGACTTGCTGCCTAAAATCGTAGTACAGACCGGGTGAATGCTGATATTTCTCAATCTGAAAATCTTGGGATGCCACACTCAGTTGCAGCAATAACAAGGTACCTAGGATCACGTTCATCTGTAAGAAATAAATACAAAACTTATAGCGTTTAATACTAGTGTTTCTCTCTGCAAAATAAAATCATTTTTAGTTATAAACAAATGACTGGTATGGAAAATATTATGCATAATTTTATGTGTAATTTATTACGCGCCTAATGCATTCGTCTGGCGTTTTAAAGAGCTGCTGCCGTGACACCTGAGTGCGTGGCTG
Organism: Vandiemenella viatica; assembly: GCA_031002005.1. Classification (NCBI taxonomy): domain Eukaryota; kingdom Metazoa; phylum Arthropoda; class Insecta; order Orthoptera; family Morabidae; genus Vandiemenella; species Vandiemenella viatica. The sequence continues at coordinate 189,464,032 of JARYHS010013631.1, read as the reverse complement.
ATATCAAGTACGTGTGGGCGCACTATCATTTCAGCTGGAGAACGGCCTTGTGTGGGTGGGCAAGGCACTCTCTTATCGCGCCGCCATTTGTAATTCCTCGCGCTATCAGCTACGTCACAGGAGGCTCGCCCTCCACGTGCGTTTCTGTTGACAAACAACACGTGGTGCCTATCCAACTTTATTCTAACGCTGTTTCTGCGCTATTTGACGTAACTGAACCGGGTTTTCGGCTAATCCTATGTAGTGTATAGTGCTCTAAGAGTAGGTATTAGAATTACGTGTGTATATGTGCTCAGATATAAGGTTTTAACCTGTTTGCATGCACCTTTACCTTCTTGTATCGTCCTATCTGTAGAGTAACATTGGGTAATTGCACTTCTATAATTTTGTAAGGACCTCTAAATTGTGTGTCCAGTTTAAGGCTTCGTCCGCGTCTCACACTCTCGTCCTTAAGCAATACTTTATCTCCTACTTTGAATTCCTTCGGGTTTTGATCCTTGTCGTAATACTCTTTTGTTTATTTATCTCCCTAGCTCTTTGATGTAAACTTTGCAATCTGGCTTTTAACTCGTCCGCGTAGTCATCATAAGAATAGATGGTTT
>JARYHS010013631.1:189426176-189462430 GCA_031002005.1 Vandiemenella viatica | reverse complement strand
AAACCATCTATTCTTATGATGACTACGCGGACGAGTTAAAAGCCAGATTGCAAAGTTTACATCAAAGTGCTAGGGAGATAAATAAACAGTGCAAAATTAAAAACAAAGAGTATTACGACAAGGATCAAAACCCGAAGGAATTCAAAGTAGGAGATAAAGTATTTGCTTAAGGACGAGAGTGTGAGACGCGGACGAAGCCTTAAACTGGACACACAATTTAGAGGTCCTTACAAAATTATAGAAGTGCAATTACCCAATGTTACTCTACAGATAGGACGATACAAGAAGGTAAAGGTGCATGCAAACAGGTTAAAACCTTATATCTGAGCACATATACACACGTAATTCTAATACCTATTCTTAGAGCCCTATACACTACATAGGATTAGCCGAAAACCCGGTTCAGTTACGTCAAATAGCGCAGAAACAGCGTTAGAATGAAGTTGGATAGGCACCACGTGTTGTTTGTCAACAGAAACGCACGTGGAGGGCGAGCCTCCTGTGACGTAGCTGATAGCGCGAGGAATTACAAATGGCGGCGCGATAAGAGAGTGCCTTGCCCACCCACACAAGGCCGTTCTCCAGCTGAAATGATAGTGCGCCCACACGTACTTGATATCAGCCACGCACTCAGTTGTCACGGCAGCAGCTCTTTAAAACGCCAGACGAATGCATTAGGCGCGTACTAAATTACACATAAAATTATGCATAATATTTTCCATACCAGTCATTTGTTTATAACTAAAAATGATTTTATTTTGCAGAGAGAAACACTAGTATTAAACGCTATAAGTTTTGTATTTTTTTCTTACAGATGAACGTGATCCTAGGTACCTTGTTATTGCTGCAACTGAGTGTGGCATCCCAAGATTTTCAGATTGAGAAATATCAGCATTCACCCGGTCTGTACTACGATTTTAGGCAGCAAGTCCAGCTGTCATCTGTGATGTGGCGCATCATTAGTTATGTCGATCTCGGTGAACTTCAAACCAAATTCGCGGAAGTGGAGCATTACGCGACGAGATCAATTGCTTTCTGTAAAAATAAATTAGCTGAACTCAATGTATCCATAGATGAATGTAATGAGATGACAAAAGAATTATTATGGCATATTGATCAAGTGAAATACTCTCAAAGGTTAATAGGGCAAATAACACAGCATCAAGCAACGCGTAGGAAAAGAGGAGCGATTAATTTTGTTGGTGATATTTGTAAAATTTTATTTGGGTTGTCTACAGACTCAGAAGTTCAATATTTCCGATCAAAAATAGACATTGCTGAAAAGGAACAGCGAACTTTACTAAAACTCAGTAAAGAACAGCTTACAGTAGTTAAAACCGTCTTAGCAGGGTTCAATCACACCTTAGCAGGCGTGAGTCAAAATCAGATAGTACTACTAGAAGGGATGCGAAAGATGCAAAGATATGCGGAAAGTTATGCGAATCATACCGATAAAGCCATACACCAACTGTCTGTTTTAGTATCTGTCAATGAGCATCTAGTTCGTGCCATTGCTATTATCCAAGGTTTGCAGAGGGAATACGATCTCTTAGTAAGCGCGATCGTAAATTCCCAAAAGGGGTTATTGCAGCCACATTTTATTAATCCAGTTCAAATTGTCCAATACTTGGAATTAATAAGGAATGATATAGGGGATAAAAAGTTCCCAGTTTCTCTGAAGGAGGAAAATGGCTATCTTCTTTTGAAAATCATTACAATCTATATTTTCATGTCACAGAATATTCTTAGTTATATTTTGAATGTGCCATTAATAGAAAGCAATCATTTTAATCTATATAAAATGTTGCCTTTGCCTATAAATCTTGATTACAATGGTCATTACTTGTATTTACAACCTGATCATTCATATATTCTAATTGATCACTCTAAACGTTTGTACGCAAAATTGGATCAAGACCATTTAGATTGTAAACAACTGACGTCAGACTCCAGTATTTGTAAACAGAACTTTGTATTACAAACTACTTATGAAAACTCACCGTGTGAGGTTCGACTCCTGCAACCATTAGGATAAATCCCTAATGATTGCGTAAAGAAAATAGCAGTACTTAATGACAGTGTTTGGACGGCCATTAGCCGAAACGAATGGTTATGAAGAGAGTGTAACAATATTATGCAATAATGAACCTCCCACGGATGTCACCTTTAAAGGTACTGGAAAGTTAACATTCTTTGGCAGATGTAAAGGTTACGCTAATACGATAATGATTCAGTCAGAGCAATATATAAGAACCAATGTAACTACTCATGATGTAGCTAGACTTGGATTGTTGTACATTAAATCAAGACAAACATAATCTTTCAGAGTTAAGGTTAGCATGGAAATTAGAGCCAGTAATACGACACCTAGACGACCTCAAGGTCGCTGGACATAAAATACAAGAACTGGAAGATGAAATTGAGAGACAGGAGTAAAACAAATCTAATGACATGTTTCACATCCCAGAGGTATTTCCTCAGCAGGGATCCATGGAACAAGATTGATAAATAAATAAATAAATAAATAATGACTTTTATGTGTCAAGATATTCTGTAATCTCTTATGTATGTACCACTGTAATAATTTTATTGTATTATTTTGCCTATGTCGACATTGTAAATGTCTTAGAGATTGTTCTAAGTATGTATTTCGCACTACAAATGAGTGTTGTGGTAGGGTTTGTGTACAAACTACAGTACTAAATCAAACAGACGCCTCACAAGTAAGAAACGTGAGACCTCGATGTTCTATTCGTCGCAGTATTGAGGTGCAAACTGATGACGAAGAAGAAATGGTAGTATTTCAACGTAATACTTCTGTGTTAAGTAGCAATGTAGAGAAACCAGAACCAAGTTCTAGAGACACCAAATCAGCTAGACGCTAGAACTATTTTACTTATGGGTTTTAAACACTTAGTTGATAGAGAGAACACACTAAATATTGTTTGCTTACTAGTATTAGACAGTTCAAAGATAGACTAGATGAAAGCTATTACTACAAAACCTTAGTAGAATTTATAATTAATTAATTAGGATATAAATATGATATCTATTGTGTACGCCTATTAGAATGCTGGGAGAATTTGCCGAAACACAAGGCTTCTGCAAATTCTTTCCCTAGCAGGGAGGTGTAGCATATAATTTCGTAGTTAATATTCTAGTGAGTGTAAGCCAGTCTCGGTGAGCTACAAGGCTGGGCGGACGTGGAACATGAGAGCGCGTTTGCAGAATCTGAACCCTTCCTGCAAGGCCACAGAGGCAAGCAGTTTTGACTGTGAGAAACAAGGTTCGAAATGTTCTGGTACCTTCTAGAAAGACGCCTCCAACTGGCCAATTAAACTTTGCATCCACAGCGCGTGATGTGAACTGGCCAATGAGAGACAGTCACCCCACCCTTAAGCGACAGTAGAGTGACGCGTTCTGTACCCGTCCACTGCGCAGTTTCATTTTGAAGATCATGCCGTAAACTTGCCAATTTTTATGAAGCCAATGACTTAGGCAGTGTTAGAAATTACACCACCAGCTCCACCCTTCGTATGCTCACGACGCGAGGCTTGTACTAACCCTCCCACTATTTTATTCAGCCATTCGGCTATAGTAAGGAAACGCATTTCACTTCTATGCATATTAAAATGTACCATTCATCTGTATCAATTCACTTATCTCTCCGAAGAGTTCAAGAATAAATGCCTGTTCATAACATCTCGGAAGTTATTTACAACAATACCTCACGTCAGTAGTTAGAGTGATTTTTAGTGCTTTCCAGCCCGTACTTGCAGACGCCAACGGGAAGAACCAGAAGTTGACGGCGAGCAGGCTGGATGAACTTACGTGCACGCAGGGGTAAGTCGAAGGTAATTCTTCGCTCGGCCATTACCACGCGACAACCCGGCCTACTGTTGTTACGGTGACGGTACAGGCCAGTATTCGCAAAGTTCAGCTCGACCTTTTACACTTAGCAACTGATACACAAACTGGCGCAAATTAAAATCCCAACACCCAGATGGTATTGTAATAAATGAATGAAATTTGGCCCCAAGTATGCCCGCATAAAGAGTATTAAATGATTAAAAATTGAAAGTTTCATATGTAATAATATCAAAATTACGGTGCTATTTAATATGGAAATTTCATTTTTTTTAAGCGTATAAATGGCGAACAGTGTGGTGTAACATGACACTTTGTTGTCCACAAGTTTTTGTTGACTAAGTATGCCAAGGCGTAGAGTGACAACTCTCTACACCCAAATGTCTAACTGGATTGGCCGTAGTGCAATGTCAGTATACAGACTTGTTACACAGTGGATGAAAGAAGGCTCTAATACTCCTAGAGCAGACATGGGTCCATACAGATGGATAACAGCACGTGAAGACCGCCAAATGGTGTGAGTGGCTGTTGCTAGCAGACGGTTGACTGCAGGCCAGATCCAAGCAGTGGTTACAGATAGTCCCCCCCCCCCTGACGATTGTAAACTAATTGCTTGAAGCTGGGTCACACACTCTGGCCCCTGTGCAATGTGTCCCAATAGTCTAATTTCATTGCTAGCATCAACTAACTTGGTGTAATCCGAAACACAAATGGACATGTGAATGGTGTACATTTGTCTTTAGAGACGAGACTCGATTCTGTCTGTGGCAAAGTGATAATCGACGACATATTCGCAGGCGTAGTGGAGAAAGGGTTTACCTACTGTTATTTCAAAGTATCCGCAAGTGCAGCCACTGGTGTCATGTTTTGGCGGCAATCAGTTTCTACAGCATGACTGAGTCGGCTGTTGTTGAAGGCAATGACAGCCCATCACTATGTGGACGGGGTACTGCATCTTATTGTAATATCCTTCATGTTCACCATCCAAATCGCCTTTTCCAACAAGATAATGCCCGTCCTCATACTGCGGCCATCGTCACAATTTGGATTGCACGGTTCCCAGATTTGTCCGCAATAGAGCACGTCTAGGATACCAGGAGTAGACACATTAGATCACATGGTCACCAAGCACAAACTGTGCAACAACTGAATGCAAAAGACATGCACGTGTAGTGAGACATACACCAAGAAGACATCCGAACACTTGTTGTGTCAATGCCGGCAAGGATACACGAATATATTGGTGCTAAAGTTGGGCGCATTTCTCACTGACAATTGTTTCTACAGGTAATAACTTAGCCTGATTCATTTACATTTATTATCATTTCTTCTAGATATGCCGTTGGATATATCGTCAAAGTTTCCTATAATTCTACCACTCATGTATGCGTGTTGTGATTTTAATTTCCACCAGTGTAATTATAGGGTGACCATAAGATTCCGCTATAAAGTTAAAAAAAAGGTCGAAGCTATCCATATGCTATTGAAACGTTAACATAGGCTGTATTTAAATGACTTCGCAACCTCGGTATTTGCAGGACCAAGGGATATTGAGAGGAAAGTTAACAGAAATGGCTTGATCCAAGTAGAGGCAACTCCAGACCCAGATGGGGTCCCTTTGGTGCAAACCTAGGATCCGGGTCCCACAAGTTGTGAGACCCTGGGGAATACTGTATAGTCAGAGAAGCAACTCTAAATTAAGTTCCTACATAAAAATAGAAGAATAAATAAAATATAAAAACATAATTAAACGTAATTTTAAAAAAAAAACTGGTCAGATAATAAAAGAAGATGCCTTTGCGATATCTGCCGTCTTTACATGAAGTAATTAACAAGTATTTTACTACCCGCCTAAGATACACGTAGCTACAGACTCCTAAATATGACATTATTCTCACATGGGATCAAAGTGAACATATATATCTATCTATCTATGTACTGAAGACCGTCTCCACGTATAAATTTTACATTTCTAGCACTGTAGCGTATAAATAAAGATGTAAACGGCTCGAATGTTCGTTCAGTTTATGATTAAAGCTCAATTTTTATTCAGGAACAGAAGATCGACATCCCTGTCAATTTAAATAAACCCGTAAGAATGTAGGTAACTGTATTCGACAGAGAGGTTACTCATAATAGAAATCTTTTTCTGTAAATTTATTATGGAAAGTTCTTAGAGAATCATATTCTTATTTATTTCATCGCGATCATATTTGCATATTCTCGATCAGTAGAAAGCATAGCAAACTTACATGAACCTAGAGATAAAATGCTTACTAATGTTACGATTTCGCTAGCAAGATACGCGGTTCCGACTGTTTCAAACACATGCCCCACAAAAACTGATTACCAAGGAAAGACAATATTATCAACGAACACTTGTACTCGTTCGGATTGACTTGAAACCTGACAGTATTGCTATTTTAATGCACAGTTTTCCACATCATTTTATTTGTATTAATTCTAATATGATACGATTTCATGTCGAGTATAGGTGCACTGTCACAATAGGTAGGTACGCAGAGTATAAATCGGATAACGCAAAATGTACTCAATTTATACATCACGAATCTGTCAGATGGTAAATTCATAAATTACTAGAAAATACTTCAATGCACTTGTGAATCTTAGCTAGAAAGCTAATAGAATTTTAAATAAGAAAAACAATTTTGAAGCCTAGACTACGCGTATTCCGACATACGCTTGGTTGCTTTTTCTTCTTCTTTTTTTTTCAAAGGAAAATCTAACATTTTTTAAAAAATAATTTCGAGGATTTTCAATTTAACTGTCTAATTACCATGATTTTATCGTTTTAGATATATATATAATATAATATATCCTTTAATTTTAAAAATACCTCTCTATATACAAGAAAACTTACATTATATCCACCGCCGCGCCGCTTCTAACAAACCAAAAAACAGTGACGGACGGTAAGCACAACGAGTTCCTGTGATTGTTGGAGCATGGAGGAATATTCCTTCCTCCATGTGTTGAAGCTACTGAGCGGTGCTCTCTTTGTTTAAGCGTGCGGTGTTGTCAATAATTATACTCTACTGTAATGAAAGAGCACAGCCCCCTGGATCGTATTTGAAAAATCGATAGATCAACTTAAAAACAAATATTCAGAACATTCAAGGTAGACGTGTTTCGACACCAAAGGATAAAAGAAGTCTATAAAAAAAAAATATATATCACACTAATTTCGATTACTAATTTCGAAATGCGGGTGTCACCCCCAAACGGGTGACACCCGGGGCGGACCGCCCCCCCCTATAGCTACGCCACTGGTTCAGCGTCAAAAATCCCTTTAGCTGCAGCAAAATTTCTTTTAATTTCTTTCCACTGGGTGAAGTACTCACGTTGATTCTTAGCATTTTCATGGGCAGAGAGACTTTCAGGTGCTTTCTGGAGAATAAATCCATCTTCGTGCTCTAATAAATATAGATAATATAATTGTGAAAAGATAAAATGACAGATGCAAAAAAACAAAACAAAAAAAACAGATTTTTTAGACGGGGCATAGACTAGCCATGAGCAAATAACGCCTCCACCGCGATTTCCTAATTTCATCATAAACCAGCTTTTTTCATACAACAGTTAATTGTAGGTAGTAAAGGACCATCAGAATTTTGAAAATATCTTGAACCCATTTTATATTATTTCGTTTCCAAACGATCTAACAGAATTTATTTTCCATTTATCTTATCAAAGAGTAGAGGTCCAATGTCATGCTGCTTAATTACTTTCGGTATGACAGTAATTGTGTTTTCTACATTATCCACCACATCACCTCCACGAACTTTTTCTCCTATTAAGATACTAATGTTTTCAACAAATTCTTCAGTAGCCTTAGAACTTGTAGCCACACCACTTTTAATCTCGCCACATTCAGAATTATCCAAAGTTAAATCCTCCTCGTCTTGTGTTGAATTAGTGTTGGATCCTTTGTACATGTTGATACAGGCAATTCCTTAGAACATGTCAAACTTCAAGTAGCGGACTTTTCAGGAAAAGGTGTCTGTACCTCTTGATGGATTTTTGTGTTACTTTATCCTGAAATTTTCGTTTTTACAGTCCCCCTTTTTTCTTGGAAAAAATTGATTCATATTATGTTGGTATTATTGCGAAGTAAAATAACATCATGCTAGCTCACGACGTATGTAATGCAAATAAATACACAACTGCACCATGCCAATCATCTCAACAGCAATTAAGCAATGGAGAAAGAATCGCCTGTTTTATATCCTTAGAACAAAATTTGAAAGTGCTGGCGCGGGGCAGGGGCCGTTAGTATTGGTCGATTGAAATACATCTCGACAGAGCACACAATATACCTTCCAATCGTGTTCTGATTCGCTGTTTATACATTCCTTTTCACTTGTTCACGAAAGCTCACGAGGCACGCGCTGGTATCGCAGGATTATTTGCATATGAATTGTAGTGTAAGTTTATTTTTATTTTTAAGTTTAATAATTTTCCAATTTGCGCCCCCCTTTCAATGGCGCCCAGGGCACGTGCCCTACCTGCTCCACCCTAGGTACGCCACTGTGCAGATGCAAGATTTCAGTCACACCTCTCATTAACTCCTAAACTATTTAATAGTCAGAGCATGAAACCATGTCTCCATCCAAACTAAATAGGTGGGAATTAGCCTATCAAAACCTTCTCGATATCACACACTCCCTGGGCCTCAATTTCATATAATTCTCACTTTCCTCATCCTGGTAATCCGACCACTTTCAAGTATTTATATTTATGTTTCATTACTTACTAGGTGTACCTATGACTCTGTCACATGGTATTTGAAATCTGTGTTGTTAATTCAGATATAAATTATCAAAGAAATGTTGGCTGGGTAGGAAAAAGTAGAGTAGCAGTCCTGTATTTCCCCTTTCTTGATCCTTTTCCTCTCCCCCTAAATTTACATTCAATGCAAATGTTTTAAACATATTTGTGTTGATTATGTGTTCCTGCTACCCACTGATACTGAGAAATATTGTATTTTTTTATTGTATTTTTAATGCAGCAACTATTCTCCCTTCAAGTTTGGAGAGCGCTGGGTTTATTTATCTTTACTTTCCATGTTAAATTTGCCTCATAGTATTTGATACTGGTTCATAGTTACTACTTTTTCTCTGTGACATCACGCCTATTTCCTATCAGACTTTGTTAAGAAAGCATCCAATATATATACTACAAAATTTTGCTTTGCTCTGTCGCTTCTATGGGGTGGTAGCAAATTGCTTGATAAAGACCTGAAGTTTATATATCTTGGTGTATCATTTTATAGTAAACGAGCTGCCCCGACAGACTTCTTTCTGTCAAAAGTTATTGTCCTGTTGTAGTCCAATAGAAAAAATAAATAATTAAAACGTACTACAGTGATCACTTTATTTAATGTATCAATAGTAAACAATGATTACTTACAAAAATAAGTTTTCTATTTCGTAACCTGCAAGACGTTAGTAATAATGTGATGATATTTTTATTGTAATGCTTTATGACAGACGATATTTTTTTTGGTTACCTGGAGCGTGAACAAATAAAGCTGACGGTTTTCCAACAGTTTAACTGCGGGAGCAGGCAACATACAACTGTCCATGAGAGAAGCACGGATTTTCAAGATAAACGCCGCAAACACTCAACCACTGACCCTAGGATTTATTTATGGTCATAGCGAAAGCAAACCGCACTGGAAATTCAGTCGTTTTAATTCAAATGGTACGTCAGTTGGTACCATTGGGATGCGAGGTATCAACACATCTTCTCCCTTATATTTTCCCTTTGGAATGGTTGCTTCGATCACATTGTTCAGTAATTTTTTCACTGCTAGCTATGTGCCTTACAAAGACCCGGTTGCTTGATATTTCGCAACATTATGACCACCGATCTTTCTTTTAATTGAAGATTATGAGGCAACAATCCTGGAAAATCCAAAAATTCTGGTGGATGATTGACGACATCATCTTGGTTAGTTGCACAATCAACTGATTTGTATGTCCTTAATTCACCGGCAATTCCAGTTTGAATTTTGAAATTTATTTCATTTTCATCCATGTTTTGTCCCTGTAATATAGCTCGTTCGTTCAACCAAAAAATTGACAGGAAATGTAATGCAGCCAGTCAAAACGTCTACAGGGATTTTGTCAATACCAATGCCAATAAGATGTTTTGAAAACATTTCTTCAGATTGATCACTTTGCAATTCCAAAGATAATCATAAGGCGCCTTTATTTTGTTTTGATTGACTGGCAGTAATATTATTTTCGTTAATGACACGCAAACCCTTTTTTTCCTTCGAACTTTATTTTGGGCAGGCATAGACTAATAGCCATACAGTCTAACCAATTTGAAGGCATACCAGAGATAATGCTCACGCGACTTTGCTTTTAAGAAGAAAAATTTAGCCGAATTGGTCGAGCCGTTCTAGAGTTTTGTGCTTAGAAACACATTTAGCGATTAATTTTTATTTAAATAGATTTTAAAAGTAAGAAAGTATTATTACTCGCAGCCAATTCAATCATCGTGAATTCTACCAGAAAATAATTTAAAACGAATGGAACCCATCACCAAAAGACTTACCAGAACTTTGCATTCTTAAAATAATCGGATACGTGTGACTCGATCGTCAGACCCTACTGCATATCGCTTCCCAACTAAAATACCAGTAATCGAATTTGCCTTTTAGGTATTCTTAGTATTGCATGCTTCTAAACTGATGCAATCTATTTTCATAGACGAAACTTTCGTGATAGGTGGCATGGGTCTAAATGTAAACACACTGAACAAATAAACACACAATTGGTTTTCGAGAGAAGCGAAAATTTGAAAGCAACCAAGAAAATGCCACATACGGAGAAAGTAATGATAACACGTAATTCAGTGATATTATTTTCGCTGATCACAGGCAGGCATAGATTAATATCCATAGAGCCTAATCAACTTGAAGGCATACCAAAGATGATCCTAACGCGCCTTTGTTTTGTTTTGAATGAGGGAAACTAAAAGTGTTGTTTATACTATTTTCCTTCCAATTTTTACGTTTTTTCTCTCCATAAGAACCTTCCTTGTGCCTTAACGAAAATATAAAAAAAAGAATTATCCGAATTGGTCGAACCGTTCTCGAGTTATCCGCTTACCAACACATTTTGCGATTCATTTTTATATTATAGATTCAAATAGGTATTTGGTAACAAAAATATTCAAAGTCCTTCATTTATTAGATTGACAGGATGTATTACAGAAGTGAAAGGATAGCAATACAACCTTTTGGTCACAACCTTTTTCGAAGAGAACCACTTTTTGAGTATCAAGTAGGTACATGAGATGGAAGGTGTGCAGAGGAGGCAGTTAATTTTGTTTGTAGAAATTACTAGAGAGCACAATCAGAAAGTGATTTGATAAAGGAGATAAACTGGGGGACATTCGAAGACAGAAAGAGAATGAGGAGAGTGCTGAAGGTGTATAGGATGTCTATTGCTAAAGAGGCTTGAAAGGCTATTGGTAAAAGAATTACAAGTTGTTCATGGAAGGGAAAAGATGACCATGATCTAAAGCAATCACTAAATTTCATCCATAAGTGAGTGAGGAAATTTTCTTTAGTAAATCAGGGGGAAATACAGGAAATACATTAAAACAAATTAACAAGGAAAGTTTTCAGCAATGTTTTTTAAAAAAAGCGGTTGAAACAATTTTCCATGCATCCTTCAAATCACTCCAGGCAAATGCAAGAATGCTTCCTTTAAAAGTCTATGGCCAAATTTCTTCCCATTCCTTATCCCCAATCCCATCTCACCTCTAATGACCTCAATGAGCCATGAAGCTATAAGTAAAAAAAAAAAAAAAAAATTTATAATTAAAACTCATTAAAGGCAAATTTTTATAAGTTGATAAATTGCACTCAGAGAACTGAACATAAAAAACAAGAGATGGAAAACAGGTGCAAAGGGAAATTGCACAAGAGCAATTACTTCAATATACTTCACCATGATTAAATTTAATGAAGCTTCTTTGTCTCATTGCACTGTTAGTAAATCTCTGCTTTCTGGGATTATTAATCCCATTTGCTTACCAATACATATCCATATTCTGTCCAAAGGATCATCTTCCTCATACATACTTGCATTAAACAGCTAAGATCCTATCTTACATTTCTTTCCTATTTTCCAAGAACTGTACCTTCCGTAAAATCCATGATTTCCTAATACAAGCCACTTGTAGCTTTGTTACCAACTATTGTAGTATGAATTACTTTTATATCTCTGCAGTGCATCATGTAACCTCTGGTTAAATCATCATTGTCCAGCACTTCCAATACTCAAACTATGTGGTGTTTCCCTGTCCCATTGAACTTCATAACTTTGTCCTTTCTATTCTTACAGCTAAAAAGAGGAAGCTTAATACCTAGCTTTGGTATAATCTCACTGCAATTCTTCAATTTCTTCATAGCAAATACCACTTTAATTCTTTTTTGTCTTCCTTTAGTTCTATGCTATTATTGACATATGCTCCCCTGTACCTTGTTCAGTACTGCTTAAGTAATGTATTTCTGAAAGGGCATTATTGAGGTACTCAGTTTAGGTTCTAGAGTTTCTGGATTTGTTTTTCTTATGGAAAAAAACTAATTTTGTAGCATGTACTGTTGTAATTATATTCCAATTTTTATATTTGATTTTCAAGACCATTTTGATACAGTTAGTCTTCTATGCATGTATAGAAAAAAGAGAGAGGACGATGGATCACGTTTTAAGACATGAGGGTTTGATTAAATTAACAGCTTGGAATAGTGAAAGGTAACTGTAGAGACAGACAGAGATTAGAATATATGAAGCAAATAATTAAGATATAGGTTGTAAGTGGTATGTTGAGATGAAGAGGCTAGTACAAGATGAGATGAATGATTACATCACACCAGTTGAAAAACTTGTGACAGTGAAAATAATTTATTGATAGATTCATAGTACTAGGTTAGTCATTACTTATTTTTTTTAAAAAAAAGGTCATAATTCAAATAAAATTTAATTCCTGCACATGAAAGATGAACATTCTCTAAAATTACCATATATCCTCACTCAGTGGCGGATCCAGGATTTTGGTTTGGTTGGGGCCTGAGCAGATTGTGTTTGGGGTGGGAGGGGGGGGGCGGGCTTCAGTCTGGTAAGGGTAGGCTTTATAGTTATGTCACCCTTAAATTAGCAGTAGAACTTAAAATAAAGCCACCAAATCTCCAGAATTATGATGTCAGGAGTGGACCTAGATACTTTTGTGGGGGGCTTGAATCCCTTAGACTCCCACTCCCCTGGATCTTCCACTGTCCTAAATGCAGTATCTGACTTACATAAAGATAGAGCTAGCCGTGTATTACTGGGCTCAGCACTATATGACATATACTGTTTGGTTAATGAAAATATATAAAAAGTAGATGCTTCCACAAATTAACCAGTGAAATAGAACGAGAGTGCTTATGTCATATATAAATTTTTATTTTGAAGTCCTATTTGTTTACAGGATTAAACTAATGAAAATTTTACTAGCTGAATGTAAAGTAATATTTATAATTGGATGAATACTGGTAAGTGGCATCATTCAAAGGGAGAGCTTGAAACAGCATCATTCATTAACATACAGAAGCTTGAAATGTGCCCAGGTGCCACAACCTATGCAATACAGTAACCACTGTCATTAATTCTACATAATCAGGTGATTTGCTGTTATTGTTTACTCACATTATTGTTCATAAGTAATCAGTAAATCTTTCTGAAAGTTGATGGAGATGAAAATAAAAATTATAAATAGATAAATAATTAGTATAAATTATCAAAAAATGAAAATTTAGTGTGTTCTGCAACATTCTGTATACAAATATTCAAAAAATCATATTTTACACAAAAATACCATATCCCCTTATGTAAAACACTAAATCTGAAGCCTGTGTACATTGTCTATAGCTACTATAGCTATTGGCTAGAGAACGGTAATGTGCCAGCCTTCACTCGCCAATCAACAGCCACCATATTACATTCGTTCCATCATCTTGTGTTTCATTTATTTACAACTATACGCAGAAATTCATGTAAGGAGAAGGGGATTCTATATTTACACTATTTTATCTGTATCAGTAACAAGGGCAGAACGAGGGGGAGGGGGCTTAGGGGGATCTAGCCCCCCCACCGAAAGTATCTAGGTCCATCACCGACATTGTAATTATGGGGTCCTTTTATTTCTTTTCTTTTTTTTTTTTTTTTTTTTTTTTTTAGCTGTTTTAGCTTTACGGATTTGAGGCCTAAGGAGACTGCTTTTGCCAGACTCAGGCCCCCCAAATCAAATTCCACTAAAGCCAAGCACCCCCCAGACCAAAGTCTGCTCAAGCCCCTCCCAAAACAAAATCCTGGATCCGCCATGATCAGTTATAAGGACTAAGTTAAACCATAACCTAAAAAAACTTTCTGCAGAAGGTGAGAAACCATGAAGTTTATTAAAAACTCGGAGAAATGTAATATGAAATGTATTAGTCATATAAATAACAGTTATCCATTTTCGAAATTATAGCCTCTGTTATCTAAAGCAAAATGTATTTATTTATGTAAAGTCCTAACCAAATACACTGATAATATAAGCAGAGTATCGTATTCATATAACGAAAGATATCATTAAAAATGACTGATACATTTCTCCTTATAAGTTTTTCCATAATAAATTTTTACTACCATCATATATGATACTCTTAGTTTTTGATACATGTATTAGCTATTAAGTGAGATTTAAGATCACTTTTTTATTAGATTTAAATCATCAAGGATATGACTATTTACTGTAGAAGCGATGTGACACTCGCAATTCAACGATATTATTGCCGCAAAATAGCAGTGAGCAGATATTTAGAAATATGGAGAGCAGGGGGAAATAAATTAATGTGAGGCAATTATATGTCACAAAGTTACAATTAGTACGTTCTTTTAAATACACATATTGCTTTTTTTTATCTACAACAACCAGATACAAAAATTTATGTAAGGAGAAGGGTATTCTATGTTTATGTTATATTACCTGTATCGGTTATAAGAACTAGTTCAAAAAATAACCTAATAAATTTTTTGGCAGAAAATAAGAAACAATGAAGTTTATTAAAAACTCAGAGAAAGTTTACACGAAATGTATCATTCATGAAATATGTCATTCAAATAAATGACAATTATCCATTTTTGATATTATAATTTCCATCATTTAAAGTAAAATAAAGAAAAGCAAATAAATCGGGATTACTGGAGATGGCGATTCCGTCAGGAATTGCCGTGGTAAAACACAAGACTCCTCTAGAAATATTTTCTGTAGTACATTTAACTGTATTATGCCGGTCCGGGATCTATTACAACTTAATTTCTGCTTGAAAATAATGGTAGTCTACAGGCTGTATTACAACAGAATTACTGGTTGAAAATAATATGTCTTGTAATTGACTACAGTAGTATAATGATGTCATTACTTAATTTTATTTTGGCAGAATCACGATCTCCAGTACACCTGATCGTTATTTATTTTTCCTTACAAGCTTTTCCTAAATAAATTCCTACCACCACCACAGGTGATGCCTGTCATTATTAATTTGAGGGTAATAGAAGCTATTATTTTTGAAAGCAATATTAGTGGAGGTTGTGGTTAAGTTGAACAGAATCCCCTCTGACAAATTTTGTTACTGTATAATTCACTCTGAAATGAGTTTTACAAACCAATTAAACTGTTTTCATAATCGTCATGTTACTGAAGGTATTAATTAATGCCGGTGAAAGATTCTCCATATTTATAATGCTGAATTGTGCCAGGACCAGGAAAAAAACTGATATTAAATGGATACCAAAATTTTTCGGGATTCCTAATGTGTTTTTAATATTATTGGTTCTATACTTCCATCGTCATTAATTCAGTTGAAGTTAGAGCTGTATTGCTATGTGAACAGCAAATTAAATATGTAGAACATTACAAAATCAAGGCCATTAGCAATATGTAATAACAATTCCATATAACTAACCATCAAAAAAAAAAAAAAAATTAAAAAAATGAGCTTCCAGAATATGGCGTTTTTTAATTATGTTAATCACACTGTACGGTCTGTAATTATTCTTTTATTTAGGCACACATTACAATTTATAACTACATGTTTACTTCCAGACAGTCAGACTACAGCTGCATGATGTACATCTCCAAAGATATAGTAAGTACTAGAAAATTTTTCTCTGTAATCAATACCAGGTCAAGTCAGATATAAATTTACTATACTCAGCACGCCTCCTTACATTTATATCTAGACTTCTATTAATTCACATTCAACATCTCTCTATACTGTTTAAACTTGGCTTTACATAATTCCTTCGTAAATATGTCAGCAATGTTTTCGTTTGAATCTATTTTCACGGTGTCTATTACACCATTTGTATAACACTAATTCAAAAAATGATAGTATACTTCAATGTATTTACCATATTTACTGCTCCTGGGTTATCTTCATATATTTGGACAGGTCCTCTGATATTTACATTAAAAGTTTTTAATACATCCAAAACAAATTAAGTTCAGTAACAGCTTCTGACAAAAGCTATATATTCATCAAAAGTGGAAGATTTGGTGAAACCACCTTGTTTTCTAAATTTCCAAAATATTGAATTTCCAAACAATCTAATTACATACCCAGAAATGGACTTTCGATCTACACGATCACCTGCCCAATCTGCATCTACATAACAATCCAAAAGTTTTATATTTTCATTTCTACAGAAATTTAATTTCAAATCATTTGTTAAATACAACTACTTTAATATTCTTAATGCATACTTGTAATGAACTGTGCTGTAACAATTCTGAAATGTAATTAAGTAATTAACACTGTAACTGATATCTGCTCTAGTTCCCGAACTGATGTACAAAAGAGCACCTATTAAGTTTCTGTATCTAATGTCTTGACATACTTCATTCACAGGATCTAATTTTAAATTTACTTCCATTGGTGTATCATACAATTTTGAGTTTACAATTTTATACTTTGAGTCTAAGGACTTGATGTAATTTTTCTGACTCAAACTCATAACATTTTCTTTCTGATTGTAATCTATATTAATTCCTAAATTGGTTTTTGCTTGACCTAAGTCTTTCATCTTGAATTACTTCGACAACAGATTCTTGATTTTATCTGTTTTGTTTCTACTATTTCAACAAATTAATAGGTCTTCAAAAATATTATTAAATAAATTACATCATCTCCATCGATCAAAGTATACAGACAATATTCAAATTCATATTTTGCAAAACCCAGATCTCTCATAAATTCATCAAAACTATCATACCAAGCTTGAGGGTTTTCTCATAAACAGTACAATGCTTTAATCAATTTACAAACCCTATTAGTACCATCTTCATACTCTCTTGGCTGTTTTATGTAGACCTCTGATAAAACTTTACCATTAAGAAATGCAGTCACAAAACTGCTCATAGCACTATGCTGGTATTCTTGACCATGCCAATACTGGCCGTTTTTGGATCCATGCTGCTTACTTCCACTCCGCGGTTGATCGTTGTTGTGACCTCTGAAGGCTCGATGTAGATGGTTATTTCCTTTGCTGCTTCTTTGATACTGCCTGCTGTGATTCCTTGTGCTTCTTTCATTTACTTCACTTCAACGACAATCTCTCTTCAAATTACTTCTTCTTCCGCATCCCCAACACAAGTGTTCCTGACAACTCGTACCGGATTTTCTCATCCTATGGAATGCATTTGTTTTTACACATTCACTTTCACCTTTGTCTTTCAAGTCCATTAATCTAATTTTACTTTGAAAAAATTCAACAGTTAATCTTCTTCTCTCAAAACATCGACCAAAGCACCGATGTAACTCAATGAATCCGGCAAAGTTTTTAACATGTAGTTTAATTTTTCTTTTTCAGTCACTTTAGCCCTTGCTGCTTTCAATTCATTCACTGTCTTTTCAAAATCACTAAAGAATTTTGCTGTTTCACTGTAGTCTTTTAACTTCAATTTTTCCAGTTTGTTTCTACAAATTATTTGGAGTGTAGTCGACTCCTTGGAGTATAATTCGTCGAACTTAGTGATTATTTCATAAGCATTCACTTTATCACTCACAAACTCAAGTTTTTTATTCGTAATAGCACCATAGATGTAGTTTACTGCCTTCAGATTTTCTTCTTTGCAAGTTTCTGCATTATTCATACTGTATTTTCTCTTGAAGCCACTGTATAACATTTCTTCATCTTTATATACATTGTTATTCTTTTCTTCCAATTTATATAGTCCTCGCTGTTAAAAACCATTATAACAATGTCCGACATTTTTACTTGAAATAAAACTTTCTTAAATACTCGACAGCACTTTTCCTTTTCATAAGCCACAGACCTTTTGTCAACCACGCTCTGCTACCATGTTAATTATGTTAATCACACTATATGGTCACTAATTATTCTTTTATTTAGGCACACACACACATTATAATTCATAACTACATGTTTACTTCCCAACAGTCAGACTACAACTGCATGATGTATATCGCCAAAGATATAGTAAGTACTAGAACATTCTTCTCTGTAATTGATACCAGGTCAAGTCAGATATAAATATACTATACACAACAGCATTCAAACCATCATTTTTGACGGGCTCGAAGTTAGTAACTTATAATATGTTACATACAAAAATATTGCACTTTACAAGTATAAAAATGTATGAGGTACAACAGAACAATGAATAATGTACTCTGGAACATTCTGCTCGTAAACGTAGAGAAAAATCAAATTTTACTGATAAAATTACCAAAAACATGTGACATGTTTAATACATGAATTTTGCACTTTTACAGGATGATATAAAACTTATGCAGTGCCACAGAACAATGAATACAGTTGAGTTTCATTTTATAAGATGACATATAAAATTTATTATTGAATTATTTTAAACAAATTTAAATAATCATGAAATATTCACATAAAAAATAATTTAAAAAGGTATATACACACAATACCAACTGGCATAAATTAATCAAATCTACAAATGGAAAACACCATAAGGCACAACAGCAGACCTGGTCAGTGGCTGAAAGCTGCCATAAATGATGATGATGGTGATGATCAGATGGATATAACCAGAACTGTTATTTTTAAATTGTGATAACAAGACACTTAGTTCTTTAGATAAGACATAGTCACAAAAACATCATTATTGTGGTACTAGAGATCACATTTAGTGCCCTTTCTGAAGTATATTCCAGTCAAGGAACAAATTCTTCATATCTTGAAGTGAAGTTTCAATGTTGGGAGCTAGTATTTTTGAGTTCTGCAACACAAAGAACAAAAGTGCATTGGCTTCTGATTAATATTAATAGTTGTACTGTGAATTAATTTTTGTGGATAAAACAGCAATTTACAAACAGTTTTTCTTTTTACTTGCCGTTACAGAAGAACTGTGCCATCTTGATACATGAAAATGAATAACATTTCCTCCAGCAATGATATATGAAACACCATAGCCATCAGCATCTGTGGGTCCAAAGCATTCTTCTTTAGATCAATTCCTGCCATCTGACTATGAGGGGTTTGAGGAGTTGAAAGCCTCCAAGGTTCTCCAAGAACTTCTGTTTAGAAATGGAGATTCAGTCCCCAAGTATTTAGATACAATATACAAACAAAAGAGTGTCTATCACTGCCCCTTCCACACATTGCATCCTTATATCCGTTGGTGTGAACTGCACATGCCTTTTGCAGCAATGTTATTTTTTTCCATAACCTATGTGATGATACCATAGTAAAGCTTATAGACATCATGTAAGCCATAATGAAAAGTAGTGCATGGAAGGGAAAAGATGACCATGACCACAAGCTGGCACTCGATTTCAGGCATAAGGGTGTGGGAAGATTCCCTTTTTTAGGTAAGGGTGTCAGGGATTGGAATGAGTTACCAAGAGAACAGATGAATAATTTACCAAAAACTTTGAAAGAATTTAAAGATAAAATTTGTAGACGGCAATGTAGGTAGGTGCAGGATAGGGGGAAGATGGGTGTGTATGGAAATTGCCACCGGAGCCTGTGCTCCATTGCAATTAAATTAAATATTTTTAAAAAAATACTATTGTAATGACATATTTATAATTTTAGTTTTAACTAGCTGATGCCCATGACTTCGTACATGATGGATGACTCCAGAGTACTAACACACAAATGTCCATGGTCTGCGCTTGGTAACTCTGGCTGCAAAGTGAAATATAGGGACACACACGTCTATGGTAGAAATAGGAAAATTCCCTATGTTGACCACTTTCAACCACTATATCTCCCACACACCCTTAGCAACTGGCATCTAACCACCATAGTGCTCGATGGAAACTCTAGGCCACTACCACACACAATCACCAGTGGTCTGCGCTATGTACTTGAGGCAGCAAAGTGGCATATATGGGCACTCATGTCTTTGGCTGAAATACTAAAATATAATTGGTCAACAACTTTAAACCACCATATCTCCCACACTCTCACAGCTATTGACAATTGGCCAACAATGTGAATGATTGGTGACTATTATATTACCACACACAAACACCTATGATCTGCACTAGATAGTTTTGGCTGAAAAGTGATACATAGGGACACACACATCTTTGGTCAAAATAAGAAAGTGCCCCAGGTTGACTTTTTAGCACCATAACTCCAACTCCCCCATAGCTACCAACATGTAACCACCATAGTACACAATCGGAAATTCGATGCTAATACCACATACTAATACCAATGGTTTACACTATGTAGTTGTGGCAGGAAAGAGAAGTATTGGGACACACATGTGAAAAACCCCTAAATCAACCAACTTTAATTTCCATATTATCCACATCCCCACAGCTAATGGCATTCAGCCAATGTTGTGCTTGATGGGAAACTCTTTGCTACTACCACATACAAGCAACAGTGATCTGTGTTAGCCGAGAAGTGAAATACAGGGAAATGTTTGTCTATTTTTACATGTATATGTGTATAAGATATGTAAAACATGAAGTTGATGATGAAATACAAACAAGGAAACCTGGAGATGAAGAGCAATTGTGCACTTCATGTTCTACTTCTGAAGAATGATTTAAAACCAGAAATTTTGCAAACCCACCTGAAATA
Organism: Vandiemenella viatica; assembly: GCA_031002005.1. NCBI lineage: Eukaryota > Metazoa > Arthropoda > Insecta > Orthoptera > Morabidae > Vandiemenella > Vandiemenella viatica. The sequence goes on along the minus strand of JARYHS010013631.1, from coordinate 189,441,407 downwards.
ATACAGTCAGGAACTGCTGCAAAGCACAGAAGAAAAGATATCATTCCTAAATTAATAGCTGCATTGGATAGATACCAGTTAGTGTAAGAGATTCAGTTTACGTTCTTCACGTTATCATAGAGGCACTTATACTTAGCATTGACAATTTTTCTTTAAACAAGTCTTCCATTCAACGAATGAGGATACAAATGAGGAAGTAATAAGCAGAAACTATAATAGCTGATTTTAAAATGACGTGTCCCAAGCAGTGGCCATTCAGTGGGATGGCAAGTTGTTGCCTCATCTGGGTGTAAGAAGTTTCAATGATGAATAACTGCCAATCTATCTCATAATTACATTTGATAGTAGAGAACAATTTACTGTGATAAAGACCAAGGTGACGTTGTGCTGAATGCTCTGAATAAGTGATAATGTGCAGATAATGAGCTGCGCCACACTTGCATCTAACATAGGTCCTCTAAATGGGGTCTGGGCACTTCTGGAGCCAGTGTTAAAAAAAAAGTGGTTACTTTTTGCATGACAGCATTAAGTTAATAGAAGCAATCTGAAAAAACATTTCAATGACTTGCAAACGGAGTAGTTGTTATATTTCTGTTTGGCTGAATTAAATATCCTTCTTGAGAGCCAGCTACCAAGAACTAATTGAACTATGAGTTATTTTGGATGGAGATAGTGGTAAAGGACAAATAAGGCATCCTCTTGCAGTGTAACAAGCGTTGTGTATGGCAAGAGGCATTTATTCACTCAAGATACATTCCCTAAGGTTTCATCTCAAATTGAGCAAGGAACACAAAATGGTACTAATTTAGAAAGGGAGAGTACATCTGAATTTGTAGAATGGTACACTGCTTTGATGGAAGAAATATCCAGCTCTATTTTGAATGGTATGAAAAATTAGCTGTCATGTATTTTCATTATTTTATATCTTTTGCAACTTAATTAATGCTTACCTATATATTGTTTTAGAAAAAATATGATGAATTTGTGTCCATGAAGAGGAAACATTTCTTTTTCTCTGTTGGAATTTAAAGCAGTGTTCTTCAGGAAAGCGTTTCCTCATTGGAATAAACTGCAGTTTTTATACAAGCTAAGAGAAAGGACTTTTATCTGAATGCCACCATTGAAATAGCTCTAAAGTTAATGCAGGAGTTTCAGGCCTTATTTACAGCCGATGAATAACACAAACAATTTTCACACAAAACACCGAAAATTGTACAAGCACCATAAAAAATATATCCTAAAACGAAAACACCCCCTGATAATTTTAATACTCCCGTCTTACTAAAAAATTATTATTATTTCTTGTTTTCTGGATTTTATTATTAACCCAGAATTATAGAAAATTTATTAATTTATTCACGTATCATGTGATAGTCAAAATAAGCATTTTTCATAAACTTTCAGGTCTACTGGGCACGGGTTAAAACTTGTTATGAAAGTAATCTACAGTGATTTAAAAAGAATATTAAAAAAAAAATCTTTGCTCTTATAAGAGACATGTACATGTGGCGTGGCCAATAATGCAGAAGTTTTTTTTCCATCAGTAGGATTATAGAAATTTTTCATGTATGTTCTTTATGCATCAGCTTCCTTCCTATGGTCATTTACTGTGCATACCTCATATGTATAGCTCATATGAGGAAGAGTTCAAGGAAATAATAAAAAAGGGTGAAGAAATGTTTATTCCAAAACAGAAAGTAAAGAGTAGTACAGAAGGTTAAAGAGATTTGTGAGATGAGAACATAACAGAGTTAAGAAACAGTAAGGCAGTAGGGAATTCTTGAAACAACTAACCAAGGAATAAAAAATGTCAAAGAAACTGGCCAAGGATGAAGAATATTATTGGTGCAGGGGGATCTCTGACTGATGCATCTAGAAATTTCTCTAGCTATATCAGAAAACTGAGGGGAAGAGTCTGTGTTGAGACAATTGTAGAAAAGAGGGTCGATATTAGTGAAACAGGTGAGATGCTCTTCCATGGCACTCTAAAATAATGAATACTACTATACCATTGAAGGAGACCATAAACAAAATGAGAGGTCACAGTAAGTACATCACAAGTACATTCTGGAGCAGTGAAACATCCTTAAGAGAAACTTCCATCGTACTTTCTGCACTGTACTATGAAGTCCCATTTAGTATTCACATCACAAAAAGTATCATAAATGGTTAAGGTCTTTAATTCTAACAGTCTTAGTCACTTAACGCTCAGCAGATCTATACGCTTCTTGTTTCTGAATTTATTTGAGTTTTCTACACCATTATTTTACACAATATAATAAAATACTGCCGTCATAAGCAGCAATACTTATTTTTGTGTTATACATTAGCTTAAAAGATGATTGATATAACACTTTCAGGGTTTGTTATGCCGCATGTCTAAAATTATTATTATTATTTTTGGCCTTTTGAAGGAATCATCCCAGAATTCTACTGTAATGATTTGGGGGAACCATGAAAAATGCAAATCTGGATGCTGCATGGGGATTCAAACCAGTGTCCTCTGAAAAGCAAGATCAGAACGTTAATCACTCACCTGCTGCTCTTGATGCCTATTTTAAGCTGTATAGTTTTTTTTTATATGGGTAATTGCATAAAATTAGGATAACTTTTGGAAATAATATGACCAAACTATATTTTGGATGCCAATCACTTTATACAGTATTTTATGAGAAATAAGGATTTAATGAATTTGAGCATCTAGGGACTGATGTAAAATATTTGCATTGTGGCCAAATAAGATGGATACATATAATTTCACTTTTATTTGTAACACATCTTTAAACAGACAAATATTTATCAACAGAAATATTGTGCAATTATCTGTTTTCTCAGTATAATCAGTCATTTATGGTTGATATTGTCTAAAGTAAGTCAATTAGCTAAGAAGGTGGCTAAAGATGGATTTATGAAGAGTATTGTCACTATAGGGGACCATTGACTGATTCATCTAGAAAGTTCTATAACTATGTTACAGGAAGGGAGGGTCTTGAGACACTTTTAGATAAGGATAGACAAGAAGTTACTGAGGATTTGAAAAAGGCAGATATTTTAAGTAACTGGTTTAGTGAGAGCATTAGGGACAATGAATCAGAAACAGGTGGTTCTGAATTGGATAAAGAGCTTAACAAAACAATTAGAAATGAGCAGACCATAAAATTCGAAAATCATCCTGAAGATATCATAAAGCAACTAAGAAAGCTGAAAAACATAAAGGGGCTGGTGTAGATAATATTACTACAGATGTCTTAAAAATAGCAGGAAGTGACATTGTACCTTATCTTGAAATATTATTTAACTTTAGTCTTGATATTTGCTGCTTACCAGAGGATTGGAAAAGTATGACAGTAGTGTCAGTACATAAAGGAGGGGTGAGAAATAAAATTATAAGCCAATTAGCTCGATGTCAGTGGTAGGTAAATTAATGGAGAGATTGATATGTAACCACATCAGAAATATATGTGAGGAGTGTAAGAGCTTTTCAAGTAGGCAACATGAGTTCAGGCAAGGATATTCATGTGAATCTCAGTTGGTGGGATATATGCAAGATATTTCAGATGAAATGAACAAGGGATGTCAAATTGATAGTGTAGCACTAGATCTTTCAAAGGCTTTTGACAGAGTAAGCCACAAAATGGTAGTAAATAAGGCAAAAACCATTGGAGTGGATGAGAAAGTGATTTACTGGGTAGAAGAACTTTTAAAGGGTAGAAAACAGAAAGTTAGGGTAGGAAATGCGGTATCAAAGGAAGTGGAAGTAAAAATGAGAGTGCTACAGGGTAGCAGTATTGGGACCATTGCTATTTATTATTCTAATGCATAATTGTGTTGATTATTTACTATCAGAAATTAGATTGTTTGAAGATGACATAATGCTACATAAAAGGATCAAAACTGTTGAGGACCGTAAACAGCTGCAGGGTGATCTGGACAGGATATCTAGTTGGGTTGGTAAACATGGGATGAAGATAAATGCAAATAAGAGTCAGCTTATTAGATACACAAATAAAAAATAAAGGTTTATTATGATTATAAGGTGGGGAAAGATTTGCTTATTGAGGACTTGAAATGTAAATGTCTTGGCATTACATTTAACAATAAGCTTAACTGGGCAGATCACATTGGACAGGTAGTAGGAAAAGGTTTCAAACTTCTGCATTTTGTTGGAGAGGGTGATGAGGGGATGTACGAGAGAAGCAAAGGAATTTGGTTATAAAACCTAGGTCAGGCCATTGCTTGAATATGGTAGTGTAGTATGGGACCCACAGTTTGAGTATCAAATACAGTAGTTGGAGAAGGTGCAATGAAGGGCTGCTAGATTTATTTATGGAAATTATCGCAGAATGCAATCAGTAAATGATTTTTTTTTTTTTATCTGCTTACCTTCTCTCTAACAGCAAGGTCTTTAGAGATGGGAAAGGATGGGAGGCCAGGAATGGGGAGGATTTCGGCCATTTCCTATTGAAGGAAGCATCCCGGCATTTTGCCTGGAGTGATTTGGGAAACCATGGAAAACCCAAATCTGGATACCCGGACGAGGATTCGAACCGCCATCCTCCCGAATGCAAGGCCAGAATGCTAGCCGTTACATCACCACGCTCGGTAGTAACTGATATGATAAAAGAGCTGGAATGGGACTCATTGTAAGACAGAAAGAGGGTGAAGAGAGTCATGGGAGTGTGTAAGGCGTATATTGGTGATGAGGCATGGAAATATATTGGTGTAAGAAATGAAAGTAATGCATGGAAGGGAAATGATGACCATGACCACAATCTGGCACACAGTTACAGGCACAAGGATGTAGGGAGATTCTCTTTTCTAGGTAAGGGTGTCAGGGATTGGAATAAGTTACCAAGAGAAATAATTAATAATTTGCCAAAAACGTTGAAAGAATTTAAAGTTAAAATTTGTAAAGGGTAAATGTAGGTGGATACAGAAAATGGGAAGATGGGTGTTTAGGAAAATTGCCACTGGAACATGCACTCTATTGCAATTTAATTTAATTTTTTTTTAAATTAAGGATTTAGTGAATTTGGGCATCTAGGGACTGTTGAAAAATATTTGCATTGTGGTCAAATAAGATGGATACATATAATTTCACTTTTATTTGTAATGCATCTTTAAACAGTCAAATATTTATCAACAAAAATATTGTGCAATATTTCTGTTTTCTCAGTATAATCAGTAATTTATGGTTGATATTGTCTAAAGTAAGTAGATTAGGAGTGAGTATTTTCTTTGCCTTATTGATCCTTTTTTTATATATATATAGAAATGGTCTATTTTATATTTTTGTGTAGGGTGTTACACCTTCTTTTTAACTCTGCAATAAATGTATTTTTTTTTTTCTTCAACATTATATTTCTTAACTTCAGTTTACAAAGACTTATTTTAGCTTCAATGTAATTATAATTACAGTTATATATAAATACTAGCTGTGACCCACAACTTCGTACATGTGGAGTTAGAATTTGAATGCTAGAATTGCATAAACAAAGCTGATAGTTACCTAACTTAAGATATGTCAGCATAATATGACGGGAACGCTATCGATATACCATTCTACCATCAAAACTGTCTCATTTATTCATATCGAATAAAAGTATCCAATTTCGTTCCTAATGATACAAAGTATTTCAGTATATTGGTATACACATGTAGCAGTCAAAACTTTAAAAAAAAAAAAAAAAAAAAAAAAAAAAAAAGACAGAGACTTACTTTGGCATATATAATATTATTAGTTTACATCACACGAAATCTGCCTGTGGAATCAGTATACCCTGAATAAAGTAAACGCTTAGGGCACTATTCTATCACCAAAGATTTGCCAGAACATGGTATCCTTACTACAAAATCCTAGGCTTGGCTCAAACTATGAAGAACAGTTCATAAAAATTTTTGCTCCCAGTGGGGTTTGAACCCAAAGACACACTGGGGAGTTTTCAGAATATGGTATCCCATCCATCCTAATGTAAAATAGCATCTCCTTGTCAAATTTCATCACGATTGGCGTAGCCATTTAGCCCAAGAAACGTAACAAACAGTCAGACAGACAGAATTAATTACGCATTTATAGAGAAAAGTGCCCAAAAGCGGACCCCCATTTTGCTTTTTATCAATAATATATATAAATTAGTAAAAAAAAAAACTGTTTTTAAAGCATGAAATATTTACTTCACTATGTTACGCACGTTTTACATTCTAATTTCAAATCTTATCTCTATAAATGATTACCAAAAAAAATGTCTAAAAGAAATGTTACACTTTTGCGATTTGAAAAATAGTTGCCTAAATCGGACCCCTCATAAAAGTTATGAAAATTATACTAAATAAAATCATAAAAATGAACTGAATCACATTTTTACATGTTCTTTTCAGCCCCAGCACAATTCACATTGGCCCAAAATGAACATATAACGCACATTACGCATAGTTCTCCTTCTGAATCTTCGGAAAACTTCCTGTCACAGAACATGCACCAAGCGTCATCATCTTTGGATGGGGACACTCCAGAAAGAAGCTCCAATTCCGATGATCCAGAGGATGCACTCATTTCATCCTCAGTGCTTGATCATTTCACATTCTTTTCAAAAGTAAGGCACTTTTTCACCTGCTCTTTCTCTTTTCTAGAAAGCCCTACTGCTGAACCATACCTCCGTCCATGGCTACTTTTGCATCCTCGATCATGATTACATGCTTGCTGTTGACTTTTCTTGAGTTATTTAGCTCTTTTAGCTTCCATCAATTGGGTTTTATAAGGCGTAGATGTTATGATTGTAGAAATGCAGGCCTTTTGCCCTCTATTTGAGATCCTCATTTTGATTCTTGGGATGGGAGTGATGTCAAAGGGACTTGTCTTGGAGGATGTGGAACCCTCACAATCCTCACTTGCAGCTGATGACTTATGGACAGGGACGCATTTAAGCATAGGCTACATAGGCTGTAGCCTAGGGGCCCGCACCACAAAGGGATGCCTGCATGACAACCCTGGCCTGGGCCAGTAGTAGAGCTAAAAAAAAAAGTTCACCCATAAATTTTTTGGGCTGAAATTTAAGCATCCCCATAGCCGGAGGCAGCCAGGGTCACTCTGACCCAAAGAGCTTAAATGCGGCCCTGCTTATGGATACCCTGACTTGCTGAAGATGTAGATGGTAGCTCTTCTACAATACATTCTTCCCTATTCTCTATATAAGTGTGATTTTCAGGTTTGTTCTTCCTCGACACAAACTCATAGAAAGAGGAATTTTGTTTTTTGTTCACCTCTTCAATGTATTCAGCATCTGAGAACAGGTTTTTGCTCAAGGGATATATGCCTGTAACCTTAAATCCATTGATTGCTATTTCAGCTCTTTGGCATCTAATGTAGGCTTTGCCAAAGAGGCCATTACATCTAAAGCACAGATAGCATGTTCATTGTGCCTTAACCATTGTCTGATTTCCTCACTGTAGTAAACTTTGAGAGGACCCATGAAAGTTTTATCCAAAGGTTGTAATTTGTGTGAAGAGTGAGGTGGCAGCAAAACAATCGCATCATAATGGCTTTTTGCCAAGTCGATAACGTCAATATTATGCGTGTGGCTTAAAGTGGCCAGCACAGGTTTTTCATTAGTGGGATGGGAAACCTCAATGAAATATCTAAACCACTGAGTGAAGGAATTCATTTGAATCCACTCTGAAGGATACACTGCAAAAATTGTTCCTGGTGGAGCCCCTTTTTTTCAACTGTTCGCTGATATTTTTTCTCAGAAAAATTACTAAAGGGGGCATGAATGAGCCCTAGCACTGAAACAAGCAACAATCGTTATGAGGGCCCCATGTTCTCCTGATGTCAAAGTGGAAACCTTGTATTTTACCCTTATGGGCAATTACTATTGCTACTTCAGATTGCACCACAGTAATGCCACTCGCATCGACATTGTAAATTCTGTCAGGAGTGAATTTACCTTTCTCATAAACATCTTCCAGAAAGTTATAGAATCTCTCTGTGTTTCCTTTACTGAATCCAAGAGCCCTGCTATAGGATGTTCCAGCAGGCTTCCTTTTGGAAAGTTTGGTTTTGTGGCATTTGAGAAAAAGACTAACCCACTTTTTTCCAACTATTTCGTCTTTGAAAGGATGTTCAGTTTCATTTCTCTCTGCCAATTGTACAGCCATTCTTCGTAAGTCAGTACAAGTAAGACCAAAAAAAGAAGCTTCCATAGCAAGACAATAGTGAACTAGCTTTCCTTCAAGTTCATTACCCAAAACTGTTTGTCTGCCTCTTTTTGTTATTGATGCTTCTTCAGGTGTCCCATACTTCATGTTGGACAACCTCATAAGTGTCGTTTTCAGAACATTAAACTGTTTACTAGCCTTCTTCCAACCCATTTTCTTATTCCGTACTGTGTCAATTAGTTCATTCATTCATTCATTCATTTAGTCCCATTTTTATCATTTACATACAGTAAATTGTACAATGAATTTTGGTACAAGTGAAAGATTATAAGTTTAATGCCTTAAATATCTCTACTAGTACATTTTTTTTTTTTAACTGCTTTACGTCTCTCAACAACGAGGACTTTAGAGATGGGACAGGATGGGGGGCATGGATGGGGGCAAGGAACGGGAAGAAATTCGGCCATGGCCTTTTGAAGGAAGCATCCCGGCATTTGCCTGGAGTGATTTGGGAAACCGTGGAAAACCCAAATCTGGATGCCCGGACGGGGCTTCAAAATGCCGTCCTCCCGAATACGAGGCGAGAACGCTAACCGTTACACCGCTACGCTCGGTGGTACATTTTTAATTTTATGTCAGTCATACATTTACATTATTTTTTACGTTATTATATTTTCATTGGCAAATATGTGATAAAATTATACACTGTTTATTCGCAATTTCTTTACTCACGCTGTTGTTTCCTTGTTTCATCATTTAAATACTCTTCGATTGAGTAGAAATCTTTAGTACATAAATACTCTTTAAGCCTATGCTTGAACTGTTCTCTCTTAATGCTGATAAACCTTAATTCTGTAGGAAGCTTATTGTACAACTGGCTCCAGAATAGGAAGGGCATTTTTCAAATTTTTTTTGTGTTGTGTACTTGTAAATTGAAGTCAAGTTTTATTGTGGGTTTCATACTCATGTACTTGTTCATTCTTTTTAATAACATTCTTTGTGAGTGAAATCATTATAGTCTTATATATATACCTACAAGGAAATGTCAGAATCTTAAAATCTGCAAAATATTTTTTGCATGAATACTGTTCTTTTTTCTTTTTAGGGTAGCTCTAATTATGTGTTTCTGTATTTTCAATATTCTCCTCATGTTATTCTCTTTCAGTCTTCCCCACACTGATATACAATATATTATTAACTTTCAAAAAGAGAGAAATAGATGGTAATTAAAATATCCCTAGTACAGAATTCTCTAAGGTAGCTGACCATAAATACAATAGGGGTTATGTAAGAAAGAAGACTTTCCCGGCGTATGACTACAATGTAGTCTTCTACATCTACATCTACATATATACTATGCAATTCACAAAATTGTGGGTGGCAGAGGGTGCTCAGCACCAAATCTGATCTCTTTGTTGTGCATTCCAATCCCTAATGGTACGAGGGAAAAAAGAATTCATATAAAAATCATTGCGGCACCTTATTTCTCTAATCTTATCTATCCTGTCATTCCGGCTCAAATAGGTTGGTGGACAAAGTATTTCACTACACTCGTGAGTGAAAGTTGGAGTACGCATGTTTACCAATAAGTTTAAACGAAACGTGCATCGTCTATCTACCAGAGACTCCCAGCCTAGTCTACTAATCAGTTCTGTGACGCTTTCATAAGGACTGTAGCAAGCGGTCACGAATCGAGCGGCTCTTCTCTGTACTTTCTCTATACTTTCGATCAACCCCTAACGAAACGGATCCCAAATGGCACAACAGTAGTCCAAATGTGGACGCACAAGAGATTTGTACGCTATCTCCTTTGTTTGTACATTACAATTTTTCAAGATTCGACCTATGAATTGCAGCCTAGAATTAGCTCTACCTACCAACGAATTAATGTGTAAGTCCCATTTCATGTTCCTTTGTACTGTTACTCCCAAATATTTCATAGAATCGACCATATCAATAACTGAATTGTTTAACTCGTATTTCTGAACAATTGGATTCTTTTTGTTAGTTATGCTCATTGTCTTGCACTTTTTACAATTTAGCGTATGTTTCCACTCAGCGCACCATGCCAAAATAATATCCAGGTCACGCTGAATTTCTAAGCAATCGGTCAAATTCTTTACTTCCCTATAAATAACCGCATCATCAGCAAACAATCTAAAAAGGCTTTTCACTTTGTCTCCGAGATTGTTTATAAAAATTAAAAAAAGAAGTGGTCCTATTACATTTCCTTGAGGTACCCCCGATGTAACATCTAGACTAGAAGAACTTTCTCCTTCAACAACGACATACTGCGACCGACCAGTTAGAAAATTCTTTATCCATTCACAAAGCTGATCCGATATACCGTATGCTCGTAGCTTCGCTAAAAGGCGGTTGTGTGGCACAGAGTCAAAGGCTTTCTGAAAATCTAAAAAAATGGCATCTACTTGTGAACCTGCATCAATAACTTTCATTACGTCGTGTGTAAATAGGGCCAGCTGGGTTTCACATGATCTTTTCTTCCGAAATCCGTGTTGATTTGTTGTAAGCAAATTATTATCGTCTAGAAATTTCATAATGTTCGAGCATATAATATGCTCCATAACTCTACTACAAACAGATGTTATAGATATTGGACGATAGTTTCCAGGATCACTTCGATCACCTTTCTTGAAAATCGGAGTTACTTGCGCGATTTTCCAGTCTGAAGGTACTTTTCGCTCTTCTAATGATTTACAGAATATATCAGACAGAAATGGGCCGATTTCCTCCACATATTCTGAAAATATTCTTACTGAAATTCCATCTGGGCCCGGTGCTTTCCCCCACTTCAGGAGCTCTAATTGCTTTATGATACCTGCAGTATCTATTCATAATGATTCCATCACCAACTCGACACGGCGTGGGAAAACGGGAACACTATCCTTATTTTCATAAGAAATGAATTTTTGAATACAGTATTTAGTACGTTAGCTTTATCGCAGCTTTCATTAACCTCTGAACTTTCACGAATTACTGCTGGTATATTGCTATTGGTACAATTGACTTTTCGTACATACGACCAGAATTTCTTTGGGTTTTCTGTGAGACTCTTAGAGAGAGAGTTGGAATGAAAATCGTTGAAGGCCTCATGCATTACATTCTTAATATGTCCTCTTAACTCAGCTAAGGTTTCTAAATCACTGCGACACCCCTTCCATCTTGAGCGTGCGTGTATCCTCCTTTGTTTTTTGAGTAATCTTTTGACTTCGCATGTGTACCATGGTGGATCATCCTCCCCATTTATTACCCGCTTCAGTATATGTATATCCATACCTTCCCTGACTATTTGTATAAATCGATGCCACATCTTTCAACGGTGTCATTTTTTGACTTGAAGTTATGGTAATTATTCCTCAGGTAGGTTCTAAAACACTCCTTAGAGGCCTTACTGAATTTGTATACAATCCGCCGTTTTCTCCTTTTTCGCTTGGTCTTTAGTCTGATAGTTGCAATTACCGCTTTGTGATCACTTATACCTGTGGTCGTTGAAATTTCGGTGAATAATTCTGGCCTGTTGGTAACCAGCAGATCTAAAATATTTTCGCTATCGTTATGACACCGCGTAGGTTCATTAACTAGCTGCTCGAGATGATTATTTGAGAACAATTCGAGAATTACTTCAGAAGCTGCCTTATCCCTGCTACCTGTAATGTGAACGTAATTTCGCCAGTCAATATAAGGCAGATTGAAGTCGCCTCCTAGAATCATAGCACGATAATGAAAACGGCTAGCTATACTGTTTACATTATTTCTTAACTCCTCGGCGATAGCTATGTCGGAATCGGGTGGACGGTAGAAGGCGCCTATGATGAGTTTTGACCCAGCAACTTTGAGTTTAATCCATATGATTTCACAAATCGTATCGACTTCTATTTCATTACATGGGAGAGATTTACTCACAGCTATAAATACCCCACCGCCATTAGAATGTAATCTGTCTTTACGAAAAACATTCATGCTATCTTTAAAAATTTCGGCGGAACTTATTTCCGGTCCTATCTTCACGGGTGTTCCGCCTGATAGTGTTGTGGTAACACAATATTTCCACGGATTGCTCCACCATAGGTACTCCTACTTTATGTACTTTCGGTAGACCGTACAACCTGGGAGGAACAGGAGCACGGGGTTCGAGTCGTCTTTTCACATCTTCTGGTAGTTCTAAGGAGCGGATAAGCTTCGTAGTCAAGTTGGTTAGCTTAGATGTAGGGTCACGGTTAATCTTCCTGTATGCTTGGTCCTCCAAAAGCTGCATAATTTTACTATGATAGTCCATCTTGCTTAAAACCACCGTGCAGTTACTCTTGTCTGCCGGAAGAATAACAATATTTTCGTCTTTCTTCAACTCACGAAGCGCACGCCTCTCTTCACTTGAGATGTTTGATTTAGGCAATTTACCTTTACAAAGCACCCGACATGTTTCACGCCTTATCTCCTCCGCTTCTTCCGCAGGTAGCGTGCGAACTGCAATTTCAACACCACTGATAATCTCCCGATAAGGCACAGATTTAGGTACCGGAGCAAAATTGAGGCCCTTCGATAAAACAGATGACGTAGCAGGATCAAGTTCTCTGTCTGATAGGTTAACAATAGTTCGCGCTGAAACATGTGGCTTCGGGGAAAATTTCGTTGAAATCCGCTCAAATTTCGAACACTGTCTGGCCGACACACGTTGTTGCAGCTTGAAACTATACGCTGTAGTACTGCCATCTACCCACTCCCAGGCATCCACAGATAATGCGTTAGCAAGGTAAAGATGACACGATAGCAGCGTCTTGCCAATCCGGTCCAAAGCTTGTCTTGTAAAACGAATACGTTCCTTTACCAAAGCAAGGCTTGCACGACGCAAAATTCTCACTGCTGCGGCCGAAGTAATTGGATGACGTATTCGGGCAAATTGTGGCACCACATCATGATCACGACATCTTTGAAGAAACGCCAGAGTGCACAAAAGTTTGGCCTTTTTATTACGTAGCATTTCTAACTGTTTTACAGAACGAAACATCTCCTCCCCGTAAAGGCTAGTGATGTAGGATCGTAATTTTTCACGGCGTTGAATATTAATATATTTTTCTCGAGCTTCCAGCCGTGTTAATATGTCATATTTGCGGGACGTTTCGAAGGCGTCCATCTCTGCCTTCATTTTCAACCTGATGTCAATGTTTAACTGTTTGTTTATTCAGCCGCTGCTACGGAAACGGTGGAAGACAAAAACCAACACAAGGCGATTACGTCATCCGCTCTTCTGCTCGAGACCGACGCGAAACTGTTTCAGCATTTTAATCGCCGGGTTCCAGGCCGCACTGAGTTGATAACCAGTGTCCCTGTTGACTAATAAATCAGTTAATCTAATTTCCACAGCCTCTGTAATAACGCTGGCCCAAAATCTTTGACCCGGGCTAAAATGGTTGTTTTTTCAAATTCAAAAGTGTGACCCTCTTGCACACTATGTTCGGCCACCGCAGATTTTTCTTCTTGCCCAAGACGAACATTTCTGGCGTGCTCTACACATCGCTGAACAATGCATCGCTGTGTCTGTCCAATGTAGCCGCGGCCACATTCACATGGTATATAATATACACCAGGGGTTCGTAAACCTAGGTCATCTTTAACGCTGCCGACCAAGTTACTAATTTTAGTGGGTGGTCTATAAATTGTCTTGACTCCGTGTTGTGATAGCAGTCTACCTATTTTGAAACTTAGGGCACCCACAAACGGCAGAAACGCAAGGCCCTTGGTATCAATCTGATCTCTCCGTCGATTTTCCTTCTGTTTAAACGCACGAGTAATCTGTCCCTGATTATAACCATTATTTAAAAACGTTTTCCGGAGATAGTCCAATTCACCAGCCAGGCTATGTTTGTCACAAATCCTTCGTGCTCTGTGTACCAAGGTAGTTAATACAGAGTTTCGTTGTGCCGGATGATGACAGCTGTTGGCATTTAAATATAAGTCGGTATGGGTAGGCTTCCGATACACAGTGTGTCCCAGCGAACCATCAGTACGTTTAACAACAAGCACATCAAGAAATGGCAGGCAACCGTCCTCCTCCAATTCCATTGTGAACTGAATATTTTCATGGATTGAATTGAGATGCGCAAGAAATTGGTCAAGACTGTTTCTGCCATGGGGCCAAATCACAAAAGTGTCATCGACATACCTATAAAAACACTTCGGCTGGAGTGGTGCGTGGCTTAGTGCCTCTTCTTCAAAAATTCCATGAAGAAATCAGCAATGACAGGAGACAACGGCGAACCCATTGCTACACCGTCCACTTGTTCGTAATATTCTCCTTAGTAGGAGGAGGACCTGTTTTCTCTATAATCCCAACTTCCGGTCACGTGACACAAAATGGCGGCTTCCCTTCCCCTTTTCTCCCTCCCCTCCATGACGTCACATCCGGTTCGCGGGAAATTCTAATGGACCAATGGTGGCCAAGGTCGTATGACGTCACACGTTAGTTCCTCAACCGGTCCCACAGATGGCGGCACCGGGTGAGTTGCGCTGCACCGTTAGTTCGCCGATCGGCCGCACAGATGGCGCTGCACCGTTAGTTCACAGATCCGCCGGCAGATGGCGGCCCCCCGTTAGTTCTTTGGCTCACTGGTAGGTGGCATGGCACAGATGGCGCTGCACCGTTAGTTCACAGCTCCGCTGGCAGATGGCAGCCCCCGTTAGTTCTTTGGCTCACTGGTAGGTGGCGTGGTATGTATCATTTTAGTCTCCGACAAATATTTGGAATGCGGACGTCAGACAAGTTGTATCGTGGCGACAAAACTATGGATTCGTCTATCACTTTAGTTCCTAGTGGTCATCGTATGTTGCGTATACCAATTCCACCTTTACCGAGTAACTTAAATATAATTAAAGTCTTATCTTCGAGGAGTTTAAATGGACCCATTGGTTTAAGTAGACAATGGACGATTAGTTCATCCATTAATCGGGAAATCGAGTATGATGGTCTCCATGATGTCACGAATCCACTTCCTCTCAGATGTATACTGTTTGATACAGAAGTGGGTGTTGACGTCACTGCCGGAGTATAAAGGCCATCAC
>JARYHS010013631.1:189223865-189425176 GCA_031002005.1 Vandiemenella viatica | reverse complement strand
AGAAGCTCATCCTCCAATGGTTCTGCCCACGCGCTGGTGCTTGGCTGCGGCACGTCCGACGCTTCCAGGTCCGGCGGCGACATATATACATCTGCAACAAAAAAAATAGTCAGATTTTTCATGGTTAAAAGTCTAAGAGATAAAATAATAAAAAAATAGTAGAAGAAATACCTTACCTGCCATTTTAATCCTTTTAGATGGCCCTTCATCATCATCATTATCATTCATCCTTTTTTGGAGGGGTCCCGAGGAACCATGTTGACCTATAACAAAATAAATTTTAGTTAGACAAGGAAAAGAAAGAAAAACTGAATAAAAATAAATCTAAACACTTACCAACAAAGACGTCCACAGGCTGGTTGGGATCATCATGTTCAGGGCAATCTGTGGAAAAAAATCATCGTTTTTTTTACTGCACAGCCAAAATGTTTAAAGTAATTCAGTTAAGAAAAATTTTTTTTTTAACTTACAATTGGCAAAATACCTCGCCAGCTCAGAGGATGCATTGGCACAGCTAGCTGAAGCTACAACAGAAAAAAATTTTTTAGTTGGTTACCGAAAATAATCAAACAATATTAGCTACAGCATGAAATATATAGTACTACTTACCCCTTGCAAAATTATTGCCAGAACCATCAGTATCATTCATAGGCTCTGCAACAAAAAAAAAATTTAGTTGGTTACAGAAAAAAAATCAAACAATATTATCTACAGCAAGAAATATATAGTACTACTTACCCCTTGCAAAATTATTGTCAGAACCATCAGTAGCATTCACAGGCTCTGCAACAAAAAAAAAATTTTAGTTGGTTACAGAAAATAATCAATAAGAATATTAGCTACAGCATGAAATATATAGTACTACTTACCCCTTGCAAAATTATTGCCAGAACCATCAGTATCATTCATAGGCTCTGCAACAAAAAAAAAATTTAGTTGGTTACAGAAAAAAAAATCAAACAATATTAGCTACAGCATGAAATATATAGTACTACTTACCCCTTGCAAAATTATTGCCAGCAACATCAGTAGCATTTACAGGCTCTGCAACAAAAAAAAATTTAGTTGGTTACAGAAAAAAAAATCAAACAATATTATCTACAGCAAGAAATATATAGTACTACTTACCCCTTGCAAAATTATTGTCAGAACCATCAGTAGCATTCACAGGCTCTGCAACAGAACAAATTAATTTTCTTTTAGTATCAACACACGCACGAGAAATTAAAAAAAATTAATTACAGTCAAATACATACCTCCAGAAAAATTGTATAGCAACACCAGCTCCGGAGTTGAGACAACTCGTGGTTCTACAATAGAAAATAAATTATAGTATGCAACAAGTAAACATCTACAGCAAAAATATTCCAGTTTAGATGCAAAAACTTACCATTATCTAAATCATCGCTAAACAGCGGTGAGATCTGTTGTAGATCTGAAACAGGGAAAAAGAAAAATTAGTCTTAATAATAATAATAATAATTTAAACTAATACTACTAACAATAAGGAAATTAGCTTACTGTTTGCGAGGTACTCTTCCACATCAGCAGCAGATAGAACTGGGAGCTCTGTAAAAGAAAATTCATCTTTAGTATCACTGATACATACACACAAACACACACATATAATAATTATTATTATAACTTATTACCTTCATAAGACTGAGACATTGTGTTGAACACTGCGAGAAACACACACTGCGGTAACTGCTAGAAGCGCACACGGCAAGGTTCGCAATGGTACAGAGCCAGAGCTGGCCACGGGCGCTCCTTTTATAGCGTCGCGTGGAGCATTTTCACTCCGCGCTTACACAAGAGATACCGCTTGCACAACTGGTAGAGTACATATTTCGTCAAAGCAAACAGTCGAGTGGGAATTTCCGTAGGTGTGTTGAAACAGTGTACACATTTCACAACGCGAGCATTCCAGAACAGAAATAGCCATTGCCTCAGGGCTTGGGTGGGCGGTGTGGAATATCTGCGCCCAAAGAAATTAAGCCCTTGGGAGATGGTGCCATCTATCCGCAGATCGGGGAACTAACATATGCGCAAGCCCGACAGCTACCGCCATCTGTGGGACCGGTTGAGGAACTAACGTGTGACGTCATACGACCTTGGCCACCATTGGTCCATTAGAATTTCCCGCGAACCGGATGTGACGTCATGGAGGGGAGGGAGAAAAGGGGAAGGGAAGCCGCCATTTTGTGTCACGTGACCGGAAGTTGGGATTATAGAGAAAACAGGTCCTCCTCCTACTCTCCTTCAAACTTAAAATAAGTGGTTGTCAACACATGGTGGAAAATATCAATCATTTTTTGATCAAAATACCTCCTTAACAGATCTAAGGAGTCGACCAAGGGAACACGAGTAAAAAGAGAGACCACATCGAAGCTCACCATTAAATCACCAGGATCTAACTTCATGTTGTCTAAGATTTCCACAAACTCACTGGAATTTCGAATACTGCGATGAGCCTTCCCTACCAATGGGTTGAGAATATCTTTGAGGTATTTAGCCAAAAAGTACGTAGGGCTATCAATTGTACTTACAATAGGTCGCATAGGTACTCCTACTTTATGTACTTTCGGTAGACCGTACAACCTGGGAGGAACAGGAGCACGGGGTTCGAGTCGTCTTTTCACATCTTCTGGTAGTTCTAAGGAGCGGATAAGCTTCGTAGTCAAGTTGGTTAGCTTAGATGTAGGGTCACGGTTAATCTTCCTGTATGCTTGGTCCTCCAAAAGCTGCATAATTTTACTATGATAGTCCATCTTGCTTAAAACCACCGTGCAGTTACCCTTGTCTGCCGGAAGAATAACAATATTTTCGTCTTTCTTCAACTCACGAAGCGCACGCCTCTCTTCACTTGAGATGTTTGATTTAGGCAATTTACCTTTACAAAGCACCCGACATGTTTCACGCCTTATCTCCTCCGCTTCTTCCGCAGGTAGCGTGCGAACTGCAATTTCAACACCACTGATAATCTCCCGATAAGGCACAGATTTAGGTACCGGAGCAAAATTGAGGCCCTTCGATAAAACAGATGACGTAGCAGGATCAAGTTCTCTGTCTGATAGGTTAACAATAGTTCGCGCTGAAACATGTGGCTTCGGGGAAAATTTCGTTGAAATCCGCTCAAATTTCGAACACTGTCTGGCCGACACACGTTGTTGCAGCTTGAAACTATACGCTGTAGTACTGCCATCTACCCACTCCCAGGCATCCACAGATAATGCGTTAGCAAGGTAAAGA
The DNA here is from genome assembly GCA_031002005.1 of Vandiemenella viatica. NCBI lineage: Eukaryota > Metazoa > Arthropoda > Insecta > Orthoptera > Morabidae > Vandiemenella > Vandiemenella viatica. Next base: position 189,421,924 of record JARYHS010013631.1, on the reverse strand, counting down.
TGACACGATAGCAGCGTCTTGCCAATCCGGTCCAAAGCTTGTCTTGTAAAACGAATACGTTCCTTTACCAAAGCAAGGCTTGCACGACGCAAAATTCTCACTGCTGCGGCCGAAGTAATTGGATGACGTATTCGGGCAAATTGTGGCACCACATCATGATCACGACATCTTTGAAGAAACGCCAGAGTGCACAAAAGTTTGGCCTTTTTATTACGTAGCATTTCTAACTGTTTTACAGAACGAAACATCTCCTCCCCGTAAAGGCTAGTGATGTAGGATCGTAATTTTTCACGGCGTTGAATATTAATATATTTTTCTCGAGCTTCCAGCCGTGTTAATATGTCATATTTGCGGGACGTTTCGAAGGCGTCCATCTCTGCCTTCATTTTCAACCTGATGTCAATGTTTAACTGTTTGTTTATTCAGCCGCTGCTACGGAAACGGTGGAAGACAAAAACCAACACAAGGCGATTACGTCATCCGCTCTTCTGCTCGAGACCGACGCGAAACTGTTTCAGCATTTTAATCGCCGGGTTCCAGGCCGCACTGAGTTGATAACCAGTGTCCCTGTTGACTAATAAATCAGTTAATCTAATTTCCACAGCCTCTGTAATAACGCTGGCCCAAAAATCTTTGACCCGGGCTAAAATGGTTGTTTTTTCAAATTCAAAAGTGTGACCCTCTTGCACACTATGTTCGGCCACCGCAGATTTTTCTTCTTGCCCAAGACGAACATTTCTGGCGTGCTCTACACATCGCTGAACAATGCATCGCTGTGTCTGTCCAATGTAGCCGCGGCCACATTCACATGGTATATAATATACACCAGGGGTTCGTAAACCTAGGTCATCTTTAACGCTGCCGACCAAGTTACTAATTTTAGTGGGTGGTCTATAAATTGTCTTGACTCCGTGTTGTGATAGCAGTCTACCTATTTTGAAACTTAGGGCACCCACAAACGGCAGAAACGCAAGGCCCTTGGTATCAATCTGATCTCTCCGTCGATTTTCCTTCTGTTTAAACGCACGAGTAATCTGTCCCTGATTATAACCATTATTTAAAAACGTTTTCCGGAGATAGTCCAATTCACCAGCCAGGCTATGTTTGTCACAAATCCTTCGTGCTCTGTGTACCAAGGTAGTTAATACAGAGTTTCGTTGTGCCGGATGGATGACAGCTGTTGGCATTTAAATATAAGTCGGTATGGGTAGGCTTCCGATACACAGTGTGTCCCAGCGAACCATCAGCACGTTTAACAACAAGCACATCAAGAAATGGCAGGCAACCGTCCTCCTCCAATTCCATTGTGAACTGAATATTTTCATGGATTGAATTGAGATGCGCAAGAAATTGGTCAAGACTGTTTCTGCCATGGGGCCAAATCACAAAAGTGTCATCGACATACCTATAAAAACACTTCGGCTGGAGTGGTGCGTGGCTTAGTGCCTCTTCTTCAAAAAATTACATGAAGAAATCAGCAATGACAGGAGACAACGGCGAACCCATTGCTACACCGTCCACTTGTTCGTAATATTCTCCTTCAAACTTAAAATAAGTGGTTGTCAACACATGGTGGAAAATATCAATCATTTTTTGATCAAAATACCTCCTTAACAGATCTAAGGAGTCGACCAAGGGAACACGAGTAAAAAGAGAGACCACATCGAAGCTCACCATTAAATCACCAGGATCTAACTTCATGTTGTCTAAGATTTCCACAAACTCACTGGAATTTCGAATACTGCGATGAGCCTTCCCTACCAATGGGTTGAGAATATCTTTGAGGTATTTAGCCAAAAAGTACGTAGGGCTATCAATTGTACTTACAATAGGTCGCATAGGTACTCCTACTTTATGTACTTTCGGTAGACCGTACAACCTGGGAGGAACAGGAGCACGGGGTTGGAGTCGTCTTTTCACATCTTCTGGTAGTTCTAAGGAGCGGATAAGCTTCGATAAAACAGATGACGTAGCAGGATCAAGTTCTCTGTCTGATAGGTTAACAATAGTTCGCGCTGAAACATGTGGCTTCGGGGAAAATTTCGTTGAAATCCGCTCAAATTTCGAACACTGTCTGGCCGACACACGTTGTTGCAGCTTGAAACTATACGCTGTAGTACTGCCATCTACCCACTCCCAGGCATCCACAGATAATGCGTTAGCAAGGTAAAGATGACACGATAGCAGCGTCTTGCCAATCCGGTCCAAAGCTTGTCTTGTAAAACGAATACGTTCCTTTACCAAAGCAAGGCTTGCACGACGCAAAATTCTCACTGCTGCGGCCGAAGTAATTGGATGACGTATTCGGGCAAATTGTGGCACCACATCATGATCACGACATCTTTGAAGAAACGCCAGAGTGCACAAAAGTTTGGCCTTTTTATTACGTAGCATTTCTAACTGTTTTACAGAACGAAACATCTCCTCCCCGTAAAGGCTAGTGATGTAGGATCGTAATTTTTCACGGCGTTGAATATTAATATATTTTTCTCGAGCTTCCAGCCGTGTTAATATGTCATATTTGCGGGACGTTTCGAAGGCGTCCATCTCTGCCTTCATTTTCAACCTGATGTCAATGTTTAACTGTTTGTTTATTCAGCCGCTGCTACGGAAACGGTGGAAGACAAAAACCAACACAAGGCGATTACGTCATCCGCTCTTCTGCTCGAGACCGACGCGAAACTGTTTCAGCATTTTAATCGCCGGGTTCCAGGCCGCACTGAGTTGATAACCAGTGTCCCTGTTGACTAATAAATCAGTTAATCTAATTTCCACAGCCTCTGTAATAACGCTGGCCCAAAAATCTTTGACCCGGGCTAAAATGGTTCTTTTTTCAAATTCAAAAGTGTGACCCTCTTGCACACTATGTTCAAAGCAAGGCTTGCACGACGCAAAATTCTCACTGCTGTACGGTCTACCGAAAGTACATAAAGTAGGAGTACCTATGCGACCTATTGTAAGTACAATTGATAGCCCTACGTACTTTTTGGCTAAATATCTCAAAGATATTCTCAACCCATTGGTAGGGAAGGCTCATCGCAGTATTCGAAATTCCAGTGAGTTTGTGGAAATCTTAGACAACATGAAGTTAGATCCTGGTGATTTAATGGTGAGCTTCGATGTGGTCTCTCTTTTTACTCGTGTTCCCTTGGTCGACTCCTTAGATCTGTTAAGGAGGTATTTTGATCAAAAAATGATTGATATTTTCCACCATGTGTTGACAACCACTTATTTTAAGTTTGAAGGAGAATATTACGAACAAGTGGACGGTGTAGCAATGGGTTCGCCGTTGTCTCCTGTCATTGCTGATTTCTTCATGGAATTTTTTGAAGAAGAGGCACTAAGCCACGCACCACTCCAGCCGAAGTGTTTTTATAGGTATGTCGATGACACTTTTGTGATTTGGCCCCATGGCAGAAACAGTCTTGACCAATTTCTTGCGCATCTCAATTCAATCCATGAAAATATTCAGTTCACAATGGAACTGGAGGAGGACGGTTGCCTGCCATTTCTTGATGTGCTTGTTGTTAAACGTGCTGATGGTTCGCTGGGACACACTGTGTATCGGAAGCCTACCCATACCGACTTATATTTAAATGCCAACAGCTGTCATCATCCGGCACAACGAAACTCTGTATTAACTACCTTGGTACACAGAGCACGAAGGATTTGTGACAAACATAGCCTGGCTGGTGAATTGGACTATCTCCGGAAAACGTTTTTAAATAATGGTTATAATCAGGGACAGATTACTCGTGCGTTTAAACAGAAGGAAAATCGACGGAGAGATCAGATTGATACCAAGGGCCTTGCGTTTCTGCCGTTTTTGGGTGCCCTAAGTTTCAAAATAGGTAGACTGCTATCACAACACGGAGTCAAGACAATTTATAGACCACCCACTAAAATTAGTAACTTGGTCGGCAGCGTTAAAGATGACCTAGGTTTACGAACCCCTGGTGTATATTATATACCATGTGAATGTGGCCGCGGCTACATTGGACAGACACAGCGATGCATTGTTCAGCGATGTGTAGAGCACGCCAGAAATGTTCGTCTTGGGCAAGAAGAAAAATCTGCGGTGGCCGAACATAGTGTGCAAGAGGGTCACACTTTTGAATTTGAAAAAACAACCATTTTAGCCCGGGTCAAAGATTTTTGGGCCAGCGTTATTACAGAGGCTGTGGAAATTAGATTAACTGATTTATTAGTCAACAGGGACACTGGTTATCAACTCAGTGCGGCCTGGAACCCGGCGATTAAAATGCTGAAACAGTTTCGCGTCGGTCTCGAGCAGAAGAGCGGATGACGTAATCGCCTTGTGTTGGTTTTTGTCTTCCACCGTTTCCGTAGCAGCGGCTGAATAAACAAACAGTTAAACATTGACATCAGGTTGAAAATGAAGGCAGAGATGGACGCCTTCGAAACGTCCCGCAAATATGACATATTAACACGGCTGGAAGCTCGAGAAAAATATATTAATATTCAACGCCGTGAAAAATTACGATCCTACAGCTTTTATGTTCTTCACACCGGTTTTCTATGGTGCGGATTGTTTGACCGATGTAGGTCTTTCCACACTCGCACAATATGCTATAAATCCCCAGAACTCTTAGGCCAAGATCATCCTTGACTGAACTCAGGTTGGTCCGTATTTTAGTTGGTGGTCGGTAGAAAGATTTTATACCATGTCGTGTGAGGATTCTGCCAATTTTCCCCAAGGTGTTTCCGGCGAAACGCAGAAAAGCGGTGGCCTTGCTCATTTCTTCCTGTTGGACTGGAATTTTCCCCGGCTTACGTTCAATTGCCCTTTCTATCTGCCTCTCGGAGTAAACATTCCGCCTGAAGACAGTTCTCAAGTGTTCCAGTCCTTGTGACAGGCTGTCTTTGTCAGCAATCGCTCTAGCCCTATGCACAAGAGTATTTAAAACAGTGTTGCACTGCACAGGATGGTGGAAACTCGTGGCATCCAGATACTGGTCTGTGTGGGTAGATTTTCTGTATACACTATGCCCCAGCGTTCCGTCCGGCTTTCTTTCAATTAAGATCTCGAAGAAAGGTAGGCGACCATCCTTTTCACAATAGGGGTTAGTTTCTTACAACACTGATTCACATGATTTTCCCAGTTCATGTAGTTGTCAATTTAAATCCCTAGCAAGTTGGCTGCTTTTGTATCACATATTTGCTGACTGCTTATATATTATAGAATGCAAGGAACATATAAATTGGGTTGGTAGATTATGTAGGGAAGGATACCCATCACTGAAGAAGTTTACAGAGTACCTTCTTCATTTTGTTTGAAATGTTATCATTTGAGTTTTATTTAGGTTAGTTACAAGGTAATTTTCTTCCAACTACATTACTAGTTAATGAAAGTACAGATTAAGATTAGTCTCTAGATTCCATAGAGTGATATTTGATATCTTTACTGTTGTACTATCTATATAAATAACCATTACATCATTCTCTCCATTTGGTCTTGGGATATTATTTACATATAGAATGAACAAACAGATGCCCCAGCACTGAGCCCTGTGGCACTCCTGATATTATAGTGAGTGTGTTTGATGTAACATTGTTAAAATCTGCGTTGCTTCTTATAACTGTATATTGTTTTCGATTTGACAAAAATCATTTTATCCATTTGTAAGCCTTTCCCCTTATATACCCATTTTTCTAATTTGTTGAGTAATCTTTCATGATTGACTGTGTCAAAGGCTTTTGATAGATTTATAACAACTGCTGTAGTGTACTCTGCAACTTCAAAGGATTTTTTTACTGAATCTACAAATGTTGTAACTGCTGTTTCTGTGGACCTATATTTCCTAAATCCATGTTGAGCATCTGTAATTATGTTATGCTTATTAAGGAAGTCAATAAGACTCTGATCTATTGTTTTCTCCAAAAAAAATGATATTTTAGAGATTAGTGACAATGGTCTATAATTGTTTACATCTCAACGTTCCCCTTTTTTGAATACAGGTATAACTTTAGCAATCTTCAGAGGTTCTAGGAATATTCCACTTGTAAATGAATGATTTATTATGTGTACCATAGGTTGTAAGAGACTATTACATTCTTTTATAAGCATATTTGATACCTCATCAGTTCCTGTAGAGGTTTTGGTTTTTAATGACTGTATAAATTTTCTGATTTCTTTTTCTGTAGTCGGACGTAGGAATACTCAATCTGTATTAACCATAATACCTAAGCATTCATTGCCTTTTGACTTGTTGCTGTGAATGTTTGTCAGTTTGTCCACTATCTTTATATTTAAAGAAGAATGTATGTTTGTTTGTTTGTAGAAATGTTTGTTGGTTTGTTTGTTTGTTTGTTTGTAGAAATGTTTGTTGATTTGTTTGTTTGTTCTTCATACAAATCCACAGTTTTCATCCGATCTCAATGAAACTTTGCACACTTATCCTTTGCAACAAGGAGAAAAATACTGTCTACATTTGGTTGAAAAATTATCTGTATAAATAACACATGTTGTGTCATAACTTCGAAATACAGCGATAGAAAGACACGTTGGATATGCTCGTCTCTGTACCGTTTTTCGGTATAGTGGACTGGCAGCTCAGTGGTTAAAGCGTTTGCTTACGAACATCGTGGTCTCTGGTTCAAATCTCCGTGGAGGCTAAGATTTTTAAAAATTGTTTTTCATCGTAAGAGTCAGGCCTGGGCCGTAGGTTATTCGGATTGAATGTTAAACTGTAGATATTAGAAAGTTAGGGGTGCAATGCGAGGAAAATCGTAGGTAGTCTTGCAATGTTGTAGGTGTACACTTTTTTCGTTATAATGATCCATCAGGTGGTGTTCTTAGTCAATGTGTGAGTGTGAACCACAGTAATATTATTATAAATACAGAAGTAAGTCTCTGTCTTTTTGTTACGTTTTGACGACTAAATGGCTATATCGTTGTGATACAATTTTATAAAGAAATCTGTATGAAGGGCGCAGGATATTTTTTCCAGTACGATTAACAGTTGTAGTCATGAAATTTTGAGACCTTATCGAATGGTGACAGAAATATGTTGGAAATTGATTCTCTGCAAGAGACAGAATCAATGGTACAGTGACATATGATTGCTTTCCTATCATATTATTCCTACTCGATATTGTTTGGGACCAATCCTTCGTTAGCAACTGTCTATATTTAATTCTGGAAAAAAAAATTTTAATCCACGCGTACGAAGTCGTGGGTAAGGGCTATTACTTATATAATATTCATTTAATGTGAATTGCAATTTGTTTAGAATCTTCTACTATACCCTCATTAAAAACAATCTGCTCAATCCTGTTTCATAGCCTGATTTCTTCCCCTCTCCCTATTTATAATTTCCCATGATGCTCTCTGTTTATTATCACTTCTGTGTAGTTTCTTATTAATTTCATCTGACATTACCTTATTAATCTTATTTTTTAATTCATTCTTACACTTTAGAAGATATTTCTTCAGTGATGGGTATCCTTCCCTACATAATCTACCAGCCCATTTTATATGTTCCTTGTATTCTATAATATCTTCTGTATTCCATTTTTTTCTGTGTTGGTTTATGTATTAATTGTTTTTTTCTTTTTTATTGGGAATTCTATGTCTTTCTAATAATTAACTACACTTATGAATGCAACATATTTTCCATCTGTTGTGTCAGAATTAAACGTTTTAGTCCAAGTTTCTCTGCTTAAAAGTTTATTAAATAAGTCAATATTTTCTTTAGCGTAGGGTCTATATTCTTCAAGTAGCCAAGTATCCTGATGTTCTACTTTATTTTTAAAACTAATTTCTTGTGCATAGTGATCTGATATTGATATATGTAATATCTTTGTTGTACATTCATCCTCTAGGTAATTAGTTATAACATTATCTATCGCTGTTTTTTAAGTACTAGTTTCCCTTGTAGGTCTGTTTATGCATATTTTAAGTCCAAAACAACTAAAAATGTCTTCTAGTTCTTTTGAAATCTTATTGCTCTTTAATACATCAATATTCAAGTCCCCCATCAGAATTACATAGTCATAGCTACTGCATAAAGAATCTAGCACCTCATATAAGTTTTTGTAGAATATTTCAAAGTTTCCTACAGGAGCTACTGGGCATTACACTTTGGACAGGTGGTAGGAAAAGGTTTCAAAGTTCTGCACTTGTTGGAGAGAGTGATGAGGGGATGTACGAGAGAAGGCAAGGAATTGGGTTACAAAACTTTGGTCAGATTATTGCTCAAATATGGTAGTGTGGTATGGGACCCTCATTTTACGTATCAAATACAGGAGTTGGAAAAGGTGCAAAAAGGGGCTGCTAGATTTGTTTCTGCAAATTATCGCAGAATCCAATCAGTGACGGATATGATAAAGGAGCTGGAATGGGATTCATTGCAAGACAGGAGCAGGATGAGGAGGGTCATGGGAGTGTACAGGGCATATACTGGCAATGAGGCATGGAAAGATATTGCAATAGGTATGAAAAGTAGTTAATGGAAGGGAAAAGATGACCATGACCACAGCTGGCACTCGATTTCAGGCACAAGGGTGTGGGAAGATTCTCTTTTTTAGGTAAGGGTGTCAGGGATTGGAATGAGTTACCAAGAGAAATGATGAATAATTTACCGAAAACTTTGAAAGAATTTAAAGATAAAATTTGTAGAGGGCAAATGTAGGTAGGTGCAGGATAGGGGGAAGATGGGTGTGTAGGGAAATTGCCACCAGAGCCTGTGCTCCATTGCAATTAAATTAAATTAAAATTCCCACCACAATCACTATTTTTCCTTGTATATGGATAGAAATACCACACATTTCCAATTTTTTTTCTGACAGTAGTTCCGGCTTTATTTGTAACATTTTAAAATCTAATCTGTAATTTACTAAAATTAAAATTCCACCTCCTTTATACCTTTCCCTGTTGTAACTATTTCCCACTGTATATCCTTCAATGTGTAGGCCTGGAATTACTTCATTTTTTCAGTAAGTATTATTATACTAATACTTGTTTCATCTATCAATATTTCTAGCTTATTTTGTTTGTTACCTACTGATGTATTGTACATTTTGATGTATGATTTTATAATGTCTATTTTCGATATCCAGAATCGTATGATTTTCTCTAGAATACTTTTGATACTTAATCTCATTTCTTTGTTTCTCTGCTATAATATTGTTTGATACTGGGTTACTTTACATAAAAAATTAATAGCTTTTGACTTTGTTGATGATTTGTGTGTTTCTACTGTGTTACTTTTCAATAACCATTTATCTAGGAATGTGAGTGTACTGTTATTTGTCTCTTTTTTATACTATTTCCTTTCTTGTCATTGCCAACATTTTTATAACTTAGCAACCACTTGTCCATAAAAGTTACCTTATTTTTTAACTTGAGTTTTTGTATTTTTTATTGCATTAACTATTCATCACCACATTTTCATTTTTCCAGTATAGTTTACATGCAGCCCATGCCTGTTGTAGCGGTAACTTTCTAATCTTTCTATTTCAAAATTTAAGCTAAGTTTTTCTTATCACTAGTCGAATTGTAAATGTCCTTTAGCATTTTAGCATTAAAACCCCTAATTAGATTGTTCATATATGGCTTGTCATGCCTATATGGCACCGGATGTAAGATGACATTTGTCCTTTTATTAACAATCAGTTTTTCTGATATTTTATTAAAGATATCATTATTATGTCCTACTTCTATGTCATTTGTTCCACCCATCACTATAACTGTATCATTAAGTCCATAAGTACATGTCAGCTCAGAAATACTACTGACAAACTCCGAAGTTGTCGCATTTGGTTTCATCACACTTTCTACTTGATAGTGTTTGCCGAGAAGAGAAATTTGAATGGTTGCACAATACCTACCCTGAGCTTTTGTCATTTTAGAAGGACTCCACTTCCTGTGTTCTACCTTCCCCATCAGACTCTTTGAATCTGCAACATAATTCAAAGAGAATAATAGTGAGTACAAATATCGACAGTCTTGTAAGCATGAAAAAAAAAAAGGGGTCCGGTTTAGGCAGCTCACAGGGGTCAGTTTTGTGCAACCCTAGCTTGTATTTTTTTAACCCAATAGATTTTTAACCCAAACATTTCGACAAGACAGTTCAGTGATAAATATTAATCTAAAACCTATTCATTTAAGAGTGTATATTGGTTGGAAGGCTTACCTGCCAATTTCCACTAGAAATTCAAAAAATATAGTACACTGTAAAAACTTGGTTCACTGACAAAACACGTAATGGCGATTAGGCGATCAACAATTAAAGTGAGCAACACAAGCTCTCTGTTACAAAGTGGTAGAAGCAGGGGCAGATCCAGGGGGGAGGGGTAGGGGGCTCAAGCCCCCCCCCCCAAAAGTATCTAGGTCCATCCCCGACATTGCAATTTTGGAGACCTTTTTTTTTTTAGCTCTATGGATTTCAGGCCCGAGTTTGCTGTAAAGACTACCCCATGGTTGACTCAAGCCCCCCCCCCAAAACCAAAAATCCACTGAAGGCAAGCCCTCTGAACCAAAATTCACTCAAGCCAAGCCCCCCAAACCAAAGTCCACTCAAGCCCCCCCCCCCCAAACCAAAATCCTGGATCCGCCCCTGGGTAGAAGCCAAAAATACTATTTACACTTGATTCCGCTAGAGTTCAGTACAATGCAGAGGCAGGAGACCGGGGGTCCTCTTTAGGGGGAGGGGTCCGGAATAGGTCACTTTCCTCTAATATTAGTATAGGCAGGGCGGGCGTGAGGGAGGGGTAAGCGGGGCAAAAGTACTTCGGGCCCGAGCCCCTGAACGGGCCCCTTCCACAAAGGTTCCTAGCTAAATAGAAAACAAACAAAACAAGTTTTTAAAAAAGGTAAATTTATTATTTGACTTTTGGATTAAAATTTTCTACCTTTATCCAAAAAAAATCCAAGTTTAAAGTTAAATTTTTAAAAAAATTCGGGGTGGAGGGCCCGAGAACACTTACCTGGGGCCCGAGTATCCTAGCGCTGGCCCTGAGTATAGATATATAACTGTTTAGTTCTTTCTATAATTGGATGAATGCATTTCCATTTGTTCGAAATTTTCTTTGTTCATGAGGGGTCATATCTTTCGTTCATTTTCACTGTCCTTTCTCCTTTTTTCTTGGTTACTTCAGTCTTTCTTTCTCTTTGTCAGCAGTCAATAAAACAGGATCACTTTTTTAATTATCTCTAAATGTCCTTTGGCAGCAGCAGATTACTTTGTGGCTATTTCCTCTTTGGAAAATATTGACTTTCTTTTAGGCGACATGTTGCTATAAATTGAGTAAATATCACGGTATTAGACGATGTTTCCAGTTAGTGTAAGTGAACATCGGTCCCTGACCACTCTGTTTGTCTGTAGTCACATTCATGGCAAGGGGCTGACCGTTAAGGGACTGACAATTCGGAAAACAAAAGTATCTAATTTGACCGAAAAGCATTAATAAATAATAATTAATTAAAAACAATTGCCTATTATTTACCAACAAAAATTCTTACTGAGGGACTGACAAAGTGACTTAAAAATAAAATGGCCAACGCAAAAAGAGTGGTCTTTAAGGATAACTTCATGTCATTACTTTAAACTTATTTACATTGACTCATTCACTTAATCCTTATGCTGCTAGGGTCTGATGTTCAGAGTTGCGGACACTAGTTTGACATGAGAATATGGGCGCAGGCAGCATTAGTTTAAGGGAGGTGTATCTGTATCTTTTTTATATAACACTTATTACTTTTTAAATAAGGATACTGAATTTATTGACAAAGTTTTGAACAAATTTGGACAACGACCTAGGCGCCTTAAGTTATTATACAAACAATGAATTTAATAATAAAATATTTGTTTCTTAATCTTTTCTGTGTATCATTTTCTTTCACAGCAGGAAGGTGCAAGTACACCCCCTTGCACCTTCCTCCCGGCGCCCATGGTTAAGAAACTCTTTTAAACTGATATTAAATTGATGTTATTGTTGAGTATTGTACATTTATATCTGTGAGGAATGTTCTGGTGCCTGATGTATCTTTGGAGATGTATCTTTGGAATTGTACATGAGTGAGCGGAGGCGTTGTCTGGCTGTTGAACTGTAAACATGTAGATATAAAGTTGTAGTGTGTATGCCTCAATAAACGTATTATTATTACAGTAGACCTTATTGTATGGTGAACATTATTTAACATGGTAGCAGAGAGTAGTTTAACATGGTAGCAGTCAGTGGTTCAGTGGTTGAGTGGTTAAATGGTTGAAAAAAAGGTCTGTGGCTTTCGTGTATTCAAGAAAGTTTGATTTCAAGTAATAATGGCTGACATTGTAATACCGTGCTTTGACGGCGAGGACTATGGAAATTGGAAGAAAAGAATAACGATGTATTTAAAGATGAAGAAATGTTATACAGTGGCTTCAAGAGAGAAAACAAGTATGGATAGTGCTGAAATTTGGGAAGAAGAAATCTGAAGGCAGTAAACTACATCTATAGTGCTATTACGAATATGCAACTTGAGTTTGTGAGTGATAAAGTGAATGCATATGAAATAATGACTAAGTTCGACGAATTATACTCCAAGGAATCGACTGCACTCCAAATAATTTGTAGAAACAAACTGGAAAAATTGAAGTTAAAAGACTACAATGAAACAGCGGCATTCTTTAGTGATTTTGAAAGGACAGTAAACAAATTGAAAGCTGCTGGGGCTAAAATGACTGAGAAAGAAAAATTAAACTACATGTTAAGAACTTTGCCGGACTGTTTGTGCTACATTGGTGACTTGGTCAATGTTTTGAAAGAAGAAGATCAAACTGATGAATTTGTTAAAAGTAAAATTCGATTAATGGACTTGAAAGACAAAGGTGAAAGTGAATCTGTAAAAACAAATGCATCCCATAGTATGAGAAAATCTGGTACAAGTCGTTAGGAACAATTGTGTTGGGGCTGCGGAAGGAGGACATTTCAAGAGAGATTGTCGTCGTCGAAATGAAGAAAATGAAAGAGGCACATGGAATCACAGCAGGCAGTATTAAAGAAGCAGAAGAGGAAGTAACCATCAAAGTGGAAACTTCAAAGGTCACAACAATGATCAACCGTGGAGCGGAAGTAAGCACAAGGGATCCAGAAACGACCGGTATCGGCGAAGTTAAGAATGCCAACAAAGTGAAAGTGTAAGTGCAACAGGATCAAGAAACGGCCAGTATCGGCATGGTGAAGTATACCACCAAAGTGTAAGTACAACAGGCAGTTTTGTAACAGAGGTTAGGAGCTTGATGGTGCAAAATAAAATTAACACAGGTAACAAAGAAAATATTAAAATTGATTGGTTATTGGATAGTGGTTGTACAGATCATGTTGTAAATAATGAAGAGTATTTTTCTGAGTGTGTAACTTTAGAAAAGCCTATAGAGGTAAAGATTGCTGATGGGAAAATTTTGAAAGCAACTAAGATAGGAAATGTAGTTAGTTACTTTTCAGTTTATGGTAATTTAATTCAAATTAATATGGAAAATGTATTTTATGTTAAAGACATGAGTAGAAACTTGATTAGTTATGCGAAAGTAACAGACAAGCACAAGATTGTATCTGTAGGAAATGTTTCAAAAGTTTTTGATGGAAATAACAGGCTAATTGCAATTGCTATAAAGGAAGGTAGTCTGTATAAAATGACAAGTAGCATTTTTAAGGAAGATGTTAATGTAAATATTGTGAGTAACAGTGATTCTATGAGTGAAAAGGAGAGATGGCATCGCATATTAGGGCATGTAAATTTTAACTATTTAAATACTTTGTGTAAAGATAAATTAGCAGTTGGTTTACCTAAAAGTTTAGAGTCTGAATATATGAAGTGTAAAGTTTGTATTGAAAACAAAATGCGCAATTTACCTTTTTAAAATAATAGAAGTAAAGCAAAAGGAATTTTATAAATTATTCACACGGATATAAATGGGCCTCACTCAACTCTTGGTTTGAATGTTGAAAGATACTTTCTAACTTTTATAGATGATTATAGCAAAGCAGCTCGTGTTTACCCTATCAAATCAAAAAGTCAAGTTTGTGGTTGTCTAGTTGCATATGTAAATGAAATTGAAAATTTGACAGGTAAAACTATTAAGAAACTGAGATGTGATAATGGAAAGGAATATTTAAATTCTGATGTTTATCGATTTGTAAAGGAGAAAGGAATTGTTTTAAATGTTTGCCCTCCCTATGTACATGAGTTAAATGGTATGGCTGAAAGATATAATAGATCTATCATGGATATGTCACGGGGTTTGCTAGCTGATGCAAAAGTAGATAGGAGGTTCTGGCCTGAAGTAGTTTGTACAGCAGTTTATCTTAAAAACAGAACTTTAGCTAATACTATTGAAAAGAAAATGCCCTATGAAATTTTACTAGGAAAGAAACCAAATGTTAAACATCTGAAGCTATATGGTAGTAAAGTTTTTGAAAGAGTACCTGAACAATTGAGAAAGTCTAAATGGGATCGTAAAGCTGATATGGGAATTTTATTAGGTTATAGTGAAGTTGGATACAGAGTATTAGTGAATAATAGAATTGTTGTTGCAAGACATGTTGATATTGTAGAGAATAATGTTAAACTTATCCACTTAAAGGGTTATGATTCATAGAGTGATTCTAGTGATGAAAATGAATCTGTAGATGAGGAAAGGAAAGAAGGAGATGTTAAAGGAGGTTTAAACAGTGATAAATGTAAATTGACTAGGTCAGGTAGAAAATGTAAAATGCCAGATAGATTTAATGATTATGTCTGTAGCAATATCATTTATGTAAACTTTTGTTGTGCTGATAGTCCAGATAATTTCAAGGAGGCGACTAATTGTAAAGAGTTAGTGTATTGGAAACAAGCAATGGACAAGGAGATTGACTGTTTGTATCGAAACAAAACATGGAAACTAGTAAAGAAACCAGAGAATGTAAATGCTCTTGATGTAAAGTGGGTTTATACCAAAAAATCAGATAACACTTATAAAGCAAGACTAGTTGTAAGGGGTTTTCAACAAAGGGAAGTTGTGGATGATATATATTCACCAGTGGCTAAGATGCAGACATTGAAACTTTTACTGTCATACTGTTGTCAAAATGGTTTAGCTATAGAGCAAATGGATGTTGAAACTGCATTTCTTAATGGTAAAGTTTTATCAGAGGTTTATATAAATCAGCCAAGAGGGTATGAAGATGGTACTAATAGGGTTTGTAAATTGAATAAAGCATTGTATGGTTTACGAGAAAGCCCTAGAGCTTGGTATGATTGTTTTGGTGAATTTTGAGTGATCTAGGTTTTGCAAAATATGAATTTGGTTATTGTCTGTATACTTTGATCGATGGAGATGATGTAATTTATTTAATAATATTTGTTGATGATCTATTAATTTGTTGTAACGGTAAAAGGAAAATAGATAAAATCAAGAATCTGTTGTCGAAGAAATTCAAGATGAAAGACTTCAGTCAAGTAAAAACCTATTTAGGAATTAATATAGATTACAATCTGGAAGAAAATGTTATGAGTTTGAGTCAGGAAAATTACATCAATTCCTTAGCCTCAAAGTATAAAATTGAAAACTCAAAATTCTATGATACACCAATGGAAGTTAATTTAAAATTAGAACCTGTGAATGAAGTATGTCAAGACATTAGATACAGAAACTTAGTTCAGGAACTAGACCAGATATCAGTTACAGTGTTAATTACTTAAGTAGATTTCAGAATTGTTACTGTAAAGTTCATTACAAGTATGCATTAAGAGTATTAAAGTATTGTATTTAACCAAAAATTTGAAATTAAATTTCTGTAGAAATGAAAATGTAAAAACTTTGGATTGCTATGTAGATGCAGATTGGGCAGGTGATAGTGTAGATTGAAAGCCCACGTCTGGGTATGTAATTAGATTGTTTGTAAATTCAATATTTTGGAAATCGAGAAAAAAAGGAGAAGTCACCATATCTTCCACATTTGATGAATATATAGGTTTGTCAGAAGCTAATACTGAAATTAAGTTTGTTTTGGATGTATTAAAAACTTTTAATGCAAATATCAAAGGACCTGTCCAAGTATATGGAGATAACTCAGGAGCAGTAAATATTGCGAAGTATGGTAATTTTTCAAAGAACTCCAAGTACATTGAAGTACACTATCATTTTGTAAATGAGTGTTATACAAATGGTGTAATAGACATTGTGAAAATAGACTCTAACGAAAACATTGCTGACATATTTACGAAGGCATTGTGTAAAGTTAAGTTCAAAAAGTTTAGAGAGATGTTGAATGTGAATTAATAGAAGTACAGATATAAATGTAAGGAGGCGTGTTGAGTATTGTACATTTATATCTGTGAGGAATGTTCTGGTGCTTGATGTATCTTTGGAGATCTATCTTTGGAATTGTACATGAGTGAGCGGAGTCGTTGTCTGGCTGTTGAACTGTAAACATGTAGATATAAAGTTGTAGTGTGTATGCCTCAATAAATGTATTATTATTACAGCAGACCTTATTGTATGGTGAACATGATTTAACAGTTGTTTGGTATATAATCTACTTTTAAACGATTCTAAAGAAAATAAAAGTAATTAAATGTTTTCCGAAGTATGGATGGACAAACACAAAATCTTCGACGCGCGGAAACTGCTAGGGACTGACATTTAGGGGTCATTACCACAGATTTCAGAAGTAAAATAAATGTATTATTTCAAACAAAGTGAGCTTATAGTATTACCCAGCATATCTTAAAAACAAAATAAATTGAATTTCATGAAGTGAAAACACTGCGGAGAGTTGCTCACATCTTACGAAATCACCCATATAAAATGTAACAACAAGAAAAGGAAAGATAGATAATGTAGTAAATATCTATTACAAGAAAGATGAAATCAGGTCAACGAGGTATATCTAGAGGTTAAATTAATACATGAAGAATGAAATCGTATGTAGTTAAACTCGAGATCTAACTTATGCAGCAATTAAATGTTAAATTGGTGTATTATTGAAGTGATGCGAAGGCTTCATGAAATTAATTATCTAACTGCCTGAGGAAAGGAATGAAGAGACAATTGAAATGTTAGCTTCGAATAAACAAGTATTCGTAGATTGTAAGTATTCATTGATTATAATTATTTGTAGAGAAGTAGGAAAGAAAGCTTTAGTGTCAAGACGTAGTAATGGAACTAAATTAAGATTGGCCATATTCAGTCAGACCGAGGGCATGGATGGTTTTAATTATGCAATATTGCATCATAAGGTTAATGGAAATGAGTCAAGGACACGTACAGTGTGCAGTTGTTATTCAAGAGAGATATTGTGAGTGAGTGAGAGATAAAAATGTCATTAGAAGCTAAGAGGTACTTAAAAGTTGTATTATAAGCAACTTCGATAACTATATTAAAGAGGAAAGATAAGATTGCAATGAGAATATGAAGTATGCAACTTCACATATATTTTAACGAAATTTATTTTAGAAGAAAGGAATTAAGTTATTAAATTAGCATAAAATTATTCCGAAATTATGATTAATAGTCGAATGTGAAAAGTAATCACTAAAGCGACAACAGTTATATGTACTGTACATGTTGTAGAAATTAGCAAAGTAAAACATTTGGCCAAATATTCAAGGTCATGTTAGATAATACGAAGATAGATAGAGCAATATCATGTCACGAGTGATTCAGACACACTGACATGGCGCATGATAAGCCTGGTGCACGGCCGCCGCTAGCTGCATGAGCGCGGAATACCGATTATGCCGCATCCTGTCTTAACTACAGCCGGTGGTGTATCTAGGAATTTTCTGCGAACCGGGTCGTGTGACTGCCGCCCCCATGTTGCAACCCCGAGTGTCGTCGCCGCCTGAATCAGCGAATAAAGAAGGTCGCAGCTACATAAATTTTACGACAATGGAGTGGCAACTATCGAGGCAGCGACGGTCGATAACTCGACACGCCGTCCCCCTGGACGTGCCGCCCGCGTCAGATGCGCGGCTCAGCGCTCGGGTACATTAACTGTCGGTGGTTGTGAACAGATTGTTAAGGTTCTTTGGGTGGTTTAATTACTGCATTTATTAATTAAAAAGTCCACCAAAAAACAATGTATGTTGATGCTCGTTTATTTTCAATCAAAACAAGTATGCGACATTCACAAGCATAGTTGTTACAATCCAAAGATGCAATACTGACTTACTGAATACTTGAATTGAATCGAAAACTGAATGAAAACTTGCATGAATGTCTCTGTAACACTGAATTCATACTCTGTCCAGGCGATCTGTTTATATAGAGTCTATCGAATTTACGAGAATTCTTCAAAGGCATCCGCCCGATATTTCTCGATCATTAACAATCACTCAAACAATCAAACATATTAAAAACAATCGGAATTGATACAAAATTAATTAATAACATTACAAAATGATTAGAAATGGTAATTAGAGATACTTAAATACAAAATTATTTACAGAAATCCTTTCAAATGGTGGAAAATTGTCCTGTAGACATCGTAACTTACATTAATACATGGAATTACAAACTTTTAAGAAATTCTCTTGCATCATTCGGTTCTTAAACATATTAAATGGTCTTTAAATAATTTTCTTACCTAAAACAAAGTCTATATACACTTATTTACAAGAATTTACAAAATAAACATATCAAATCACTTTCAAGCAAACTTTGGCTCACTACAAATACTTCATGCAGTATAATGCTATTCAAAATTCAGGTATTAGGGCTGTTACAACCCCTCCCCAGGATTCACTTAATTTTACACAGATAAAATTGATTGAATCCGTCACGAATCTAAGCAGGTTGAATGTACACATAATGCAGACACGAACAGATTACAATCAATCAACCATAATGACTTTTACAATGAACAAATACAATTCTTCATCACATACAACATCTGCACATAGTCCATGACACTGATTTTACAATAATTGTCTTTTCTCAGATCCAATCATTTTATCATTTACTGTTTTTACACAACAAACGTTCAATGCCATCACCTTAAGTTACAATTTTTTCACTCCAAATTACACACTTGATGTCTGCTTGTTAATTACACCAGTCTGTTTACATTTTACAGCTGATAATTTGTCACCAAAATGTAGAAGTCACAACATCATGAAAATACCAAAAGTCTCTACACAAAACTGTCACAAATTATACATTGAAATGCTTACATCTGCATCTGAGCTTAAGTACTCACACAAACTATTTACATGCATCAATTGACATACTTATTTACAAATTAGACATTTACACATATAGTGGCACATTTCATAAGTGATCACTTATTCATAAAAGGGTTTTAGGGCTTCAACATTATACACACCCTTACATTTACCACTCTCAGGGTCAATTAGCTCATAAGAGTTTTTCCTTGGTATAGACTCTATCCTGAAAGGGCCTTCAAACAAACGGTTAAACTTACGAGTCTCTTGTCGCAAAGCTGACGACTTACTATGAACTTCAACTAACACCAAATCACCCACTTTATATTCTATACACTTCTGACCTTCATCATGCCTTTTCTTTCTCCTTGTTGCCTTTTCCTTTAAATTTTTAAGAGCTAAAGCTACCTTTTCCTCATAGTTGAAATTCTTTCTATTTGGAAAACTAACACATTCTCGAATTAATCTGTTAGCCGGTTTCTTAAACATCAGCTCAATGGGTGGTATTTCAGTTGTATCACTAGGTATAGAGTTAATTACATTTTCAAAATTTTCTACTTCACATGCCCACTTACTGTGTTGGTCTGTACAATATGTCCTAAACCAACGTCCAATTTCCCTCATTAGGCGTTCTACGGGATTTCCTGCTGGATGATAAGCAGAAGTATGTATAACCTCTATTCCTTCTTGTTCAAGTTTTTCTGTCCACACTTTACTAGTGAATTGCGGGGCATTGTCCGAAAGCACCCTCTTAGGTTTACCTACCTTCTGACAATATTCATCAATCACCTTTCTGACCAAAATTTTAGCCGTAGACTTCTTTACAGGGTAAAGTTTAACGAATTTGGAAAAAACATCAAATAAAACTAAAACTTGGGTCACCCCTCCCCGAGACATGGGTAGCGGGCCAAGAACATCAGCAGAAACTAATTCCAATACACTACTTGGGATGATATTTTGCATTTTCCCCACTCGTTTAACACTATCTATTTTAGATCTTTGACACACTTGACAAGATTTTAATAGCTTCGAAATCTTCCTTCTCATATTATAGAAATATGTATCTTCCCTTAACACTCGGTAACACTTGGATGGCCCATAATGCCCATAACTATAGTGGTGATGCCAAACAATTTTTTCAACCAAACTTTCTGGAAGCCATAACTTCCAATCATCCTCATCTTCACTAGTCCTTCTAAACAATACTTCCCCATGCAAAGTATAATATTTCTGAAGCTTATCTCTGTGTTCTGGGCTATCAAGATTAGTTTTTACTTCTACTATAGCTACATCTTTGTCCTGTTCGTCTTTGATTTGTCGCAAGGAACACTTAACCTCAGTTTCATACGGTACTCCTTTTAGATAAGCAATTCTAACCTCAGTCTGTGGTCCTAGACATCGCTTTTCAGAATCTAGACCTAACGGTAGACGTGACAAAGCATCTGCAACTTGATTTTTACTAGCAGGTCTATACCGAATCTCTAAATTATATTCCTGCAGAACCAATGCCCAACGGGTTAACCGACTGTGGACTAACTTACATTCTAACAAAAATGAAAGAGCCTTATGGTCTGTATATACAATAATTTTTCTACCTAACAGTAGGTACCTAAACTTAGTCAAACCCCACAAAATAGATAAGGCCTCCCTTTCCGTAATTGTGTATCTAGTTTCAGCTGGTTGTAGTTTTCTACTGGCAAAGGCAATAGTCCTAAAATCCGGTTCTCCATTGATTTCCACTTCCTGGAAGACATGAACTCCTAAACCATAGTCAGAACTATCTGCGGCAAGGCAAAAATCTAGATTCCCAATCTGGATAATAGAGGATATTGGAATTACATAAGTCATCTTTGATTTTTTGAAAATCTCTTTCACATTCTGAGGACCACACCCACCTGACACTTTTTTTAACCAAATCTCTTAAGGCTGGACTATTTAAAGCTTGTCCCTGAAGAAATCTCCTATAGTATTCACACAATCCGAAGAAACTCTGTAGTTGTTTCTTATCTCTAGGTCGGGGAAAATTCTTAATGGCATTTATTTTATCATTACTAGGCAAGATCCCCTGTGGTGTAATACGATGGCCCAAAAATTCAACCTCTTTTTGCAAAAATGTACATTTCTTTAACTTAATCGTCATACCCCCCTTTCTCAATGCTTCTAAAACTTTTCTAAGTAGCACCCAATGTTCCTCAAGTGTTTCTGACATTATAAGAATATCGTCTACGTATATCTCTACTTGTTCAAGCAATTCCTTTCCTAACACACTATCCAAAGCACGAATAAAGGTAGCCACTGAAATATTTAACCCAAATGGTAACACTCGAAAATTATAACAACGGCCATCAAATAGAAAGGCAGTGTATTTCCGGGATTCTTCTGAAAGCGGGACTTGCCAATAGGACGCAGTCAAATCGATAGACGAAATATATCTTTTACCTTTAAACCTGTGCAACAACTCACTGATAGGTGGAGGATGATCCCGTTCTGTTACTAAATGCTTGTTTAATGTGCGAGCATCCAGCACTAGTCGCACAGAATTGTCCGGTTTTATTACCACAACCAAGGGATTATTGTAAGGACTCCTTGACCTCTCTATTACCCCCCACTCTTCATCATCTGATTACTACTTAAACTTGCCAAATTATATGAATCAGTACCTAAAACTGTTTTAACATCTGGCTTACTGACTTCATCCACCAAATAATTATTTTTCTCAGCAACTACTACTTCACTATCAGCTTCCACATCAAAGAGAGTACAAAACATAGTGTCATCTAAGTCACATTCTGTACAATTTTCCAGATAAGAAACTGGTTCAAATAAATCCTTACTCCCACCCATTTCTTCAATGTCATCATCTACACCAAATAAAGAGCTAAATAACGTATCAGCTAGGTCAAAATTAGGACATTTTTCCAACTTAGGGATTGGTACATAAGGCTTTTCAACCACTCTCTCTTCAGAAGACAAATACTTTGACTTACAATTCTCCTCCTCATCTGGGTCTCCTATCCACACCACTGTATCACCTTCATCTTCAAGATATTTGAGAAACTCCTCGATTTCAGCACTTCTACAAACTTCATTACCACCTATACAAGCCCACATGGTTCCAACTATGCCATTCTGGACCTTATAAGTTTCCGATAGCCACACTGTAGTATGCACTATAAATTCTGCACCCTTTTTTGTAATTAAGCAGTGACCATTTCGAAAATCTTCTACATGAAAATTATTACTTTCGCACACTGATTCTAGTGATAAGGTACTATGGTGGTCCCCTTCCCGCTTTATCTTATTATCAACCTTTACATCATCAACATCATTAATTACATCTATCATAACCTTATCCTGAAATTCACTTGCTGCTACCTCTACCTCTTCCAATAAATCTTCTCGGGGATTATTCATAAAAATGGTATTAAAGCTATAGCAGTTGGTACCTGGACCCACAATCTTACCCATTTCTTCTATATCCTCATCTACATCAAATAAAGTGCCAAGCATCGTGTCATCTAAGTCAAATTCAGAGCATTTTTCCAACTTAGGAATCTGTACACAACTTCTTTCATTCTTCCTTGGTTCAGTGGAAAAACATCCTACCTCCCGACTCTCCTCCGCATATAAATCTTCTACTGACACTATAGTATCATCCTCATCTTCAAGATATTTAAGAAATTCGTTAATCTCAGCTTTTTTAAAAACCTTCTTCCCACCAATACAACCAGACATAGTCCCAATAATGCCATGTTGTGGCCCCCCAGTTCCTGCTAGCCAAACTGTCTTGTGAACTATGAATTCAGCATTGTTTTTAGTAATCAAACAATGACCATCCCGCAAATCTTCAACATAAAATTCATTATTCTCATCTACTGAAATGATTGAGAAGCCACAATCGTCATGATTAGGAACAATTTCTATCTCTTGAATCACCCCGTTCCTGCTCTCAGAGTATACTGCTTCCTCAGTAACATTTATATTTGACTTACTGTTAATTTCAGAAAATTCTGTATTCAAATAACTACATACTCGTAATACCAAGGATTCTAACTTTGTTTGCAAATTTTGACTCTCAGCCATTTTTAGTAATTAGCAAAATCAACATACTAAACAAAATTAAGGAAAATTAAAATCTTTCCAAACTGCCACACAATAGCATGCAAAACAAATCGCTTGAATATTCAATGCCGTACTTACAGTTATTCCTCACTTTTGTATCACATTAAATTTCACTTAGAAGCACTTAATTAATCATTAAACACCACACTGACTTCAAACACTTAACCACACTTTTCACAATTCACTGTAGGAAGACGATTTTGAGGCCGAAGGAAATCCACTCGACGTCGGAAGATTACAGCCGTTTCCCGATGAAAATTCTCCGCCTTAGGCCGAAGAAGATCCACTCGGTGTCAAATCCGTGTCGTAGCCGGTCGAAATTTCCTCGCAGGTTATGTTCGCTTATCGCCGATAATCCGTCGCAATTTTCTGCAGATTCTTTTTAGAAGATAAACATCCTACAGATGTTTAAGAACTTCTCGTCATGTCAACGGTCGCCATGTTAAGGTTCTTTGGGTGGTTTAATTACTGCATTTATTAATTAAAAAGTCCACCAAAAAACAATGTATGTTGATGCTCGTTTATTTTCAATCAAAACAAGTATGCGACATTCACAAGCATAGTTGTTACAATCCAAAGATGCAATACTGACTTACTGAATACTTGAATTGAATCGAAAACTGAATGAAAACTTGCATGAATGTCTCTGTAACACTGAATTCATACTCTGTCCAGGCGATCTGTTTATATAGAGTCTATCGAATTTACGAGAATTCTTCAAAGGCATCCGCCCGATATTTCTCGATCATTAACAATCACTCAAACAATCAAACATATTAGAAACAATCGGAATTGATACAAAATTAATTAATAACATTACAAAATGATTAGAAATGGTAACTAGAGATACTTAAATACAAAATTATTTACAGAAATCCTTTCAAATGGTGGAAAATTGTCCTGTAGACATCGTAACTTACTTTAATACATGGAATTACAAACTTTTAAGAAATTTTCTTGCATCATTCGGTTCTTAAACATATTAAATGGTCTTTAAATAATTTTCTTACCTAAAACAAAGTCTATATACACTTATTTACAAGAATTTACAAAATAAACATATCAAATCACTTTCAAGCAAACTTTGGCTCACTACAAATACATCATGCAGTATAATGCTATTCAAAATTCAGGTATTAGGGCTGTTACAAGATGTTGCACACACACGAGGACGCCAAGCCAATAGTCCGGTCAAAATAAACGTAAACCCTTGCATAAATTCACAACAAGCTGAAAATTTGAATGAATGTTAGGGATACCATTATAATGAAATTTGTAAAGTCCGTATCGATCCCGTTTACACAAGGTCAAAGTTTGAAAAAATGGGTTTTTCTTATTTTTTAGCGAAACGGTTAGTTTTATGATAAAAATAACTCAGACAAAAGTTATAGATCATGTAATTGTCTACAAAAATTGTTCTTATACTTTTTTCCCTAAGATTAATTTCTGAGAAAAAGCCATTTTAAAATTCACTGAAGTTGTATTCTCCATAAAATGCACACGGTTCCATGACACCTATAAGATAGTGTTGTTGGCGCGTTTTTTTCCCGTGGTTCCCCGGTAGACCTACTCCTTGGTATATTTTACTGGTTTAACGGAGTGTCAGGTCTTCTTATTTAAATGATTATGCTTCTTCTTCTCTTTCTCCATCTTCTTCTTCTTCTACATCCTCCTGAGTCGACGTAAATTGTTGTAATAATGATACATCAGTTGTTTCGTCGTTGATGTAAGTACGTTCTTCTGTTGGAGGTTCAACATTTGAACACGTCTGGCCTTGACAATTGGTGCATGCTGTTGAGCAAAATAAGCCCACATTTTGCTGCCGCATTTTGAATTACACCCCTTTTTGCAGTTACAAAAAAATGGTGTTAAGCTTTTCTGGGGCAGGTGGAAGGAGAGTGTGGATTGGTTCCAATACATTATCAATTAGCTTCCAACGCCATTCTTCTGAATCCAGTTGATTTCCAAGCCATACTAGAACCTTGGTAATACACTAGATAAAAATATTGGTGAGCAGATGCCGAGGTTGGAGGAAGACAAGCTAATTGCACGCGTTTTTAAAACGTGTATGTTTTGCAAAAGATAACTAACGTAACTTATGTATGCAAGTAAATTTTGTTGGAGTTGCATACACAGAAAAAAGAAAGCGAATTCCACTGGTGATTGAAGTTTCAGGAGTAGTGTTCATACCCTCAAAAAGTTGTGCACATCCAATTTGATCTTATTTTTCAAATAATTTAAGAACTGTCGTTTTACCCCTCCAGAACAATGCTCATGTTGTATCACAGTCAGTCATAGCATGTAAAAATAAAATGTGATCTTTACATTTTGGATAAGCGGACATCCATAAATTATGTGAGGTATTTTCCAGATTTTCGGACCCCCCTCTCCCTTTCTAGTGAGTTTTGGTATCGTGAGAGGCCCCCCCCCTTACAGATCGCATTTGTAGACCTGTTTTTTTTTTAGCTCTACAGTCCAATACAAATTTAAAAAATCTCACGCGAGTTTTCAGTTGACCGCCCCCTCCCCCTAGGTAAGATTTCTCTGGACACCCTCCTATTTCACCTCCCGTTATTTATCGATGCCCCCTAATCCGATAAACAACTTGTACTTTAAAAAATTTTCGCTGGTTGTTGAACCTTCCCTGGTTTTAAAAAGTAAATGATTTTTTCAATTGGAGTCGAGCGGTAAATAACACTAACAGATCAATATCTTCACCAACAACAACATTTAAATCAACTGGATTAAATTCATTTATAACAGTTTCTACGATAAATACATTTTGCCTGAGACTAAGACCCTTATTTTGCACAATGTGGCATCACTGGAGAGTTTGTCTTCCCAGGAAAATTTAGCGCATCTGCTAGCTCCGCCTAACAAATTATTCCATTTGCGGGTATTCAATTCAGCGCCATCTGTAATTCATATTCTTAAATCAATGCTTGTAATGTAACAGGAAGACTCCGCCCATCGACGATTCTTTTTGACAGGGTAGATCATCAATCTTCCTCTATATTTCAGTAAAAGGCTAATGACCACTCCCGAGTCAAGTAATGCATTTTCATGTCACGGGATAGGCTGTCATATTCGGGAAGATATGGCCGACCATACCTCAGTCGAACGAAATTCAATTCCAGCTAAACTTTTCTTATATTTGGACCGTTTAACATATCGTTATAGTTGTAATTAACAAGATTCCAATAAAGCGCGGCAAACATGTGGTTCAGTGATATATTTTATTCCAAATGATTAGTGTAAAACTATAACGATATTTATTTATATGTCGGATCCATCCGGGAAAGATCAGGAATCGGGCGGGTCGAATGGAGTTGCCGGTTCGAGGTAGATGGCTCATCAGCGAAGGTAGGTTGTGGATATCCCTCGGACGGTGGAGAGTAACTGCAAGAACACAGCGGATACAAGGATCCGGATTATTATACTCAGTCTCCCAATACACAATGACACATAGCGGAGTGATGTTGTCTCGATGATCAGGCAGGTTGAGAGCCCGGTGTGCTGTGCGCTGCCCTTGAAGTAGCCTCTCATAGTTGTGATTGCAGTCACTGTGGCGCTGGCATCCTGCTCTCTACGTCGGTGGCGCCATCTGGTAGATAGCACCATACTCCAGATCCGACACGGTCATCCTACTGAGACAGCCGTCGCTGGCTATCGGTCAGAGCCCCCGGGTGCTTGATTTGTCGGAGCTAGGAATGGGAAAGAAAATCGGCCATGGCCTTATGAAGGAACCATCCTGGCATTCTCCTGGAGTGATATCGGGAAAAGATGGTAGTTGGTTATTGCAATGGAGTCTTCAAGAATGCCCATCTCAGGCAGTGCTCTGTTGCTTTTCTTGTGATCCTGGAAGGGTTTGTAGGATCCGTCACGGCTCCCTGGTTGCCCGGCTTGGTGAGGCTGGTTTGTCGTTGCCTCACGGCCGTCTCCGTATCACAGCATCCGTCGAATGTGTGAAGATTCTGTGAACAAAAGATGGTTAACCGCAGTATGTTCGCCTATCTTGACTTAAAGAAAATTTTTGTTGAATAATGACACTATCGAATTAATGAGGAAAAAACAAAGATAATCCATGTTTAGCGTATGCCTTTCCGATTTAACATGAAAAAAAAGTTTACTATCTTCATAACATCAAAGCAAGTTTTTAGAAACTCATTTTCTTGCTAGCGAAGTCCCAGAGAAATTTGAAAAGTGTTTTCTGGATTGTAACGTGAACCAATTACAAAAGAGTGAAATTTATTTCCTGATTGGACAATCCATAGAATTTCTTGTAGTGATGTCTTGACAGTAAAGTTTCATGGTGCCAGATTATAAAACTCTTTAGGGTGAGGTCCACATAAAATTATAAAATTTGCTCTTTTTGCCGAGGTCCGATACAAGTTACAAAATTTGCTCTTCGTGGCGAGGTCCGATGCAAATGCATTACAAAATTTGCTCTTCGTGGCTATGTCCAATACAAAATACAAAATTTTGGCGTTGGTATCAAATAAATTTTAAAATTTCATGAAGTCCTAGGAAATTGTTTGACTTTGATGGCAACATTCAACATAGATTGAAAAGTTTGTTTTCTTACAAGAGATGAGAATCTTCGTTCATCGGATCGCGTGGGTAACATTTTGAAAAAGAATCATTTTGCTGATGGTGTCCTGGTAAATTTTGGTATTAATGGTGGTATTAATGACCAGATGTTTTAGTTCGATACGAACTGCTACTGCTGAGGAATGAATCAAGATGCTGAAGACTCAACGAGAAGTAGTACATGCGTTATACTGCTGAATTTTACCTTTGTGACGTAGATTTTGGAGTGCAGAAATAAAAGGTGAGAAAACCCTGAACCGCTGGGAGGTAGGGAAGGCAATGATCCGTTGCTGTTTTGTTTCTGAATTTTCCGTTTGTTATTTTTGGAGCGGATGAGTAATACGAATTTTGTATTATTGTGGAAACACTTCTGTGTCGTGCTTGCTGCAGAGATTTTCGGACGCATATCAGCATGAACTTTTTAGACTTTGGGGTGTTTTACTCTGCAGGTAGCCAATTGTCTAGCAAAGTTGGTTTCCTGTGGCGTGTAGGGGCAGTTTTTGTTAACACCAGCGTGGCTGTGTTCCTGGTTGAGAAGTAAACATGTGCCATTCGTTTTCCTTCCCTGTACTGTAGGTCTAAATCAAAGGCCTGTAGGCACGCTTTCACTGTTCGCAGATTTCCTCGTCCTTTTGCTCGTTTAGCGTCTTCGTGTTTCCTCCTTGCGAATTTGAAGAGTGTGGCCATAACTTGGTAAACTGGAGTATTGTCGAGATTTTAAGCAAAGCCCTATAAACTTCTCAGTTGTATGATCCATAGCGGGGAGGAGAGAGTTGATATGTGCGCGCGGGTATCCTGTTTAGGTTGGGTCAAATGTTTCCATCTGTTACGACAAATCCTAAGTATTTGATTTGGCTTTTAAGAAATGTGTATCTGGATGTATTAAAGAAACTCGCGGTGGTTTCGATTTTCAGCCCGTGTTTTAAACTGTCAGATCATGTCAGTGGTCGATATGTGCTATTGCTATGATATTGCCGCATGAACGCCAGTGTACCGTCTGCCAGCATGGCGCAGCGGGTAGCGTCACGAATTGCGGTACCGAAGGTCGCCGGTTCAATCCCGCCCACTGACAAAAATTATTTAATTCTGTTTATTATTTCCAGAAGATTCTACATGTTTCCTAAGGTCACTTGTAACTTCTACACATTTCATTTGTTAACTACTCTTGTAATCTCTAGTACGTTCTATCTGTGTATAAATAGAAGAGCATTCTGCCCAAGAGGCAGTCAGTGCTGCGTGTATGTTTGAGTTCTCAATAAACCTGTTCTCAGTTTAAGTGCTGTGTTCATTGACAAGTAACCTTCGAATTCACACCTGTCCCGGTTCCAACGCGACATAGTTTGGTGGAGACGCCGGGTACCCTGTGCAACAGCTGCATCGTCGTGGCTCCGATTAGGCAACGTAAAAGTCGCCGCCTACACGGACTGGAACCGGACTACAAAGGATATACTCAGTACGTCCTTCCGAAAGTCCGCGTCATTAGGAAACCCATGGCGGCAAGCCAGCTGCACATTCGACACCCATCGGTGTTCTCTGGAGACGCTGGACAGGATCCTAACAAATGGCTAAAAGGGTTCGACCGAGTCGCCAAGTACAACAGGTGGGATCATACCATGTGCTTGGCAAATGTTTATTTCTATCTGGACGGAACCGCCCAGCAGTGGTTCGAGAACAACGAAGAAAAACTGAATAACTGGGAAATGTTCCAGACGGAACTTAAGAAAACGTTTGGGGACCACCAGCGACAAATCCGCTCGGCGGAAGAACAACTGAAGAACCGGGCCCAACGACATGGGGAGCCGACGCAATCTTACATACAGGATGTTTTGGCCCTATGCAACGTAGTCAACCCGAATATGACTGAAGCCGACAAAATCACGCACCTAATGAAAGGTATTGCAGAAGACATGTACCAAGCTCTTCTGATAAAAGACGTCGCTACGACGGAAGAGTTCATCAAGTGGTGCCAGCGGATTGAGGAGATGCAACAAAGGAGGGTTGGGCGAAAGAAGTATGACAGACTTCCCAACGTAGTCCCTATGGCAGTTGTGGAAGACCAGCACGACTTTGCGTCTCTCATACGACAAATTGTGAGAGAAGAATTACAACAGTTCATGGCAGCTGGGACTCTTGAACCGAGTGAGCATCAGATCATGGCCATGGATGTAAGCCCAGTGGGTCATGAAGGAGCCGACGCGGCGGAAAAAGAGGTATTTCAGACAATAGCTCCTGTCTGCCGAGCCAATCGCACTCGACGTGAAGAATGGCCTCGCCCTGATATGACGTATGCTGCAGCTGCCAAACGGCAGCCTAGGAACCGGCCGACACGGCCACAACCAAATCCTCCGGCACCTATGACGTCCCGCAGACGAACGGACGTCTGGAGGACAGAAGACAACGCGCCAGTATGTTTCCACTGTGGGCGCCCTGGACATGTCATACGCTACTGCAGAGAGAGAAGACGAGTATTTGACGATTATTTTGCCGCAAGACGTCCGCCATCCGAACAGTTCTACCCCAGGCAGCCACCCGCTGACGAGTTCGGTCGACCTACGGGAAGAAGCCCATCGCCGTACCCTAGACGAGGTCGATCCCCGACGCGCCGCTGCCGTTCATCGTCGCCGGACAGAGCTACCAGCCGCTCCCCTAGCCGCCGCACGCAGGAAAACTAAGCAAGGCGACCATCTACGGAGGTGAGGCCGCCGCAGATGAAAATCCTCCATGGATGACAGTCACTAAGATGTCGGGAAATCTCATCAACGTTATAATCGACGGCCAACCTGTCCGGGCGCTGGTTGATTCAGGAGCTTCTTTCTCCGTATTGTCGGACAATTATCGTCGCACACTAAAGAAGACAATGTTCCGTGATACGGGGGCAACTGTGCTAAAGGTCGCAAATGGAAAGTACGTCCAGCCAGCTGGAGCTTGTGTCGCGAGAATAACCATCAACAACAGGACCCAGCCAGTTGAATTTGTCATTTTAACAGAATGTAGTCATAATGTCATCCTTGGATGGGACTTCCTTAAGGCATCCCAAGCTGTCATTGACTGTGGAACGTCTGAGCTGCAAATTGAAGAAGTCGTTGCGACGGGTACACGTAACACAGAATCTTCTGGGAAGTTATTCGCCGTTGACAACGTGACAATCCCGCCGTTCGCAATGAGAAGAGTCCCAGTCAAAAACACGGACGACCGCAACCTTGAAGTGCTTGTCGATAGTAGAAAGTTTATTAGGCTCACGAAAGAAATCTACATACCAGCGGCTATCATAAGCATTATCGGTGGTCGAGGAGACATTTGGATCACCAACTGTCACGAGCAGTCACAAATTATCCCCAAGGGAATGTGCATAGGGACAGCTGAACCAGTCCAGGAGGGCGAGCTCAAC
Organism: Vandiemenella viatica; assembly: GCA_031002005.1. Classification (NCBI taxonomy): domain Eukaryota; kingdom Metazoa; phylum Arthropoda; class Insecta; order Orthoptera; family Morabidae; genus Vandiemenella; species Vandiemenella viatica. The sequence continues at coordinate 189,390,671 of JARYHS010013631.1, read as the reverse complement.
GTCATTAACGAAGATCCATGCTCTGTTACTAGTACCGACAACACGCTGGAGGAAACAACTATGGAACTGCCAATAGGGTCCGGCCTGACCAAGGAACAACACCACCGGGTGTTAGCTATACTACGCCAATTCTCTGGTGTATTCACACCCCAGCAAAAAAAAGGTCAGACGAAACGGCCCACGATAAAGCATCGTATCAATACTGGGGATCATCCGCCCATTAGCCAGCGCTCGTACCGATTGTCACCAGTCGAAAGGCGAATAATTCGAGAGGAAGTGGAGAAGATGTTGCATAATGACATTATTCAACCTTCGGAGAGTCCTTGGTCATCTCCGGTGGTCCTCGTAAAGAAGAAGGATGGTACGTGGCGATTCTGTGTCGACTATCGGCGGCTGAACAAAATCACAAAGAAAGATGTCTACCCACTGCCGCGCATCGACGACGCCTTAGACTGCTTGAAAGGAGCTACATACTTCTCAACCATGGACATGCAGACAGGCTACTGGCAAATCGAGGTTGACGAAGCTGACAGAGAAAAGACGGCTTTTATTACACCTGATGGCCTCTATGAATTCAAAGTAATGCCATTCGGATTATGCAACGCTCCGGCCACATTCGAACGCATGATGGACAACTTACTTCGACACCTTAAGTGGACGACGTGTCTTTGTTATTTAGATGACATTGTTGTTTTCTCGAAAACATTTGAAGAACATCTGAGTCGCCTGTCAACGGTGCTGAAGTGTGTTCAGACTGCAGGACTCCGCCTCAATCCGAAGAAGTGCCTCTTCGTCGCCAGAGAGATAAAAATCCTGGGGCACCTGGTCAACGGAGATGGCGTCCGCGCTGATCCAGATAAAGTAAGGGCAGTCATGGAATTTCCAACTCCTCAGCACATTCGTGATGTGAGAAGCTTTCTTGGGCTGTGCTCATACTTCCGGCGTTTCATAAAAGGATTCTGTAACATGGCACGTCCACTGCAAGAACTTTTGCAGGGAGACGCCAAGTTTTACTGGGATGAAACTAAAGAAAGATCTTTCCAGGCACTTAAGGAGGCTCTAACTTCCGCACCAGTTCTAGCCTTATACGACGAGAATGCAGAAACTGAACTTCACACTGACGCCAGCGGTTATGGGATCGGTGCAGTGCTTGTGCAAATTCAGGAAGGTGCTGAGAAGGTGATAGCCTATGCATCAAGAGTATTCTCTAAGCCCGAGATAAACTACTCTACAACCGAGAAAGAATGCCTCGCAGTTGTCTGGGCTATCAACAAGTTTCGTCCGTATTTATTCGGCAAACCTTTCACCGTCGTAACAGACCACCATTCTTTATGTTGGCTAACCAGCTTGAAGGATCCATCAGGTCGACTAGCAAGATGGGCACTTAGACTTCAAGAGTACGACGTCACGGTGGTATTCAAAAACGGACGCAAACACAAGGATGCCGACAGCCTTTCAAGGAATCCTTTAATAGAACACAACAGCATGAATGGAATTTCAGCCCTCGCTGAATTAGGTGACGTTGCAGCTGAACAGAGGGAAGATTCAGAGTTATTAAGAACCATAGACGCCTTGGAGAAAGGAGAACCGGCCAAAGGAGGGTTTCAATTGATAGATGGGACATTGTATAAGAACAACTACGATCCACTAGGCCCCAAGTGGCTTCTGGTCGTTCCAGCTCATCTCCAGCCAGCTATTCTCAAGTATTTCCACGACGCTCCAATATCCGGTCATCTGGGATTTGTGAAGACCCTGGACCGAATCAGACGCAGGTATTACTGGAAGGGTCTCTACCGATCTGTCAAGCATTATGTGAGTCACTGTAAAGAGTGCCAGCGACGGAAACATGTGCCGCAATTACCTCCAGGTCATCTAGTACCAATTCCACCTGCAGCAGTTCCATTCCACCGAATTGGGATCGACCTTTTGGGGAGGTTCCCGAAGTCGACAACCGGTAACCGATGGATAATAGTCTGCACCGACTACCTCACGCGCTACGCTGTCACCAAACCTGTGCCGACTGCAGAAGCTCCAGAGGTTGCAAAATTTCTAGTAGAAGACATTATTTTGAAGCATGGAGCACCACGTGTGATGATATCCGATCGTGGAAAGGTATTCCAGTCAAGACTAGTATCAGAGGTCATGTCAAGATGCGACGTTGTCCACAGGATGACAACTGCATACCACCCTCAGACAAACGGTCTCACAGAACGCTTCAACAAGACATTAGCCGATATGCTGTCGATGTATGTGGATGTTGAGCAGAAGGATTGGGATACAATACTGCCAGTGGTCACATTTGCTTATAATACAGCAAGGCAAGATACGACAGGCTTCACTCCGTTTTTTCTGCTCCATGGCCGTGAAGCTGAGACCACAATGGATACGCTGTTCCCATTCCAGCCGGACGACACTCAGGATGACTATATAAAACAGCTCATTACCAGGGTCGAAGAAGCAAGACAGCTGGCTCGCATACGAACACTGGCCACCCAGGAGAGGGACCGTCAGCGGTATGACGGCAAGCACCGACCTGTTGCGTACAACCCAGGAGATCTCGTATGGATTTTTACCCCTGTCCGGAAGGTTGGGCTATCAGAAAAGTTACTGAAGCGGTACTTTGGTCCGTATCGTGTCATACGCCGCCGGTCAGACGTCACATACGAAGTCGAGGATTATGAGCCGTCTTCGAAACGACGAAAGCGAAGGGACATTGTTCACGTCCTCCGCATGAAGCCTTACTACAATCCTGACGAGCAGCTAGGCACAACCAGCTTCTTGTTCAAGGACTCTGAGGACGGTTTGGATACTGAGGAAGTCGGACAGGAAGATAATAGTACAAACAGGAGGGGCCCTCCAGAACTGCCATACAGAGGACCCACGACAAGATCAAGATCCAGGACACTTCAGCGTGCCCCAAAAGAAATCTAACAGCGGGACGCTGTTTTCCTCAGGAGAGGGAGCAATGCCGCATGAACGCCAGTGTACCGTCTGCCAGCATGGCGCAGCGGGTAGCGTCACGAATTGCGGTACCGAAGGTCGCCGGTTCAATCCCGCCCACTGACAAAAATTATTTAATTCTGTTTATTATTTCCAGAAGATTCTACATGTTTCCTAAGGTCACTTGTAACTTCTACACATTTCATTTGTTAACTACTCTTGTAATCTCTAGTACGTTCTATCTGTGTATAAATAGAAGAGCATTCTGCCCAAGAGGCAGTCAGTGCTGCGTGTATGTTTGAGTTCTCAATAAACCTGTTCTCAGTTTAAGTGCTGTGTTCATTGACAAGTAACCTTCGAATTCACACCTGTCCCGGTTCCAACGCGACAATATACAGTACACTACTGGACCTAAAGATTTTACGACTGTTCTTTGTAAGACTGCGCCTGTCGTCGGGTGTAATTTAAGCTGAGTACTCGGTTGCAGGTATTTGATGCTAGCTGCTTAGAATATCCTAACCAAAAAAAGTGAATCCTTTGCTATATGGTCTTCAATTGGAAGGCAATAGGAATTAATCTGTGATGGTATTGCCATCGAACTGCCTATTGTCTAATTTTGTACTGTCGGAATAGATGGTTTTGGACCGGTAATACAGGCCTTAGCGAATGGCGAAGGTCACGCCATTATGCTTGCGTTTACTAGTTCTGTAGTATCCCTGCCAGCTTATTGATAAGAGCATACAGGGTAACTTCCTCTGGAGCCATGGATAAGGGCGACCATTGAAGATCGACCAATGTTCTGATATGAATATTCGTCATAGGTTCCTACTGCAACACCTGACAGGTTTTATGGCTCAGTACATTCAAATATTAATAGTGGAATGGCTGAGGAAGCTAGGATAAATTACGGTAAACGGCATTTACCTATTTATTCACATGAGCAATGACTGGTGACATAGGTGAATATTTACAATGTTGCATTGGCTTTGAAACAAAACATTATAGATATGGCCAAGGACAAGCGAGCATGTAACTTATGGGCGCCTCGCAGCCCAAACTAAATGGATTATTGATAATCTCCCTGAAGACTATGCCTAAATGATTCTGACCAAATGATTGTATATCTCAATGTCCACATGAATATGCCCCTCTGACTATCCACACCAGCTATCGCAGCAGAGCCCACCTTACTAGTAGACGACAGCCATCTTCTTCTCTCCAACCGCCGCCCCGGCGGCGCCGACGCCTGCCGGCGCCCTCGGCGTCGATGTGGTACGTTGAAAGACTTTCGTAGGGAGACAGACCCCCAGACCCCTGTTCCCAGGGTTTAAATAGTTATTCCCCCCTTCCTATCATCACTATGTGGAGAGGGCAATACTCCTCGCTAACCTGCTGTATGAAGTCATAATAACAGGTTGCAGTAAAGACAAGCGCTTGGCAACTGGCTTGCTGATATGCGTGCTACTTCCCAGGTCATAGCTCTACTGCTTAACTTTTCATGCTCACCCGCCCTGGATACCAACTTGAGAAATTAATTTGAAGTATTTGGGCAAGTGATCGCCTAGATCACTACAGTTCCTATGCTTTCTGCCAAGCGGTCTATTATTTTTTTTTTTTTTTTTTTTTTTTTTTTTTTTTTTTTTTTGCTTAGTATCATTTTATGGGGCCGACATTGTATTATGCGACACGTGTCTACCAGTCGCTTGTACGGCACGCCTATTTTGACGCGTATTCCGTTACATATGAAGAATGTCGGAAACGCTAGCAAATTAGCAATCGGCGGGTGATATTGGGGTGCGACATCTGATTATTTTTGTGGTGATTAGGATGGTTGGGTTACCGCAAATTTGCAATATCCAAACTCTTTTCGGCAACTGGTAAAGGTGATTAGTTGACTTAGAGTCAATTTCTTGTTACAAGATTTCTTGCTATGGTAATATTTGTTTACTAGCTTGTAGTTAGAAATCACATGAAAAAAACTTGTCTACAAACATAACATATTTGCCTGGTTCGATGATCTGGCAGTTAGCTAGGGTAGCGTCAAAGTGTAGCGACACTATGGCCAAGTGTAACATTTTTCATGACAATTTGATAGCGGTACTGTTTGATGGGGGATCGTTAGAACCCGAGGCCAAAGTAAAATGGAAGCTACTCACCGTTGTTGCTCAGCCTTCAGCCTTGAAGCTCCTTATGCAACTGTTGACCTGTTTATAGGCGGCGGCGAGGAAAGCGGCACCGTCCGCTCTCGTGGGTACTGCCCTGCCCAATGTCCCTCGCGTCCGCAACGGTAGCAGACTGCTTGGCTGTCCACTGGGTCTGAATCTGCTGCCCTAATCAGGTCGGAGATGTCTCGGCCTGTCGTCGATCGGTGTAGCTGTTTTCCCCAACAGATCCGTTGTGGTAGGAAACAGACGGTGGCATTCAGAATGGTACGATGCGGCTACTGTTGCGCGTGTTCGAAGTCAGCGTCCTCTACCGGCATGTGGTTGCTTGTACTTCTTGATCAGCTTGTCTGGTAGTAGTTTCCCTATTATGTGCCGTCTGTTACGATTGGGTTAGGTTTACCAAAATATTAGCCACGGCTATTTGATCAGCAGCGCGGCCCTGGCAGCGTGCTGTCTGTACAGGCATCGCACAGATCGCATAGGCCACGTGTCCGTCGTCGGAGCTGTGTTGTCCTTGTTGTGATTCCTTGAAGTGGTAGTTCGCTTATGTGAGGACAGTAGTTCGCTGCCGAAAGTATGGAGTCGAGTTCGGCGAATGTACCAGCTGTAGGCGTCTTTTTCGCCGTGACGTTTTCCATCGGGTTTTGCTACTCGGCATCCAGCAAGGCACGAAATGTTACTGCATGGGTTGTGTCGTTCCGCAGCACCCCTAGTCCGTGGGTAATCCCACTTCTGATATCGGATCCATCCGGGAAAGATCAGGCATCGGGAGGGTCGAATGGAGTAGCCGGTTCGAGGTAGATGGCTCATCAGCGAAGGTAGGCTGTGGATATCCCTCGGACAGTGCAGAGCAACTACGAGAACACAGCGGATAAAAGGATCCGGTTTATTATACTCAGTCTCACAATACACAATGACACATAGTGGAGTGATGTTGTCTCGATGGTCAGGCAGGAAAAGTGCCCCGTGTGCTGTGAGCTGCACTTTAAGTAGCCCCTCTTAGTTGTGACTGCAGTCACTGTGGCGCTGGCATCCTACTCGCTGCGTCTGTGGCGCCATCTGGTAGCTAGCCCCATGCACCAGATCCGACATATATATTGATTTGGCTAATTCCTTACGAAAATACTACAGGTAATGAAATGTGTGGGTCAAGCAGTGTGTGGAAATGTTCAAACACCCAGAATTTTTAGTTCTACATAACTATAGAAATAATGATAAAGAGATTATTTCGGAAAATTGTCTAATACCAGTTGAATGTAACTGATTTCGGAGACAGGATAGGGTTGTTTACACACTGCACGAGCTGTTTGTTAACATAAGCTCCGTGGCGTTGTGGTTAACGCTATACTCTTGTAAACGCGCGGTTCTCGGTTCAAGTCTAGGCGTTCCAATTATTTTTTTTGCATTTATTATAAACATGTCGAACCTACTAATGACTTATGCATAAAGTATAACGTCGACTCTTAGCTACATGCGCCAGGGAATAATATACTTAAGAAAGACTAATAACTGAGTTCTTCTTAGCAAACTGCACAAGTAATTTTGATAGCTTTCACTGAAGTAATATCTGAATGAAATCTTCTCGGACATCAACCTCATCGAAGTAGCATCGTCTGGACTGCAACGAGTTTGCACCGTCGTCAGCGAGAAGAGAAACTAAATAAAATTACTGTAGCAATTTCTTATTATGCGTCTAGCTTCATGATTCGTCGACTTCAAAGACATTAAAGGTGGGAAGGGATACAAGGATACAAGGAACGGGAAGGAATTCGGACCATGGATTTTCGAAGAAATAATCCCGCCATTCACCCGGAGTAACTTGGAGAAACGAAGGAAAACCCTCCCGAATGCGTAGCCATAGCGTTAACGATCAGCCATTAGATTCACTTTTTCAATATTTTTCGTATTTGGTCAATGATGACATCCATAAAGTTATTTAAAAAATCTACTTAAAACAAAGTTAAAAATCGTAAATGAAAATATGTGTGCAGAGGTGAGTTGATCTGATGAGAGAGGGGGTTTCAAAACAATCTCTGAAATCAGAAATGCAATTCAAATTTCTCCCTCTCTCTCTTCTTTTCGCACCTTTCTCCATTTTTTGAATTTTTAACAGCTATCAAATACAAAGTGAATATAAGGCCCATCTTATCTGGGCGATATTATTATATTAATCCCGTTGTTTAATGACGTTTTATTAAACCAAAAATGACGATAAAAATTGATCGGTTTGCTATTAACCCAAGAGGTAACATTTCAATCTTTTCGATAAATTATTTTAAAAAAGCATCCTAATTCACATTCTACTTGAGGAAAGAGCTAAAATCGATTGCTAAACTTTAGAAATTTGGTGTCTCAATAAAATGTGGTAAAATAAGAAACTTCGACATGAATATTAACTAATTCTCTATAATGTTTTCCCATTTTTTCAAGTATGTCTTTCAGTAAAAATTAGGAGTTAGTTGGAATGAACACTGAAAATTGTTACAAAATTTTATAAATCAGCTCTATTACTCTCGAAGCTAGAGTGTAATTCTCAACTATCGTAGTAGATGGAAAGCGATTAATACTGGTTTCCTTGTTTGACACTGACCTTGCCCGCACTGAACTTCAATTTTATGCCTCAGTGTTCCTCCTACAATGTTCTGATTGAATGCCTATAAGACTTTGAAAAATTTAAACTTTTAAAAGATGAAGCAATAAAAGATGTAAAAGAGGAATTTGAATGTGGCTTAAGTGTTCACGAAGACAATACCAGTAACCAGTATAATCGGATTTGCTGATGACATTTTCCTGAGAGCAGGACGGACTGAGTATATGGAGGAGTTACTGAATGACATGATCAAAATAATGATGGAGGATTCTGTAATAAATACAGATCAAAGCAAGACAAAGGTGTAGAAGAAATAATACTAGGTTAAATATAAAAATGGGATCAGATGCAAAACTAGAACTAATAAATACTGTTACTTAGGATGTAAAATTACAACTGATGGCCGAAGCGGGAATAGAGTTGAAAGCAGAATAACACTAATAAAAAGAACCTTCATGAAAAGTAGTTTCAAATATTAACCTAGGACTCAGAAAGAACTTTTTAAAACTCTATGTATGGAGCACAGCATTTTATGGTAACGAAGCATGGACTTCAGCAATGCCGGAAAGAAGGAAAATTGAAGCATTCGAAATGTGTTGCTGTAGGAAGAATGCTGAAAATTAAGTGGACAGTTAAACCACGAAATGAACATGTTTTCGAAATGATGGCTGACGAAAGAAGTTTGTGGAAGAATCTTACACAAAGACGAAACAGAATCGTGGGTGATTTTTTAAGACATGCGGGATTGGTTATGTATGAAGGAGATAAAGGAGGACGTGTTTTGAGAGGGCTGTTTTGAGATGAAGAGGTTAGTGCAAAATAAGAAGGGATGGAGGTTTGTATCAAACCAATCGAGAGACCAGTAAAAAAGAGATAAGAGATGAATAAAGCGAGAGGGTGAAATACGGTGCCGGCCCATTGAGACCTGCTCTTCCGAAACACAACTCGGTTCATTAGAGAAAGGATGGGAAGGAAGCATCCCGGCATTCGCCTGGAGTGAATTGGGGAAACCATGGAAAAACAAAATCTGGATGCCCGGACGGGGATTCGAACCGGCGTCCTCCAAAATGCGATGCCATATCGATAACCATCCACCCATCACGCTCGATCCGCCAGCTTAACATCCGTATCCGGCGGCCTAGTCACTGTCAAAAGTGTGGTATGCATTCACGCCATACGCGCTACAGAGAGGTTTGGGATTAAACCCAAGACTTTTGTGCACTATCTGGTAATTAGTAATAATACATCGCCACCGAAACATGTCCAAGTTCTAAAAAAGTTGTTCAACCACCGGAACTAAAATAAGGTAACGCTGTATTTGGCGCCGCGCGTCATCACGGTGCTATAATGACCCGAAACGAAGAATTTGGCTATAGAAGTATAGCATTTAAAAATCAACCGTTTACCTCCGTCACATGCTGTCTGATGCAGAGGCGTAAATTCCAATTAAAGTAGCTGACTCCATCTCATACGACTGCAGTGCAATATAAACTTCTTATATCTATCACATTAGTAATATATGAATTCTATGAGCGTAACAGAATATAAAGCATCCGGCATACCGTTAATTGTTTTAATTTAGGGCTTCTAAAAATAGAAAAAAGGAGAGGGGTTGCGAACGAGTAAGAGTGGCAGCAAAATTAAATTTGAATTTCGTTTCTGATCTCAGAGATTGTTTTGGAAACACACCCTCTCATAAAAAACATTTCACTTCTACTTACATATTATCATTTACGATTATCTAATCTATTGGCTGAGCGTTAACGCTATGGCTCCACATTCGGGAGGTCGCTGGTTTGACTCCCCATCTGGCTAACCAAATTTGGGTTTTCCTTCGTTTCTCCAAGTTACTCCGGGTGAATGGCGGGATTATTTCTTCGAAAATCCATGGTCCGAATTCCTTCCCGTTCCTTGTATCCTTGTATCCCTTCCCACCTTTAATGTCTTTGAAGTCGACGAATCGTAAAGCCAGACGCATAATAAAAAATTGTTACAAAATATTATTTAGTTTCTATTCTCGTTGACGACGGTGCTAACTCGATGTAGTCCATACGATGCTACTTCGATGAGGTTGATGTCCGAGAAGATTTCTTTCAGTGTTACCTCAGTGAAAGCTATCATAATTACGTGTGCACTTTGCTAAGAACAACTCAGTTATGAGTCTTTCTTAAGTATATTATTCCCTGGCGCATGTAGCTAAGAGTCGACGTTATACTTTATGCATAAGTCATTAGTAGGTTCGACTTGTTTATAATAAATGCAAAAAAAAAATAATAATTGGAACGCTTAGACTTGAACCAAGGACCGCACGTTTATAAGACTACAGCGTTAAACACAACGCCACGGAGCTTATGTTACCAGACAGCTCGTGCAGTTGTAAACAACCGTATCCTGCCTAGGAAATCAGTTACATTCAACTGGTATTAGACAATTTTCCGAAATAATCTCTTTATCGTCATTTATATAGTTTTGTAGAACTAAAAAATTCTGGGTCTTTGAACATTTCCACACACTGCTTGGCCCACACATTTCATTATGTGTAGTATTTTCGTAAGGTATTAGCCAAATCAATATATAAATAAATATCGTTATAGTTTTACGCTAATCATTTGGAATAAAATGTATCACTGAACCACATGTTTGCCGCGCTTTATTGCAATCTTGTTAATTACAAATTTAACGATATGTTTCACAATCGGAATTTAAGTAAAGTTTAGCTGGAACCTAATTTCATTGGACTGAGGTATGGTCGGCCATATCTTCCCGAATATGACAGCCAATCCCGTTACAGGAAAATGCATTAGTTGACTCGGGACTGTTCAGTAGCCTTTTACTGAATTGTAGGGGAAGATTGATGATCTGCCCTGCCGATAAGAATCGTCGATGGGCGGAGTCTTCCTGATATGCTACAGGCATTGATTTAAGGAGTTGAATTACAGATGGCACTGAATTGAATAACCTCCAATGGGACAGTTTGATGAGCGGAGCTAGCAGATGCACTAAATTTTCGTGGGTCGACAAACTCTTCAGAGATTCCACATTGTGCAAAAAAGGGACTTATTGTTAGGGCCCACAATAATTTTTTTTTTTTTTTTTTTGCCAATGATTGTACTTCAGCGTCATTGTCAGCTTGCTTGACTATAATATCCTCCCCAACAAATTTTACTTTTCGCATTGCAATGAGCCGAGACATTGTGAGTGACAGAAATTATTGTTGGCTAATTAGGACTGTCATAAATTGGTGAAAGAGAATATCAGAAGATGCCGATGTTTCTGTCACACAGTGACGTTGTTCTGCGGCTTTAATATTTTTTGTAGAATCGGTATATCCATCAAATACTATGGTTACTTTTTTATCAAAATGTCTGCGTATATACTCAACATATTTATCTGAGATGTTGCTGAATGTATCTTCTCGATCGCAGACCACACGGAGCAATAAATATCCTCCATCGATACTGAATACAGCGCAAACATTAATAAAGAATATTAGCAATAACCACGTGTTTTCACTAAGAGCGCACATTCAGGTCCAACGGTATTTCATTGGGACATTCGAAAAAAGAGCAGGTAGACGGGCACTCCCAAGTAGACAATTGAACAGCAGACAGGTGTTGCTGAAGGCCACGTTGTCACATAAAATGTGGGACTGGGTTTCTTTTCAGCTCATATTTTCAGGATTACCATTCAATATAAATGTATAAGTCACGAAGATTTTTTTTTAATGGCATTTGGCAACGAAGGCCATAACAGCCAGCTCAATGTAACTATTGTAGCTTTCAGTGTATAAGTCGTCATCCAGTATATATTGTATTTTTCCAATGTATGGACGCCACAGGACGGACAGGACATTCACACAGACACATAACACTTAACATCCATGCCCGTGGCCGGATTCGAACCGGCGGCATTCGGACGCGGAGCTAACACTCTAGCCCCTACGCTTAGTTTGATTTAGGTCCTTGTTTATTTTTAAACAGCCATCATTACCCCAATCATCAATCTACCGCCTTTGCCTCGGATATGCAGATTCGTGGTTTCCAAGGTGTCCCCAAATCACTCCATATGAATACCGGAATGGGTTCTTTACAAGGGCATGGCCGAAATCCTTGCCACTACTCCTATCCAGCCAATAATCACATCTATGTCGACGAGCCGTAAAATCATAAAAAGAAGAGCTGGCTAAATTTATTGAGGAGGTCGCAGCTGGCTTGAAATCGATTAACAATACCTCCTCCCTATCCTTATTTTTTTGTTTATTGCTTTACGTTTCATCGATGTTGAAGTTATTAAAGAAGGGAACGGCCATGGCCTTCTATAAGAATCATCCCAGCATTTGCCTGGAGCCAGAGCGTTACCGCTCACACGCCACGCTCGGTCTTCCGGTCTTTAGTCATTATCAACCTTACTTTACCGGTAGACTGTGTTTGTTTGAATCCTTGAGACCTAGGCGATTATGGAATCGATTATCACGGTTGACGGGTGACAAAACTTGAGCGTTCCACTTTATACCGGAGACTAAGGAACAATCACGCGAGCGGCGACATCCTCATTCGCCAAATGCTTGTATTTATTTATGTTATTCCAAACAAAGAATAACGCAGGTAATTTCACGCCTTGTTAAGTAATGAGCATTTAGCCCGAGTATTTAATAAATCCCAATGCTGTAAAGATCATGAAGTAAGAGTGTCAGAAACTAATAACAGCATTGTAGAAAACGGGAAAAACGGTAATTTAAGAACTCCCTGCCTTTAAGCCCGATTCTCAATAAACTTTAATTACTTATACCAGTTATAAAAGAATTTATTTTTGTCCTACGATAATAATCTGGTTGTAAATTTTTAGTGACAATGGACGTTTGATTTGTTGCGGTGATAATATTTAGTTCTATGCGATTAACTCTCATTTATTTATATAGTGCATAATCATTATCGTCCACCTACAAAGAGAGCAATAATTCCTCCTGTAAATTATTTCTTTCTGAAACGCGATGTTCGTTCTATTGTGAAATAATTATTTTGGAAACATGTGTGTCGTTTGAAAAGGGACAGATGATATGATTTCGGCGAGGCTTGATTTCCTTGAGTTCTGCCGCCGCAAATATTTCATGCTTACGTCGGCAATTGGTTAAGAAACATTGGGTACTTTCGCAGATGATTATCTTATTCCATGACGTAGTTAGGAAAGAATGATGGATACCTTATACTCATAAGCAATGTGCAGTTTCGGTACGTTTAAAAATAAAATAAAATAAGGATAAATTTCTAAATTAAAAAAAAGGAAGAACTACGTGGATTTGAACTCGGAAACGCCTACTCAGCAACCCAGAACGCTAACCATTGGACCACTGCACTCTCGGTGCTACTTTCCTCGTATAGGTGTATACAACGCAGCGTAGGAACACTGTTTCATTCAATCCATCTTGGAGAGACACTCTTCCGAAATAATTTTTTGTTTCTGTAGTTTCGTAGAACTAAAAATTCTACCTCCTGGAACAAGATTATCCCTTGGTTTGTGGACTGACCACATATATGAGTGCAATATTATCCGAAGGAAATATCAAAATGAGTATAACAATCTTATCGTTATAGTTTTATGCTAATCAACCGTAGTAATATATAGCATTGAGCTTGTTTCCTGCCACGCTTTATTGCAATCCCGCTAATTGAAACTTTTGGGATACATTTGATGATCTGAATTTTGGTAAAGTATTATAGAAATGTAATGGAAGGTTGATGAACTGCTCTGCCAATAAGAATCGTCAGTGGGAGGAGCTTAATTCCTACCTGTTAGCCATTTGTTTCCTGCATTGACTTAAGGAAATGAAAAATCTGCAGTATAGAGGGCTCTGAATGAAATATCCACCAATGAGATTGCGAGGAGGCGGAGCCAGTATTACGTTACTGTTTCCTGGGATGACATTGATGCCAGATTGTGCAAAATAAGAGTGATAGTATTTTTCAGTGGTGGCCAAGAATAAAGTCAAAGACTGTACATAGACAGAGTAGTTCTGCATATTATGGAGAATACAACGTCTGTGAATTTTAGAATGGCTTTTTCTCAGAGATGGAAAATGTTAGGTAAAAAAGTTTTAAAATTTTTTTTGTAGATAATTACATTATCTACAATTTTTATCTGAGCTTTTTTTGTTATAAAACTAACCGTTTCGCTAAAAAAATATGAAAAACCCATTTTTGCGAACTTTGACTTTGTATAAAATGTTTTGCAAACACTTCACCGATTGGGACTTTTCACAATTTCATTATACTGGTATCCCTAATGTTCATGCAAATTTTCAGCTTGTTGGAAATTTATGCAAGTGTACCCCTATCTTTCAGGCTAATTTTACCGGATTCCTGGACGATCTTATCCATTTAAATAAATAACACTGTTACACAATTTATAACGCCTGAATAAAGCAATAAGAGAAGAAAAGAAAGAGAAAAAGTATTCAGCTTTTGAGCCTTGTAATTGGAGATAAAAGAATCACAGTATGTACACGAAAGAACACTGATAAAACTGTAATAAAACGTAGAATCAAAACAAATAAAGAGCAGACTAATAAAATTGTAATAAAGCGTAAAATCAAAGCATGTAAAGAGCATAGTATCAGCAATTGTAGCGATAACCAAACCAACAAGAACCATTTTACCTAGAAAATGTATTTAGCATAAGGAAAATAATGCGTTTATCTTAAGAAACAAAAATGTATTTAGAATTGGATAAAACTTTATGAAAGAGATAAAATATGTGAAATAGCATTAGATATCGCTCCAAAGCGGAAACGGAACATGTTGGGAGTAGGTAGGTATTGTGGACCATAGCGATGACCTTGTGAAATTTACATCTTTTTTCATGTAGGGGATTGAGGACAAACGAACTTGTAAAGTTAGGCAATGCTAGGAGGGCCACGACCGGCAGAAATAGCAAGCGAATCAGCAAGTTGACAGTTGCCAGAAACAGAAAGGAGGTTGTCATTATGACCATATGAAGGCCGTTGGTGATAGGGTTTTGCTCCTGTCCAGACAGCAAGAGCAGAGTGTGAGTTATTGCAGTAAAACACTCGGAAAATCTAGCTAGGTATCACTCAGTTCAGTTTGAACTAATCACTTGACATCAGCGCTTGCAGCAGAGAAGAGTCGAAGCCAGAAGTCAGCGGTGCCGTCATCGGAAGAGAAGCCAATCGTAGATAACAGAATAATCATAACAAGATGAACTATTCTGACTAGGAGGCTTAACGGCCAGGATAGTGGCAGTGGGGGTGCCTAGATGAAACTCTGTCACTTAGGCTTCCAAACTACGCTCCCCTACAATAATGCCATACCCAATGGGTGAATTTGTCGAGAGGTCTGATGGCTCGGTGGCCCTGGTATGGTATGGGCTAGCACACTGGCCTTACGGTCGCTGGCTCTAGTCCGGCCGAGGGCATGGATGGTTTTAATTTATGTGTTGTGCCTATCCTGTTTTATCCATACTGGAGAGTAAATGATAATTACAATTATATACGAGGTGTGTGAGAAAAGTAATGAGATTGGTAACACTGTGAGTGATCTGGCAACGCTGTGTCTGCTGGTCTGTGCTGGACCGGTTTGTTCATCCCATCCACACGCTCAGTTCAAGTTTCAACTCCGTTCAGCCAATGCATTATTTTTGAAAGCGCCATCAGTGAAGTTGTGCTTTTGTTGTGAGTTACGAAAATGGAGCATCGGGATTTAGAGCAACATTGTGCAAACAAGTTTTGTGTTATACTTGTTTAATCCGCGAGTGTGACCTTTGAAAAATTGAAACAATGCTTATCAAGAGCACAAGTTTTCCGATGCCACAAATCATTTTTGGAAGGCTGGGAATACGTTGAAGATAAACCTCGCTCAGGGAGACCCAAAAACTGACGAACACGTTGAGCGTGTGAGGGCTGTTGTGATATCAGATCGTCGTTTAACAATAGGGATAAAAAGTGAACAGTTAAATTTAAACACTTTCACCGTACATCAAATTTTAACAGACCATATGGACATGCGAAAGGTTTGTGCCGTAGTGGAATGTTTCATCATGACAATGCCCCGTGTCACATGGCTTTTTCCATCAGTGAAGCTATTGTGCTTTACAGTTCGAAAACTTCATGACAAATCTAAAAAGATTGCATCAAATTGGTGTCCAGTTTCAATAACTTTTATCAACTGACGAGAAAATAGGGTTGGCTTTGTCACACACGATCTAAGATCGTGGATTACTCTTAAATCCTGGATACACTAGTTGTCTGTTGTCGACTGTCTACAAAATTTAACCATATCTTTTGTGCTTTCCCCCCCTAAATCCATTTGTACATAATAATGCTATAATCAGCGAAGAGAAATTTTGTCGGTGAGGAGCGGATTAATAAACTCACAGTATTGGTTTATAAACTTTATATTTCACCCTAAATAGGTCTCTCTGTTTCCGCAACTCATATTCCATCATATACTTGCCTAAGAATAAGACAGCAAGAACGATATGAGGGAAGTCATATTCGAAGTGTGTTGTATGTCTTATATGTATACTATAGCCTCCGCGTAATATAATGGGCAGTATTTACGGGTGATATGGAAATCATATTTTCCAACATGAAGTAAACCATCCTGGCCATTTATGCAACACGAACTAAATGGGATGGTTTTTTCCTTGCTCCACAAAAATTAGTTGAAGGAAATGTCGGAATGGTTGCTTAATTTAGACTTTGACCGATTTCTAGCCAGCTCTAACTGCAAAGCGAAGGTGATGACTCCGTAACTCGTGATACCTACAACTTCAGTGTTGATGAATCGTAAAGCTGTCACGTTGCTGCCATAACAAACTTTTGCAATTCATTAATGTTCATGTTATTTAAACATTAAACAAATTTTACAAAGTTGTTATCATATTAAAATAATTCATGAGATTTTTTCACAGATAACTGAACGTCCTTAGTCACAGATACCGAACGCTTTTTTGTGTTTAATTTCAGACTTCATCTGCTTCAGTATCAAGGGTGCGGATAAATTAAGTAATTTGTATGGTATTACTGGCCGGAGAATACAAGCCCAGTTTCGCACCTAAGATCTGGCCCTGCATTCGGGAGGAGGCATGTTCGAATCCCCGTCTGACCACCCAGATTTCGGTTTTCCATGATATCCGTAAATCACTCCTGGCGAATACCGGGGGGCTGGTTCCTTGAAAACAGCCATGGCAGAATTACTTCTGGTTCCATGCCCCTATACTTTCCCGCTTATAATGATCCCTATGTCGAAGTGGTGTATAACAATAAGCAAAAAAAAAATGTTGTCCAAGTGAAAGATTTCCAGTTAGATGGAAAATCTCTTTCTGTATTGTATGCCCTCTATACAGTATAATATATCGATCGAAACACAGATTCTGTCGGTAACTAAGCAGTTAAATTTTCCTCGGTCCCATTCGTGTGTTAAACCCTGCCAGGTTTGAATACTGTGATAACTATTGTCTTGATTCAGATTATTATTAAATTTAAGGATTTTAATTGACTACTTCACATTCCGCTTAAAAAGAGGAGAGATTTTTGCTTTATTCCTTATCATTTCGAGGCTGTAGGCTACCTCGTGTTCGCCAAAAACCGAAATCGTGGTCAGTTTCAATTTGATGCGACGGTCATTTTATTATAATTATATATACATATATTTAGATCTGTTTCTTCTACAACTACTTTGTAGTTTTCTTGTATACTATCATCAGTTGTGATGTAAGGTCAGTACAGGCCAGTGGCCTATGCTTTAGACGTTTTTGTTCATGAAAGATGCCGCTCTTTACCGTTTTGATAGTACAGATGTTACATTCGATCAAACTGTATGATTCAAACTGTATGTTTATCACAGACCGTAAGCGTGAGAAAACTTTCCAGGAGAACCTTTTATCAAGAGATAAGTTGTTCGGGCAATCAGCAGTTGATGATCGCTATCTATTCGTATCTGCTATAAAAAAAACGATCCCCTGCCATCGGTATTGAGGTGTGCATCACCATGCTGCGTTCTACTCTGGTGGTACTTTGCCTTCTGGCGACGAGCCTGGGAGCGGCCAGGGTTCGACCCAGGCTAGACGGCAGGATCATCGGAGGCACAGCTGCCGACATCTCGCAGTACCCTTGGCAGATATCTTTGCACTCTAACGGTGGCTTCATCTGCGGCGGTTCTGTCATCAGCAGCACCTGGGCGCTCACCGCCGCCCACTGTATATACGAAGGCTTCGTTAATCAGTTCACCATCAGGGTGGGTGCCTCCACCACGGAAATTGGCGGCTCCCTGCACCAGGTCGGTCTGGGGTACTACCACGGCTCTTTCGACGACAGCACACTCGACTACGACATCGGCGTGCTGCAGGTAGCCCTTTTTCTCTATCATAGTAAAATATTCTAAAATTCAACATTCTCCTTGACTAGAATACGTTTTTGAAGTCGATGTTTATGATCTCTGGTGGCCAATCCATAGATTAGCTAGCAACAGTTCTCCATTCTTTCAGTTTCTTAGATTTCCTCTTAGTTGTAATATTTTTCAGCTACATTTTTCACTATACCTTCAACATACCGTAAACGCGGTCGCCACTATAACCATCATGTTTCATGAGTCCCCCACTTCGAAATAAAATTCCAGAGGCTTCTCATTTCACCTATTAATTCAAAACTCTTTTTTTTGTCAAGACTTTTTTCTCCTGTAGTTTTTACAAAGTTTTGTGATCATATAGACTTAATAGAGAAATACCATGAACAAAGGTTTTTAGAAATGTTTTCTATTGATTAGAAGAAAACGAGAATTGTTGAAAGTGGCTTTTGCTTGGCTGCTTCTACTTCTTACTTGTACTTCCCCATTGTTGCGTCAATCCCTTGTGGTCGTCCTTCCCAAATAACTGAATGGTTCCACCTTACCAAGAATCTGACTGTTGAAACTATTTCCCCATCATATTCTTTCTGCGTTACATCATCCATTCTAACTAGTATGTCGCCAGCATACAAGGGTGTGTCTAATCTTTCAACAAGTACTACTAACCACGTTCTTGCTGTTCTGAGTAGAAAATAGGGAACAGAAGATGCTATAGCCTTACGCCTTTCAGACTCACTTATTTTTCTCGGCCGTTCGCAGTAATATCCATTTTTTACATCATATTATACGAATCTCATGGAAAAATTACTAATCATTTCATGAAAGTTAATATCCTATTCATTTATCCTGGTTTGTTTCATGTCAAAAAACATAACTGATAAAACAGATAGAGCATCAAAAAAACAAAAGCAGCTATTAACAGGAAGCTTCAAAAAAAATGTACAAAACCAAATCTCCCAAAAATTCTCCCAAAAGATGCAGACTGTAGTGTGGTGCCTACACTGTTAACATATTTTAGTACCGATTCATTCAAAGATTTAGGGCCGCTTCTAGGGTTTGTGGGCCCCTAGGCTCTACATGAGGTGTGGGCTCCCCCTGTCGGGCAGACAGTTGGCAACGTAGTGAAAGTTAGGCATGGCACAGACATACATAGAGAGAGAGAGAAAAAATATAAAATGGACTTACATCACGCAGGCAATCACGGCACGCCACCACACGGGGTGAAACTGCGAACTGACCAACTGAGAACGCTGCTGTATCCATCCTCCCTGGCTAACTGTACTTGGGGTGGGCTGACGTCCTTCTGGGAGGAGTACTGCCAACCTTGACTTTCTGGCTACTCAGTTGGGGTGTGAACAATCTCTGCCAAATGGGATAATGCACCTTTTCTCGTCCGTGGGTTGACTACAGACCGAACTTCTCCGTGCCAAACGAGGATGCGGGAAGGATTGACTGACCTCTAGTGCGGCCTTGCCGCCATAACGGCAGCCTGCAGCCACCTCGCGAAAATCTTAAATAAATCTACTATCTGCCTCACTCTTGCTGCCGTAATTAAAATGTCTTAATCCTATTCCTTATTTTTTATTTAACAATGACTTAGAGTTTCTACTTACAGCTTTTAATACTCTGCTTTGCGGCATTATAGACAGTACTCAACTTGCACCTCATCAACAACACATTCCACAGTCAAAAAATACACCTATTATACAGAACACATACTGGTCACAACACTTAGCTCTCCCCATTAGAATAGGATCATCAAGCTGTGATTGAAGAAGTTTAACATTGTGAATCCTCTCAGAATGGTTATGCTTTAAAAATCTTATCAATGTTTGAGTATCTTCAGATCTTTCTGGTCAACAAGTGAGTTCAACTCTCAAACAAGTTCCCATAAATATGACAGGTAACTTTCTTAAATAATGAAGCCGTCAATAGAAAAACCAACAAAAACTTGTATCTTAGCCTTAATCCGAAGGTTATAAAAGCACATTATAAATACACAAAATCACGTGGAGTCATTAACACTACTCAGAGCGAGCATGTCTGGTTATTATTATCGAGGTACACAGCACAGAGAATTATCGTTAGCCACCATAGGACTGGAGCGCCAACAATTTCTTAAACAACAGAAACAGTACAAAAACAATTTTTTATTAAAAATTAGTCGAAATCGTGTAGATACAATTTTTAAAGAGATTATAGAAATGCGTACAAGCATTCGACATCATATTACGACACTAAACATTTCAAACTGATAAATTCTCACCTCAAACATAATTGCAGGCACAATATTCCCAATCAGGTTATTTTTAATTAGAGTACCAGATACAATAATACTTCTAATAATTTAAAATAGTTATTCCGTTATCCACAGCATTTGCTCACAACATAAGCTACACATCAAAAGAATTCCGTACAAATTTACAACCAATCACTTCCCTACTTAGTTATTTACACGGATAGTAATTAATGGGAACTAGGCCTTTGGAACATTACAGTACCTTTAACAATTTTTGGCATTTCCATGACTTAAGAATAACTGAAATTGACTAGGGACATAAATCAGATCAAGTGGCGTCTGTTATTGTAGCTACACGTCTGCGTCCTTATATACGAGACATGCAAAAGTTAATTTCTGCTATCTCCACTACCTGTAGACAGAATATTAACATTCTAAACCAGGGGTGGGCAACCCAAATGATCTTGTGGGCCACTTTGGAAATGCGTCATAACTCCGCGGGCCGCATATAAAATTATATATTAGATGTTCGGAGATGCGCGCGTATTATGAGTTCGCAGAATATAATATAATTACTCCGCTAACTGATAACTGTAAATTCATATATAAAACAGGCAATATCTGTCATATATTCGCAAAAATATTATTTTAAAATCAAAGAAATTTTTTTCTCATAATTTCTAGAGTTAATTTTGAATATATGGATGCACAAATAATGTATTTTTTTGAATATATTCTCTACAATGGCTATTATAAACTAAATATAATTTGAAAAAGTGTGATGAATCACGAGGGGCGAAAAAATCTTCAAGGCGGCCGCGGGTTGGCCAACCATGCTATAAACCGAGTGCGATGCTTATTTTTATTAATTTTCATGATTGAAAAAAGCTGCTCACATTAATACGTGCTTCCGAATGTGCAAATTATTATTCGTGTGAAAACTCTCAGCTGTGGATATTTTTTCTTCGGAAAGGTATGTTCTGTATGTGAAATTTCTGAACCTCTCGCGGGCCGGATTGAAGCTAGTGGAGGGCCGGATGCGGCCCGGGGGCCGGGGGTTGCCCATATATGTTCTAAACCTTTAGTCTTTCTCGTGGGTAGACATAAATTTTAAGATACAATCCGAGTGTCCACAGCGTTTGCAGAGAGATTAGTAATGTTAAAAATAATAATAATAATAAAAAACACGCCGAAATCAACATTAACCTACCGGACAGTTGGAGTGAAACCTTTAGTGGGTTGAAGTCTTAGTTTCTTATTATTCTTTTATATATATATATATATATAAAGCTATTCTCTCAGCTTCCTTTCGCAGACGTTGTCCATTACTATTTCCTAGGTCTCCCATTCCTGCCATATCATGTACAATCTCTCAAACAAAGTGCTGAATCAGCCTGAGTCTGCAATCGATATCCAACCATATTGTTCGTTCTTTCCACAACGGGTTATAGTAACGTTCCATATACTCTGGATAATATCTCCAGTATTCCATGCCGCAACAAGAAAAGGTTTCGAGGTATTCACCATGTGTTGTGTTGCAGGTGACGACGCCGTTCGCGCTGGGGTTTGGAGTGCAGGCCGTCGGACTTCCTGCTGACGGATACGACCCGCCGGCAGGCCTCGCAGTCGTAGCCACGGGGTTCGGCGTCACGTCGACGGGGGGCATTCTACCCCCAACACTCCAGCAGGTGTCGATCAGCGTGCAGGACAGGTCGGTGTGCAACGCTATCTTTGCTGGAATCACGCAGCGCATGGTGTGTGCCGGCGTGGCAGGCTCCAGCGTCTGCAACGGCGACTCTGGAGGTCCTCTGGTGAGCGGCTCCACTCAGGTGGGCATCGTGTCCTGGGGCAGTCAGACCTGCGAGGAGGCGCCAGCTCTCTACTCCAACGTCGGCAACTTGAGGGCCTGGATCACCAGTACCACCGGCGTCTAGGTTCTCAATAAACGATGGGAAACACGAACTTGTTCGTTTAATTTAATTGTCACCTGATCTTCCCTGCTTCCATTCTCAACAAAATAGGTGTGGCGTATTTAAATACATTTATGACTCAACTGTAGAGGGCTTTATCACTTCATATTCAGTCAATTACTGTCACCAGAAACCTGTCAACCTTTGGTACTCAAACTTTATTTCAAACGGACAAGTGAAGGGCAAAATTACAGATGTCCAAGATTCAGCAGGAAGTGTAGAGTGCAGTTTGATCGATTAAACCAATATCAACTGAACACTCTTCTATGACTTTCTGAGCCTAGATGTAGTGCTGATGATATTCTGGCAATTCTATTTACCGCTGACAGTGGCATTTTTGGGAAACTTGTAATATTTCAAACGGTAAATCACCCGCGAGACCATTTAAATCAAGGGTGGCCAACCCAAATGATCTTGCGGGCCACTTTTGAAGTGCATCATAACTCCGCGGGCCGCATATAAAATTATATATCCCTATTAGAGACAATTTTTTGGAGTGAAAAAATGAAACATGAATTATTATCGTGTTTACTATCATTCTTACATGTAAACATGGATAATATAATAATAATGATACTAAACGCACATTGTAAAGAAATATATAACACTAAAAATGAAATATAAAAAATATTTTGTAAAAGTGTGATGAATCATGTGGGCCGGAAAAATATTCAAGGCGCATGAGGCCCGTGGGCCGCGGGTTGGCCACCCCTGGTTTAAATCATACGCAATTGGTTACATGTCAGTGACATGAACTAATAAGATTTTACCCATCCAAAAATCACCCGACATGCCTAAAGAAGTTTTCACCTCAAAAACTAAAATTCTAAATTCGTCCACAACGTGAAAATTGAACAAATATTCGTGAAGGAGGTGTACCAAACTATTGCGTCAGAGAAAGGAAGGCTAATTTCTTTCCTCAGGGGCCAACAGTGCAATGTGTAATCAGAACCAAGGAACATCCCAGCATAGCTCATATAATCAAATACAACTCTTAAAAATGCCATCTCACTAAAACTTTCAATCCAAAATCAACCATAATACTTTCTTTCCAAGGGCGTAGCCAGGTACGGACAGGGGGGGAGGCGCTGCCCCCCCTACCCGGACGTGGGCATGCGCTCGATCGGAGTTCTACCGAAACGAAAAGTAAACAATGTTAAACAACTTTCCAAAATTAATTCGGTTCACACGATTTAAACCTGCTTGCTACTGCTATCTGCGGGAAACAGAGGGCGAGGCGGCACAACGCGCCACGCACGGTGCTGCTGGCAACTCTTAAGCTGCGTATCGGCTATGTGTGGTTGCCGC
Organism: Vandiemenella viatica; assembly: GCA_031002005.1. Classification (NCBI taxonomy): domain Eukaryota; kingdom Metazoa; phylum Arthropoda; class Insecta; order Orthoptera; family Morabidae; genus Vandiemenella; species Vandiemenella viatica. Next base: position 189,367,101 of record JARYHS010013631.1, on the reverse strand, counting down.
GCGAGCCATGTTCGAGCGCGCCAAACCGGTTATTTGCCGCGCGAACCATTTCTATTGACGTGCGCGGCTGCCGCGCGTGGCAACGCAACCCAGCCAGGCACTGTCTTTTCGTGAAGTCACCGTGGACATTTCACGTGTACGACTAGCTGAAACTTTCACTGTGATGCATAACACTGTATACTAGAAACCTAAACGAAAAGTGATTTGGTGGATAAGGAAATTGTATTTTAATAGAATATAGTATGGTGAGAAACTCATGGAAGACACGAGAAATGAAGCCATCGAGGATACAAATAAACAAATTTTACCAGAATGATAACGGTAGAGTTCCCAAAATCATTAATTGAGCCAGTGAGCACACAATTTCAGCAGGCGATTTCAATTACTGAAAGACGCTGTGACTTCAAGATTTCTAGCAATTGGAGACTCGTGTACTAGCCTTTAATACATAGGTGTCAAACTCAATTTTGCAGAGGGTCGTGTATTAAATTTAGAATGTGTAGGCGGGCCAGATTCAAATTTAAAAAAAATCAGGAATCGAGTGAAGTCTAAAAGCTCTAAAAAACATGATTCTTCTTTCTGTGTCACATTGCGATCGCGGACCGCATTGATAGGGCCCGGGGGCCGGATGCGGCCCGCGGGCCGTATCTTTGACATCACTGCTTTAATACCTTATTCGAGTGTCAAAACAATCATTTTCTTGAACAGTTCCAGATGTTTTTGACGCTTTATGTGATACTCTGAAAGATTGGGCAAAGATAAGGTAATAGCACCCATTTTATATATAAATTTTTTTATTGCTATTCAATTTTCATTGTCATTGTCATTTTTAACGAGAACTTACTACTTTCTTAGGTAAAATGTATTGAGTTAATCATGTCATTTGGCGATTCTAAAGATTCGTTGATTGGAGTTTAAAGTGATCAGGGCCGGCGTTAGTGGAGGGGGAGGGGAAAAGCGGGTCAAATGTACTTGGACCCGCGCGGCTGATATGGGGCCCGATCACCGGTTGTAGGGCCCCACACTCGTAAGTTGTAGAGCTAAAAAAAAAGAGGGTCGTTCATTTGGTCTGAGGGAGGGCCCTAACTAAGGAATCCGCCAAGGGCCCCCAACTGGTTACCCCGGGCCCCAAAATCCTAGCGCCGGCCCTGAAAGTGATGGTTATGGTGGTGATGGAGGTGATACCATAAGAGTCTGATTAGGCTGCACATTTGCTAATACACAGTTGTATTAAAAGGCAATAGTTTTCGTTATCCATTGTAACAAACTTTCGCTGTGCCGCGTGAGCCAACTCGAACAGACACCTCCGTCTTAACTGCTCGCGAGCTAAGGAGTGAGGGGCTTTTGCCGCGTGCCTAAATACCGGTAGACTGAGGCTGACTGGACCCGCGAACAACGCGTCGGGTCGTTTGGGGGCGTCCATAATTACGAGAGATATTTTTCCGGAATTCCGGGCTCTCCCCCCTCCCTCTGGTTGAGACTTCGTGAGATCTGGTTGGATCCCTTCCTCTAAAATGAGATTTTGACGGAGACCCCCCCCCCCCTACTACTAATCGACCTCGAAACTTTTCGTGACTACATGAATACTGCAATAACAGGTTTCATCACATTATCATCAACCCGGTCGCTGCTATGATGAATACTGCTCACCAGAAGGAACTAGAAGATAATCGACAAATTGTGTCACCTATAATATTTTCCATTATTTTCTGTGGTACACCATACAAATGACTTGCGTTTAAGAAGTAAAAACCTGCTGAAATAAGAATTGATTCAAGTGTTTTAGTTTTGAAACAGCATATTGAAAGAGTTGAGAAAATTGTTATGTGTAATCTCCCCAAAGATTAAAAACGAAATCACTGACCTAGACGCCATGGTCAATAAAAATGAAATTATGCAGACCGCAAAGAAGGCTTATGCCTATATTTTATTGGCAGATGAGTAGTGTGCATAGCTGGGAAGAACAGCTTCCCATAAAAATCAGTTTTTATGACGAAGATAAAAAATCAGTCCACTAAATTTTTTTGTGATTCGTAGATCTGATGGCGTAGAATGACAAATTATAGCATCAGAAATCGATAGGTTTTAAGAAAACGAAGGACATGGACCTGACAGGTGCGTTAGCCAAGGATATGAAGGGTGTTAATTGGTGGGATTCAAAAAAAAAATTTTAAAGAGAAATATAAAAAAGCTTTTATTTTCATTCTACAAACAACAGACGTAACCTGGTTGTAAATAATTTAAATCAAATTACAGAAATACGGAACACAATTAACATCATAACTTTTTACGGAAACCTTTTTACGGAGAACGTACGGGCCAAATATTTCAGCTTTATATGAGACCCACTGGTCTCAAAAATATACGTGTTTTGCTATTTTTATCGATCATTTTGAAGACATTGTTAATGGACTATCGAATGTTTTTAGAGAAGGGAATGATGCGGCGAGTAAAAGTGCTTACCAGTTGCAATGCGCTGCTACTAAATCAGGCTTCACTATATGCATTGGATTGAATAGTCAGGATTATTGGTACCTGTTACCACTGCGTTACAATTAAATAAAGATGATCGACATGTATACATGCATTGATCATATTAATACAGTAATATCTATTATAAAAGATCATCGCAACAACGTGGACACGGTGAGCTACAATATGTTAAACACATCTACCAGAACTGCAGCTACCATTGGAACCAATATGAAAGTCGGCGCATTGTATCTGTCCAACAACGTCGTTCCAATCACCCTGCTGAGGCTCTATACGATTTTTGAAGGGATCTATTTTCATACCTTATTTAAATTCCTTGATAGTGTTTTGGGATTATACATTGCGCTTTTATGTATTTTGTTTTAAACCTAACTCTAGTAATTTTGTAAATAATCAATTATAGGAAGTATTCAGCTTTAGATCGCATTACATGCCTTACAGTAAATCACGTCTGTTTGAAAAATAATCCATTTATCTGATAAGCACTAAAACTAACACTTTATTTGCAAAGAATTACATATTTAGCAGCCCTTTCTACTTCCTCGTTCGTTGGTTTGATTGAAATGATCATAAATAAAAAAAAACTTTTTGAAAAACTTAACAACTTTCTGCACTTTTTTGAAATCATTATATCTGGGAATCACATCAGTACGTGGATGATCCCGTGTTACAGTCACGCTTTGTGCTTCACTTGTGGCGTCCAGGTCTTCGTCGTCTATGTGCACTACTTTTCATACCTATTGCAATATCTTTCCATGCCTCATCGCCAGTATAAGCCCTGTACATTCCCATTACCCTCCTCATCCTCCTCCTGTCTTGCAATGAATCCCATTCCAGCTCCTTTATCATATCTGTCACTGATTGAATTCTGCGATAATTTCATGAAACAAATCTAGCAGCCCTTCTTTGCTCCTTCTTCAATTCCTGTATTTGATACTCAAAATGTGGGTCCCATACTACACTACCATATTCGAGCAATGGTCTGACCCAAGTTTTGTAATCCAATTCCTTTACTTCTCTCGTGCATCCCCTCATCACACCAACAAGTGCAGAATTTTGAAACCTTTTCCTACCACCTGTCCATTGTGTCCTGCCCAGTTAAGCTTGTTATCAAAATAATACCAAGATATTTACATTTTAAGTCTTCACCAAGCAATTCTTTCCCCACCTTATATTCATAATTAACCATTTGTTTTTTATTTGTGTATCTAATTAGCTGACTCTTCTTTGCATTTATCTTCATCCCATGTTTACCAACCCAACTAAATATCCTGTCCAGATCACCCTACAACTATTTACAGTCCTCTATCATTTTGATCCTTTTATACAGCATTATGTCATCTGGAAACAATCTAATTTCAGATAGTAAACAAGCAACACAGTTATTCATTAGAATAATGAATAGCAATGGTCCCAATACGCTACCCTGCGGCACTCCCAATTTTACTTCCTTTGATACCGCATTTCCTATCCTAACTTTCTGTTTTCTACCTTTCAAAAATTCTTCTACCCAGAAAATCACTTTCTCATCCACTCCAATTGTTTTTACCTTATTTACTACCATTTTATGGCTTACTCCGTCAAATGCCATTGAAAGATCTAGTGCTACACTATCAATTTGGCCTCCCTTGTCCATTTCATCTGAAATATCTTGCATATATCCCACAAACAGAGATTCGCAGGAATATCCTTGCCTGAACTCATATTGCCTACTTGAAAACCACTTACTTCCTCACATACATTTTTGATGTGGTTGCATATCAATCTTTCCATTAATTTACCTACCACTGAAGTCAAAATGATTGGCCTGTATTGCAGGTACCAAGGCAGAACGTTTTCTATGACGCTTGTTCCGGCAGATCTTTTGCGAATAACGTAAGGCCCTTCTCACACGACGCTACTCAATGGAAACGAAACTGAACACAGACTGAAATTGTTAACTAGTTAGTGACCAATGTTCTCACACGATGCTACTCAAATCTCTGGAATTTCAGTCACTCGTGAGATTTCTTCTAATTCAGATGAGGATGTTATATTAGTCAAAGAAGGAATAGGAAATTTAAAAAAATTATTTTATAAACAAAAGCTTTTGCTTGGAAAGCTATGAAGTGATGAAAATGCCAACGATTTCCCGTTCAACTATAGAATGTACATTTGTCATGATGGAAAAATTTCAAGTTTTTTACAGTCACATATGACTAACACAAAGTGATTAATATACTAAAATCAGCTTGCACAATTGTCACCAGTGGGAAAGGAGTCCTGTACAGTCCGATTAAATTTGGAAATAATGCAACTTACACACTACACATAATTCCGCTGTCACAACTTAAAATTAGTTTTCTGTCATCGGCATATTACACCAAAAATCATTTAGGCAATTACTTTATTACTCCACAAAGAGCACTTCCATGGCAAATTATGAAATTTAATTTAAGAAAAATAAATCTGAAGTGTTTATATAAAATATTATCCATTACTCTTTGTTAAAAACATGTTTACATAGCTGAAAAATTAGCTTTCTGTCTAATAACACTCCATGCTTTTTCTGTGTCAACTTTCCGTGAATATTCACTCAACTTGTAGTTGCATAAAAACGGATGTTTCTCGATTTCAGCAACAAGGTTTAAATTTATTATCTGATCCGCCATTTTTGTTGAGAAACTAGTTGAAAACTAGCAGCGCGGCGACTGGCATCTGCGTCGCTTCGAACTAATCGCGGACGCGTTGCGGACTGGTTTCCAACCGATCGCCCCGTGTGAGAGCCTCCATACAAATACCAGTGCTGTGACTGGAAAGAAACTGAGTTGTGATCCTAGTTCGTAACTGGTTTCTTTTCAGTAGCGCCGTGTGAGAAGGGCCTAAGATTCAACAGCAACAACAAAGCTTGTCAGTTGTTTTTTGATCAAGCAGATGCAATGCTCCGTGGTGCGCGAACCCTGTATTCTAAGCAAACTGATATTAAAATTTGTTTCTTTGCGGTGAACGAAATATAGGTGATATTATTATTATTATTTTTTTTTTTTTTTTTTTTTTTTTTTTTTTTTTTTTTTTTTTTTTTGGGAACGTCCACTCATCATACACTCAACGAAAACCTTTGCCATTGTTTCTTTAAAAGTGAAATATTCAAACTGTACAATTATGTCAACTTTTACGGTATTTAAAAACTTTGCTATTATAGATCTTATAGAATTAGCAGAATTAGGAAACTGAAATCCACTTTTTGAAAAGAAATATCCCAAATACAGTGAAGTACAGTTTATGACAAAAACGTTTTAACACATCATTTATTCACTAGATTTTTTAAATAGCTGTCAATAGTTGTAACCTTCTTTGGTTATTTTCGAGTTGGCGATACCGCTGCCTCGCGACTGTTAACGTGTCGTCATCGTGACGTCACGTTCACGTACAGTCAATTTTTGTGGCTATTGTGCCCTCGCTACGCTCGGTCACAATAATTTAAAGCTGTACAATATCAACATAAACTGATATCCCGAAGGTGCATCAGATGCAGGCGGCCGCTGGTAAGCGGCCGCAGATGTCCGATAACACACTTCCCGCGCAGTCCCGTTAGTGACATATTTTTAAACGCGATTGACTGTACGTGACGTTCACAGTCGCCAGGCGGCCGGAATCGCCAAGTCGAAAACAACCCCTTCTTTTTGTATTGTTTCTATTTTATCCTCAGAAACAACTCTAGTTGTATCTTTTTTGTGTGTAGGATCTGGGATCTAGTTTTGCAATAGGTTGACATAACTCAAATTACAGTAATGCACACAACAAATACAAACTGGAGTTCTTTTTTTTAAAAAAAAGTGAATGTATCACGGACCACATAAACACACATTTGTTGCAGTGAGTCAAATGCCAACTTGACGGGTACAGGTGAACGGGGCGATACTACCTGTAGAGAATGAGTCGGACTGGAATGTGATGACGGGGAGGCAAGGTGACGAAGACTGAAACATGTTTTCACCCCATTTTACGGATTGTGGATCCGCTTAATAAGGTAATTACTGGATCCGCCAGACTACCAAATGATGCGGGATCCCGCATTGCTGGATTGAAATCCCTAGCTAAATCCCAGCTAAAGTTTAAGTAAATAATTGGTTGAGTTTTTAAAAAATATTCACGAAGTTTCTGCCAATGCTACAACTTAAATTTTTTTGATTATGAAGTCGCACTATGGACAAGGGTATGACAACAGAAAGTATTAGAGAACTAGACCTTAATAAAGAGTTAAATGAGACGGAAATATCCTAGAGAACCATCTAAAGTGTCTGTGTATGCTTGGTGTACACAGAAAACTCATACAAAAAATTGTGATAAAATTTCAGATGAAGTAGCTCGAAAATTATTATTATTATATAAATATTAACTAAATTATAATTAATTAAATAAATTAAATATTAATTAATTAATAAAATATATATGTATTAAATTAATCAACGTTTTTGCAGCATGCATATTATCAGTTTTCTCTTGCCTGCCCCCCCCCCCCCCTGAACAAGATCCTAGCTACGCCCTTGTTTCTTTCTTTCACACCCAATTCTACCCTGCCCTTGAATTCCTAAACCAGATTGTTCTTTGTCGCTATGACTTTCTCAGATCCTTTTCTACCTACTATCCTTCCCGCAACTCTCCACTTTACTTTAAGCAGACTTCCTAACCTGAAAAATATCCTTTTGCACAAAAACACACCCTCCAATGCTCCTGAACTACCCTATGGCTCTTTCCCTTGTTATAGACGTCACTGAATAGCATGCAATATACATTCACCGACCAAAACCTATTGTTACCTATGTACTGGTGAAACCTACCAAATCACAAGACACGACACCTGAACCACAGTCCGAAATCTTACATCAGTCCCATCATGAATCAATTATCCATCAGCAGAATGAACGGTCGCAGACATACAGTTTACTCCCAAAATCTAGATTACCTTGTTTTCCATACAAGCTTTCACAACTCTCATGAACTCCACAGCTGTTTAAGAGTCAGAGCCATCAGAGTACTGCCTGAAACCATATCATCATCCAAACACCATAGGTGGGAATCAGCCTATCAAAACATTCTGGATATCAGACACTCCCTGGGTCTCAATCTCAGATAACTCTCACTTTTATTGTCCTAGTAATCCCAGCACTTTCAAGTAATTATAATTTTTTTTTTTTTTTTTTTTTTTTTGATGTTCATTACTTACTAGCTGTACCTGTGAGTTTTTCAGGTAGAATTTGAAATCTGTGCTGTTATTTCAAGTATAAATTATCAAATAAATGTTGGCTAGGTACGAAAAAACAGAGTGGCAGCCCTGTATTTTCCCCTTTCTTGGATATTTTCTTCTCCTCCTAAATTTGGATTTTGTGCAAATGTTTTAAACACATTTTTGTTGATCACTTGTTCCAGACACCCCTTGAAATTGCTACTATGTCACAATGTTTGTTGACGACCCAAAAGCACATTTCAGTATTAGGCACATAGCTTTACTGTAATGCTCTAGCCTTACATTCGGGAAAATTCAGGTTTGAATTCCTGTCCAGCCATCTAATAACAATGATTACAATGAGACATAAAGCCAGAAGCAATAAAAAAGTGAAAGTTTCTTTGCAATTACTGCATAAGTACGAACACATTGCTTTATTTATTTGACTATAAACTATGGTACAAAATCTCTAATTGAACCAAAACAATTTCTATTCGACCAACAAACATTTCCTGCAACTTTGAGCAAAATCAGCCCTTAAATATAGAAGTTAGAATCCAACACCATCTATCAGAATGAAATATAATAAAAGCTTTACTCACCACTTCAGTAACATATGGTGTGAGCATGTGATCAAGAGGGCTAGTGGTTTTCCAGTGTTGATTTGGTTTACTCATGCATAACAGATTTGTATAATGATTACTATTTATTATTTTATTTATTTCTTTTTATTCATATTTTTTTACTTGTTTTACATCTCCATTTTCATGTGATTAATTTCTTTCCCACTCATTATTTCCCCTACCATCACTTCTCTGTTTGTCAATACCACCATCCTTGTACATGGGTTGACCACAAGTGCTCCATGAGAATACTGGCATTATGAGAAATATTGCATTTTTGTGATTGTATTTTTGATGCTTCCGCTCTTCTCTCTTCAACTTTGGTGAGCATTGGGTTTATTTATCCTGTTGTTGTCCTTGTTCCAACTTAGGATCTAAGGCCACCTCTACAGACTGTGACCAAAAGATTTGCCTCAGCAATCTAACCCCAAAAGACGCATCTTGCTAACGTCCTGAGACTAGAAGCAAACAGGCTACCATAGACCCTAGATCCCCAAGTGGTAATAGGATGATGGGTTAATAGATCAGAGTGGGTCACTGTGATATGGTTATCCGAGAGAGATAGCACCCCGAGAGGGTTTAGCACTTCTGTGGAGCTTATGCTAGAGCTAGTAATGACACAAGATTGAGTGTAAGGAAATATATGAACAGATACTATCATAGAGAACAGTGGTACATGAACAGAAAGGGTACTAGAGAGATCCTCACAATAGATTACGGCCCATTAGAACAGGATGGTGACAGCAGAGGGTGCGGAGGCTGGCCGGTTCCTGGGTTCAACCCTGGCCTTCTGGCCGGGTCGAGACGACTCCCGACTCATCGACTGGCTCACTAACTAGTTCACTGATCCACTGAATAACTGCTTCTGACCCACTGAATGACTCCCATACTGCTTAGTTGGCCTGTTTACCTCTCAAACACCTATGGTCATGAACCAATATGGTAAGGGCCATTGAGCATTACCAAACAAGGATGAGCGACAACTGATTTAACCTTAAATGGTCTCCCATGTGCCCTTCGTCTGATGAGGTGCCAATGACCATATTAAGTACGGTTACTCAATCAAACCAATACATGGTATTAATTCTAGTCTTAGAACATGGCTTGACCATAACAATCTCTACTTTCCATATTCAATTTACCTCATAGTATTTGATCCTACTCCAATCTTACTGGTTCATAATTACGTCTATTTCTCTGTGACCTAAGACCACACCTATTTCCTATCAGGCTTTATTAAGAAAACATCCAACATATAAATTACCCATATTTGATTCTCTTTGTCACTTCTATGGTGTGGTAACAAATTGCTTGATAAAGACCTGAAGTTTAAACATCTTGGTGTATCATTTGATAGTAAATTCAAATGGGTAGTTGTTAAGAAAATTATTCAAAGTCCTTCATTTATGAGAGTGATGGGATGTATTACAGAAGTGAAGGTATAGGGATTAAAAAAAAAATAATACTTTGGTCAGATCATTTCTTGAAGAGACCCATTTTTCGAGTATCAAATAGATGAGATGGAAAATGTACAGAGGAGGTAGCTAAATTTGTTTGTGGGAATTACTGGAGAACACAATCAGAAACTGGTTTAATAAAGGAGTTGAATTGGGAGACCTTTGAAGACAGAAGAATGAGGAGAGTGCTGAAAGTGTATAGGATGTCTATTGCTGATGAGGCTTGAAAGGATATTGGTAAAAAAAATTACAAGTATTTCATGGAAGGGAAAAGATTACCATGATCATAACCCATCACTCAATTTCATCCGTAAGTGAGTGGGAAAATTTTCTTTCAGAAGTCAGGGAGAATTACATTGGAATAAATTAACAATGTAAATGTTGAGCAATTTACACAAAAGAAGTTGAAACAATTTTCCATGATTTCCCCAAATCATACCAGGCAAAAACCAGGATGCTTCCTACAAAAGGCCATGGCCAAATATCTTCCCATTCCTAGTCCCCAATCCCATCTCACCTCTAATGACCTTGACAAGTCGTAAAACCATAAGTAAAAAAAAAATTATAATTAAAACTCATAAAGCGTAAATGTTTAAATGTGGATAAATTGCACTCAAAGAACTGAACACAAAAAACAAGAGATGGAAAACAGGTGTGCAGGAAATTTCACAAGAGCATATGCTTCATCACAATTAAATTAAGTTTCTTTGTCTCATTGAGATGTTAATAAATCTCTGCTCTCTGGGATTATTAATCCTGTTTGCTTACCAATCTACATCCAGATTCTGCCCAAGGGCTCATATTGCTCATTCATACTTCCACTAAACAGTTAAGATCCTATCTTATGTTCCTTTTCTATTTTTTCAGAACTGTACCTTATTTAAAATCAAAATCAGTCATTTCTAATTGTAGCTTTGTTACCAACTACGGTAGTATGAATTCCTTTTCTATCTTTGTAGTACAGCCTATAAGCTCTGGTTAAATCATCATTTTCAAGCACTTCCAAGAATCAATCAATTTGGTGTTTGCCTCTGCCATTGAACTCCATAATTTTGTCCATTCTATTCTCACTGCTGAAAAAAGGGAACACAATACCTCGGTTTGATTTAATCTCACTTCCATACTTCAATTTCTTCATAGCAGCTGCCACTTTACGTATTTTTCATCTTCCTTTAATTCTATGCTATTATTAACTTCTGCATATTTGTACCTTGGTCATTACCACTTAAGTAATGCATTTCTGAAGGGGCATGATTGAGAACTCAGTTTAGGTTCTAGAGTTCCTGATTTTTTTTCCATATGAACAAAAACTAAGGGAGCATGCATAAACCACGTAGTATAATTTTGTCCTCCTGTTAACTACTCCTCCCCTCACCCCACACAAAGCCCTATGTGGCTTTTGCCTCTACTCCCTCCACCCCCCACCCCCCCACCTAGCACATAGTTTTTTTTCCAATTTGATTCCAGAAGACTTTTGTACTGTTTTCTCTTGTCAGACTATTGTAAATCATATACGGTTATAATTAACTGAGGGAAATAAATATTAACATGCTGTTGTGAATTCTGTATCTCATTTAGACTGTGAAAAATGTTATGACTGTAAAGTTACGTGGCCTGACTCAGAACCCCCCCCCCCTCTCCCCCAACGTAGCCCAGCATAGCCTTGCATTCAACCCACCCCCCAACCCCCACCCCCCACTCCCAACCTGAACCAAGCCACGTAGTTTGTGCACGCTCCCTAAGTTGAGTAGCTTGTACTGTATTAATTATATTCCCATCTTTATATATAATTTTCATCAACATTCTGATACAATTACACTTCTATGTATTTATGGAAAGAAGAGATGGAATGATGGATCACATTTTAAGACATGAGGGTTTGGTTAAATTGTTGATAGATTGGAATAGTCAGTCAAAGGTAACTGTAGAGGAAAACAGAGATTAGGATATATGACGTAAATAATTTAAGTGTAGGTTGTAAGTGGTATGTTGAGATGAAGGGGTCAGTGAAAAGCAAGAAGAGATGGAGGATTGCAGCAAACCGGTCGAGAAACTGGTGACAGGGGAAAAAAATATCTATTGATAGATTCATAGTACTAGGCTAGTCATTACTTAACAAAAAAGGTCATAATTCAAATAAAATTTATTTCCTGCACATTCACTAAAATTACCATATATCCTAACTGCAGAAGCTGACTTACATAAAGATAGAGCTCACCATGCATTACGAAACTCAGCACTGTATGACATATAATATTTAGTTAATGAAAATATAGAAAACACTAGATGCTTCCACATATTAACCAGTGAAAGAGAACTAGAGTGCTTACGTAATAAATAATTTTGTTTATTTTTAAGGCATATTTGTTTACAGAATTAAACTTATGACAAATTTTATTACCTGAATGTAAAAGTAATGTTTATAATTGGATAAATGTTTGTGTAAGTGACATCATTCAATGGGAGAGCTTGAAACAGCATCATTCATTAACATACAGAAGCTTGAAATGTGCCCAGGTGCCAAAAACTATGCAATACAGTACCACTGCCATTAATTCTACATAATCAGGTGATTTGCTGTTATTGCTTACTCGCATTATTGTTAGTCAGTAAGCAGTCGATCTTTCTGAAAGTTATTTGGAGATGAGAATAAAAATTATGTATAAAAAATAATTAGTAAAAATTAACAAAGAATGAAAATTTAGGGTATTCTGCAACATTCGGTTCATAAATATATAGAAAAATCATATTTTACACAAAAATATCATATAACATACAATATGTTATATACAAAAAATATGGAACTTTTATAATATAATATGTGTGAGGTATAACAGAACAATGAATAATGTATTCTGGAGCATTCTGCTCTTAAATAAATATATATATATATATAAAATCATATTTTACTGAAAAAACTATCAAAAACATGTGACATTTTTAATACATAATTTTTTTTTACAGGATGCTACAAAACTTATGTAGTGCCACAAAACAATGAATACAGCTGAGTTTTATTTTATAAAATGACATATAAAATTTATTATTGAATGATTTTTTTAAAAAATTAAATAATAGCGAAATATTTACAAAAAAAGAATTTATAAAGTTATATACACACAATACCAACTGGCATAAATTAATCAAATCTACTGGAAAATAGAATAAGGCACAACAGCAGACCTGGCCGATGGCTGGATGATGATGATGATGATGATGAGATGGATATAACCAGAACTGTTATTTTTCAATTGTGATAACAAGACACTTAGTTCTTTAGGTAAGATAATGTCACAAAAACACTATTATTGTGGAACTAGAGATCACATTTAGTGTCCTTTCTGAAGTATATTCCACTCAAGGAACAAATTCTTCATATCTTGAAGTGAAGTTTCAATGTTGGAAACTAATCTTTTTGAGTTCTGCAACAGAAAGAACAAAAGTCTGTTGGCTTCTGATTAATATTAATAGTTGTAGTGTGAATTAATTTTTGTGGATAAAACAGCAATTTACAAAGAGTTTTTCTTTTTACTCACTGTTACAGAAGAACTGTGCCAGCTTGATACATGAAAATAAATAACATTTTCTCCAGCAATGATATATGAAACACCATAGCCATCAGCATCTGTAGGTCCAAAGCCTCCTGCTGGTGTTATAGCATCAGGATTCTTCTTTAGATCAATTCCTGCCATCTGACTATGAGGGGTTTGAGAAGTTGAAAGCCTCCAAGGTTCTCCAAGCGCTTCTTTTAGAAATGGAGATTCAGTCCCCAAGTATTTAGATACAATATACAAACAAAAGAGATGTCTATCAATGCCCTTTCCACACATTGCATCCTTATATCCGTTTGTGTGAACTGCACATGCCTTTTTCAGCAATGTTATTTTTTCCGTAACCTATGTGATAATACCATGGTGAAAATCAGCTGATAGACATCACAATAAATTAAAAATATTGTTATAATGACATCTTTATAGTTATGGTTTTAATATGTAAAACATGGAGTTGATGATCAAGTACAAACAAGGAAAGAGAAACAAACTATTGCTTACCATACATATAGCAGAAATATAAAAAACACAAAATAGAAACATTATTGCAATTTTTTAATTTAAAAGGTTCTTAAGCAATAGAATAGACTGGAGATGAAGAGCAATTGTGCAGTTCATGTTCTACTGCTGAAGAATGGTTTATAACTGGAAATTTTGATATTGGTCTGTGTTTTTTTTTTTTCAGTGTGGTAAGCAATGACTCCTTACTTTTTCATATTTAAATTTATATCTTCATAGTTACAGGAACAATGATGCATGATGAAATATTATAAGGCAATACTAACATCAAAAGAAAGATAATATAAACCCATCATTTACAAACAGTGTACGGAGAAGGGATGTAGCAACAAAAAACACTACACAAAACAGGCTATGGCTTTCCTCATGAAAATAAAAAATATAGCATGAGTGCCCACTGTATACTCTTCTCTATGCTTCATTATTTATTTTCAAAAGGAGCGGCATATCTCTAAATATTGTGTTTTTTTTGTGTTTGGGTTTGTGCAGCTCTCTTTCTGTTAACTTTGATAAGTAATGGGTATACTTTATGTCCCTATAGTTATGGTGATGTCAATAAAAGAAAAAAGGGCAATGTGGGAGCAAAAAAAAGGAACAATAAGGAAGTAAACTTATCTGACAGAAAAGTTTAAGGCCTTGAGGCCATGAAAACAAGAAAACACAATTCAAAATATTTCTGAAAAACCCTAAGGGCCACATTTGGGCATAGGCTACCTAAGCTCTAGCCCAGAGGCCTGCACCACAATGGGGCCTGCACCACATGTAAAATAATAGTAATAACAATAATCAATGATGTGCAAAGAAAGTAACCTCATTCGAAAACAGTCTTATCATTGAAAGTCCTGAAATATCCATGAAAGCAATGTTTGTGTGTGGGCAGTTCAATCCATTGAAGTGTGGGTGTAAATATTTCAGTGCTCCTATACTGAAAAGTAACAACTTTGCGGTTAAGCGATGAGTGCTTACAACCCTTCTAATATAACATTGCAGTATACAGTGGTTGGGGTGTGTAAATGCGTATGAAGTCAATGTCATACACCTGTAATACGAATTAAAATCCCTCTGGAAGGTTAGGTAGATAAATTCATTTTGCACATGATGCAAACAGCAAGTAGCAATGGGAGGTCCAAGTTCAGTGTTTTGTTTGAAGGTAAGTGTTTATAATAAATTACATTAGTTTATAATCAAAATAGGTGTATTTAGAATTCAATATTAGTTCTATTTTTTAATTCAATTGTGTTTAATTTGTTGTTTTAAGTCACTTTCTATTTCTTTTAAAACTTAATTTCAGCATTCAGGAATCCTGATCTCTTGGTGTGGTGCGCGAAGGCTCTGAATAGTGGAGCACTACCTAAAATCAGTTTAGTTGCTGCCTTCCTGTTGACATGTGTGTGAGAATAATCAATATTGTGTTTTTAAACTTTCTCTGTTGTGTGCTTTGGTGATCTTAGTCATCTTTCATCGTTAGTTTCATCCTAAAAAGTGAGCCTACTCTTTTGAGTTTGTGATTCCACAGGTTTTTACTGAGGGTGTTTTGTTGCAACAACACAACTACAATTGGCAGCAGTTTATCTCACAATTATCAGTCGAAAAAGTGCTAGCACCACTTGCTAACCTCATTTACTTCAGTCTTGGAAACAATACAGAAAGCACATTTCAAACTTTCTATTCTTCAGTATGTTATTTGTATATTTTTACTAACATCGTATTATCCTAAATTTTGCATTAAGAGGTTTATTAATTTAATAACAAGTAATTGACATACATATAGAAGGGCCCACACCACAGGAATAGCTTAGGGGGCCTGCAGATCCTAAGTGTGACCCTGCTGCATAGAAGGGAAAAGATGACCATTAGCATAAGCTGGCATTCAATTTCATGCATAAGGGAATGGAAAAAAAAAATCCTTTGTGGAAAAAAAAAAAAAAAAAAAAAAAAAAAAAAAAAAAAAAAAAGATTTTAGAGATTGGAATAAATTATCCAGGAAAGTGATGAAGAATTTACCAAAAATGTTGAAGAAATTTAAAATTAAAATTTGTTAATTGGAAAGGAAGATGGAGGGTGGGGGGGATTTTAAAAACCCAAAAGTATACAATATAGTAATAAAAAAAATAATTAGAAAGGGGTAATTAGTTGATTAGGGAAATTGCCACCAGAGCATGTGCACACCATCACAATTAATAATTCTGTTCAGTCATATGGGAGACTTGAATTATGCAGCAAGTTACTCAATATGCATACACCAAATGTTACAATCGGTATGACAGAAATCAACCATGATGTTAGGAGGGAGAAGGAAAAGAATAATTATTGAAATAAGACTGGAAGTAGTGAATGATATAAAAATAATAGAAGTAAATGAAAAATTGATGAAAATGTTGTGCTTAAATTTGTTTTAAAGTGTGATGTATTTATTAATGAAGGGATATTACTGGAGACAGGGGCAAGGTAGATATCTAGTGTCAAGGATATGTTAGTGAGGTAGTTCCCACCCATTTGTTGAGTTCAGAAGGAGTAATAATTTCTGGAAATGCTCTGACAGTTCTAACCGTAAAGCTGCAGTTGTGTTGACTTGTATGTACACACACTAGTGGTCCAGTTTACCAGTGAAAACAGATTTCAAAATAGAAAGATGATTGATATTGAGGCCTGTACATGAAAAATGGGAGTACGTTCGCTGATATATAAGATATATGGTGGTTAGGTTGTCCCTTATTTTTCAAAGTCAAAATTTTGTAACGCATAGGTGCTTATTTTTTTCCATTTTACACTAAAACACTCACAAATACATTTTTACGCTATTCTAAGAACTGTAACCCATGCCAACTTGCACCAATTCATCTTTATAATAAGTTATGCAAGAGTAGTGGTGCTCACCCAAGTTAATTGTTATTGTCATTATCTTTCTTGAATAGGCATCACATATTGCTTTGTTCTAATAGATGGTATTAGGATTACGAAGTGCTAGTAAGAGCATATTTTATTAGGAGAGGCAAACAACCATTTTCCAGGAGTTCTATCAGTTTTATTTTTAATATTCGTGAAAGCAAATTGAATATAAGTGAAACCCCTAATGTCACTGTATATGAGTGCATTATATTCTGGGGAATATTATGGAGACAGCTCAAAAAGAATGCTATCAAATCTCTGGATGTTTATAAACGAAGTGAAGAGGATGTCAAACATTAATTGTATAATGTTTATGGTATTGCACACGCTTACACCCTCGAAAGGATGTAAACAAAGGAGGGTAGAATCTTCTTAAAGTGACAGGGAGACCAAGTTGCTTGGTGTGTGTGGAAAACTAGCTAAAAAAGAAGAAAGGGCAAAACAAATAAAATAAAGAAAGAGAAAAATACATAAATATATGTTTTCCAGTGAGTAGTCAAGCTCATCAGCATCCTATGATTTGTTGATGCTATCTGAAGAACTCAACAACACATTTTTTAGTTCCAGAGAACATCATGAAGAGCATTTAACCTTAAATAATACAATCAGGAACTGCTGAAAAGTACAGAAGAAAACATATCACTCCTAAATTAATAGCTGCATTGGATAGATACCAGTTAGTGTAAGAGATTCGGTTTACGTTCTTCAAGTTATCGTGGAGGCACTTAGCATTGACAATTTTTCTTTAAACAAGTCTTCCATTCAATGAATGAGGATACAAAGGAGGAAGGAATAAGCAGAGGCTATAATAACTGATTTTAAAATGACGTGTCCCAAGTAGTGGCCATTCAGTGGAATGGCAAGTTGTTGCCTCATCTGGGTGTAAGAAGTTCCAAAGTTGAATGACTGCCAATCTATCTCATTGATTGTTTACTATCAGAAATTAAATTGTTTGCATATGAAATAATGCTAAATAAAAGGATCTAAACGGTAGAGCTCTGTGAACAGTTGGAGGATGATCTGGACAGACTATCTAGTTGGGTTGGTAAACATGGGATGAAGAAAAATTCAAAGAAGAGTCAGCTAATTAGATACACAAATAAAAACCAAATGGTTAATTAAGAATATAAGGTGGGGAAAGAATTGCTTGCTGAAGATTTGAAATTTAATATCTTGGCATTACATTTGATAACAAGCTTAACTGGGCAGGACACATTGGACAGGTGGTAGGAACAGGTTTCAAAATCCTGCACTTATTGGAGAGAGTGATAAGGGGATGCATGAGAGAAGTAAAGGAATTGGGTTACAAAACTTTGGTCAAACCATTGCTCTAATATGGTAGTGTAGTATGGGACCCACATTTTGAGTATCAAATACAGGAGTTGGAGAAGGTGCAAAGAAGGGCTGCTAGATTTGTTTCTGGAAATTATCGCAGAATGCAATCAGTGACAGATATGATAAAGGAGCTGGAATGGGATTCATTGCAAGACAGGAGGAGGATGAGGAGGGTCATGGGAGTGTACAGGGCATATACTGGTGATGAGGCATGGAAAGATATTGCAGTAGGTAGGTATGAAAAGTAGTTCATGGAAGGCATAAGATGACCATGACCACAAGCTGGCACTCGATTTCAGGCACCAGGGTGTGGGAAGATTTTCTTTTTTAGGTAAGGGTATCAGGGATTGGAATGAGTTACCAAGGGGAATGATGAATAACTTACCGAAAACGTTAAAAGAATTTAAAGTTAAATTTTGTAGAGGGCAAATGTAGGTGGGTGCAGGATAGGGGGAAGCTGGGTGTGTAGGTAAATTGCCACCGGAGCATGTGCTTCATTACAATTAAATTAAATTTAAAAAAATAATGGTAAGATTAATATGTAACCATATCAGACGTGTCAGTAAGGAATTTAATTGGTTTTCAAGTTTGCAACATGGCTTTAGACAAGGATATTCTTATGATATTTCTTATGAAATCGACAGGGTAGGTTAAGTTAATAGTGTAGCACTAGATCTTTCAAAGGCCTTTGACATGAGTGAGCCATAAAATGGTGCTAAATAAGGTAAAAACTATTGGAGTTGATAAGAAGGTAATTTTCAGGGTATAAGAATTCCTAAAAGGTAGAAATAAAAATCCAGGGTAGAAAATGCAGTATCAAAAGAACTAGGAGTGAATATGGGAGTTCCACAGTGTTGTATATTGGGACCATTGCTATTCATTATTCTAAAGAATTTTTGTGATAATGGTTTAGTGTCAAATGTTAGATTGTTTGCAGATGTTATAATGTTGTATTAAAGCATCAAAACAATAGTAGACTGTAAACAGATCTAGACAGGATAACTAGTTAGGTGAGTCAACATGGGATGAAGATAAATGCAAATAAGTGCCAACTTATTAGGTACACAGATAAAAAGTGAAAGGTTGATTATGGTTATAAAGTGGGGAAGTAGCTATATATTGAATACTCGAAATGTAAGTACCTCATTTTTGGTATCAAATACAGGTGTTGGAGGGAGTGCAGAGGAGGGCTGCCAGATTTGTCTTTGGAAATTATCGCAAAACGCAATTAGTAACTATTATGATAAAGGAGCTGGAGTGGGATTCATTGGAGGAATATACAAGACCTATATTGGTGATGAAGCATGGAAAGATATTGATGGTAAAATTAAGAGAGGTGCTTGGAAGGGTAAATATGATCATGACCACAAGCTGGCACTTGATTTCACACATAAGGGTGTGGGATAATTTTCTTTCATAGGAAAGGGTGTAAGGGATTGGAATAAACTGCCAAGAGAAGTGATGAATAATTTACTGAAAACACTGAAAGAAATTAAAGTAAAAATTGGTTGAGGGTAAAAGTGGGCTGGAGGAGGAAGGGAAAAGGATGGTTGTGTAGATAGATTGACACCGGAGCATGTGCTCCATCACAAATTTATCAATTATTATTGATCAATTATTGTTATAAACACAAATTCCAAAAATTCCTGGCCTCAATGTGATTTGAGCCTGGAACTGTACCCGAAACATGTAAATACAAATGTGGTAACTACTAAGCCACCAGATCACTCTATAGATAGAATACATATTCCACAAATTACAAGAATGGAGCTTACTGAAGAGTTAGCATCCATCATACACTTCACCCAGGCTGTTGATTCTGCAGTGCATGAACGCACTGTTTCCGTTCGCCCGTTAAGATATAAACGTGTCATAGAAGCTTCATAGGTAAGAGTGAATCTTCCAGTATCCTGAAAAAATGTTATTGGAACTTAATTTCATGTTTTTAAATATGTAATATCATTGGTACTATTCTTTGATAGCAATCATATTACATGCAACATAAATACATGAGTTTCAGAGGGAGCTAGATTTGTATGTAAAAATTATAACAAAACACTGGCAGTAGCTGTTACAATAAAGAAAGAAGACAAGAGACAAGTAAAGATAGCAAAAAATTAATATTACTATGAGAAAGGGAAGATAAGTCAAAGACCACAAACTGGAACCTGAGTTCAGGAACAAGGATTTGAAGGGTATGAGAAAGTTTTGATTTATAGGTAAGCTGTTTAAAGCTACATTATTAATCAGCACAAAGATAGGATGTAGAGAAATTAAAATGAGGGATAAAACACAATTTCAGTTAGCAATAATAATAAACCATTAACTTAAATCATTCAAATTGGAAGGTATAATATCCACTTTTATTATTTCATAAAAAGTTGTCCATACCTTGTAATATGCCAGCTGTATTGCCATCTGAATGTATGCATCAGGACTTACACTACATTTCTTGATGAAACCCTTGCCATAGGCATCATGAACAAGAAGCCGCAAATCTATATTGTCAATTAGTTCGCGAGCCACCTAAGGAATTATGAAAAGTAAACAGAAGTGTGAAGCAATTGTAATTAATATTTATTCTCAAAACTTAATTTCAATATCAACTTACTTGATATGAAGTATCAATGGCTTTGATACATTCTCCATTTAGTTCCCAGTTAAGTCTCTCTGGTGTTGGAGGGGTTAATTCAGGAGTTCCTTTAGTGTGACCATCCTCCTTATAACTACAAGTGAGAGAAAAGTCATATTGCACCATGACCAGAGTTACAATAGAATCAGTGTTTTGACTATTCTAAGGCAGATCTACTGGTGTTTAATGAACTCATACATTATAGATAATGTAAATGAAGTTCATTCATACAAAACAGAAAGAATTAATCTTTATGTAAATCACTTAGGTACGGCATCTGATTTAAAAATGGGAAAAACCATTTGTTCTCTTTATATACTTCACATTTCTCCACTCATTTATTTGCTTCATTTAGTTAATAATTTCCTTATTCGTCCACCATGCACAATTATTGAATGTATAGTGCATATATATTTCTCTCATCTAGTGTTACCATTCCTTTTCCTGATTATCATGAATTTTATAAAAAGTTTCAACTTTTTTTTTTTTTTTCCAAGAACCATTCCCACTCTTCTGATTCCGAATTTGCACATTCCCTGCAAATAACAAGGGTTGACAAACACTTTGACCTATTTACAACATAGTTATTTAAATTGCACGAAATAGTTGATGTGATACCTTTCAGGCCATACTTATTGTCAGTCACACAGTTATGATGTATAGTGTTGGGCTTAAAAGGTGAAAGCCTCTAGATTCAACAATAAGCAAACATTTTAGTTTCTTACAAAAGAGGAAAAGGGCATTTATAAACATCCAGTCACCAACCTACCAGTTCATTTGTAAGGGTTAGAAAGAAAATTAAAGGCGCTGACTAACTGAGAAAACTTTCAGTCTAAAAGTTCCAAAATTGTTTGGTATTCATGTCTAATTCCCCCCCCCCTCCCCCCTCAGCATCCTAGGGTCACCTGTTTTCAATTAGCATCAAACTCACCTTCCAAATTTTCCTAAATGACACTTCCATTAGTCAGTGGAATGCACCAACACCTCTGGTATTCTGAGCTTTATTTGGTTACAACATTAGCTTGTTATGCCCTTAATGTATTCAGAACAATTCTAAACAAAGAGCACAGGTTCACCATTCACCTGTGGTTTGGCAAAGGTGTAAAGTGTCTATTTTTTTGCATAATATGTATTTTTTTATTATTATTATTATTTATTACCTGATCATCTCAATAGCATATCGTAAGGGGTATCTTTGTAGTTACTTTTTGTTCTCCTTACTGTTATGCATGTTTTGGGGCCAATAAATTCAGAAATTTGGCCACAAACTATTGCAGAATATTAATTTACACCTGTAGTACCTGCTGAAACTGATTTTTAGGATTTGATAACACAATATTTGTAATTTTCAAGACTTTGTTTGCACTATAAAAGACATTTGTTCCCTATAAAAACATTAAACTGTTAAATACAGCATTATGAAACACTCTAAACATTGTCTCAACCACATCAGGTCTGCCGGCTACCATCCCAGACTATCTACTCCTGCCGCAGCAACAGCTGTTCACAACTCTCTGTTATATTTCTGGCGTGCCACAACCCCTCTGTTGGGTGAGATGGACAGACAATATTAATGCAGACCACAATTAAACAAACTACTCCGAACATGAAACCTCTTATAAAAATATGTAGAACTTTACAAGACATTAATACTATATATATAAATATGTCATACTATAGACTCTCGGGCCGTAGTTTCGAGACCCCTGCTCTATAGTATAAGGTAGACAGTTGATTCTCATTTCTTTTACATGCAAAACTAACATACTACATAACGTGGTACACTTATTCTGTAACTACTGCCACAATACCTTGAATTATTACCATCTATGAGGGGGTACCCAAAAATAACCGGAATAGTCCCTTGTGTAGTACACGTTTCTGCTGCTAGGCTTTTGTAGCACAACTCATTGTCAGTTCAGTGACACCTGTCTTGTTGTGGTTGACCTGGCTTGTTCTGTTGATCTGCAGAGATGGTTTTGCTAGCACTGTTTTGTTATTGTTTCGTTTTTGATGATGGCAAGTTTAAGTGAACAATATGCAGCTGCAAAATTTTGTTTTCTGCTTAAACTGTTTTAATGTTGAAAACAGCTTACAAAGATGAGGCTATTGGAAAAACTCAAGTGTATGAGTGGTTTGCTTGGTTTAAAAATGTTGACATGTTGATTGATGACAAAACTCGTTCTGCACGTCCATCAACTGCCCGAATCAATGAAAATGTTAACAAAATTTGGGAGCTTTTGTTCTCAGGCCATCAACAGATGGTTGATCAGCTGTCAATGATTAGTTGGTTATCTTGGAGCTTGGTTAAGCGAATTTTAACTGAAGATTTGGGAATGAAAAGGGTTGCTGCCAAGTTTGTTCCTTGGGATCTGACTGGCATTCAAAAAGAACCTCGAGTTGAAAAATATCATTCTTTGAAACAACAACTTGAAATTGATCCATATTTTCTGTTATGGTTATGACCCAGAAACAAAGCAACAGTCAATCCAATGGAAGAGGTCATCATCGCCCCATCCACAGAAATGTTTTCAAGTCAAATCAAACATCAAAACAATGCTCATTTTCTTTTTTCGTGCTGAGGGCATAGTTCATTCAGAGTGTGTTCATTCCCCCCCCCCCCCCCAATTGGACCATCAATCAGACCTTTTATTTGGAAGTTTTAAGAAGATTACGAAACAGTGTTTGTCAAAAAAAGACCTGATTTGTGACAGACAGAAGACTGGTTCTTCCACCACGACAATGCACCTGCACATACAGCTGTCTCTGTTAGGTAGTTTATGGCTAGAAATGGCATGGTCCCACTGCCCCACCCACCTTACTTGCCTGACCGTGAGACTTTTTCTTATTTCCGTGCATGAAAAGGGGCATAAAAGGATCACATTGAAGAGGTCAAGAAAAAAATGAGGGAGAAGCTGTCAGCCATTTCTAAAGATGACTACAGAAAATTTTTCGAACAGTGGAAGCACCGGTGGGACAAATGTATTAGTTGTGATGGAGAGTATTTTGAAGGAGGTAAGGTTGTTTTGCAAAAAAAAAATGAAAATGTATAGTGATTAAAAAATAATTCTTTTTTTTTTGGGTACTGAACCCACTAATGCCAAAAATAATTGAATTTTCAACAGTAAAGTTTATTCATTGTTAGCATCAATTTATCAGAGAATAAGTTATGCTTGTCCACAAGCTACACTTCTGACATCAGAGTTTGGTTGTAGATAGTATCAATTTGGGCATTAGTGTTTCAGTCATTCCTTACAAATTTTTATGATGCGTGAAGAGGTACAGTAATAACACCTCTGCAGGTATATGCACCTCACCGAGTGTGGTGGGTGAGCGGTTAACGCTCTGGCCTCACATTCAGGAGAACACCGGTTTGAATCCCCGTCCCGACATCCAAATTTTGGTTTTCAATGGTTTCCTCAGATCACTCCAGGAAAATGCTTGCATGCTTCATTCAAAAGGCCATGGCCGAATTCCTCCCCATTCCTTGTTCCCAGTCCCATACTGCCTCTAATGACCTAGACGGGGCGTAAAGCCATAAGTAAAAATATAAATATATGCACCTCAAACAGGATGTACATACCAAGCATGGTGGTGTAATGGTTAGCGTTCTGACCTCACATTCGGGAGGACGGCGGTTCGAATCCCCATCCAGGCATCCAGATTTGGGTTTTCCATGGTTTCCCAAATCACTCCAGGCAAATGCCGGGATGTTTCCTTCAAAAGGCCATGGCTGAATTCCTTCCCATTCCTTGCCCCCCATCCTTTCCCGTCTTTAAAGACCTCGCTGTTAAGAGACGTTAAGCAGTTAAAAAAATATGTACATCTGAGGAAAATCAGAGATTTTTGGAACAGTTTGAAAACCAGCTGGATAAGGAAAACATCTTAATAATCTGGGACTTGAATGTCCAGGTATGATTGAATAAGATTGGTGTGGAGGAGGTGATAGGACCGTTTGGATATGGTAAAGAAATGCAGAGGGAGAAGACCTGATTGATATATGTTGTCAAAATAACCTTTAAGTACAGAACACCTCGTTTAAGAAGAGAATTGCCACAAAGTAACCAGATACAGTTGGGATGGAAAATACAAAACGATGATTGACCTGGTTATAGCAACAGAAGAGACAGGAAGGCAAGTTACGGATGTCAAAGTCATTCCTAATGAGTGTTTAGGCAGTGACCATAGATTAGTTGTATCTGTGATAACAGGAATTAATTTGTGCAATACAAAGGCTGAGAAAAAAATCTAATATTAAGGTGTGGGAACTGGAGAAATCTCAGAAGCAGGAAGAATAACAAAGAAGAGTCAGGGGAAAAGTTCCCAAAAATGAGACCTAGTGTGGGCAGGAAGAGTGGGAGGAATTCAAGAACACTCTTGTTCAAGTGGCAAAGGAGGTGTATGGTATGACAGGTAATAAGATTCGGGGTAAGGAAACTGCTTGGTGGAATAATGAAGACAGCTATTCAGCTGAGGAATAAGACAAAGAGATTATTATACTTGGAAAAGCAGAAGGTTGATACCCAGAGAGATAAGGGAAAGATTAAATCACTGGCTCAGGTATATAGAGAACACAAACTTAAGGCAAAACAAATAATTGAGAATGAGAAAAACAAGAAGTGGGAGGAATTTTCCCTGATACTTGAAGAAGATGCTAAAGGAAATAAAAAGCTGTTATACAAAATGATTAAAAATAGGAGAGAACAGCAAGAATCAGTGAAAGCATTGGAGGATGATGAGGGAGTAGTAATAAGGAATATAGGAAAGATCAGGGAAGAAATGGGACAGTATTTTGATAAACTGTTAAATGGTGATGCAGTGAATACATATTCCAGCGATTTAGAAGTGCTTATTGAGACAGAAGCCATGCAACATGCAGAAGAACCACCTATAACCTGGTCTGACGTGGAAGCTGCCTTGAAATCCATGAATAAAGGTAAATCAAGTGGTTATGATGAGGTTAACTCAGACATGATAAATGCAGCAGGGATGAATGGGATCTACTGGTTGTATAGGTTGTTAAATGCCATTTGGAAGGACAATAAGATCCCAGGGGATTAGTCAAAGGGTGTAATGATACCCATATTTAAAAAGGGCATCAGAGAAAAGTGTGGAAATTATCGTGGAATAACACTTGTTTCCCATGGATTGAAGGTCTTGGAAAAAGTTATTGAGAAAAGGTTATGAAGACAACTGGAAATCTTATTAGATGATGAGCAACATGGTTTCAGACCAGGAAGAAGTACAACAGACTTGATCTTTGCAGCAAGAATGCTCATTGAAAAACATCTAGAAAGGGGTAAGGAAATCATTATGGTCTTCCTTGATGTTGAAAAGGCCAATGTAGCATAGCAAGAGAAATTTTTTTGGAATGCCAAGAATGAAGAAAGGTACCAGGATCCTTAATCAGCAAGATCAAAATGCTTTATGAAAACACAAAAGCATGTGGGCAAATAGGCAACAGAGAGAGCAAGTGGTTTGAGACAAGAAGAGGAGTACAACAGGGCAGTGCTCTGTCTTCATTGCTGTGATGGATGACATCCTGAAGAATTTCAAAGAAGCATGTGGGAAAGAAACAAAAGCCCTAGTCTTTGCTGATGATATAATGATTTGGGGTGAAAGTGCAGAAGAGGTGCAAGAGCAGCTGGAGGCTTGGAACAAGTTGTTTGAGGAGTATGGACTGAAAATCAGCCAGTGGTCATAGCAACAGGTACAGGGACTTCCAATGTGAAGATATACCTAAACAACCAACAATTACAAAATGTTGACCAGTTCAAACATCTTGACAATACTCTGAGCAAAGATAACACCAGTAAATGCAAAATTACAAACAGAAATAATAATGCAGCAGTCTTCTATAACCAGGTGAGAACTCTATTATGGGACAACAAAGTTCCCAGAAAGTGCAAACATACGCTGTTCAAAACATATTACATCACCATACTACCTTATGCACTGGAAACATGTACCCTGTCCAGAAGAGACAATAGTAGACTTCAAGCCGCTGAAATGAAGTTTTTTGCATACCATGCTTCAGAGAACATGAAAGGACAAAATGAGGAATGAAATCAAACATGCAGAGGCTGGTATAAACATCAGTGTGACAAAATCCTTACAGCGTTCTCGCCTGAGGTGGTATGGACATGTCCAAAGGATGGCAGAAGAAAGAAGAGCAAAGGCCTACATTAATATGAACGTCCAAGGTAAAAGGCATGTGGGAAGGCCCAAAAAGAAATGGATAGACCAAGTCAAGAAGGAATTAGGGCTTGATTGGAAGACTGTTTATGAACAACAACTTTTCATGGACAAGAAGAAGTGGAGAGTGCTCATAACTAGCACCTGGGAGACTGGAGATGGAGAATGATGATGATAATGATGAAGAGGTAGCTGGTGCCCTTTCTATTTATGGAAGTATATAGAGTGATGAAATTTTGTACTTCATAATCCTTCTTCAACAACAGAATGAGTTAGCTAGCATCTTCCATAAGACAACTCTATTTGTCTACCTGTTTTTTTCATGCCACAGAAATCTTCTACTTTTGTAAGTGGTGGTTATTCTCCTATCCAAATGTTTAATAAAGAGGAATTAGTGTAGGTAAATGAACCACCACTTACCTTAGGTGATGGTTAAGTGATGTGAACACACACACAAAAAAAAGACAGGAGCACAAATAACATAATAATTTTTGGATCTTAGTCCTTTATAAATAAGAGAACAATATGGAATGTGGGTGTTGTAGGAGACTTCCTCACAGAATAACTGTTAGCCAGGAATGTGATGGTAGTTAATTCACACAGAGAATAGGGAAATGGGTAGTGATTTGGAGCTAATACCCAGTATTGCAAAATATATCAAAAAGAATATAATAAAGTAATAAAATCTTAGCAACATAAATCTGAGTAAGCAAAAATAAATAGATAGGTAAATAGATTTTTTTTTTAAATATACTGAAGAATCTATGAAGTTAAACATCACCTGTAGTTAAATTTAAGTAGTGAGCCACCACTAACTAGAGGTTAAAAAAAAGCTTGTAATGGACTGACAGACCGATTGACTTATTGATCACCTTCGTCTCCCACTATTCATATTTATATTTTTGCTGAAAAGTGTGATGTTTTCCATTGTTTGAGCATATTGGGACCATTGCTATTCATTATTCTAATGAATAATTGTGTTGTTTATTTACTATCTGAAATTAGATTGTTTGCAGATGACATAATGCTATATAAAAGAATCAAAACGATAGAGGATTGTTAACAGTTGCAGGGTGATCTGGACAGGATATCTATTTGGGTTGGTAAACATGGGATGAAGATAAAAGCAAAGAAGATTCAGCTTATTAGATACACAAATAAAAAACAAAAGGTTAATTATGAATATAAGGTGGGGAAAGAATTTCTTGCTGAAGACTTGAAATGTCTTGGCATTACATTTGATAACAAGCTTAACTGGGCCGGACACATTGGACAGGTGGTAGGAAAAGGTTTCAAAGTTCTGCACTTGTTGGAGAGAGTGATGAGGGGATATACGAGAGAAGTAAAGGAATTGGGTTACAAAACTTTGGTCAGACCATTGCTCGAATATGGTAGTGTAGTATGGGACCATCATTTTACGTATCAAATACAGGAGTTGGAGAGGGTGCAATAAAGGGCTGCTAGATTTGTTTCTGGAAATTATCGCATAATGCAATCAGTGATGGATATGATAAAGGAGTTGGAATGGGATTCATTGCAAGACAGGAGGAGGATGAGGAGGGTCATGGGAGTGTACAGGGCATATACTGGCGATGAAGTACGGAAAGATATTGGAGGAGGTATGAAAAGTAATGCATGGAAGGGAAAAGATGACCATGACCACAAGCTGGCACTTGATTTTAGGCACAAGGATGTGGGAAGATTCTCTTTTTTACGTAAGGGTGTCAGGGATTGGAATGAGTTACCAAGAGAAATGACGAATAATTTACCAAAAACATTGAAAGAATTTAAAGATAAAATTTGTAGAGGGCAAATGTAGATGGGTGCATGATAGGGGGAAGTTGGGTGTGTAGGGAAATTGCCACCGGAACCTGTGCTCCATTTCAATTAAATTAAATTAAATTTGATGATGTGGTAACTCCATGTGTCTGCCAGCACTTTAATTTTCAATGTCTTAAAACCTAAAAATCTTTCAGTATCTCAAATATTTACTTTGGATAGCCCTGATTATTTTAAAACATTTTTGCTATTATCACAATTCCAGATGATAGCTTCATTTCCCTGTAATAATTATTAAAAGTGTGCACTTCTCCATGTGGTCTCATCATGTTACCTAAACTGTATTCTTTTATTTAATCAGCAAAATTATGCAAAAATATTGTTCCATTGATCTTTCCCAAAATCTTGCAAACTATCTCTTTACTGGAAACCTCATAATTGTGAAAATATTATAGATTGATGCATTCTTTCCAAAACAGTATCTTTATTATCCTGAACCACTTATTTCTCACTTTTTTGTGATATGAAATGGTCATCTGTTGCTTTCTTTCAAATGCTACTAACTTTATTAAAAACTTCCCTTCCCAATTAATCAATCTGAACTAATATTTCAGTTATTGGTAATGTAAATCACTATCTGTTCTGTTGAATCTTCACTTTACACTTTCTTATTATGTTTCATTATTACAAAATTCGGTAAATCAATTTATACTTTATCCCTAAAAATGGAACTATCTGCCATTTCAAATGGTTCCATCTCAAAATACAATTTCATCATTTTACTATTTTCTATGAATGTGAAACTGTTGGAAAAATCCCTAAATAAACTCTTTTTGAACTTAAAACAAATTCCACAACATTTCTTTCTTTCTTTTTTTTTCACTGTTTGTTTTACACCACGTCGATGGCTAAGGTTATGTGGGGACTGGAGTGATTTGGGGAAACCATGGAAAACCCAAATCTGGATGCCCGGACGGGGATTCGAACCCGCATCCTCCCGAATGTGCACAACATTTCTAAACCACTTAGTAATAATTTCTATAGAACACTGTACAATTTATGTCACTCTCTGGACCAGAAGAGTTTGCAATAGCCAATGCTTTAAAGCAAACTGCACAATATTCTGTTATTACTTATGGAATGTGTATAAGAAATCTGTAAACATTAAGTGTATTTAGCATATTCTCTGATTTAGATTAAGTTCCAGCTGTAGTCTAAAATTCTGTTACAAATTTGAAAGCAAGATGGAACTAATATAGAGCCAAATAAGGTGAAAAGTAAATTTGTATGTAATATTGACCAACAGATCACCAAAGGGTTCATTGTTGAGTGACAGATTTTCAATTTGTTGCATATGCGCCTTTGTTATGGCTATCCTAACTAAATTCAGTCATCGTACTGGGTAAAGGACACCTAGAGTTTTATATGAAATCTGAACCATGGAGTATCTTAGCACACTTCACATTAACAAAGCAAAGTTTTGCAGAGGTGAAAGCCTGTTTTAAAGCCCATAAAAGTTCCATACCAGACCAGGATTTCAATCAGGGACCTTCCTTTCCTGAGTCATGTGCCTTAACCAACTCAGCCAGCAGATCGCTCAGCTAAATAAAGTGAGTATGGAGGATGAGGATAAAGAGCAAATTGTTTTTAATTTGAAACTGAAATACAAGAAGGCAGTATATGACCGTATATTGTTACATAAAGTAAACAGATGTTTCTGTTTCACTTTCAGGTGATTCACTTCCTATGTCTTGTGTCAGAAGTCATGGCTGCTATGCCTGCACCATCACAGTATCACAGTCCATACTTCCACGGCACTTCTTTAGTTGACAGTAGTACTGACTTTTCATCAGTATCAAATGTTGATTTACCATTTTCAAAGCAGTTGTACCAGACATAAATCATAAAAGGCTAGCTTTAAGCATCATTTCTTCTGTGTTGAAAGCAGATTTTTTTTGCAAAAGCACTTCTCTAATAAAAACTCTCTAACAATTAGGTGTATAAAATTACCACAAAACACTTGGAAAACAGATTAATAAAGGATACAAAATGAGGTACCTTGTAGCCTTTGGTTTGTGTCCTGGAAATTTTTGGTTGCACCTCATATAAATGTTTCTAGAAATCACAGGCTTAGGTTCTCTGCTGGGCATGCATTCAATGCTTTCCTGCCCTACATGATTGAGTTGTTGTCCAAACTACTTACATTGGTGCTTTTTTTTTTTTTTTTTTTTTTGCAACATTTCTTGTGATTTATTTTTTCTTTCAGTGATTATGATAATTCATAAATGCATACCAACTTTAAGATGAAAAAAGTAGAATCCATATTTATAAATCTTCATCTGGAGACTAAAAAAGATGATGACAAAAAAATAAACATATTTTACATGATCTTTAGCTTACCATGTATTTCTCTGAACAGTAAGTATCTCTTCTTGCAAAACATATTCCCAGATATGAGCCAGTATAGCACCATCTGCACTGAAACATAATTAAATTGATTAGTTACACGTTTATCCCCTTTCAAAAGTATACAGGTTCACATAACACAGAATATAAATATTAATGTTACTGTAATTGTCATTTCTGCAGATAATATTCTACTGATGTCTCTAAGACAGCAGGACATGACATTGTATATAATCTTGAAACAATATTTAAAATGAGTTTGGATACTTGCTGCTTATCAGAGGACTCGGAAAGTGTGGTAGTGGTACCGGTACATTACTGAGAGATTACAAATAACCAAAAATTATAGGCCAATCAGTTTGACATCAATGGTAGATAAATTAATGGAGAGATTGATACACAACCACATTAGAAATACATGTGAGGAGAGTCAGCAATAAAGCTTTAGACAATAATATTTATGATAAACTCAGTTAGTATGACAGATACAAGATATTTCTGATGAAATAGACAAGGTAGGTCAAATTTATATTGTAGCACTAGATCTTTCAAAGGCTTTTTACAGAGTGAGAAATAAAAATGTGATACATAAGATAGAAACCACTGCAGTGAATGAGAAAGTGACTCACTATGTAGAAGAATTCTTGAAAGATAGAAAGCAAAATGTTATAGTAGGAAATGCAGTAGCAAAGGAAGTGTAAGTGAAAATGGGAGTGTCACAGGTTAGCGTATTGTGACGACTGCTATTCGTTATTCTAATGAATGATTTTGTTGATGGTTTACTATCAGAAGTTAGGTTGTTTGCAGATGATATAATGCCATTTAATAGGGTCAAAACTGTGGAGGAATGTAAACCGCTGCAGGATTATCTGGACAGGATATCTAGCCAGGTTGCTAAACATGGGATGATTATAAATACGAAGAAGAGTCAGCCTATTATATACACAGATAAAAAAACTAAAGGTTGATTGTGATTATAAGGTGGAGAAGGAATTGAAATTTAAATATCTTGCCAAAACATTTTATAACAAGCTCAACTGGGCAGGACTCATTGGACAGGTAGTGGGGAAAGGTTACAAAATCCTGCACTTGGAGAGAGTGAGAGGGATGTACCAGAGAAGTAAAGGAATTGGGTTACAGAATCTTGGTCAGACTATTGCTTGAATATGGAGGTGTAGTATGGGACCCACATTTTGGAAATCAAATACAGGAGTTGGAGGGGAGCAAACAAGAGCTCTGGATTTGGCTCTGGAAATTACCATGGAGCACAATTAGTAACCAATATGCTAAAAGAGCGGGAATGGGATTCACTGAAAAACAGGAGAAGGGTGAAGAGAGTCATTGGAGTGTACAAGACATATATTGGTGATGAGGTATGGAAAGATACTGGCATAAGAATTAGAGTAATGCATGGAAAGGAAAAGATGAACATGACCACAAACTGGCCCTTGATTTCAGGAACAAGGGTGATGTAAGATTTTCTTTCGTAGGTAAGGGGAATGGAATAAGTTACCAAGAGAAATGATGAATAATTTACCAAAAATTTTGAAAAAATTTAAATTTGAAATTTGTAGTGGGAAGAAGTAGGTGGGTACAGGAAAGGGGGAAATTGCCACCAGAGCATGTGCTCCATTGCAATTAAATTAAATTAAATTTCAGGTGGAAGTTTATGTAACAGTACAGGTCTCAAGGGAATCACAAATTATGTAATTTGAATGAATATAATTTATGTTGGTAACAAAAAGAGAATAGAACTATACTTTTCTTAATGCTCTGTTCAGATCAAACAGTATGTAACACTAATTGGCATCCTCTGTATCTATTGCTATGTAATCAGAAGTGAGACAGTAGCCTCAACTTCTATGTTACTATGATTTAAGATAGGTTCCTTAGGGAGTGTCCATAAACCACGTAGCACCATTTTGCCCTCCTGTGAACCTCCCCCTCTCCCCCCCCCACATAGCCTGATGTGATTTTGTCTCTACCTACTCCCCCATGTACCACATAGCCTTTTTCCCTTTTGATTCCAGAAGACATTTTGTACTGTTTTCTCTTGTCAGACTATAGTAAATTACATATGGGTATAATTAAATGTGGAAATAATTATTTACATGCTGTTGAGTGTTCTGTATCTCATTTTAACTGTGATAAATAATATGACCGAAAAGCTACGTGGTCTGGCTCGGAACCGTCACCCCCCCATCCCCCACATAGCCCAGCGTAGCTTTCCAGGCAACCCCCCCCCCCTCACCCCCCAGCCCTCCCCAGACCGAGCCACATAATTTATGGACACTCCCTTACTGGAAAAGACTAGAGATTGAAATGATATCCCTGCAAAAGGCTTTTGGCTCAATAATTTGATTATTGTTACTGAATAATACTTTTTTAATGAATCTACTAATAATTTTTAACAAATTTATTTTTCACATTAATACCAGATACCGTTTGTTTTATATATATTCATTTTATCCCACCCGAGACTCAGACATTTCTGACATATCAATAGTCTACAGTTCACAACCACCACCCGCTTTCCCCATCCTTTCATCCACTGTTCTTTTGCAGTTTGTAGTAACTCATTCAGAATAGGCTAATTGACAGTATTGAAAATATATTACAAATTATACTCATTCACGTAGGTTAATGTTTAAGAAAGCTATTTTTGTTAAATTTGTAAAGAAAGGTGGAATATTTGTAATTAAAAAAAAGGTGAAATAAAAACGAGATTTTTCATACCTCTGGTCACGTGACAGAAAATGCTCTAGGATTGGTGGCCGCTTTAGTGACATCATGTGACTGCAAATGCTGTGGCTACAAATGGAGCATTTCCTATTATCCAAGTTTTAAACTATTTTTATTGTTTGTTGCTGGTTATTTCATGATATTAATGAGATTTCATAATACAAACTAGGGAAAAATTCTCACAATGGAGAAAAATGTTTTGTCTTGTTCTAGACATTGGGCACAGAATTTAAAAAGATGCACTTCATCGTTGTGCGACACTGCTTGTAGCAAGTGTAACCTGTAAGGATTCATACACAGTCGCTTCTGTAGGATTCTCCAAACGGTCTTCTGTGGAATACCTAATTCCCTGCTCGCTCCATGAGTAGACTTCTGTGGGCTACGAATGTAACTGGCGCAGACACGTTCAACGGTTTCTTCAGACACAGGAGGATGACACCTTGTTTTACCTTTACAAAGACATCCCATGGCTTTAAACTGTTGATACCAATGTCAAATGGTGTTAGTATGCAGGGGTTCCTTGCCAAACTTTTGTTCTAAAGTGTCGTTGAACAGTTACCACAGACCGAGTTGAATGAAATTCGAGAACAACGTATGTTTTCACATTTTCAGCTCTCTAGCGCTCTAGCAGTCACTGCAGGAAGCTTGCATTTAGTGCAATCAAAACTTGGAGAGCCACTTGTCTTATAATAGCAAACCCCGTCATCGTACCTATAATAGGACATCCAAAAGAATAATCGTGAAATCGCTGCAATCATTTTGACTAGCCCTATATATACTCTGCAATTCACAAAAATGTGGGTGGCAGAGGGTGCTCAGCACCAGAGCTAATCTCTTTGTTGTGCATTTCAATCCCAAATGGTACAAGGAAAAAAAATAATTCATATAAGAATCAGTGCGCCACCTTATTTCTCTAATCTTACCTTTCCTGTTATTCTGACTCAAATAGGTTGATGGACAAAATATTTCACTACACTCGTAAGTGAAAGTTGGAGTACGCATGTTTGCCAATAAGTTTAAATGAAACGTGTGTTGTCTATCTACCAGAGACTCCCAGCCCAGTCTACTAATCAGTTCTGTGATGCTTCCATAAGGACTGTAGCAAGCAGTCACGAATCGAGAAGCTCTTCTCTGTACTTTCTCTATACTGTCAATAAACCCCTTACAAAATGGATCCCAAATGGCACACAGTAGTTGAAATGTGGATGCACAAGAGATTTGTAAACTATCTCCTCTGTTGGCTCATTACAATTTTTCAAGAATCGCCCAAGGAATCACAGCCTACAATTAGCTCTACCTACTAAAGAATTAATGTGTAAATCCCATTTCATGTTCCTTTGCACTGTTACTCCCAAACATTTCACAGAATTGACCATATCAATAACTTAACTGTTTACCTCATATTTCTGAACAATCAGATTATTTTTTTTAGTTATGATCATTGTCTTTCACTTTTTACAATTTATTGTAAGTTGCCATTCAGCGCACCATGCCAAAATAACATCCAGTTCACACTGGATTTCTATGCAATCGGTCAAATTCCTTACTTCCCTATAAATAACCATGTCATCAGCAAACAATCTGAAAATGTTTGTTTATAAAATTAAGAAAAGAAGTGATACTATTACACTTCCTTGAGGTACACCTGATGTAACATCTAGATTAGAAGAACTTTCTCCTTCAACGACGACATACTGCAACTGACTAGTTATAAAATCCTTTATCCATTCACAAAGCTGGTCCGATATACCGTATGCTCGAAGCTTCGCTTAAAGGCGGTTGTGTGGCACAGAGTCAAAGGCTTTCAGAAAATCTAAAAAAATTGCATCTACTTGTGAACCTGCATCAATAACTTTCATTAAGTCACATGTAAATAGGGGCCAGCTGTGTTTCACATGATCTTTTCTTCCGAAATCCATGTTGATTTGTCGTAAGAAATTTATTTTCATCAAGAAAATTCATAATGATTGAGCACATAATATGCTCCATATCTCTACTACAAACAGATGTTATAGATTTGGGACAGTAGTTTCTAGGATCACTTCAATCACCTTTCTTGAAAATCGGAGTAACTTGCACGATTTTCCAGGTACTTTTTGCTCTTCTAAGGATTAACTGAATATATCAAACAGAAATGGTCTGATTTCTGCCACATACTCTGAAAATACCATTACTGGAATTCCATCCAGGCCTAGTGCTTGCTCCCACCTCAGGAGCTCTAATTGTTTTATGATACCTGCAGTATCTATTCATAATGATTCCATCACCAACTCGACATGACGTGGGAAAATGGGAATGGTATCCTTATTTTCATCAGTAAATGAATTTTTGAATACAGTATTTAGTATGTTAGTTTGTCACGGCTTTCATTAACCTCAGAACCTTAATTAATTAGTGCTGGAATGTTGTTGTTGGTACAACTGACTTTTTGTACAAACGACCAAAGTTTATTTCGGTTTTCTGTGAGACTCTTAGAGAGAGAGTTGGAATGAAAATCGTTGAAGGACTCACGCATCACATTCTTAACACATTCTCTTAACTCAGCGAGGTTTCTAAATTGCTACGACACCCCTTTCTCCTTGAGCATGTGTGTATCCTCCTTTGTTTTATGAGTACCACGGTGGATCATTCTCCCCCTTTATTGTCCGCTTCAGTATGTGTATTTGCATACCTTCCCTGACTATACGTATAAATCGATGCCACATCTCTTCAACAGTGTCCCTTATTAACTTGAATTTATGGTAATTATTCCTTAGGTAGGTTCTAAAATACTCATTGAGGCCTTAACGAATCTGTATACAATCCATTCTTATCCCCTTTTTTGATTGGAGATTAAATTGATAGTCGCAGTTACCACTTTGTGATTGCTTATTCTTGTGGTCATTGAAATGTTGGTGAATAATTCTGGCCTGTTGGTAACCAGCAGATCTAAAATGTTTTCGCTATTGTTATGACACCATGTAGGTTCTTTAACTAGCTGCTTGAGATTATCTGAGAACAAATTGAGAATTACTTCAGAAGCTGTCATATATCTGCTACCAGTAATCTGAACATAATTACGCCAGTTGATATAACGCAGGTTGCAGTCACCTCCTAGAATCATTGCATGATCCTGAAAATGGCTAGCTATACTATTTACGTTATTTCTTAACTCCTCAGCAATAGCTATGTCAGAATTGGGTGGATGGTGGGAGGCACTGATGACGAGTTTTGACCCAGCAACATTGAGTTTAATCCATATGATTTCACAGATCGTATCAACGTCTATTTCATTACATGTGAGGAATTGACTCACAGCTATAAATACCCCACCTCCATGAGAATGCAATCTATCTTTACGTTCATGCTATCTTTATAAGGTTCAATGGAACTTATTTCCGGTTTTACCCAACTTTCTGAACCGATAACGATATCTGCTTCTGTGCTACAAATAACGCTTTCAAGATACGGTTGTTTGTTACAAATGCTTCTACAGTTAATTATGAGAACTTTTAACTGTCAAAATTCTTTTATGTTCTTCCAACATTCTGGTGTTGTATCTGACTGGGTTGCCTGTAAATGAATTTTGTGTTTCGAGACTTCCTCCATCAGCCTAAAAAACCACCCAGTGCTTTCCACATGGCCCCTGCCACCTGTGTAGCTGATCACGTGTGTGGGGCACACCTGACCTATTCAGGGGAACCCTACATGACTCAACCCTATCGTAAAGATCAAGAAATCTGCAGCTAATATCATCACAGAAACGTCATAGTCTCTGGTTCAGCCCCTCAATATGGCTCTGAATCAGAGGTCCACAATCAACTCTGTCTATGATGCTACAGATGGTTAGCTCTGCCGATATCTTGTGGCCACTGGCCACAGAGTTCACCCTTTCAGCCAGCTGCCAGAAGGAAGAGAGGATAACCTCCAACCCAAGGTGACAAGCATCATTGGTGCTGACATGAGCCACAATCTGTAGTTGGCTACACCCCGTCCATTCTATGGCATACGGGATGGCTTGTTCAACATCTCGGATCAGGCCACCCAGAATACACACCGAATGGATGTTGGATTTCTTCCCCGAGTAATCCACCATTTCCCTAAGCGGCTCTATAAACCACCTAACATTAGAGCTCTCAACTACCAGACTCCCTTTCTGTGTTTGCTAAGATCTAGGGGGCTAGGGGGCCGTCAACTAACAGGATGACAATTGTGGGATTGAGTCAGCCTCCAACAAAACGTCATACTGGTTGGACAGTCAAAAAAGTTCAGTGTCTTGGGCTTTAAGCCTGTTCGACTGCGGCTTCGAAGTCTAGAAACCATACACCAGTCACCAACAGGCGACGGTGGCACAGCCTCCAACTCTTCAGCCTGGGTTGCAGGTACGATAGTCGATATGGGAGAATCTGTGAGCAGCACGGCTAAACCAGGTTCCCCAATATCACATCTACTGCAACCTTTTATCGCAGTTTCCAGCTGTGTATCTTTTGCTAACACAGCTATAAGCTGTGCACGCAGATCAGCCACTTCAGTTCGCGTCTGCATACAGCAATCACAGTCCCTAGACATACTGCTTTTGAAAAACGTGAAAAAGTAAAGAAGAACAGAAACTCGAACCAACCTGTACTTCCTACAAACTATAAAAACTCAGAGTTAAGATTAAACATAAGGCTGGCTCAAAAAGTAATGAGCTGGAGGCCTAGGAACTGAATCCAGTTCCTGTATTTCAGAAGTATTTTCCCTGGTTGTTGAGGCATTTTTCTCAATGTGACATAAGGCAGTAAATGGCTGACTCGTAAAATTCCTAGGGCTGCGATGCGAACCAGTTCCGCACGTATTCCTTAATGTTGTCATCCGAGGTGAATCGTTTGTCTCTCAGAGCCTTTTTTAAGGGACCAAAAATGGCATAATCGCAGGGGCTTACATTGTCATGGAGCAGATGACCTCACAGGTGAGCTTGCCTGGTCATTTTAATTTGATTGTTTGGCAAAGGGTGGGTAAGGTTTGTGAATAATGCTGGGCATTCACTGTTTTCCTGTGCTGCAGGAAGTCTTTCAGAAGGGAGTCACCTTGATCAAAGAAGAACAATAGCATAACCTTTCCTCCACTTGTGTGGATGGCCTTGGTTTTTGTCGGTGGTGATGACCCTTGATGCTTCCACTGGAGACTCTGGTTTGAAGTGATAACACCAACACTCAACTCCAGCCCGCTCTCGTACCAGGAACACATTCCCTTCCTTGGTATAGTGCTGCGGATGATCAAGGCAGTGGACCATTCAACATGAACCTTTGTGGTTGAAGACTGTGGGGCACCTAACGGGTGCACACTTTGCACCAGTTCAGTCTTTTCATCATGATGGTGCGAACACTTCCGACACTAAATCCGACCTCAGTTGCTATGGCTTTCACTAAAACTCAGTGGTCCTGGGTAAGAAGTCCATCAGCCAGCTGGACGATGTCAACAGTAATGCGGTGTGGTGTTCCAAACCATGCACCATCACCTAACGACACCTGTCCTTCCCTGAAGTGCTTGTGCCACACTTTGACCCTTGCAAGGGACATGCAGTGTTCACTGTACATTTGTGTCATTCTTTGATGAATGTCCATTTCCCTTACTTCTTATGCTGTCAGAAAACAAACATCACCTATTTGCTCTTCTTTTGACAGCTCCATTTCACTGCTTACAACATGAATGAGTGCTGGACAATTGACGCATGCTTCTTCTAGCTTTGTAGTCACGTGACTTGCACTCGTGACCTGATAGTGGCAGGCATGTGGACTTATGCGCTCTTGTCTGAAACCCTCTGTGCTACTGATGCAATGTTATTACCATTCTGTCACTGCTTTGCACATTCTAGACTCCGGCTTGTTTACTTTTGAACATTCTTTATATAATATAAATCGACACACTGGTAAGCATTACTACAGTCAGTAATAAACTGAGAGGACAGCCAAGAAATTAGTGAAAAATTTGGGGCATAAAACAACAGCATGGAATATAACTTAAAATTTTGTTACTTTGAATCTTAATCTTTTTTTTGCTAAAATAATTAATGAAAATAAGATAGGATAGGGGAAAAAATAAATAGGAACCCATCACTTACTACAGATGAAGGCAGGAGGGCGAGACGAACATGTAAAAACACAAAAACATAAACAAATTGCACAATATTTCGACATGAGTCTTAGTTATGTTAGAGGCGAGACATATGGCGGGGTAAAGATGTGGTCACATCCCAACCTGCCACATGAATAAAGCACAGGCGAAAAACGCTTGGTGGTGGTAGAATTACCGGGAGGATAATTGACCAGAGATAAAAGTGAAACAAAATAATCTTCGTGTAGCATAATTCAAAAAGTTATAATTTTATTGTGATTGGTTATAGATAATTAATAATTAATTATGTTAATGAGGTTAATGAAAGGCTGAAGATACTCTAAAGTAATAAAAGAGATTTTCAGTTGTGGAAAGAACAATAAAAGAAATGGAACTTTATTCAAGAAGATAAATGAAATAATATGCTCCATAGAGATTTAAAAAAATCTTCAATTATTGTGTTAAAACTATAAATGCTAACTGCTTACATTTCTATGAATATATCAAAAAAAGTTTATCCTAAGCTTTTTCCCAATATTTGTTTCAAATTTACAGACCAAAAATGGATTCAGAAACTTCATTTTCTCTGTGTATGCCACTAAGATATATTCCACAAAAACTTACCTCGTGTGTTCTGCATTGAAGCCCATCTGTAACATAAGCAGTTAAACAGTTAGTAAATTAGTAATGAAATATCTATATAAATAATAATTATGAGCATGATGTGGAAGAGCTTTTGATAGCACTCAATGTTATTATTATAATAGAGTAACAACAAGCAGTAACAAAGGAATCCAATGGGAACTACCATCTTATCTCAAGGACCTCAGTTACACAGATGAACTCTTTATACTCGCCCAAAGATTCCAAGACATTTAATTGAAACTGGTGTTAATAAAAAGGAAGCCAAAGATGTAGGACTCAAAATTAACAGCAATGATACCAAGGAAAATCAAAGTAGCTCAAAATAATTAAATGAATTTTCCCTGGTTGGGCAAGACATTGAGAAGATGAATTTATTCTGCTACCTAAGTAGCAGCCTAACACAAGATCGGGAAGACACACCAGATACACAGTGCATATAAGCAAAGCAAACAGCACCTTCGCACAGCTGAGACCTATCTGTAAATCTCCACATCTTTGCCACCAGTAACCTCTGGATATTTAACAGCAATGTCAAGTCAGTGCTCCTATAGGGATGTGACTCATGAAGAGTTTCGTAGAGTTGACCAAAAATATCCAGACCTTATTACATACATGCTTCAGTCCCATACTGAGAGGGTAGTTGTCAATCAGGATACCCAATATGTAGCATTGGGAAATGGCCCATCAGAGATAAATGGTGGGCAAATCTACTAAATAAAGTGGAAACAGATCACATCATGAGGAAACATGAAGAACTAGTTGCAAAATAGGCTTTGGAATGTAGTTCATGAAGGTGAAGGGAAGAAGACAGACATAAGATAATGTGGAGAAGATCTGAAGAATGGCAACAGGCAGCAATAAAGACCTGGTGAGATGCAAAAGGAATGAAAAGAACAGATTGAAGTTGTGACTATTTTTTGCCACTTGGAAATGATGGTGGTGATCCAATAAAAAGATTTATGTCCATGAATTATCATTTAAATTCAGGAACATGGTAGTGGGAAGTTTTCATGTGTATGTCAGAGACTGAAATAAGTTATTAAGGGAAAATTGAACTTTATACCTCAAACAGTAAAAAGCAATTAAAGTAAAAATGTGATAATCCCTGGAACATTAGCTACCATTTCTATTAATAATGTTAAAAAAAAAAAAAAAAAAAGCTGTAAGCTTTTCAGGGTTTATTTGACAGTTCTCTTCCATAGTGCCTATTAAGTATCAAGGCAATTAAATTGTCTAGATATAGCCCAGTTAACTAAATTTCAGTACCATTTTTTAAAAATTTAAATGGTCTATCTGTAACTGTTTTTCAAGTTGTGAAATTTAATGACTTTTATATCAATAGTAATTGCTTTCTGAAAGAACCAGACGTCAGAAGGGGCCGTTTTCAAAAAGGAGAGAGTCTAGAGAATAAGTGAGATTTCTTTGCCAAGAATCCTGTGTTTTGTCATCCTGGCCTTGCTGAAAGTTTAATATCAGGTATCTTCTAAGGACTGACACAAATCAGAACCCTCCAAGATTTCATGCATACTGGGAAACGTTTCTGGCATCACTGAGTGGAAAACTTCATTCCATTTTATTATTGTCTGACTAAAAATGAAATAAATCAGATTCGCCCTCAACAGACCACATAAAAAAACTTTGAACAGTGTATTGACTGTGAAATATGCTCGCTGTCCATAAACTAAATCAAAATTTCAAAAAATCTGAAACACATCAGAACATGTACATAGGCGCAATGGGACAGGATGGAGCATTTGCTCCCTTCATCTTGTAGTGGACTGAAAAATACATGGAAATAAACATTTCCAATTCTAATATTTAATTTACTTTTTGAAATTGGTGTGCGGTGGGTTCAATAAATTGATCGTACAAAAAGTTGCACCACTTTTTATCATTCGTTGTAGCTGTTACACATATAATGATGTGGTTCATTGGATCAGACAATCTTTTAATATGACCTCAACTCAAGAAATTGTTTTTTTTTTAATACTTGGTCAGCATCCCCAAGTTATGACTTTGCTGAAGGTGCATCACAATTAAAAATGAAACCTAAATATAGCTGGCTGGTGTGTTTCAAGAAATATTCATGTTTTTCACTTATTGTGAGTTGAGAGTGTACAGGGCATATACTGCCAATGAGGCATGGAAAGATATTGCGGTAGGTATTGTCAGGGACAAGCCGAGTACTGGGGTTGAGGTATCGACTAAGTCACCTGAGCCAGATGTTGTCCAAAATATTCTAAAGTTATGAAACCGTGTAAAATTAATAAAGCTAACAGTTCAAAGGACCACAGTCGCCACTTGCAGGCTTCACCTTCTGCAAGAAAGGTATTATCTTAATAAATGAAAGTCTCAACTGAAATCAAAAAGTCATATATTCTTCAAAATTTTCCACATAAACGTTATAAAACACTGTTAGCAAAGGCTATCGGACATAAATCTTTTCCAAAAATTGCAAGTTGAGATTCCAGAGCAAAACCGCGAGAAAAACCCCAAAACTGAATTTAACTGACTAGTTGCATGGTTAGAAGTTGTTCACCAAAAATTTACAACATGGCTGTTATTACAAGTTCCTTCGTCTAGGTTGGTTCAGTGCCATCCTTGTTCCGCCAGCCCGCGCGGACCTCGCGACACCGTGCGCTTACCACCGAATTCCAAAAAATACTGGAGACGACCGACGAAAATCCCGCGACTAAGCTGCCTTATATTAGCTTGGGGGGTCACGTGATGCATTCGCTCTAACAAATTACCAAATATGGATGTGTTACTCGCCTACCACCAAAATCAGTGTCCTGTTATTTTCTTATTTAAAAATCGGCTTTAGTAATTAACTTGAAATTATGGTTAAAATATTATTCCTGATTTTAGCCTGTCTCTACATATGAACTTTATTTAATTCTGTTGAGATAAGGTAAACTGATTAATTCTAACAATCAACTGTAACTATAATTTATGTTTTTATTTATAACTCCGAAAGTTTATGGATTAGCGAGCCGGAAAAATTATCACCGTAAAGCCTGCATTTAACTGCGTATTCTGGAGTTTATTTTATCTTTGTAAGTGCCCTATCTGAGACACAATAAATTATTTAGTGACTTACACGTGTGTTTTATGTCGAGTGAATGTTAGGAAAATTATAACATCGGTACTATGGCTTTAAATTGCGTGAAATTAATATGTGTGAAGCTAAAAGAATGGATTGTCCCGGCAAACTATTTTATAACCCGGAATTCAAGTAGGTTTTTGAATGATAAATTGCCAAAACTGGGTGTTCAATTTTTACGTGTTAAAATTATATTTAAAAATACTTAAAGTGTTGGAAACTATCAGATTAAATTGAATTTACTTCACTTTCGGACTGTTTTATTTTATTCT
Source organism: Vandiemenella viatica (assembly GCA_031002005.1). NCBI lineage: Eukaryota > Metazoa > Arthropoda > Insecta > Orthoptera > Morabidae > Vandiemenella > Vandiemenella viatica. The sequence continues at coordinate 189,323,179 of JARYHS010013631.1, read as the reverse complement.
CTACTTTATATTGTGTGGCAGTGTTTAAAATCAGTGTTGAAGCATTTTATGTGTGCAGTGTCTGTAACAAATTATTTCGTGATCGGATTAACATTCAACAGGTTAGTGAAATGTCTTAAAATGTGTTTAGAAAATTAATTATGGGTGTAAACTGGTATTTACATGCTCTTAGCGCTTTTGAAATGGCTTTAAAGTGCTGGAATTTATTCCTGAAAGTTGGACAAATTAATCGATTTACCGGCGTCTATTTACTCACTGATATTTCATATTTTACAGACTGAAACTATTTAAAACCTATTAAAATTGAAAGATTATTTTATTTACTACTTGTTTTTCTACTTTTTAAATCCTGAAACTACTTAAAAGACCAAAATTATGTATGTGAACTGTTTAAGCAAAATGAGTATTAAAAATCCAATATAATTACTTCTTGTGGTTATTAGATGCTTTAAAACTATCAGAAACCTGTTAATTTATCTACTAGGCTGTCTCAGGGATTATTAATGCTGTTTTTGGAGCTTTAACATGGTCAAGTTTTATCACAATGTATTATTTTCATTTCTCCTTCAGACTGTTATTTTATCATCCAGTTTATTTCTTTAAAAATCCTACTAAACTATATTTATTTCTGAAGTTATGGTTATAGTGAGTCTAGGCCTGTGTAATATAGGTTCTTTATTGTCTTTACTGTACTGAAATCTCTTCAGAAATACTAAAACTGGAATATGCCAAAATTTATGGGTTAGATTTTTCCTTTATTGAAATTACTTATTTATCTCCGAAATAATGTGTATTAAACATGATAAAAGGTTTATTTATGCATATCATTTGCAATTATTCAACATTTACTTCGTTTAAATCGGTTCAAAACATCTCGCCAACCAACGTTAGTATCTGTTATTAAGATCTTGCTTCTACATGAGATTACCTATTTTCTATTGAAATATCGTTGATTTAATGCAGTTTAGGTGTTATTTACATTAGTTATGGATTATTTATTCACTTTATTATACCAGAAGTGCTGTTAACTTGATTTAAAGTGTGGTACCGGATACTACAGTTAACCCAAACTCGACCGAAATCCTACTGAATATTGAAAATATAATGAGGGATACCTTACAGTATGAAAAGTAGTTCATGGAAGGGAAAAGATGACCATGACCACAAGCTGACACTCGATTTCAGGCACAAGGGTGTGGGAAGATTTTCTTTTTTAGGTAAGGGTGTCAGGGATTGGAATGAGTTACCAAGGGGAATGATGAATAACCTACTGAAAACGTTAAAAGAATTTAAAGTTAAAATTTGTAGAGGGCAAATGTAGGTGAGTGTAGGATAGGGGGAAGTTGGGTGTGTAGGGAAATTGCCACCGGATCGTGTGCTCCATTGCAATTAAATAAATTAAATTAAACAAATGTAAAAGGTTTTTAAGTTCATTCGTGGTGAGTCCGTTTGCACACTACAAAGACATGTACCTATTTTCAATTCATGTTTGTGGCACAAATCAGCAGCCACAGTGGCTAAATTTTTATTGAAAATTTGCCTGTTCATACTCAGCTGATTTCTGCCTGCCAGAAAGAGAGGAGAACAAGAAAGAGATAGTATCAACAGTTCCTACTGAACTGTTGCACTCATAACTTACCTTTGATGAGTGTGGAACAACACAAAGGTGTTATAGAAGACTTGGTTAAACTCAGAACCGAAGCTGGTGACCAAATTTTAAAAGATCACATTGTAAAGAACATTTAAAAAAATGCCAGATATATGACACCACAAACTCAGAATGAAACAATCAGCCTTCTTGGGGATGTTATTAGGAATGTGTAAGCACCTTTGAATTTTGGCAAATTCTAGTTTTGCTTAGGCTGGACTTACAAATTTCGAGAAGTGTAGTTTTCAACTTACAGTAATTACCCTGTAATCTTTCCTATAGTAACAATTTGCTATAAAAATAATTTTAAAGTGTATTTATCATATCGGGAAACGTTTAGTTTAAGAGATATTCCCGTTTGTTCAAGTTTTGAAACACGCGATCAGAAAAGTAGAAATTCTAAGATTTGCAATATCTTTAAATCCAGTAAAGCGACAACTGAACTTTTATCACCAAATAAACTTTTTTATTAAAAGAGATATTAATTTAAAAATTACATCAGTAGATAGCCCTAATTAAGATGATTTCATACATATATTGGTTCCCATAAAAAGTTTTAGCATCAAATTTTTGAAAACTAGATTGTCGCGGATTGTTGTTGACGCGTGTAAAATTCCAGAACACTTAGGGATTTTCCCCAAATTAGAATGTGTCACTACACGGAGTTTTAAACAGCTAAAACTTTAAAACTAATTACTCTAAATTTCTCATGGGACTGCTGTTGGACTTCTAGTAGATAAGTCCAGATACTGCCAAAGTTTAAACATTTTTAATAATCTGGATCGTCAAATAAATTACACACACTTTTAGCTACACGGAAGCAGAAAGATGTGATACAGTTGCTGACGTCACTGGTTCTAGTGGTTTCTATAAAAGGACCCCACTGCCATTATGGTTTGTCTATTCCTGTCTGTCATCTCGCTCAGTCTTTCTGGTTTGCGTCGGTTGTAACTCACCATGCTGGCTAGTTTCACCATGTTGAAACTTTGGTGTCATGTTATATAACCACTTTAACTTTTAATATGAACTTTTAAATTTATAAAAGGGGTCAGTCGGTTAAATTTCTCTCCACAACTTGCAAACTTTGGAAAAGAGTGTTCGATTTGCCAACTCAACTGTTAGATGCATATTTAAATGTGTGACTTTGAAATAAAACTTGGAATTTTTGGAAAGTGAACTTTTATCATTTCATAGTTATCTAGCAACCTTTTCTCTATTTGTGGGGTAACAAATATTGTGGCGACCTCAAGCATTTAGGTTGAGTTATCCGGCTACATGGTCAAATCAAAATCATTTCATAAATTTTCTATGGAACTTTGAGTCAACGTCAAGTGTTAGTTGAGGCACTAAGGCTATACTAAAGCCCCGGTATCAGCCTAGGGTCTTACAAATGATGTCATAACAGACATAAATAATGCATATGGCTAAATATCTTTGCAGAAAAAAATTAGCAACATATTAGGGAAAGGAGATCTTTCCATTGGTGTTTGATATTTTAGAGAACAAAAGATGATGGTTCAAGAAGAATTTTTACATTCTGTAGAATTCAAGTGACAGAGTAACTTTTAAATTAACCTAAAAATCATTAACATTCTTCTTAACTTCCATTAAAATGAAATTCCATTAACTTTAGTTCATTACATTGGTTGTTGATGTCATTTCTTTTGTTTGAATTGTGTGCCACGGAACACTGGTACATTCAACAAGTTGAATAGTGAACGAATTTGGTAATGCGAAGTGCAAGTGCGAGTGTGATGCATATAAAACTGTTAGGCTAGGCAAGATGGGGGTATGAACAGGAATGCTAGAGTTGTGGAGGGTTTGCATTTTACTTCTGCAAATTGGTGCATACCACCCATTCAAAGTCGATTACTGATTCACTTTATTACTACAAGAAATATAGTGCCACTTTTTAGTTTGTGTTGGTTTGGAGTTGGTTAGTGAAGTAAACTGATATTCATTACATGATTCAATAATGGAAACTGAGGATCTCGAAACTGTTAGTGAAATCAGAAACGCTAGCAATAACAACAAGAATATTAAACATCCTTGGCCACATTTATGCGATTATAATGCTTTAAATCAAGATTGGGAGAACAATTGACTAATGAATTCAAACTGTGTTTGCTTAAACTTTCTACAGTCAAGACTAACATTTCTAGCTTTAATAATCTTAAATAACACATGAAAAGGATGCATAGTGCCAAATATTTACAGTTTTAAGAAAAAGTTAAAGGCAGGTATAAGGAAAAACAATTCAAATCCTCCTTCATGTGCTGTAGATACTGGTGCAGAATGCAGCAAGTTTTTTATCTGCTAATAAAAGATTATGTCAACAAAACATTGGTGAATCTTTTGACATTTTAGTTACTAACAGTGATGTATCTCAAGCTGGTGTGGACCAATGCTTTGTAAACTTTTCCGTTGCCAACATGATTTTACTACATGTTCTAGCATCCAGTATGTTTGAGAAGCTGATTCAAATGTTGAACCTCAGTAAGAACTTAATTTCCAGAGGGAAATTGGGTAGACTTACTGTTGATGGTTAACTTTTAACGAGTAACTGTAACTTGTGTTAAACTTTAAAAAATGAAATGCTTTAATATTATTCTCAAAGTTATCTTTTTAAATAGCAGATTAATAATTAACGAAATTCACTTTTTGATTAACTGTGCCCAGCTATGCCCGTGCAGCTATAATATTTTCATAAACCCTTCCTAACTTCTCTCTTTGTTATTATTAATTGTATGTTGTTTTTTAGTTGTTTTAATATTCCCTACTACTTTCCTGTCACTTAACTCTGTTGAATTCTTGCATCACTTATCTCTTTAATCACCTCACCACCCTATTGTGGTATGTAGATTCTGTATTTTTCTTTATTTTCTGTTTTTGAATAAATATTTCCTCACCCATTTTTACTATCCCCTTAACTCTTCCCACTGTGTTTGTGGCAACTTTCATTTACTGAACCTTTCCCCAAAACATCTCTTCAGTTCTAAAATTTGTGCCTTTTTATAATTGTATTAATTTTCCCTTCAGTTTTGACCATTGGTTTTCTGAATTCCCTAATATCCATCAGAACTGATTCATTATCACTTATTCCTTCAGTTAGTTGACACTCCACAAGATTTTCATCAGGTTTTATTAGAAAGATATCATACATAAATGATCCCCCCTGTTTTCGCTATACCACTTGTATAAAATCTCCTTCCCTTTATAAATCTCTGTTTCCTTGTGTTATTCATCTCATTTCCTATTCAGTTGACACCTGGTAAATTTAAATTCCCACCAATAATGACCATTCTATGCCTTAAATATTATAATAAGTCGTGTTCCTAAAGTTAGGCAGTATGTGACTAGTGAGCTGCAGGCGCTTATGAGTCACCCACCCACTGTGCTGTTGCCGGTATGAATGGAGCAGTGTATCAGCCCTCCAGCAGGGACAAAAGCTTTGAGAAATATGGTGACAAGTGACAAGCAACCCAGCTTTCAGAGGATTCTTCACCTTCGATAACCACAGGGCCAGCCTATCAGAATAGGGACACACCACTGGGATATTTCCATTTATTTTGTTTATGCTGCTCCGAGGCGGGAGTGGAGAGGAACCACTGGTAGATTGTGTATCAATGTGAGCGGACGAGCTGGCCAGTCTACCGCCATCCTCCGAGTGTCTGAGGTGTGCATCCCATCACCAGCAGTGTCGACAGCAGTGCGCAGATACCGTAAAATGACAGTGTGACAGGTTGCAACGTATCATGGCCTGGAAAATACCCCTGATTAGCTAGAGACTTGTTTGGAAGAGCCAACTCAGCTAGCCATCTGCAAAGTTTTTCACATGTCAAATCTGATGTCATTTAGTATGTTGAATAAATTCATGTCTTTTTGTGAACCCATGTTTTATGTTCTTATAACCCCTGAGACGTGTTATTCTGAGGCTTAATATTAATATGTTTATGGATTTAAAAAAATCAAGTAGCCTAACAAGTTTTAAAGTAGAGTCACCACCAAGAGATTATTATAATATGAATTTAGTTTCTCTACAAGAACCTCATTTTTATAATTTGTTCTTTCACTGTGGTAAGCAGCCAAGTCTTTAATTTTTTAAATAACTGTAGTAATCTTTTATAACCAATAAAAATAAGCCTCTGCCAACTGCTCCTATTTCTATGTGGTACACTCTGTAACCGTCAGGGAAACCTCACTGTCTAGTACTCCTTCAATTAACCAAGACTTGACCCCTATAATCAATTGTGGTTCATGTATCTCTATTAGGTTTGCAAATTCTATTACCTCATTCATTCTAGTTCTGCAGTTCACCAATAACACTCTTATTATTGGCTTTCTGATTTTTCAATTGTGCCTTGTCTGTAATTATTTCAACAGCTTCATCTATTTCTTTAGAATCTGTTCTTTTTCCCATCATGTATCTAAAATTAGTACTCCTTTGATCACTTATTTTTATCCCCTCACCACCAGCCCCTAACCTAAAATAGGCATAGTCCTGACCCCATCGTAACTGGAAGTGGGCTCCCTTAGAGCTTTAGCTAACAACTCAGAATGTAGTCCCGTCTATTTAGGTGAAGGCCATGCCCAGTGAAACCACACCTGCCAGTTTCCACAGGCACAAGCCCTAAAACAGAACTAATGCCTTTCCCCTAGTAGCACCTCCATTTCCATGTTTACTTGCTTCACAGTGTGGTTCAACTGACGCCGATCATGGCTACTTAGGACCTGCATGAGTTCCACACTGGTATGCTATGCCTTCTTCACCACCTTCCTCAGGTCACTCTGTATACTATAACTTGTGGCCTATCAATACTATTGCCTGCACCTTCCACTATCACTATCGTCCTTAGCGAATTCTCTACAAAGTGATTCTTATATCCTCTATTACCTACCGTGATATTGCACTAGGTTTGAAAAAACTTGTGACCTGGTAGCCTGTGCATAATTGATTCTGCAGAAGAGAGCCTCCATGGCTACTATGTAGCAGCAGAAACTTTTTATTCATATTTTTTTCCTTCCGCTCCTCTATTCCTAAAAGCGTGCTGCACCTCACCAACTCCAAAATCTATACAAGGCTCTACCACATCTGACTCTGATAACAGGTCAAACCTGTTTCCCCACAATTTCTGAAGTGTATGGCTTCTTCAACCTGTTAATTGTATTTTTCCTATGACCTGGTATCAGCTCCACACCCTCCTCACTAAATCCACCATTTCTACTTTCTGCCTCTGAAGGCTGAGCCTCCACAGGCTGAGCCCCCTCAGGCTAAGCTTCCAGAGGCTGAGCCTCCATAGGCTGAGCAGCAGGGGCCAAGCCTCAAGGATATTTTGAAGGCTTTTGACACTGTGAGGCATAAAATAATACTAAATAAGTTAAATACTATTGGAGTGTGTAGAAAACTGATTAGAAGGGTATAACCATTCTTAAAAGATAGAAGGCAAAAAGTTGGGTTAGGAAATGCAGTATCAAAAGAAGTGGAAGTTAAATGGGACTTTCACAGGTTAGCATGCTGGGACTATTGCTGTTCATTATTTTAATAAATAAGTGTGTTGATGGTTTACCATCAGAAATCAATTTGTTTGCAGATGACATATTGTCATAAAATATGATCAAAATGGGAGAAGACTGAACAGATGCAGGGTGATCTGGACAGAATATCCAGCTGGGTAGGTCAATGTGGTATGGTGATAAATAAAAATAAAAGTCAGCTTATTAGGTAGGCAGATAAAAAACTAAAGCTTTATAATTATTATAAGATGGGGAATGAATTGCTTGTTGAAGACTTGAAATATAAATACCTTGGCATAACATTTCATAATAAGTTCAAGTGGGCACGACTCATTGGACAGGTAATAGAAAAAGGTTTCAAAATACTTCACTTGTTGGAGAAGAGTTGAGCAAATTTACCAGAGAAGTAAGGGAATTGGTTTACAAACTGTCGGTCAGAACATTGCTTGAATTTAGTAGTGTAGTATGGGACCCACATTTTGAGTATGAAATACAGGAGTTGAAGAGGGTGCTAAAAAGGGCTGCTAGATTTATTTCTGGAAATTATCACAGAATGCAATCAGTAACAGGTATGATAAAAGAGCTGGAATATGATTCATTGCAAGACAAGAGGAGGGTGAAGAGGATCATGGGAGTGTACAAGGTGGATATTGATGATGAGGCATGAAAGATAATGGTGTAAGAATTAAAAATAATGCATAGAAGGGTAAGATGACCATGACCACAAGCTGGCACTCGATTTCAGGCACAAGGGTGTAGCAAGATTCTTGTAAGCTAACTTAGAATTTTTCAAATTCTTTAAACAAAGTTTATTTACAGAAGAACGGGCATAGGTGGAGTACTTGATACCGCAACCTTAGAGTCATTTACGCAACAAACTAAAGCAGTAAAGTTAACTAAAAAGTCAATACAGATACTAAATCATCTTTAAATAGTAAAAAATCAAGATTCAAACATACCTAAACAGCTGTAGCAGAGTATAATCCATCACTGTAAATGCAATATTTTGTTACGATGTAATTGCACTATAAATTAACACTTTTCTTCACTCTGAGAGTTTTTAATAATAATAAACAGCCTAAAGTTAGTAAATCTTGTTATAAAGAAGCCATAATAAAGAGTTTAAAGTGATTTAAAGTTTAAAAAGCCGATATAGTAATTTATTACGTAAATATGCACTATAAACTTCATGAAACCAGATGTTAGAAGTGATATTAGAAATTAACTGATAGCATGAGATAACCGAAATTTCTTCCAGTACAACATACTTAAATTTTAGAGAGTCTTATATGATTTAAAGATTTTTTTCAAATAAAATGTAATAAAGTCTACACTTGTACACAGAAACTTTTAATTATTGCAAACCAGTCACGGAAGTTCAGTGGAATAAATGATGTTTAGAATATACAATATGGAATTTTGAAACCATATTGGTAAGCTTTTTTGAGTAACATGTGGTATTATAATAATAATAATAGAAAACAACGATTTTCACAAAATGTCGGCTTCAGCTTTCATGAAACCAGGAATTAGATATTTTCATAAATTAATTACAAAGCAGAGAAAGCAGCAACAGGTGAGATCAAAAGCTTTTTAAGTAGTTGAAAACCTGGAGAATCTTTTAAAATAGGTCTTAAAGCAATAATAATTAGATGAGTGGCATCATACCGAAAAAAAAAATGATGTTTGTGAAACTAGCAATATTTGGTATTAAACGAAAGATAATCTAATTAGAAGCTCAAAAAACTTTGTTTAAACCTTTTATTCTCAAAACAGCCAGTGATATTAACAATTGTGTCACATCTACTGATCTATTGATAGGTTTTCAGAATGCTAGAAGCAGTATTAGCTGCAATTGTAGAACTATTTTTCACAGTTGGATGCTGGTTTAGTGTACCCTTACACCAAGATCATATGAGACTATATATACAACTGCCTGCGCAGCCATCTTTGCCTTTTGTTCTGTCACTCGGTGTCTTTCAGTGTGTGAAGTTCGGAGATCCGTGCTGCACTTTGAGCAGGAAGGAGAAAGTGGAAGCATGTCAGCCATGCTTTTGTGGCGACATCTTAGATTTTTTCACAACTAACAATGTGAATTTTGAACTTAAATACAGGGTTTGGTTTGGTCTGGTTGCATTTCATTAATTAGATTATTTAAACAGGTGAATAATTTTCCAATAGTCTTCAGCTTTAAACAGCCTTGTAATTATTTCCAAGAATATAGCGGATTTTGACCTTGAAACAATAGTAGTGACTTTCTTTTATGATGTTAACCTAACCTTTCCTTGCTTGGAATTTAAATCAAGACAATTGACTGCTCATTTAAGTTCATACAGTTAATTATCCAGTGGCTACAGACTACACGGTTAGAGTTAAGGTGATAAGCTGATATTGCAAACCCGATGATCAGATTTACTCCTCACGTTCTCTTTTTTAGGTAAGGGTGTCAGGGATTGTAATAAGTTACCAAGAGAAATAATGAATAATTTACAAAAAACATTGAAAGAATTTTAAGTTAAAATTTGTAGAGGGCAAATGTAGGTGGGTGCAGGAAAAGGAGAAGATGGGTGTGTAGGAAAATTGCTGCCAGAGCGAGCGCTCCATTGAAATATAATTGAATATTATTATTGTAAAAATCTCTTTCATATGGTGTCAGGGGGTTGGAATAAATGGGAGAAATAATTAATAATTTACCAAAAATGATGAAAGAATGTAGAGACAGAAAAATCAGGTGGATACAGGAAAGAGGTCAAATGGGGATGTATGTAAATTGTCACTGGAGCAAGGATATCGTTGCAATTAAATTAAATTTTATTCTCTCTTTTCTTTTTTGCAACCCTTTTCTGTCATTTTAGGGTGTTAGTTTCCTTTCTCCTCATTCAGTTTTAATTTGCCTTTTAGCAGTGCTAGTTTTCCATTAATGTCATGAGCCTCTATTTAGGAGGCGAACATTTGGAAAAAATAAAAAATAAACTGCCATGCAATTTATAAACAAATAATGATAGGTAACATAAACCAATCACATATAAAGTTGGATGAAGATGGACTGCACCATCTAAAAAATAAAATTGGAGGCTTCTGCAGCAGGAATAAATAGTTTCCATTATTCCTAAGTGGCACCTTTATGTTTAGTACTGCAAGTGAAACATGTCTCAAAGAAGTTACACCCAGAATAAAGCCAAAGCAGATTGACAGAAATGTCAGAGTTTAAAACTAGGACATGGCACCATCTGGAGATCATGGAAACTGCAAAATAATATTGCATCATCTAGAATATTATGAAAGCATTCTCATTTTGTGTTGCACCTTCTGCTTTGCATTACCTACCTTTGTATGAATATGGAATTTCTACTTAATTGTCCCTTTACTGTCAAAATTAGTCAAATCTATACTTACATGTCCATTACAGCCCACACATAATGTGAATGATTTATCAAACCAACGATTGCAACCATTTCCATGAAACAGACTGCATGCAAAGTTATCCAATTTGCTTGGATCATTCTGCAATTAAGTAATAAATTAAGTCATAATTTTTGAAACAAGACAAAATAGAATTAAAAGGAATAATTCTAACTTTACTGTTATCTCAAAATAATGCATTTCACTGTTAATTTGAAGTTATATTTATAAAACCTGTATAATGAAGTGAAATTCAATTGACAGAAATTTAGACCAATTATGTTTAGTCAAATAGTAGTTACACATTTATGATCATGTCACTAATAATTATATGCAACTATTTACGTAGATGCTGAAGTAGTGCAAAGGGGATGGTGAATAAATAGTAAAATCTGTACCACTGAAACCTGAATTATTTCCAAATGAGAACAAGATACCTTGTCATATTCCAGAGGATCATCATCAAGTGAAACAAAGAAAGCTGCTTTTTCAATTGTATCTAATGATATTTTGTTACTTCCAGAAGAAAAGAATGATTTTCTTGTCTTAGACCATTGAGTGCGATTTCCAGCAGTCAATGCAGCAAGTTTTTCCTCTCCTGGAATTGGAGGGGAATTATTCTCCAAAATGTTTATTATCTGCCTGAAATAAAAGCATCAAGAAAATAGAATATTAACAAACAAATTTAACAAATAACTTAGTTGAGTAAATAGAACACCACATAGAAGTTTTATTTTTTAATTATTATATTATTATTCCACTTTTTTTAACAGAAAAATTAAGAATAATGATGCAAACAAAATAAGTTATTCAATATTGAAGGACAACAATAATTACACAAAAAAGACTGATACAACATGATCACAACACACACATTTCTCTAGTTTAGTCTCTTAATCATGAAAAAATCTATATTTTTAGGAACATCAACTGACCAGGGCTGCATTTAGGTTATGGGCTCTTTAGGATCTGTAGGCCCCTGGGAAATAACATTGTTGCAGGCCTTTATGTATGATGTGTATTCCAAAAGTAACAGAAATTTTTAAATTTAGCAGATTATATTAGTCTGACTGGCATTATTTTTTCGTTGTTGTGTTGGCAAATTTGTCTTAAAAGTATCTTTGCATTTTGAGATATATTGGATGTTAAGTCTCTTGTCAGCTGTTAAAAGGATAACACGTGTTTTGATATAGTCAGCGATTTTTTATTTGTATAAATCATAGATCAAAGAATTTTCATTAAATTTTGCTATAAGAATGGAATTAAGTGCAGCAAAGTTTCAGAAATTTTAAATGTTGCTTTTGGTGAATCTACTATGAGTAAAACAAGGGTTCATGAATGATATAATCGTTTTCAAGATGGCAGTGAAGACATTGAAGATGATGAGACTACTGGTTGTCCTAGCACATCAATAACTGATGAAAACATGGAAAAAATGAAAGAAATGACTATGAACAATTGCAGAATCACAATTAGAGAAGTTGTTGATAAAGTATCAATTTGCTCATGCCATGAAATTTTTCATCTGTTTTGTGTATGACTCGTGTTACAGCAAAATTTGTGCCAAAAATGTTGACATTCAAAAAAAAAACGGAATGGAAGGTGCTGGGGAATGAGGTTAACAATGATGCAGAACTATTAATACTTGTCATAACAGGTTATGAAACATTGGTTTATGGGTATGAAGTCAAAACTTAGGCTCAATCATCCCAGAGAGGACTAGTTCAGTCAAATGTGTTCTTCAATTTTAATGACATAGGTCAAACAATCAACATGGAACACTTATGTTTATGTTCAATGCTGTTTGTGTGAAGCAGTCTGAAGAAAATGCCCAGATTTGTGGCAACACAATTTATGGCTTTTACATCACAATAATGCAACTGCAAACACATCGTTGCTAACTCATGAATTTTTGGCTAAAAAGCACACACACACTGTAATGATGCCCCCACCTCCATATGCAGCAGACATGGCCGTATGTGACTTTTTCTATTCCCAAAAATAAAGAGAACCTTGTTTACAAGCACAGATGAGATTAAAAGAGAATTGCTGAAAGAGCTCAAAGCTATCCCAAAGAGCGAGTTCCAGAAGTGTTTTGGGGATTGGAAGAAACACTGGCATTAATGAATAACATCTAATGAGGATTATTTTGTAGTGGATAAATAAAATTCTTTCCAAAAAAATTGAAAATTCCCCTTATTTTTTAACACATCTCGTATATACATAAAGTAATAACAATTAATACCAATTACTTATTACCAGATTAATAAACCTTTTAATTCAAAATATTGGGTAATGTAATTATCTGTATCTGTATTAATTGAAAAAGTTTTTCTAAAGTATGAGCTCATCATATATTTTAATTTAAAAGTAGACTGTACAGATGTTATGAAAGTGTATAGGAAGAATAAGTATTTGTTGAATATGTCAAAAAACATTGAAAAATATGTGTTCAAACATAATCATATTCTCTTTCTATATGGCATACTCTATCTTTGCCATCCTAAAACTCAAATGTACTCTTATTGTTAATCGCTGGTCAAGCTTATCCCCCCCCCCTTTCCCCGCAATTCTACCACCAACGCGCATTTTCCGCCTGTGCTTCATTCATGTGGCAGGTCGGGATGTGACCACATCTTTCCCCCTGACATATGTCTCACCTCTCACATGATTAAGACTCTTGTCAAAATATTGCCCAATTTGTTTGTTTTTGTGTTTTTACATGTTCGTCTCACCCTCCTGCCTTCATCTGTGGTAAGTGACACGTATATGTTTTTTTTTACCTATATTATCTTATTTTCAGAGTCTCATGGCAGTATCTTTCTTTCCACATAACACCAACAATTTCAACACCTGCTTCACAGTCCGCGCCATCAAAGTACTCCCAGACAAAAGCAGCATCTCAGAACTGAGAAGGTGGGAACTGGCCTTTCAGTACGAACTGGGGACCAGACAACCACCTGGACTAAATTTAAGATAGCTCCAATTTTCCTCTCTCCTCCGACCTTTGCCCCTTACCTGCCATCATTTCCCACAAAACCATCGCTCACCAGAGCTTTCTCTTTTTGTACTTAGATCTATTGCAATAAATTATTTTTTTTTCTCTCGTGTGTCTTATATTAGTATATTTTTTCCGTGTGTAGTATTTTTTCATGTGTAATATTTTCAATAATTTTGCGTGTGGAATAATTTTTTATGGGGGCACTTATAGATCGTTTTCAGTAGATTCCACTCCACCCCCCTCCCCCCCCCGTGTTTTCCTTGGTTTGTTTTATGCCAGTGACCTTATGACCGCAACTGCGTTTCCACTGTGCAGTCTAATTATCATTTTCGGGCTTAGGTCCTTCCACCCCCACCCCCGCCTCCTGCCATGTTGTTTCTCCCCCCTCCCTCTCCACCCTGACCAGCCGACCATGTGCACCCCGTGTGGTCTCCTCAGTTGGTTGCTAGCTTCCGCGGGGCAGCCACCTCATCCTACAACCTGATGAAGAGCTAAGCTCGAAAATTTGTATTATGTTTGTGTGTTTTTTCGTGTTTTGACGCCGCTGGAGCCCTCATCTTTGGTAAGCGGTGGTTTTTCTCCTATCCCAATGTCTAATATATATATATATATATATATAGCTAGCAACCCTATTTGCCATCCCTCTCACAGTACTCCCAAAACTTAACTCGAGCCCTTATTTCTCACTCTTACCCTACGGATCTTCTACAAAAACCAATATCTCATGCTGTCACCCACCCTCCACACAAATGCTCTCACTCTGCACTTCTAAAAAACCAACCACAGTCCCAATTCATCACTCATTTCTCATAACTTCCAATGCTTCATTCCAGAGATGTGCACACTTATCCCCAAAATTCTACCAACTGTACTCTGCACATGCTTTCCATAGATCATCCAACCTTCAAAAAAGTTTTGGTCCACAGATACCATCTTTAAGATTCTCCAAAACCACCACATGGATCTTTTCCATGCAACATACCTCACTGCAAAATACCTGCAGCATGCATCCTCCAATTACAACCTGTTCCAATCCTACCACATGGGAAACCTTCTCCATCAATGGACATGCTAATTGTTGCACATCACATCTCATACACCAACTAAGCTGCCTACACAGCACTAGCTAGTACATACCATCCAGCAGCAAAACATGCCAATAACCACAGCTCTGACAACGTCAATGACTGCTTTGGGAGTATCTATTAACTACATGTCTTGGTCGAAGAAGGGAGGGTTTGGGTAGAAAGCTACACTGCGCCACATCGGCAGGGAAGTGCTGTCTGCACCGAGCCATGTAGCTTTTCATTCATATTATTTTTCACTGTTAAAATAAAGTACAGAACATCACACAACAGCATGTATTTCCATCATTTAATTATCTCCAAATATAATCTAGATATCCTAAATACTAACAATGCTGTCCGAGCATGTGACTTGAAGTCATAGCATAAGGTTGCACATGGCTGGCGCATTCTAACTGACATACTGACATTTTGTGAACCGTAATGCACCGGCACTACAATTCACAAAATATTAGACCTAGACTCAATGTCACTTACAGATGTCACCCAGATTTTTCCAAGGCAGTTCATATTGTATTGATGGTTTGAAATAAAGATATTTTACTTGTGATTGCCAGCATTTGACCACACTGCTCATTGTTAAAATAATTCTAATTTTCTTCAGTCAAGTGTATTCCAAGTTCAAAATGTGGTGTGAAGTGATGCTGTAAAATAAACTTACGAGGCTTATCGAAAATGTTTTCACTATCCAATATATTTATAGAAATCTTTTAAGCTTATCAAAGAATCATTCCATGGTAATGTAGAAAGAAAGGTCACAGAACTGCAGCAAAAGAAAACAAAAATGCAGCTCTTCTTAGTTTTTTTTATGGCACATATAGTTTGTTCTATTTTATCAGTTTGTGAACTGTGATGAATGAGAAAAGGAGAATGTTTCTAGCAACACCTCAAGAAGAAAAGGATTGCTGACTGTAACTGAGAAAGAGGTTTTCCAAATTATTCGTCATTTGCAGGAGTGGCTAGTGTCAACATTTCATTCATAATATTTACAATTACAGAAAAGTACACAATGCAAACATCAATTGTGTCAAATATATACACAATAATTTTAATGGTAGTCTGTCAACAGAAAATAAAACAAAAAGTCTTGTTGAAATAATAGGGAAAAAGCTTTGTGCCACACAAGGGGGCAGAGGGTGGGGGAAGGAGGGGTAGGAGGAGTGTCGAGCCAAATCCATATCAGGCTACATGGGGAGGGGGAGGGTGGTTCAAGGGAGGTAAATGGAGCCAAACAGTTTATGGATGTTCTGTTTATAGTAAGAGCAGTCAGAGTTTCCCCAGAACTTTGGAGATGGGAACTTGCACTCCAAAATATCCTTATACCAGACATTCTCCTGGCCTAAATCACCCATAAGATGCTACCGATAAACCCACCCCTTATTTTTTATTTATTAATAATTTTCCCTTCCCCCTGATTCATTAATAAAATTTACATTTATGCACACCTACTTTGATATTTCACTACCACCTGATTCCTGAAAGTTATCCATAGTTTACCCCCACCACCATGATCACCCTCACCCTGTTCTCTATGGCCTAGTCAAGTCAGAGTGTATGCACAATCTCCTTGCCTTTCTACATGAATGAGATTTAAAATCAAAATATTGTAAAATGTGTTTCTGTTTTTGTGTTTTTTGTCTTTCCTGCCCTATCTATCCTTCCTTATTTTCATTGCTTAATTATAACACTTTGTCTAATTATAACACATAATTACCATGTTCATCAGGAAAATGATTCTTTCATTTGTCAGATTTTTGCTGGAAAGTTTGGAGGAAAAGTAATAATCTAGCTAGAATTATTTATCCATGAAATTGAAATAATAAAAAGTAAACTTCCTTTAAATCTATATCAGGTGATGAGCAGAATCAAATAAAAATAAATATTTTGTTTACTGTTCAATTTCACATGGCTGGAGAATTCGGCCCTGGTAGATGACACGAACTTTGAAATAGCGCCCTCTGTGATAAATTACAATATGGTCAGTGTCATCTAAACGCAATATTTTGTCAGCTACTTCACCCGGAATTCTTGTTGTGTTAAACACTCGACCATACTGCCATGCACACAATGGAATTACTCCTTGCAAACGGATCTGTGGAGAGAAATACTGAGCATCAATATATAAATTCCATTTAAAGAAAAAAATAATGATACAGAACAAAACATTTGAACACTTTTTTTTACCTTCCCCATCATTCAAATTTGCCTATATTGTTTATTCCGTGTATTATTAAAAAAATACACTTTACAAAACAAAATTCTTGTAATGGAGTTTGATACATCCTGTCCACCAAGCTGCATGTGCACTGGAAATCAGAAACTGTCTTTTCTGTTTTAAGGACCTTGTTACTTCTATAGCTAAAATAAATCTGACACAACACATGAAACATAAGAAAGCAGCATTTAAAACTTGATAAAATTTAGTAGTGATCACAATAACAGTAACTATACCTAATTTGGTTAAACTGTATTGATAACTTTAAAAGACCCTTTTTTTTTATTTCTAGCTAGCTGAGGCATCAATAGTTTAACACCTTAATTTTTGTATTGAAGGTTCTCGGATCTCCCATTGGTGTAGTGTGACAACTTGGTTCAATGTTTCAAAGTTGCTCTCTGACTTCAGAAAGTCACACCAATTGGGAGCAAGAGAACATTTTACTTTGTTGATTACACCAGGAAAGTAACTGCATCGAAATGAGATATATCTAAAGATATATACATTATTCTACATGACAGAAATCTGTTAAGGCAATAATTTATGCACCTTCTCACACTCAAAATGGCTTTTATCCAATGATAAATGTATATTTGCTTGAGATTGATCATCCCATTAATTTCAGTTCTGAAATGTAAACAAATTATTTAGATATTGACCAAAGCAAGAGTAATCACCATAATGAGGTAGGGTGTAGCCGATATTTAAAATTTATAAATGTTTATCTCACATCAAAATTTCAAATCACATATCAGCTTCCTACTTTATTAATCTCATGCAGAAAATCCTACAAATAAATCTGGATTTTAGTGAGAAAAGTTTGAGTACGACCAGTTCCATTTCATGGCAACCAAAAAATATAAACTGGGAAACATTTGGCCAAGTTATTATTAAGGTTTTTTCTTCCTGTAATAATCAATTACTGAAACTATCAGCATGACTGAAAGTAAATTCTTCTTCATTGCATTTATCCTGCTATTGTGGGGTCAGATTTTCAGGATGAGATGTGTTGAGCTTTGACCTCCTTGTCACTGAGCCTGATAGCTGCTGGGGAAGAAAGTTGAGTTGCCAACTGTCTGAAAAATGTGTAACTATGTTCTGTGTGCTGCATTTTTTGTTTGTGTTATATGTAATTTATGAGGTAGAAATATGCCTTGGTGACTGCGTCTCCTAAAAACCACAATCAGGACAGCTGGTATGCAGGGACCAGAACTCGATCCCGCCCTGATATACCTCCCCAATATAGTGTGAGGTGCAATATACTGAGCCACATTGGTAGGTGAATGAAGTACATTACAAATAATAAAATCAATTCCTCATAGCTTGTCGTACAACTCTTGTTTCCCTTGTAGCAACATTTTAAACACTTAAAAGAACATTGCAAATTACTATATTAATTTTCATGAAACTTTTATAATTTAATTTTCTGAGAAACCAAATAACAGATGACACAAGAATATAAAAAGAGATGGAAATTGTTAATGGCCTCTTATATATTGGGACAATCCCAGCATCTGCCTGGTGTGATATTAAAAATCATGGATAACAGAAAACTGGATGGCCCCACTGGAGAAAAAACCCATTTCCTTCTAAAAGCCAGGCTTAAATATTTTCAATTCCCCTAGCTTTTACAGCATCATAAATAATGGAACAATCACACCAATTATTTAAGAACAAAGCTTTTCACGTTGTTGTAAATAAATAAACAGCTCTCGAGCTTCCAGCTTCATACAAATTGTTATTAAAGTTATACTGTTGGTTGAAAATGAGGGCAGAGGTGGACTCCCCCAAAATGTTCCATATTTGTGCCATTTATACACAGCTAGGAGCCCTAGTACAGTTTATTTAATATCACCAGTTGACAGTAGAACAATACAGATACATACAGAACAAAATGATGCGGACTGGGAGATGGTTTATTGCACATTGTTAACAAACTGTAAATTGGTAACTAGCTGCACTGGAGTGATGGGGTAACAAATAATGGATGATATATAAATAAGATGTTGGTTAATTAATGAAGAGAATATTCTGAAGGTATACAAACAAAAAATAAAAAAATACCTCTATTTTTGCTGAGCTCGATGAGAGACTTTTATGATCTACACTCATGGGGAAACCATTGAAATCTTTCATTACATTACCAGTTAATGTGCAATCAGTGACGGATGTGATAAAGGAGCTGGAATGGGATTCATTGCAAGACAGGAGGAGGATGAGGAGGGTCATGGGAGTGTACAGGGCATATACTGGCGATGAGGCATGGAAAGATATTGCAATAGGTATGGAAAGTAGTTCATGGAAGGGAAAAGATGACCATGACCACAAGCTGGCACTTGATTTCAGGCAAAAGGGTGTGGGAAGATTCTCTTTTTTAGGTAAGGGTGTCAGGGATTGGAATGAGTTACCATGAGAAATGATGAAAGAATTTAAAGATAAATTTTGTAGAGGGCAAATGTATATGGGTGCAGGATAGGGGGAAGATGGGTGTGTAGGGAAATTGCCACCGGAGCCTGTGCTCCATTGCAATTAAATTAAATTTAAAAAACTTAAAACAACTGTTCAATAACTTATATACATCTAACTACTGATTTTTACACTTCCAAAGAAAGCACAATCAGACAGATGTGAGAATTATCACACTATAAGTCTAACATCACATGTTTCAAAATTACTGACCAGAATAATATACAGAAGAATGGAAAGTGTAGTAGAAGGGATAGTAGGTGAAGATCAGTTTGGGTTTAGGAAAAACTGCTGTTCAAGAGAAACAATTCTGGTCTTAAAATTAACACTTCAAAAGTGGTTCAAGGAAAGCAATGATACTTTTATGGCATTTGTTGATTTAGAATTTGAACAAAATAATTAATTGTATACAACATGACTTTTGCAAAACTAAGTTTTAAAAATTATTGTTTATTTTTATTCACTTTATTTGACTTTGTAATATATGATTGTTGTTACTTTGATTATGACTCATATTGTATGTATGTATATTAACCATGACATGTTTCACATCCCAGAGGTCCTTCCTCTGCAGGGATCCATGAGATAAGATTGATAAATAAATAAATAAAAATAGAAAAAGCTTTTGATAATGTTAGGTGGGACAAGATGTACAAAATTTTAAAGAAGTCAGGTCTAAAATATTGAGATAGATGAATACTTTATAATCTTTATAAGAACCAAGTAGCTACAATAAAACATTCATCAGCTAGAAAGGGTGTGAGGCAAGGTTGTAGTCTATCCCCATTAAGATTCAACTTGTATGTAGAAGAAGCAACACAGAAAGTGAAAGAAAGATCTGAATGTGGCCTAATTGTTCAAGAAGGAAAAATAAGTATGCTGCAATTTGCTGATGACTTTGTCTTGTTAGTAGAACAGGCTGAGGATATCAAGAAGTTACTTAATGTCATGAACAAAATACTGAAGGAAGATTTTGGACTAAATATAAAAAACGCAAGACAAAAGAGATTAAATGTAGCTGAAATGATACTAACAAAAGTAGATTAAGTAAAAAAATAGGGTCGGATGTGATAGAAGAAGTTAGTGAAGTTTGCTACTTAGGAAGTAAAATTACAACTGATGGCTGAAGTAGGAATGATGTTAAAAGCACAATAGCAATAGCAAAAAGAGCTTTCATGAAAAAGAGATTTTTTTTTGTTTCAAATATTATTCTAAGACTCAGAAAGAAATTTTTAAAACTATGTGTGGAGAACAGCACTTTATGGCAGCAAAGCATGGACTTTAGGAATATGAGAAAGAAGGAAAATTGATGCATTTGAAATGTGGTGCTATAAAAGGATGCTGAGAAATTAAGTGGACAGATAGAGTACAAAATGAAAGAGTTATGGAAATGATAGGTGAGGAAAGCAGTTTGTGGAAAAGTCTTCCAGAAAGAAGAGACAGGATACTAGGTCATATTCTAAGATATGCAAAATTGGTTAACTTGTTTGTGGAGGGAATAGTCTAAGATAAGAACTGCAGAGGAAGACAGAGTAGAATATATGAAGCAGATAATTGAGGATGTGGGTTGTAAGGGGCATGTTGAGATGAAAAGGTTAGCACAAGATAGGAAGGGATGGAGGATTGCATCAAACCAGTCAAGAGAAAAAAGTTCCCACTCTCTTTTGCCAGAATTAAAATGCCAGCTTATGATTATGGCCATCTCTTCCATGATTTTTGTCTCACAATCAGCTGTGGTAAAATAAGGGTTTATTTCTGTATAATTATTATGTTTATTAAATGTTGCTCCAACACTCTTTGTTTCCCGATAGATTGTATCATACAGTTATATATGATAATAAAGAAGAGGAAAATGCTGTAAGGCAACATTAACATTGAATTGACTAAGTGCATTAATCATTTATCAAATTGAAGAAAGGTTTCAAAGAAAATAAATGATAAAATAAAAAATACATTCAATGACTGAACAAGCAGGGAAACAATGTCCTTACATATGTTTGAATACATGTGTTTGGTCAATTATCCACCTTGCTTAAGAAATGACATTTTTTCTATATAATTTAAATGGTTTGTGTTTCTGAATATCGAAATAATGAAATCAACTGAAAGGAATAGCATGGTTTGTTTGGTGATGTGTAGGAAACAAGAGCAGTAATATGCCACTAGGGATCGTGAATTTTAACCATCACAAATTTTAACTTTTAATAAGATAGGATAGGGGGTGGGGGGTGTGGGGGAACAGATACCCGTCACTTATGACAGATGAATGCAAGAGGGCGAGACGAACACGTAAAAACATAAACACAAATGCACAATATTTTTGCATGAGTCATAATCATGTGAGATGTGAGACATATGAGAGGGGAAAAGATGAAATTTAGATATATAAGTAACTGACTGTAAAGGAAAATGAAAGATAGCAAGTGACAAGTTTAACGTAAGTTTAGGCCGTGGATGTGTCTGGTGTCAAGGATATGTTGATAGGCTAGTTCCCATCTGTGGAGTTCTGAAGGGGTGGTGGTATTTGGAAAAACTCTAATAGCTCTAGACCATTGTTAGGCATAGATGTGAATGGGGGGGATCAACACTTTTGCCTAAACTGTGAACAATTAAGTTCTTGACCGGTGTAGCCTTCTGGTACCTATAACATTAAATAAGTTCGCCACCATGTATTCATATTATATCCCCAAATATGAGGGGTGATTGAAATAAGTTCACTTGACACAATTTTAGAATAACACAATACTCATATTCTTGATAGAAGTTCACTTTTACATTATCAGTACCAGAAACGTGGATAAAACATTGAACAACAGTTTAATTGAAGATTACAGGTTAAGCACATTTATACAAGAAGACAAACTCACTAAGTCCCCCAACTTTAGTGAGTATCCGAATGTTATAGCATGTTGGAACTTGTCGCAAAGACTACCGCTCGGAGCGGTTTGCCCCACTAACAAGCATGAAGTTACGTGATTACTTTCCGGCGAAAGAATGAGACAATTCATGATGGCTGCCCGGTCTTTTATAAGATTGGCCAGGCCTATGACATCAGTAACTTTTTTCATTAATTAATATCTCCCAAAGTATTAAATAGTTTGACTTGCAATTTTTACTTCCTATGTTCATGTTCTATCAGTTTTAATTTAATTCAACATTCAAAAGTACTAAGTACTTCTATAAGCTTAAAATTGAAGTCTATCACGTGACCAACTTGGCAGACTTTCTCGAACTCCAAAAACAATTGGTGACAATCTATTTTCCCAATCTTAATTAGCTTACTAACACTTAAACTTCTTGCTGAAACCATTATATGTTCGTAATCGTCTTAATTTAGGCTATCTACTGATATAAATTTCTCAACCACATTCCTTTTAGTTGAAAATTTAATTATTTTCTCTTAATTAAACCACTAATTAAACTTTGCCAATTTAGTTAATTTTGCTATCAAAATATCTGGAACAGTGCTGACTATAGCTGGTGATAAAAGTTCAGCTGTAGCTTTATTCAGTTCAAAGTTATCTTGAATCTTAAATTTTTGCTTTTCTAATCGTGTGTTTCAAAACATTGACAAACCAAAATATTTCTTAAAATAAATTTTTCCCAATATAATGAATACACTTAAAAATGATTCTAATGATGAGTTTTCACTGTGGAAGTGAATACAGGAAAATTCTTTCAAGTTGACAATTACTCTTCTTGAAATTTCTAAGTCCAGCATAAGCGACTTCACAATCGATCTATAGAATATTTTACTACTGGGGAAGGCTAGTGGGAGTGCTTTTGGTGAACTAAAGGGTGCCTTACACCATCCAGTGGCAATTCATGCCAACTTACATGATTCGAACAACCTCAACACCTGCTTCGCAGTTAGAGCTACTAGAGTTTTTGCAAATACCACCACCCCTTCAGAACTCCACGGATGGGAACTAGCCTACAAACATATCCTTGACACCAGACACACCCCTGGCCTAAACCTACATTAAACCTGCTATCTTTCATTTTAATTTACATTCAGTTACCGGCGGTCTTTCCGTGAGGCAGTCTCCGGGTGCACCCACCTCTCATAATGTTCTCTTGTTGAAGAAGGGTTTTTTCCCGAAAATTTCTTTATTATTTGTGTTTGTGTCTTTTCTGTGTGTTCGCGCCCCACATCCATCATCTAAAGGTAAGTGGTGGCTCATTTCCCTATCCTAATTTGATTCCTTTCCGCTACTTAGCGTCTTTTTTTCATTGTTGTTCTATATATATATATATCAATTTATTTTCACTTATTACCAATCTAAATAAAATTATAACAATAAATTTTTTAATTATGCTAGACAAAGATTATTTTGTTTCACATTTATCACTGGTCAACCTTATCCCCCCCAGAAATTCTGCCACCAACGCGCTTGTTCCGCCTTCGTTTCATTCATGTGGCAGGTCTGGATGTGACCACATCTTTCCCCCTGCCATATGTCTCGCCTCTCAGATGATTAAGGCTCATGCCGAAATATTGTGCATTTTTGTTTATGTTCTTGTGTTTTTACATGTTCGTCTCACCCTCCTGCCTTCATCTGTGGTAAGTGATGGATATCTGTTTTTTCCCCTATCCTATCTTATTTTCAGTGCCTCATGGAAATTTCTTTGTTTCCACTAACCAAATTTTAACTTTTAGTACTTCAAGTAAATTGTTCAGCAATTCCCCTGGTAATTTATTCCAGTCCCTGATTCCTTAACCAACAATACAAAATGTTTCCAATCCTTAAGCCAGAAGTCAATTTTCAGTTTGTGGGCGTGGTCATATTTGTCATCTACCATTTCACTGACTTCTAATAATTCCTCTACCAATATCCATCCAAATCCCATTCATAATATACATTTTATACACTCCCAGCACTCACTACATCCTCCTTCTGTCTTCCAATTAACTTAAAATCGAGCTCTTTTATCATAACAGTTACCAATTCTGTTCTCTGGTAATTTCTTCAAACAAAATCTAGCTGCACTCCTCTGCACACCCTCCTGCTACTGTATTTGATACCCATAGGGTGAGGGTCCCACACATTGAAGCAACAGTCTGACCAAAGTCTTATAACCCAATTCCCTCACTTCTCTGATACATCTGCTCATCAACCTCTCGAATAAATGAAGGATTTTGAAACCTACCCCTTCCACCTCTCCATAGTGTCCTGACCAATTTAAGTTTCCTATCAGATGTTGTACCAACATATTTATACTTAAGGAATTCAACAAACATTTCCTTCAGCCTATAATAATAATAAATTTATTTTAACTGTGTGTCTAATAAGCTGCCTCTGTCTGCCATTTATCTTCATTCCATGTTGGCATACTTAGCTAAATAGCCTGTCCAGATACCCTGTAGCTGATCATAGACCTCTCCCATTCCATACCTATCATATAACAAACAGATAGTATCTCCGGTTTCCTGGGCAGCTCTGAAAAAATCCAATGTAAGGCATACAACAAAGGTGAAAACAATGGAAGAGCGCTAGTCAATAAAGCCTTTGTTGTAATGTCAATTTTGTGTTACTGAAACCAGAAAGAGGTTTGCAAGAAGCTGACTCTACAAAAAAACATGGGGAAAAACTTTAATTATTTAAGAGTTTGTGATGTAGGAGAATTATGAGCTGAAGAAGAAGAAGGCACAGATGGATTCTCATATATATTATTGAGGAATGAAGTGAAGGTTTGTTATTTATTGAAGCGCTCAATCTCTCAACCTAGTTCCCTCCATGGATAGGACTTAGCAGGAGAAGGGACATAGACAATGGTACACAATTTGTATAAAGGGGGAAGAAAATGCCTGTACAAAAGAGATTAGCTTTTAACAGAACGAAATTGCAGATTTATCAACATTTTGGTTAAGAAGTGAATTAGCGATAGAAGGATTCATTTCTTCTATCCTTTCCATTTACAACCCTCAGTTAAATCATTATAAAAACTATTTGTTTTAGTTAATTACTAGTTAACTAGAAAATACACCTACTATGAAACATATTAAATAACAGACTTACAGGCTTCATGTTTTCTTCATATATTAGTTTTCTGAACTCCAGAAAGTAATAAATAGCTAAAGCTGCCCGTGCAGACTGCAAATGTGTTGGATCCAATAGCATGGTATCAATACAGTAATAGTTGGATTGATGATAAGAGGTGATCGACCATGCAAATATACATACTCTTCCCACCAGTCAGAAACATAATTGTCTGCCCACCTAAAAACAAAAGTTCATAGAGTAAAAATTGGGGTGAAAATTACATTGGAATTTTTTGAATTATTTTTGTAGCACCTACTAAGTGGTCTCAGATTGGTACAAACTGATTCAGAAGTACTATTTATGGAGCATTGTAATCTGTTGACTTTGCTGTTTCAGTTGCCAAGAACTAGTGGTGTGTGCAGCCTCTTGTGTTCATTTATAATAGTTTTGTTAAATCTGTTAGTGCAAATTCTCTTTTATCACCATTTTACTGTCCACCATTATAAAAGAATCCCAGATCCCATCATCATTTTGAGGTGGCTTAAATTATTCAAGTCAAACAATAACAGAAGAAGACTATCAGGTATCAATAATGTTTAATGGACACTAGGGAACACGGAGAAGGTGAGAGGTGTTATTGTAAAACTGAAGATGCTCTGCAAGGAGGAGTGATGCTCCATCAAGGAAGAGCTAAAGTTCAGTAAAATGTATTTTGCATCTAGAGGGGGCTTCTATCCACACAATAAGGACATCACAGAATTTTTTATTTAACAACTCATTTTTTATATCTCTTTTATTTGGTAATGAGTCCTAGCATCCTCATTCTTGTGACCTGTTATTGCTTTAGGGATTGTTGAAGTCCCATGTCCATGAAGATTGATTAATACTGGAAGAATTAAGGGATATCATTAATTGTAGGGAACTAAACCAGAAACGATAGAGAGAGTAATAAACAATGTCATACAGAGATTCTAAATTACTGACCACAATAATATACGGAAGAATGGAAAGGATAATAGAAGACATAGTAGGTGAAGATCAGTTTGGGTTTAGGAAAAATTGCAGTACAAGGTAAGCAATTTTGGCTTTAAGATTAATACTTGAAGGACAGATCAAGATAAACAAAAATACTTTTATGGCATTTGTTGATTTAGAAAAAGCTTTTGATAATGTTAGGTGGGACAAGATGTTCAAAATTTTAAAGAAGTCAGGTCTAAAGTATCGAGATAGAAGAATACTTTATAAACTATATAAGAATCAAGTGGCTGTAATAAAAGTAGAGAATCATGAGAGACAAGCATCAGTTAAAAAGGCTGTGAGACAAGGTTGTAGTCTATCCCCATTAATATTCAACTTGTATATAGAGGAAGCAATAAAGAAAGTAACAAAGAAAAATGTCCATGTGGCATAAGTGTTCAGCGAGAAAAAATCAGTATGCTATGATTTGCTGATGACATTGTCTTGTTAGCAGAGAGGGCTGAGGATATTGAGAAGTTACTGAATGACATGAACAACATACTGAAGGAAGACTTTGGTCTGAATATAAATCAAAGCAAGACAAAAGTGATGAAATGTAGCAGAAATGATACAAATACTAGCTGATTCAATATAAAAATAGGATCAAATGCAATTGGAGAAGTAAGTGAATTCTATTATTTGGGTAGCAAAATTACAACCAATGGCAGAAGCAGGAATGATTTTAAAAGCGGAATAGCTCTAGCAAAATCAGCCTCATGAAAAAGAGAAATCTTTTAGTTTCAATCATTGACCTAGGAATTAGAAAGAACTTTTTAAAGCTCTATGTGTGGAGCACAGCTCTTATGGTAGCGAAACATGGAATACCAGAAAGAAAGAAAATTGAAGCATTTGAAATGTGGTGCTAGAGAAGAATGCTGAAAATTAAGTGGACAGACAAAGTACGAAATGAACGAGTTTTGGAAATGATGGGTGAGGAAAGAAGTTTGTGGAAGAAACTTACAGAAAAAAAGAGACAGGCTGGTAGGTCATATTTTGAGACATGCTGGATTGATTAATTTTCTGGTGGAGGGAATGGTCGAAGGTAAGAACTGTAGAGGAAGACAGAGATTAGAATATATTAAGCAGATAATTAAGGACATGGGTTGTAAGGGATATGTAGAGATGAAGAGGTTAGCACAAGGTAGGAAAGGATGGAGAATTGCATCAAACCAGTCTAAAGACTGATGACAGCAAACAAAAAAAAATCTGATATTTACATCATGTTAATTTTTGCATGTAGCAAGTTTAAATTCATGATTAGAGGATAATATATGGCAAAGGGATTGGATGTGTACTCACTGAGAATCCCATCAACGTACTGAGCCTCTATATATTTGCATCTGATACTCTTCCCATATTTCTTGCTCTAGTCATAATTGAGGTTTATATTAAAATATTATAAAGTTAGTTCTTGTTTATGTTCTTGTCACAGTCCTCCTACCATCATTTGCTGTGGGTGATAATGGGTTCACTTTAAACTTCCTTCCTATGTACCTATTTTTTGGTATTTGTTGCATTTATATATATATATATATATAGTACTGGAAGAAATGTGATAAAATTTAAATGGGATGAATTCAAAGCCATTATCTTTTACCTAAATAACAATGCTCCCAAAACTGTTTCAGGATAAACATTGTACATGCATTAAACTACACATTTTTCCATGTTTTTTTACAAAAAATTTATCAAACAATTACTGTGCCAAATATGATAAAAGTTAAATAGGAACAATTTAAATGCATCCTTTTGCACCCAAAAATAGAATCATGCAAATCTATAGCATGTTATTCACATACTGGGCATAAATACATTAAATTACTTATTTTTTTAAAGAAAAACTTATATATGTAAATAAATTATCAAACCAAATGTGATGAAATTTAAAAGGCCTCCTCCTCTCTTACATAAAAAAGAAAGATTCACCCAAAAATAATACCAAGGGAAGATTCAGTGTGCAGACATTAAAAACAAATACAAACTCATCAAATTGATAACCTCCTCACTTTACGAACTCAGAAAAATTCCTGAAGTACGGAGATGTAATATATTGGCCTATCAAATTGTATTATGCGATTCCAATTAACACAAACATAAATATTTTAGATGCTAAAAGTTTCGCTGAAAAATTGTTAATAAGAAATGTTTGAACAAATAATTTCAGTTTGTAAGCCATCACCAACATTTTCAGTTCCAAAGTTCTGTTTTTAACTAATGGATAATTTTGAAAAGGGAAATGATAATTTGTAGTGAATACCCCAAATCCTGTGCAAGAAGTTCAAGAGATACTCAGTGGCTGATATGAATGAGATCATCACTCTCTCTTAAAAGAAATTTTGCTATAAAAAAGGTGCTGATTGCTGAGAGTGGACAGTGGGTTTAATAATACTATCCTGGTTTCCAATCTGTGTCTTGCTAGTATAGTATGGGGAAATGAAGTCAAAACTTCATATTTGCTTTTCTTTCTCCTAAAAGGTAGCTACAATGTTCACTTTATGTGAATGATTATCAATTCCTATAAAAAGAATTTATCCAGATATTAAAAAACTATGTCTGCTTATAACCTAACAAAATAGTTACAACTTCTATGGTAACGTGTACATATCCCAGGTCTCACTTACTTTTTATGTGATTTGGTGGAACAAATTATTTAAAATACCAGTTGCATTAAAAAAACACACCATTTGTTGTTCTAACTTAAAAGTCTACTCACAACTATTAAAAGCCCTTGTAACATCACAGTTACCTTCCGCTAACTGCAAAGTAGTGCCTGAGAAGCGGAGTAGCACATTGTTTTTGAGTCAGTTGGTAGCTGACCGCCGCATGTGTCATATCCGGATTGTCGCAGAAGGCAGCTTACATATCGAAAGCATTGTGCAATGTAATTTTAGTGTGAGGACTTTGTTTAAGAAGAACTTGACGTGGTCGACAGGAACAGTGAGCATAAAAAGTGAAGTTGGAACGGTTCTGAGACAAACTGCGAACATTAGGTTGTGATGGTAGATGACTTGGTTGAAAGCAGATGCAAATGCTAATTTTCCTTAAGAATTCTGTAATCTTCCAAATAACGAAGTTTTGATTAGGCTTTCTCTTGAAAATTGATGGTGGCAAAACCAGTTAGTGAGTGTTAATGGGCTTTACCAACAAACTTGTCGTGGACAGAATTATTTATTAATGAATGTAACGACTTTTTATTGATTATTCACCTGTTTGCTGCTTAGAACTGGCCTGGTTTCATCAGCTGGCAATCGTGGCATTAACAAACTATATTAATCAGTAAATTCATTAACTACAAGGCATCTCGCAGAACTTATTAACTGTGATCAGGACTTTATTTAAAATCAACCCATTCATGAAGGCAACAAGTGGTTTATACCCTCCCACCTTCCCCCACCCCACCCAAAAAAATTAAATAAATAATTAAGAAAAAGAATCCAACTGATATCATGAAATATTTTAAAAAGAATTCAAACACTGAAATAATAAATTCTGTACATATTTAGCAATTCAAGATTTTCCAAATACTAAACATCAACTAATTATTGTATATAAGATTTCAATAAAAATTACATACAAGTAAATGACTTATGGAGTTCATTTTTCATCTTAGTACCATATTCATTTTAAACAGCCTGGAATTGAAAATCCATATAAACAAAGTTTACATGTTTAATGTGCTTGAAAATCACAGCAATTAATTAGCAAATATTTAACTCAGCTTTTACATTAGTAAACCACACTTTTCATTTGTGCTAAAAAAATCATTAAGTTTCAACAAAACTTCTCTATTGTTTGTGACAACTTTTAGAAAGTTTTCTGAATGTAGTTATTTAGGCAAAATTTGTAGAATTATTCTTTCACCCTTTACAATGATATTCTTTCAGTATTTCATTTAATTAATGCCTCATGTATTTTTAATTACTAGTTATTACAAGTGATACATCTTTTGTGAATCATGCAATATTATAGTGGTTTTTGTTGTGTTAAGCTATAGTTTAAATATCTAATTTTGAACAAGAGGTTTCATTCATACCAGAATTTGTCAACTGTATAATATAAACTTAACTGAATAAATAACGATGATATCTCCAGTAAAGTGCATGAGGCCAAGTGTATTTTCAGGGCAAGTGCATTTCCGGGGCAAGTGCATTTCCGGGGCAAGTGCGTACCTCAGTTGTAACTGGTTTTACACTAAACTTTTAGTGCTGCCATCTATGAGAAGGTGTTCAGGAAACCCACTCTTTCATATACCTGGAACCAGATGGCATTTAGCACTAAGCATAATATTCACTGAAAATTACAAAGACTCCACTTGATTTGCACTTGGCGTGTCCAGTTATGTGAAGAGACTTGTATTCACCATCATCCATCTTAGTTGAAGCAATCTCAAGACTTTTTTTTTTTTTTTTTTTTTTTTTTTTTTTTTTTTTTTTTTTTTTTTTTTGCTTAGTAGATACTTATGATGATATTAAATTAATACTGTATCCAGTTATTTTTCTTACTTATTATTTTTTGGATGTTAATCCCTGGTCTGCACTTGCTGCAAAAAAATCCGTTTCGGGGTAAGCACTATACTGACGAGCCAGTATTGCGTTACTGTTTGTGAGGATGACATTGATGTAGGATTGTGCAAGATAAGAGTGATAGAATTTTTCAGCGGCAGCCAAGAATAATGATAAAGTGTGTACATCCCAATTTTATGAATGAGTCTTGTTGCTGCGAGTCTGTGAATATGTCATCATTTCCTGATGTGTGCCATGAGGTTTGACAGTGTTTCTGTTGCTTTTCGAGATTTAAGTCTATATCAGTCATCTGTTTTTACTGGGCCAATGATCTTTCTCATAATTTTGCGTTCTTCTTTCAAAGTTACCTTTCCTATGTAAACGTTCAATGGTGTACAGGGCTTCAGGTTTGATAAATATTTTTTAATGTCTGACTTTTGCATATACAAACAAAGATTTTTTATTATATATGTTGTAGGTTCTACCGTAGGCTCTCCTAAATTTTTGCATGCGAACTTTCTGTGCTAGTTTCTCTCCTCCTGTGGGTTTCATGATTTCTCACAGATACTTGAAGTACAGGACTCTCTCAATTTGTCCATATTTTGTGACAAGATTTTGAGTATGGAGTTTTGAGCAGATGAACTTGGTTTTTTGGAAGGATATTTGTAAGCCTAATCTTTCAGCGCATTCTTTGAGAGTTTCTATCTGTTTAACTGCTGTGGTCTCGTCATATGCTACTATGGCTAAATCATCTGCGAAAGCTCGGCAGGAAACTGTAATATCATTCTTGCATCATCAGAGTTGTATGGGTTTCCAATAGTTCTGGTGTTTAAGTTCTTTCTCCCATTCTCGGATGACTTTATCCAGAACAAGGCTGAAGAGTATTGGAGACAGACTATCACCCTGTCGAACACCAGATCGGAAATGATTCTGATATCTCACCGACAAATTTCACTTTGGAGGTTGTGCCGGTGAGTGTTTGTTTAATGAGGCTTAGGGATTTTGGATTGAACCCTTGCTCTTCAAAAGAGTTTGATGGTTGATTGAAACATATGCCTTTTTGAAATCTACAAAGGAGCAAATGGCCAGGCTGTTCCTGAGTGCTTTATATTTTAGTGTACTTTTTAAATTGAATTTTTGCTCTATGCAGCTCTGACTCATTTAACTTATATTTTCTTATATTTTTGCTTTAGTACTTGATGCTTAGAAAACTACAGCGGTGGATTTTGGGCAGTAGGGATGTGACTTGCTGCTATTAAACACTACAAACTATCCAGAGAAACACACTTTTAAAATAACTTGTTTTTATTGTTCCATAAACTTCAGTTAAATAAGTTTTAGCTAAATTATGGATGCAGTCATGTATGCCTGAAGAGTGTCATTCAGTTAACTTGCAATATTCATTTTTTATTCAAAGTTCAATAAGCATTTATAGTTTAAATTATATGAATTTTCTTGATACCAGTAGTAACTTCAATGATTTAAAATAAACTGAGTGATTTTCAATTTCTGGTGTAACTTTTTTTTTTTTATAACAAACGTCTATGTTCTCACAAGGGCTCTTTACAGTGAAAAACTTTTCAGTAGAAGAATCACAAGGAAGCTGGTGACCAAATTTAGGCATTACCTATGCAAGTACGATTTACTAATAACAGAAGTACCAGGGAAGAGAAAATACAAAGCATGGTTGCAGCTAAGGACATAATCTATTGCTTCCCACAATGAAAATAAAGTCATTACAAATTTTATTCTTCATATTAATAAATTTTGTACTTAAAATAAAAAACGATGTTTCTATAAAGAAGTTTAAATAATG
Source organism: Vandiemenella viatica (assembly GCA_031002005.1). Taxonomy (NCBI): domain Eukaryota; kingdom Metazoa; phylum Arthropoda; class Insecta; order Orthoptera; family Morabidae; genus Vandiemenella; species Vandiemenella viatica. The sequence continues at coordinate 189,290,529 of JARYHS010013631.1, read as the reverse complement.
TAGTCGTTCTTACCATGATTTAAGTATGAGATATCGTTGAAGCTTTCTTCCAATGCCATTTTCAAAATCAGATCCCAGATTTTTCAGAAAAGTGTAACGTTCATCATCAACCAAAGGGCGAATGCTTTTGAGATACTGAGAAAATATTAGAAATCAGTTAACATTGTTTCAAAGCATATCAAGAATAATTTTAACTTATTTCAATCCCATCAAATTCCAAAAATAACTACAATTTATAATATGCATGAAGAGGCCCATTGCAGTTGAAGGAAAAATCTTTAGAGGATCAAATTGATTATTTCATTGTTCTAGAAGAAAAAATGGCTACAACAAAAATACGAATGAAAATATACACTATTCCAAATTATGTGATAGAGGAGAGATAACTATTGACATCTACATTCAAGGTGGCGGTATGAAATGAACAAGGTCATTGGTACAATCTTTCTCAAAATTGCAGTCCATCTAAACTTCATACACAGAATCAACTTATCCTAAATACCAGCCTTCCCTCCACTTTTCCTGATGAAGAATAATTATAATTATAGTCATCCAGCTATTTGATGGTGACTGTATTACCCAAGCATGAACACAATATTTTTCCATGTTTATATGTAATAGAGGGATATCTGATACAGTGTAATGCATAATATATTGATGAAACAAAAGTGAAAATACATGTTTTGTCCTTTTATAAACTCACCCTGGAGACAGTATCCCTTAGTGTTGGCACTGGCAATCTGGGAAGTATTCCCTGATAGCTGAACAGTGTTGGTCTTTGACCTGCAGTGAGAACTTTCAAAGCAATCAGCCACATTTTGGTAGGCATTGACACTCTGCGTCCACGTCCCCCCTCTTCGTACATCCAACCTTTGTACATTAAAAGCCCTTTCAGAGAACGGCGAATTAGGAAGGCCAACACCAACCAGGAGCCAAGTCCTAGGAGTGTACAAATTACCAGTTCATAGCCTGTTTTCTGCCAGCCTTCCTGCCAGTGGCTGTGAAGACATGAATTAAAGTATTTTGCCCAATTTCATAAAACAAACTTTTTGAGAAATAATATATGTTATAGGCAAAATATAATCTAAAAAATGTAATTTGTATGTCAATTCAATTTAAGAGGCAATACAGATATAAATTTGAGTATATAACATTAAAATGCTATCTTACCTTGGAATAACTGTCATTAGTTCAGCACTAATTTTTGATGCCAGTCCAATACTGGAATAATGCAATCCAGAATATATTCCAACTGCTGCCACAGAACTGCTAAGTGGTAGTGGGTATACTCTAGTTTTCAGCCGATTCTGTAAACCAAAATGTTGACTGTAAGAAAAACATCTTTATCGTATAATCTAATAGTAGTTAAAGTGACTCATTTCTATCTACCACAGTAAAAATTTCAAGATGCCAAAAAAAAATCTTCTGTGAAGTTCCATAACTTAGAGTCAATTTGTAAATGGTTAGATTTTAAACAAAAGATGGTCAGTTGGAAACATAAATGGCAAAAGGGAGAGAGGATTTGAGTGATGGGCAGAACAAACAAATAACATTAAATTATATTAAATTTCAATGGAGCGCACACTCGGATAGCAATTTCCCTACACACCCATCTTCCCCATTTCCTGACCCACCTACATTTTCTCTCTACAAATTTTAACAATAAATTCTTCAACAATTTTGGTAAATTATTCATCATTTTCTTTCGTAACTTATTCCAATCCCTGACACCATTACCTAAAAAGAGAATCTTCCTACACCCTTGTGCCTGAAATCGAGTGCCAGATTTTGGTCATGGTCGTCTTTTCCATTCCATGCATTACTTTTAATTATTACACCAATATCTTTCCATACCTCATCACCAAGATACGCCTTGTACACTCCCATGACTCTCTTCACCCACCTCCTGTCTTCCAATGAATCCCATTCCAGCTCTTTTATCATATCGGTTATTAATTGTGCTCTACGGTAATTTCCAAAGACAAATCTAGCAGCCCTTCTTGGCACCCACTCCAAGGGTATTTGATACCCAAAATGTGGGTCCCATTCTATACCACCATATTCAAGCAATGGTCTAACCAAATTTTTGTAACCCAATTCCTTAACTTCTCTCGTACATTCCCTCATCACTCTCTCAAACAAGTGAAGGATTTTGAAACCTTTCCCTACCTGTGTAATGTGTCATGCCCACTTGAGCTTGTTATCAGATGTTATGCCAAAATATTTACATTTCAAGTCTTCAGCACGCAATTCTTTTCCCACCTTATAGTAATAATCAACTTTCAGTTTTTTATCTGTGTATCTAATAAGATGACTATTCTATACATTTATCTTTATCCCATGCTTACCAACCCAGCTAGATTTCCTGTCCAGATCACCCTGCAGCTGTTCACAGTCCTCTACTGTTTTGATCCTTTTATATAGCATTATGTCATCTGTAAACAACCTAACTTCTGATAGTAAACCATCAACCCAATCATGCATTAGAATAACAAATAGCAATGGTCCCAATATGCTACCCTGTGGCACTCCCATTTTTACTTCTACTTCTTTTGATGGCGTATTTCCTACCCTAACTTTTTGCTTTCTACCTTTTAAAAGTTCTTCTACCCAGCAAATCACGCAAATCACTATCTCATCCACTCCAAAAGTTTTTACTTTATTTACTACCATTTTATGGCTCATTCTGTCAAAGGCCTTTGAAAGGTCTAGTGCAACACCATTAATTTTGCCTCCCTTGTCCATTTCATCTGAAATACCTTGCATATTTCTTACTAACTGAGATCCGCATGAATATCCTTGCCTAAAGCCATGTTGCCGTTCTGAAAACCACTTATGCTCCTCACATATATTTCTAATGTATGTGGATATCAATCTCACCTACCACTGATGTCAAACTAATTGGTTTATAATTTTCAACTTAATTTCTCACCCCCCCCTTTTATATACCAGTACTACTATCGCACTTTTCGAGTCCTCTGTTAAGCAGAAAGTATACAGACTCATTTTAAATAATATTTCAAGATAAGATACAATGTCACATCTTGCTACCCTAAAGACATTTGTAGTAATATTATCTACACCATCACATGCCAACTGCACAACTATACTATCTTCTTATTTGCAGATTGCTCTACAGTTTTTCAAATTTTGAAATGAGATCATTCACTTTCTCCCATGTTCTTCCCTTAAGTTTCATTCTTTTTGTTCACCAATATAAATATGTAATTTAGAATAACTCATGTGTAACTTCTTTTTCCTCCTTCTTCTTCTTATGTCACCTTCTCCTATTGGATGTTGGAGGTCCACATAGTTAGCTCTGGGCATGAAACTGAGACATGGAAAGCCCAATCTGATGTGCAGTTGTATCATCTCAAAAGGACCTTCAGCAATGGATTCTTTCTCCTTCCAACAGATCTTTTCCCCTGTATCTTCCCTTCAATGATGAGTTGCAGTAGCTAGTACCTCTCACCTCTCCTAAATATTGTGTTTTCCTTTGCTTTATAGTGATCGTCTCTTCTTTTTGTTTCTCCACCCAATGAAATACTTCTTCGTTTGAGATTTTCAGCGCCCAAGTTATGCATAAGAGATGACAATACAAATATATTTCAAAATCTTCAATTCTTTTCTCTAGATTTTGGTCTAAGGTCTAGCTTTCACACCCATAAAGAACACATAGCAGTGAATCATTCACATTCTCAATTGCAGACTGAGAGCTGATCTTATGGCCTATTCTATTCTCAATTTGATTTCTTTCTTGCAATCAACTGCTCATCCATCACAGTACCTAAGTATTTGAAGGATGATACTTGCTTGGTCTTATTGCCTTTTATTGACAGGGTTACCTGGATTTTTCTCTTTGAAAAGACTACACCCTTGGTCTTGGAAGGGTTGACAACCAGACCAAACTCTTCACTTGTGCTGGACTAAATTGTCTACTATGCATAGGAGTTCCCTATTTTTAGTACTCACCTTTAATTTATTTATGATGATGTATATGCCCAGGTTTTAATAGTCATACACACATACTTGCTCTTTTCCTATCTTTAATTATTTGCTTCTAATATCACAAATCACTTAAGTTTTCTCTTTGTTAATTGTTATTTTAAATTCTTTCAGCATTTTTGGTAAAATTTTTAACATGTTCTTTGATAATTTATTCTAGTTCCCACCAAATAAAATTTGCCCACTCCCATACATCTGTAATCAAGTGCCAATTACACACTCGTATGACACCAGTGATTAATCCTTCAACCAATAGGAGATATTGTAAAGCCTGTTTTAGGCTATTAAAAACTTTGCTTTACTTATTGGTTAAGAGATTTAACACCGACATTTGCAGACACCTGAAAATCAATATATTTAATGATGCAAGAGTCACACTGACAGATCAATAACAGGCCTAACATAGACAAGAAAACATTGGTCACAGAAAGACTCAAGGACAATCTGGCAGGGATGTATTTCTTTTAATGGAAGCATCTAGTCTACTCATATGAGATCCCAAAACTATAAAATTCTTTAATTGTAGAGCCAAATTCTTGGTCAATAAGCATCCATCAAGGAGTTTCAGCTCAGTGTTACAATTTTAACACAAAGTCTCCTGGGATATTTTAACTGTTTCCCATCACAGTAGTCCCTAATGGACTCATTAAATTAGTTATTTGATATGTACACCATTTTGAAATCCTTGGAAACTTCTTCTCCATCCTTACCTGCAATTATCTTAATATCTTTCCTTCACCCCACTTTTCTAAATTGGCTATTGGTGGGATGGTTCCTTGAAAAGGTCATAGCTGAATTGATTCCATTTCCTTTCACCTACCCCTTTCTCACCTCTAATGACCTCAACATCAATGAGGTGTAAAGCTGTAAGAAAAAAAGGTTTTCTAACACAGTCATTGTTCAGTGGTCCCACTTGCACAAGTAATATTCTTCATAAATCCATCTTTAGCTTCCCTCTTTGCTGTTATTGATTCCTTGTTTAGTTGTTTCAAGTATTCCTTAATGCTTTGCTGTCTCTCAACTTTGTTTTGTTCTCTTTCCACCAACCTCTTTAACCTCTTCACCTCCCTCGTCTCCTTATTTTCTGGTTAATAATATACAGGACTAATGAAAAAGATTGCAGTAATTTCAGAAAATTACTACAGATTTATTATTTGACATATACTTACAAGATTACACAGATATATAAACAAATTGTGAAAGTTTTTTTGAGTGTCTACAGAGGCTCAATATGTGCACCTGTAGTGACTCTGCACACATCAAGTCTATAATTAAATTCTTCCCATACCCGAAGCAGCATGTCTCTGTCAATGAGAGCATTGGTAATGTGAACCCACAGGTGTGGCAGATCAACTCTTACTGTTGGCACGAACACTGTGTCTTTTACAAAACCCCAAACAACGAAGTCATAGGGGGTTAGGTCAGGGGAACAAGGAGGCCATGACATAAGCTGATGATCAGCATCCCCAGCACAATCAATCCATCTCTTTGGAATCCTGGTGTTTAGGACATTACGGACAACTAGAGAAAAATGGGGTGGAGCACCATCCTGCTGGAAAATGAAATCTTCACTGTCAGCTTCCAGAAGTGGCATGAGCCAATTCTGCAACATTTGCAGATAGAGTTTCCCTGTGATTGTCACCTCATTAAAGAAAAAAGGCCCATAAAGTTTCTTTTGTGAGATCGCACAAAACACGTTCACTTTGGGAGAGTCACAACTGTGCTGCACATAAGCATGGGGGTTTTCAGTCCCCCAAATGTGCACATTGTGCCTGTTCCCTCATCACAAAACACAAGTTTTTCTGCGAATGTTTCATCTTGTTCTAGACATTGGGCACATAATTGAAAACGACGCACTTCATTGCTGTGTGACAATGTTTGTAGCAACTGTAACCTGTAAGGCTTCATACACAGTCGCTTCTGTAGGATTCATCAAACAGTCTTCTGTTGAATACCGAATTTCCTGCTTGCTTGAGGAGTAGACTTCTGTGGGCTACGAACATAACTGGCGCGCACACGTTCAATGGTTTCTTCAGACACAGGAGGGCGATCCGATGATTTACCTTTACAAAGTCATCCCGTGGCTTTAAACTGTTGATACCAATGTCAAATGGTGTTAGCATGTGGGGGATCCTTGCTGAACTTTGTTCTAAAGTGTCGCTGAACAGTTACCACAGACTGAGTCGAATGAAATTCAAGAACAGCGTACAGTTTCTCACTTTCAGCCATCTTACTCTCTAGCACTCTAGCAGCCACTGCGGGAAGCTTGTATTTAGTGCAATCGAAACTTGGAGAACCACTTTTCATATAACAGCAAACCCCATCATCGTACCTATAATTGGACAGCCAAAAGAAAAATCATGAAATTGCTGCAATCATTTTGACTAGCCCTGTACATTTCTTCCCCATTTCTTATTACTTCTTTGAACTCTTCCCACCTTGATTCCACTGTACTTGTGCCTTTTTCATTGTGCTGAAACTTCCCCAGAAATTGTACCTACTTACCCCTTAAATATTGGCCATAAATTTACTGAATCCTCTAATATCCATCAGAACTGTTTTATGATAACATTCCTTTAGTTGCTTGAGACCACATAAGATTATCATCAGGCTTTATTTTAATACTTCCAAAATGATTGGTCCCCTTGTGTTCTGCTCTACCACTTTTGTAAAGCCTCCTTCTGTAGCTAAGGTAGCACATCACTGTTACCTTGTGCTATTAATCTTATTTCCTGTTCCCAGTAAATTTTAGTTCCCGCCAATAAGGAGGCATGCACAAACTATGTGGCTCAGTCCAGAGGGGGATGGGTTGGCTGGAAGGCTATGCTGGGCTATGTGGGGGTTCCAAACCAGGCCACATAGCTATCTTTTCATAACATTTTTCACTGTTAAAATGAGGAACAGAATACACAACAGCATGTAAATATTTATTTCCCTCAATTATCTCCTTATGTAATTTACAATCGTCTGATTCAGCGAAGTACCTTGAATTTGCATTATCTTCCTCTTTCAGAAAAGTGTGAATTTCTTGACATAACTCAAATGCACAGGATAAGACGTTTCCACCTTATAGCTATCGTAATCTGCGGTAGTATATCGAGGCCGTGTGTTCAACTTCCATGTCAATACATAATTTTTGTAACAATCTGGCTTTCAGTAGCCATGTTTATATGTAGTTTACTACATCTATGACACGTTCTAATATCAAGTTCAATGGAGAAATCATTGCGTTTGATGAAAGGGGTTCCCTATGGATGATTCAATGAGTCCACATAGAATGTGGTGCTTTGCTGCGAATAAGCACCTGTAATCAACCATTGCGGCCAGACATTCATCTAGTACCATCAGTGCATAAACCAACGCATTTTTCCCAATCCAGATAATTCTCTGTTATAAACTTGTCAAGCATCTCAACAAGTTTTGAGCCTTTGCGTTTTCAATAATAACTTTACAGAACAGGTCTTTAACGACAATATTATCATCCAGAAAGTGTACATAACAACTAAGGTCAGTATATTTATTATTGTCAGTGGAATCATCAAGTTGTAGTCCAAATTACTTGCCTTTTATTTTCTCTATTAATTGATCATTGAGATCTTCAGCCATTTGATGGATTATTCGACAAATAGAGATGTTAGACAGAGATACTTTTAAAATTAGTTTTCCCCCATCATAATATTAACCATGTCGAGAGCTGCTTTTATGGGGATGGTGTGAGTTTTTTGCATTTCGAGAGTCTGCATGTCACCTTGAAAGACGCCAGCAGAGTGTTGTTAGGTATTTAAGATTGGTGAATGAACAACTTATATATATATATATATATATAAGCTTACTTGGGAGGATACATTTTGGTAAACAGAGCATACACCGTGGTAGGTCTATTTCTTCATTGTGAATCCATTAACTATCATCGTATTTATAATATTTACATTGGTTTTTTCCCCCCAACCACTTGTCAATGCTTGATTACTCTCACTTCTTATTTAATAAATGTATTTTCATTCTGTGACTGAATCTTTGCGTAAACACAAATCAACAGACTTAAAACAAGGCAGTTGACCTCCTCCCATGTGCTACAATATACATTACAGTACATATAGATTGTTCACGGCCAGTATAAGGGGGCATGCATAAATTACGTGAGGTGAAATAGGGGAGGGGTCCGGCGAAATCTCACCAAGGAGGGGAGGGGGTCTACGGAAATCTCACGTGAGATTTGTGAAAAATTGTTGAACTGTAGACAAAAAAAAGTCTACGAAAGGCGATTTTCGTCGAAAAGTGGGGGTGTAATCGGCTTTAAGGCGATTTCCAGGGAGGGGGGGCTCACGGACCAGATCTCACCAGAGGGGGGGGGGGGGACCAGATCTCACGAAGTCTCACCAGAAGGAGGGGGGGGGTTCGAAAATCCGAAAAAACACCTCACTTAATTTATGGATGTCACCTAAGCTATGAGGAATTATACACTAGCCGGAACGCTAGCGCTCCAAGAATCAGTTCCGAGAATTTCGCTTTGACGTCACCTAAACGCGGGATTTTGAAACGTTTGTAACGCTGGTCTCTTGAGAGAATGACAGAATGAAGATTGCGGACGGGTTGACTGTTGGCGCTCAGGGGGAGGAGAGGGGTCTTGGAGTACAATTTGAATTTTTTAGTTTCGCGGCGCCGCTGTTTATTCCTCACGGCCGCGGCGCTCTGGGGTTAAACGGCGCACACTATGGGAACCGCTGCTCTATACTATAACTTGCGTTTCCGTCAATACTAGCTTTGTTGAAGGAACAGTGTCATCGGGAAGAAAGCATATAAAAAATATTGCGTTCTACTGCACAAATAAATATTTATTAAAGAGGGTTTTACTAAGAAAGGAGAGACCATCAGTGGACAGGAAATGAAATATGCCACATAGAGAGACAGATTACCCAAGAACAGCAGTTTTAAGGTGTAGAGGCATCCCAGTGAATAAAAGGTACATCTGCAAAGAAATCTTGACAAAATTTCAACTTGCTATTACATGGACCATTCCTGATGTCATGAATAAAGCGTATACGTGGTTTTAAACCAAAACATTGTGAAGTTTTTTTATGTTTTTCTTCTGTTTTCATATTCGTCTGGCCCTCTTACCTTCATCTGTGGTAAGTGATGTGTTAAATTCCCCATTCTTCCTTATTTTCAAAAATATACTTATAAACACACTATCAATTGTAGGTTAACTGCGAATAGGGCATAAGCTAAAAAAAAAGGTAGTAATATCAATTACCCTGTTTCTGGTGTTATCAGAGTGCCAAATGTTTTATTATTGACAATTACATCATCCACATGTTAAGACTTTTATGGAGCAATTGCTGAAATATATTGAACTGGAACAATTCAGAAAAACTATCTTTGAGAAAAGTAGAATGGGGAGATGGCCTCGAAAGTTGCCCACTGTGTAAAGTAGGCAGCAGGGTCAATGTGAACCGTTACTGGAACCAGAATCTGAGCTCAGCCACTCTGTCTGAATGGAAAAAGGCTCAAGGTCGCAAGTGCCGTGTCTTATCACTTGAGGGCTCTGTACATCTCTTAGAATGCGGATAGTGCAGTGAGGGAATTATCCATGCACACTTTAACAGTGACATGTGTGATCAATGCAAATTCCAAAAGTGATTTTTAACACTTGAGAAAGTCTTTGACAAATAGCGAATAACTATCACCGAGCCGACGGCTAGGATTATTTTAGTGCGTGAACAAGAAGTGTGGGAAAAATATGAAACAAGAGAATTTCTGTGAATATTTACATGCGGGGGAAAGGATCAATAAGTATCCAATAGAAGAATTGTTGATATAGCAATAAACTAACTGTTAATTTTGTTCACAAGTATACAGTAGTGAATGGCATTACGAGAAAGAGAGAAATAATTGCGATAGGAGTGGGCATAGCTGGGAGGAGAGAGGCAGATTTGTACATCACTAGATGTAACTAGATATAAGACTATACTGCTCTCACTCACAAAGAAGGTTGTTAAAAAGAATGAGCAAGTGCACGAATATGAAACACGTAATAAAATTAATTTCAATTTACACGCACACAACACAAAAAAAATTGAAAAATGTCCTTCCTATTCGGGAGCCCAACTGTTCAATAAGCTTCCGATAGATATAAAATTAATTAGTAACAAGGGAGAACAGTTCAAACATAAGCTTAAAGAGTATTTATGTGATAAAGCCTTCTACTCAATCAAAGACTATTTAACTGATGAATGAGGGAAGGAAAGGCAGATTAAAAATTGTTTGTAGTAGTAGTTTGTACTTATATAGGATATTACAGCACATATTTGTCAATAACATGTAAAAAAAATGTATTAAATGATTTATAGTTAACTTAAGGCATAAAATTGTTAATTAAGATAAGAATAATATTGAATATACTGTACCTTAACTTGTCCTAATTCATTATACAAGTTGTATGTAAATGATGTATAGGACCAAATAAAATGAATGAATGAATGAATGTCCCTCTGAGCATTGGTAGGCACTCCCATTCGTCTCCGATGACAGCGACACAATAATAGTTTGATAATACAGTAAGTGCAACACACCATTGTTATAAGTTCATGCGTTATGAAATGATGATATTATTTTTCAAGTAAAGGATTTAATAAAAATGTTTCCAATGAAGATTTTTGTAAATCTAAACATTTGATCGACGGCGGTGGCAAGTTATATTTACCAAAATAAGTGTTTAAACGACGCTTGCTAAATGGAGAAAACGTGTCCCGAAATTTCTTGATATCTCACGGATCAGTTTTTCTTTAACCAAGTCGTTTATTTGACAGTAGCTTCCATGAAGGATTCAGTGATTGAAAACATGCTTTTGGTACAATAACTGTATACGAAATTTGTCTAGCACATAAAAACTGTATGTTAATGATGAAATAGCGTTGTATGACCGAGGCACGAGTTAACTCAAAAATTGTTGAACAGAAGAAAGATGAAAAAAAAAGATGGTTACTGTGCAAAGTACGGCCAGTAGAAAAAACTATTAATTCTGGTTGAAAATACTACTAGCTTCTTCCTTGGCGCTTATTCTTCAAGGAAAAGTGTACCTGAAAGCTGTAAAATATGTAACAAAGGTGTAATCCGCGCCGAAACATACGTTTACGCACGTTACTAACTTGGCGTTAGTAGAGATCTTGAGCCGCCTGTGACGTAATTATAGTCAGAATTGGCGTAGCCGTTGTCTTCTTCACTCAAAATCCACTAAGCACCATGGAATATTAGTAATCATTTGGATCCAAGCTGCCATTCAGCCTAAACACAACACGGTTACGCATATTACGGCATTAGCGGCAACGGACGTCTCGTTCCGTGTGTGACGTCATTATAGTCAGAATGCGGCATGGCGGCCTCCTTAAGCTGGGTATCCACTACGCGCGGCAAACCCACGAACACTGGCTCGCGCGGCGATACCTGGCTTGGTGGCAGGTATCGCCGCGCGAGCCAACGCAACCCAGCCAGAGTCGCGCGGCAAGCAATGAAGGCAGTCAGATTTCGCGACCATTTTTACTGAGACTTCCGCAAGTAGGAATATGAGTGGTGCTACAATCTGTCCTGCAGGCTACCATATGGCTTATATTGTAGACATACATAGCACAATTCGATAAATTACACCGTGGGGATCATTATAAGTGTTAAATAATAAATACTTTCCACAACCAGTAATAAGAGTTAGCTATTCTTGATCTTTCTCTTCTGTATGATGCCAGAAGCGTAGTCATCTTCTTCTTTAAGTCGGAAACGGGTAAGGGGGCATCCATAAATTCATAAATTACGTGAGGTGAAATAGGGGGGGGGGTTCAGCGAAATCTCACCAAATCTCACCAAGGGGGAGGGATGATCAACGGAAATATCACGTGAGATGTTTTAAAATTGGGTAGGACTGTAGAGCCAAAAAAAAGGTCTACAAATGGCGCAAAAGTCGACTTTAGGGGGGATATTTCGTAGAAAAGTGTCGGTGAGACCTAAAAAAAAGTCTCAAAAAGCTGCGAAGACGATCTGTGGGAGGGGGGAGGGGGTGTCTAACGGGACCAACCAAATCTCACCAGAAAGGGGGGGGGGGGGTCCGAAAATCCGGAAATACAGCTCACGTAATTTATGGATGTCCCCTAAGCCCATTGCTGAACTTACCTCCTTCAATGCATCGTCCCTCAGCGTTTTGTTGTGGTAATCTGCACATTTACTATTCCACAAAAAAAAATTCGCACCATACAGCTGTATTAGAAATCGACACTTTTCGTTGTTCATGGCAGTAAACTGTCGCTGTGCCGCGCGAGCCAATTCCAAGAAAGACACCGCCGTCCCAACTGCGCGCGAGCCAATTAGTGGGGGTCCTTTGCCGCGCGCCTAGAGACCGACAGAGAATGGCTCGCAGCGCGGCATGTTCGACCGCGCCAATGTTCGAGCTGGCTCGCGTGGCAACAGCGTATCCATTATGCACGGATGCCGCGCGAGCCAATGTTCCAGGGTTTGCCACACGTAGTGGATACGCAGCTATACGCAGCTATACACTACGGAATATTAGTCGTAATTCCGGTCCAGGCTGCATTTCAACCTAACCACAACGTCCACCAATACAGCTCTTTGAAAATCAACATGTGTACAGCTTGAGGAATAGCACATTCGCGGTAAAAGTGGCTGCTACACATCGGCTAATACCGCACGTAACCCGACGAATTTCACTATATTACTTCTTTCCTACCTGTTTTCTCGACTTCGCGTACACTTTTTCTTAAATAGAAATGCCTAAGGAATGCGTTAATCACATTTTCAACCCGTATTAACAGTTTTTTCTACTGGCCGTACTTTGCACAGCACCCAAAAAGATATTGGATATGTATCTTACAGAGAGTTGTGGCTGTAACAGCAATGGCTACTCGGAAATTATCTTTCTGGAGCAGGTCAGACAAATATGGATCAACTGAGACCGTTAAAATTATGATTATATTAGTAGCAATCGTTCAATTCGATCCTTATTTTTGCAAAAACATATAGAAAAACTGGGTAATCCTGGAAAAGGTTAAGTGTCCTATTTGTAGTTTGCGACCTATGAGAATGCCATAAAAATTATATTTATAAACGTTTCTCGGGAAACAAACCGAGTGATGTTGTTATTAATGCACAATATTTCGGCGACTTTATTCTCCGTCGCTATCTTCAGGTGCAGTTGCAAGTCTTGAAGTCTGCCTTGAAGTCAGCGTGTTGTTTGTAAACTGTCATGCCAGTTTACAAACAACACGCTCAAGGCTGACTTCAAGACAGACTTCAAGACTTGCAACTGCACCTGAAGATGGCGACGGAGAATAAAGTCGCCGAAATATTGTGCATTAATAACAACATCACTCGGTTTATTTCCCGAGAAACGTTTATAAATAAACAACGCCGAGAAAGATTACATTCATTTATAAAAATTATAGTTGATAAATTTAAACAATCTATTAGAAAAAACGTCCAAAACACATAATATTTTTCTTTTTGTGTTGATTCCATTCCTGATATCACTCGTGTTGACCAACTTTCATTAACTATTAAATTCGTCGAAGAGAACGTACAATACGTTGAACGATTTTTTTATGCTTCCTTCCTAACATTGGTCACAAATCAGAAGATATGTTTGAAGCAGTCTTTGACACCTTTGAGACTCATAATATCAGCATTCATAGTTGCAGAGGTTAATCTTACGACAATACCGGCAATATGTCTTAATGCTACTAGGGTCTACAAGCAAAATAATGAAAATATGCCCGTATGTAATGCATGTACCACGCTCCGCATATTCTTTAAATTTGATAGGGTCTCAGCCGCTCAATGTTTGTCAACAGGTTGTTCGTTTTTCAGATTGTTGCAAAACTATTATTTTTTCTTTCGAGTGTCAACACAACGATCAAAATTGTTACAAGTATTCCTGACTGAACCTGATAATCTTTCTCTAGAAAGTGTATTAAATACTCGATGGTCTCATCAAGAAATGGAATCAAATTACAGGAACTCTTGAAAAGATAAATAATAATAATAATTCATCACAAGAACTTTTAGTCTGCAGTGTGGTGACTGGACTGCTATCGTAAATATCTACTTTAGCGACAGTCATAATGTCTCGACTGTGGGGGTTCCATTTTGATGCAATTTAATTTAGTATCGGAAACTATAAAATGAGTAGATATTGACCTCGAATTTGTTGCAGGCCACCAAGAATCATAATTTTTATTTATTGAAAAAAAAAGAGATCATTTAGAAATGTATAAAGATATTGGCAAAAGGATATCTTAGGTTCATGAATTTATATGCTTCAAAAAAACACTCCAGCAAAAGAAAACTTAATTGATACGAATATGGCGAGGAAGGTGTGTTATTCCAATCAAGTGATCATTTTCGGGTATATGCATTTATTTCAATCTGCGAACAGCTTTTAAGTGAACTGAAAAGACGAAAGATGACTTATGACAATATTAGTGACAATTTTTCAATTAGACTTGAGAAAAAAGTGAAAAAGAAATATGGAATAAGGCCAAAAAGTTACAATGCCTCTGCGCATTGTCTGCAAGATAAACGTATAGAATTCCGAAGAAAAGAACAAGAAATCAAAGAGCTTAAAAAATAGTTTTATTAATCAGAGAAAGCAAACTGCAAGTGTTGCCGTACACTATATTGACCTACACATGGACCTACACAGCAGTGACTAACTGCGTTAATTTTGCTATCCTTAATACAGATGCCGTTTTGACGAAATCATGGAACTGTGTTGATGTTATTGATGATATCGCCAAAAATTTGGCTCATCGCATTGTTGTAATATAATAAGAATGCCATGAATATGTAGTTATTTTTATTTTTTTCATCAAAAGTTTGCACTATTTTGGTAGAAAATTTTAATATTTCATTATGGTTTTGAAATTCTGGAGCACTGAAATATCTGAAAAATGATTAATATGAGTATGTCAGCAGTCCTTAAAAAATAAATATATTTTTTTCATGTTAGTAGTTTACATTATTTGATTATAAATGTAATAAATAAGAATAGAAACAAAGTGAAGTTTTAATTTTTCAGCTCGTTGATCGTATCACTTTTGCTACGATGTAGGCTAAGTTGTAGGAGCGGCCAATCATATTCTCCCAGGACGCAATTTTTTAAAAAAAAAATACTTATCTATTCCAGCTTGATAACAGACAATATCAGATTGTGTAGTATTTTAATGGGCCTGTTCAACATAGACATTAAATTAACTGAGAACATATAGGGTGAGTTATCAAAATAAACTGATTGGATATAAGCATGTGCAGCTTGTTCATGAACGTATTGTAAAATTATTGGTACCTATTTTATTTTTATTTTATTTTTTGTCCGTTTTTGGAGTCATTGAGGAATCCATGTAAAAAATGGTTGTAGGGATGACTGGTGTACCAGTGGCATGATCTTAATTCATGATGGCTGCAGTTACACAATTCAAATATGATGAAACTATGAAGCATTAAATTAAGATGCTGAATTGGTAAGTGTATAGGAAGGTGACAATAAAGACACATTCTAACTGCAGGAAGACTTTTAAGAAAATCAATAGACAAACATTGTTGTTAGTATAGTGTCTATTTTAAATAATAAGTTACTGACAAATCATGAAATCAAAAACAATTCTTCAGCAAATAATAGTGAAATTTGCTAGCTGAAAGGGATAAATAAAAGTACAACAACATTTAAAAATAAAAAGCTAAAAAAAAACTTAATATTGTATTTAAATGACATTATAATTTCAGAAGTTTACTTCGCATTCTTCTCAAGCGAAGTATATATGTGATTTCAAGCAAACGACCTCGTTGCTGGATAATTACGGCTTTAGCTAGGAATAAGTGTAGAGCTACATAACACATTAAAACACTATGTACCCTCTAAAGATCACATATACATTGAAGTGACAAAAGTCATGGGATAGGAAGATGTAATATCAAGATGGTGATGGCACCACGGGAAAAAAAAAACAACATATAAATGTGCTGTGCAATATCAGGGCTTTCATTTGTACTCTCGTGAGTCATGTAAAAGGTTTCATTATGTGGTTATGGCAGCTCGATATGAATTTAAAAACTTTGAATGTGGGGTGGTAGTCGGTATTAGACGCATAGCCAGTGGCGGATCCAGGATTTTGGTTTGGGAAGGGGGGAGGGGGGTCTTGAATCGGGCGTGGGTGTCTTTATAGTCTCCTCGAATAATGCCGAGCCCCTTACCACCCCCTCCCCTTTGGTCCGCCACTGCGCATAGGGCATTCAATTTCCGAAATTGTTCATGAATTCAACATTCCTTGATTCACAGTGTAAAGAGCATGCCATGAAAATGCAACTTGTTGCATTACCTCCCGCTATGGACGACGCAATGGCCCACCACGTCTACCATATGACCGCGACCAGTGAGAAGTCAGTGTTGATAGATACACAGGACTGCGTCAAAGAACCGCAACACTCAATGTGGGATGTGTGGACAGTTAGGGCCTTATTACACTAGGCGACCTGGCGGCGCCGCCAGCCACGCCACTGGTGGCGCTGCTCGTCACTGGGCATTGAGTCATGGAGCTTATTACACTAGGGCAGCCAGTGGCGTCGCCACAAACTGGCGGAAAGTCGTGGCGGGGCATTGTATCTTACCTAGCTTATTACACCAGGCCGCCTGGCGTCGCAGCCAGACTCGCCACCACTCGATCAGTCTCCTGTTCATATGCTCCTTCTTTAGGATTTTAAAATTGAAGAGATATCGATTGGCTGTTTTAGTGAGACAACTAGGGACAAACATCCTGTGATGGGAGGGAATGAATTAGAGGAGAGTCTACCTAAAAGTATAAACGAGGAAACTACAAAATTTGAAATAAATTCTAAGGAAATTATGAAGAAATTCAAAAAGCTAAAACAAACTTAAAGGGACTGGTGTAGATAATATTACTACAGATTATTAAAGATTGTGGGATGCGATATTGTATCTTACCTTGAAATTTTATTTAAAATGAGTTTGGATTCTTGCTGCTTACCAGATGATTGGAAAAGATCGATAGTAGTACCAATCATAAAGGAGGGGTTAAAAATAGGGGTGAAAACTACTGGCCAAATAGTTTGTCATCAGTGATAGGCAGAATGATGGAGAGATTGATATACAACTATATCAGAAATGTCTGTGAAGAAAGAAACTGGTTTGCAGATCGACAACATGGCTTTATGTAAGAATATTCGTATGAATCTCAGATGGTGGGCTATATGCAAGATATTTTAAAATGAATTGGAAAAGTTAGGCCAGGTTGATAGTGTGGCACTAGATCTTTTTAAGGCATTTGACAGAGTGAATCATAAAATGGTTTTAAATAAACTGAAATCTATTGAATTGGATGAAAAAGTTACTAGCTGGGTAGAGGAATTCTTAAAAGTCAGAAAGCAAAGGATTAGAGTAGGAAATACATTATGAAAAGAAGTGGAAGTTTATATGGGAGTGCCACAGGGTTGTGTATTGGGACCGTTCCTGTTCATTATCTAAAGAATGACTGTTACGGTCAGAATCTAGGTATTTTGCAGATGCAAATTTAACATTCCAGCTACAAAAGAAAATATATATATATATATATATGGGAAATTAGACAACTAGTGAAATTGCTACCAACACAATTAAATTAATAATTAATTAAAAATAATTAAAATGAAAAAGAGAAGGCGAAGGGGGAGAAAGATGCATGTACATCATATTCTATTGCTAATTGAATCTACTGTATACTCTTTTTGATGAACTGTATTTAGACGACAAGTTTTTTAATTACTTAGGAATGTCTAAATCGTCTTTCTTTTAATTATTGTCGTTAATAAAGGTTGATATTACCGGAAAAGATACGAAAATGATAAATGCTTCTTGCTTTACACTTTTATCTTCTCTACACATTCACTTCCACTCATTTCCACAGTGACATTCTGCAGTTCACTGGGCATATTGAACTACACAATTTGCGTACAAATGCGAGGATAACAGCAAAGAGGCTGCTTGGCTGTGCGAGTGGCTGGCTGACTGCGCCACCAGAATCCTGGTTGCGTCGCCAACAGAGACACCAGTGCCGCGGCTGGTTGCGCCGCCTGGCGGCCTAGTGTAATAAGGGCCTAACGCTAACTATGGCATTGATGTGATATGGCAATAGAAGACCGCTGCATGTGGCTCTATTAACAAAAACCCTCTCAGCTGCAGCGCATACCGGTTTAACTATAAATGACTGGGAAAAGAATCAGTGGTCATATGAGTCACAATCTAATGGTAGGGTGTGAGTGTAGCACAGACCCCACGAGACCAAGAACGCGGGTTGTCACGAAAGCATTGTACAACCATCCTGGAATGGGCTGTATTCACCTGCGTTGGACTGTGACCACAAGGTCAAACTGAACCAACCATTGACTGGAAATGGTTATGGTCAACTACTCGGAGACCATTTGCATCCATTGATGGATATTATGTTTCCAAAATATGCTGGTCTTTTCGAGGACGACAATGCGCCATATTACTGGACCAAATTATTCACAATTGATTTGTGAAACATTATGGACAATTCCAGCAGATGATTTGGCCACCTAGATTACCAGATAAGAACCTAGTCAAAAATATGGGGACATGATCGAAACGTCAGTTCGTGCCCAACGTACTGCACCGGCAACACTTTAGCAATTATGAACAGCTGTAGATGAAGCATGACTGAATATTTCCTCCGACTTGTTGTGTCAATACCACTATGAATTTGTGCACTCCGCTGGGCAAAAGGGAGTAGCAGGCAATATCAGGAGGTGTCCCTTGACTTTTGGTACGTCAATGTAAAAGTGTTGGTACAAAAGATGACTTTTGCAATTCATTCCCACTTACCTTCATTCTGGATAAGTAGCTCATCCATCCTTTGGAAACAGCTGTATTGTGTTTGGAGTTGGACATAGTGCTGACCAGTCAGAAAGCACCTATGAACAAATAATTGTTTCAGTGTGTGTACGCTGCACTGCATCGTCTGAATACATTTCGACTGAATTACATCCGACATTACTTCTTCAAATGAAATGTGTAATTTAAAGTAAAAAATCACATATTTCAAAAGTACATGTATAACAAAATTTGACACTAGGATACGTTATTGATCGCACTTTAAAAATAATAAATTGCCTCTATTTATAGATGTTTAGCTCTATTTTCATAATTAAGTATTATGAAATGTTTAAAAATTAGTGTGGCGTGTCTCCAAGCTACAGGAAAGAGAATTGAGCCTCTATTTTCTTCCAAGGTGCAGATATCTTGAAGGATTAGATCTTATAAAATCCACGAGGTTGATCAGTCCAAGGAAGAACTGGAACGAAGACGTGGAAGAAATGAGAGTTAGCCAGAAGCTTCTGAAACTGGAAGTGAGAACTAATGTCAGCAGCTTCGATCAGTGTTATTTTGAACAATTTTGGCAATGCGGGATATTATTGTTGTCATGGAGTACAAAACTCGTTGACAATGAAAGTTGAATTTTTAAATGATTTATAGAGAACTAATCGACTGGATGATAGATATATGTAGACCATCAAATGACATGCTGTACGGTGTGTCTTCAATGGATTATTTTCAGAATGAATGAAACATTGTTCGATTTTTTTTTATGTTCAGTCTGGTCAAGCTATCACTTTTGATATCTTACACGTAGTGGTTGACAATCTACTTTTCTCTATAGGATGTTTTTTACCACATTATCTAACTGTTCCCGAACAGTATGTGAAAAAATTGAGGGATGCACGGGTAGCATGTGGAGAACACCTGTTTTTTCACATTTTATTCTTTTACAGCAGAGAGTTTGGTACTTTTTTCCATTAATCTCAAAAGCATACAATCTTCTACGGCTCTCTGCCTTGATGCTATATTTTTATGTGCCATAAATACTAAAGTATTAAAAAGACTCATTATGGAACGTTTCTTCCACGTTACATTTAGCTTCCACACAGCATCTCATATAAATATTATTCTTTGTCATATTTATTTTGTCCTTACTCAAGCTAGAACCTGTTTGTGGCAGAGACTCAGCTTTGTCTTATTCAGATCATTGAAAAGTCCAACTTCCAGTTATCATTGTCAACTCTCTAAGACAATGCTTTCATCTCTGCTTCCAATACAGTAAACAGTGTGGTGCGATCAGCAAATCTAAAATCGTTTATTGTTTGATACCCCACTTCGATTTTATCATAACATCCATCTAGACATTTCATTATGATGTATTCTCCATAGATATAAAATGGAACTAGAGACTGAATTGATCTCTAGTTCCTTTGAATAGTTCAGAAGATCTGGATACTGCGTTGTTATGCTGGTTTTTAGTAAGAGTGAGACAATGTTGCCAATACCCCATTTCTTGTGGTATCTTCTGCAGTTCATGCCATCTAGGACAGTCAAATTCTATAAACCAGGAAGCATCGCACAAAAGGTGCGATTTCTCATTTAGCTGTCTCAAATTGAGTCTGCTCATGTGTACCTTTATTCTTCAAAAGTCCTTGGTGGTATTTTCTTATCTCAACAGTATTTTAGAAGGGCAAGAGAATGTTTGGAAAAAATTTCTGGCACGGGTCAGTACTGCTCAATTCAGCAGGGCATATTGTGCAAGTGGTTTCAAAATCTTTCATTTATTGATGAAAATGATAAGGGGACATACCAGAGAAGTGAGAGAATTGGGTTACAAATCTTTGGTCAGACCATTGCTTGAATAGAGTTGTGTAGTATGAGAACCACATTTTTGGTATCAAACACAGAAGATGTAGGGCATGCAATGAAGGACTGCTAGATTTGTCTCTAGTAATTACTGCAGAACACAATCAGTAACTGATATGATAAAGAAGCTGGAATAAGATTCATTGCAAGACAGGAAGAGTGAGACGAAGGTGCTGGGGGTGTTCAAGACGTATATAGGTTTTTTTTTTTTACACGCTTTATATTAGCTTGACTATGTATGTATGTATGAATGTAACGGAATTTTACAACTCCATTTTGACCCACTTCCCGATGTCCGAGCTGTTTGAAATTTGCCACACATATTAAGAACCGGTGACAATACAATAATTTCATAGCTATATTCTTCTATGCTCATTACTTTGACAGTAACAACAGAAAAATGGTTGAATGTCATGGAATTTTGCAATATAATTTTAACCCAATTCCAGATGTCCGAGTTGTTTGAAATTTTGCTCATGTATTGATAACTGATTACAATACAATAATTTCATAGCTATGTCTTGATATTCTGATTACGTTGACAGTAAAAACATAAAAATTTTGCACACGTTTTAAGAACCGTTGACAATACAGTAGTCTCTTAGCAACGTCCTGCTATTCTCGTTACTCTGACGGTAACAATAGAAAAATGGTTGCCATGTAATGGAATCTTTCATTTCAGTGTTTACCCGATTCCTGACGTCCGAATCGTTTTAAATTTTGCATACTTATTAAGAACCGATAAAAATTCAATAATTTCACTCTCACCACGTTGTCAGTGTATCCTATACTTGATGGGATTACTGAGTTAGGCAAATGCAGCCGCGACATTAGTGCACAGGTGATTTACGAGCCTTGGTTGCTGTAGACGATCGTCTTCTGCTGTCTCCTATCCAGAAATGTTTCTCTGTCTGAAGTCGCTTAGCGTGATGTTGAATAGTAAGTATTCGAAATATTACTTCGTACTATTATAGAAAAGAAGCCTTCCTCGTTTACCGTGCTATTGGATCTCTTGTTGAGTTGACCATTTAATTGTATTTTACTCGTGGGAATGATAATTAATAATGAAACTACAACTCAAAGAAAAAGAGAGATTGGCGAAGAAAAGCCAACAGTAAGCAACATACTTTTTAAACTATCTGAACTCAAAAGTTAAAAATAAAATTGTAGTTTAAAAAACTAAAATCACGCTTTCGTAGTAATGTGAACTAAAAGGTTAAAAATAATATTTAAATATAAACATTTTGTTTAACAGTGATAGGAAGTCCCACAATTAAGGATAAATTAATTTTTTTTGAATAAGCTTAAAGTATAAAGTCACTGATTACAAAATTAACTTTAATGTTAAAAAAGCGTGGGGTGCGCTCTACATAACTTTTGACAATGACTCTGTCTTTACAAACAGCCAACGACAAAAAATATAAGACAACTGAAATAGCACCCCATGCTTTTTTAAATTAAAGTTAATTTTGTAATAAGTGACTTTATACTTTAAGCTTATTCAAAAAAAATAATTTATCCTGAATTGTGGGACGTCCTATCACTGTTAAACAAAATGTTTATATTTAAATATTATTTTAACCTTTTAGTTCACATTACTACGAAAGCGTGATTTTAGTTTTTTAAACTACAATTTTATTTACTTATGGCTTTACGCCTCGTCGACGTCTAGGGATGGGATTGGTGACAAAGAACGAGAAGCATTTCTGCCTTGGCCTTTTGAAGGAAGCATCCCGGTATTCGCCTGGAATGATTTGGGGAAACCATGAAAAACCCAAATCTTGATGCCCGGACCCGGATTAGAACCGGCGTCCTGCCGAATGCGAGGCCAGAACGTTAACCATTCAACCACCACGCTCGGTGGCATATGGATGATGACGTGTGGGAAAATTAATGCTGGAAGAATTAAGAGAGTTCATGGAAGGAAAGAGGTGACCAAGACCACAAGCTGGCACTTGATTTCAGGTATAAAAGTGAGGGGAACCGAGTCATTACCAATGGAAGTGATGAATAATTTAACAAAAACGCTGAAAGAATTTAAAATTAAAATTTGTAGATGACAAAAGTGGACGGGTACACGAAAGAGTAAAAATTGGGTGCAATGAATGTACCCTATCGCAATTAAATTAAATTAGACGTGTATTTCTTCGACACTTAAATGGCACAACATTCAAGCCTCTGTTCCATATGGTTTCACATATTACATCTTTACATGACTGACTGTGTTGTCCATTTCTCCATTCCCAGTTCTCCAGAGGCTTAGTAATCACGTCAGATACAGATACTTTGCAGCAAATTAATTTAGCTGTTGCTTTTTGACATTCTCTTTCAAATCGCTCTTTCTTGTCTGAAACGAGTTTCCCTTGACATACAGACTCACAGCTCACAGCATTATCTTCAATAATCGATTAGTAGCTCGTTCCACATCTGTCTTCATCCTTTCATTCCCACCACCAGGTCAGCCTCTTTATGCCTCTAAACATCTACCTGGTCTCATTGCAATTTCCAAGATGCCCAATCTTTTATATGTTTCATTTGTATTTGTCCGTCCTGCACATCCTCTTTGTAGGTATAAATATTTCCCTGCATCGTGGAGTAGACTGTAGGCCTTAGCTTTTCAAAATTTTTCATTCTTATATGAATTGAATTACATCTTTAGTTATTTTACTTTTTCATATTTTGATCTATCCTAAACACTTTTGCAAAAGTTGTCAGAAGTGTCTGTGCCATTTCTTTTTGATATTCTCTGCTTTGCAGCCTTGTTATACAGTTTCATTAAATAATCTGTTGGGGACACATGACTCTGTGATTTGATTACTAGCAATTCATGAGGTTTAAAACTACGTTTCGTTAACGCAGCGGGCAGATCTTTCTCCGCACAAAGTAAATCTACATACGGCTTGTGGAGCCCGATTTGGGCCATGTGGCACAATATCCACCCACGGACCCATTCACCACGTGTGGAGTATCCACATCCTATGCTCGCTGGCATACAGAGGTTTTTTTTTTTTTTTTTTTTTCAAGGTGGCCCTTCTGCTTGTTCCTTATCACTAAAGCCTATTTGGAACACATTTTGTTAATAATAATTATTAAAGGAACCACTTTTTTATATTACAGAGTCACGATTGTTCCTCCTGAATTCTCGTGGTCATGTAACGCTCGTGACTCGATTGCCTAAAAAGTCATGAACGTTGCAGCTTGCCAGGACTGCGTTATTCAGGAACCATGTTTTGACTAGTGTCTATCTTTTCCCTTGAAAATCGGAGTGATCTGCGCTATTTTCCAGCTGGAAGGTCACTGTTGCCCTCCAAAGAGTTGTCCTTAACAGCTGTGAGGAATGGTTCAATTTCAGTCAAATATTATGAGTCTTGTTGGATAACCTTTAGTGACCGTATGCGTCCCACAATTGAAGTTACAACTGCTTTACAGTTCCTGCAGGATCTATTTATATCGAATCGATCGACTTGGAGAAACCGGCATAACATCTACATTTTTGTAGTAAACGAATTTTTAAAATCGATGTTGGGTTAGTAAGAATTTTTGCAACAACTGTTGTGTATTTAGGCTGGCATGCTGTTAGCAATACAGTTTTGAAATTATCAAAAACTTTTATGATTCAGCTCTTTAATGTTTTTACTGGAAAGGATGTTGAACAAAACAAGTCAACCAAATAACCAAGTCCTTTAAAAGAACCATACCGGTATTTGCCTGGCATGAGAGAATGGCATTTTTCAGGAAAACACGAAAAACCGAAATCTGAATGATCGAACCCTGGTTCTCCCAAATGCCAGGTCCGGATGTTACCGGTGACCCACCATACTCAATCTTGATTCTTACAAATCCTAGTAAAGGAAGAAAGTTGGGTTTCAATGAATACCTAAATGATCGACCATCAACAGAAATACAACGTAGATAGAGTCAACACATTGACTCCCATAAGTTGCAGATTATGATAGGTCCTTCAGCAGCTCAGTGTAATGATAGCTAAAATCTGTCTCGAAATGTAAACAGATTTCGTTTAAAGAATGGGAGAAGTGTTTCCGTCGATCGACGACACATGACAACCTGGTACGATCCAATTTCAGCAAGAACCAGTGGAAGCTCATCAACAGGCGCACTCCTACTGAAGAAATAAGATTGTTGCGCATGTTCTCTACACTATGAGATGAATATATGCATGCTCCGCCTTGGTAATCTGTTCCATCGCGTTCGAAATACACCTTACAAACCATCCTACGTACAAGCAAGTTTCTCGCAGGGCACATAGTGCCTTCTACTACGTTAAATGCCGCAGTTTCGACCAACATACTGTCTTTGCTGTGGGCTGCAACAACTCCTTTGCTCGAAGTATGCACAATGCTCCAAAATCCTAGTAAAATATTGTAGAATTTGTAATTTTTTTGTAAAATTATTATAAAAAGATAAATTTTGATAAATATTTGATAAATTATGAAAATTTTTACTAATTTTGACAGATGCGATTGTTATACCGGGTGTTTATAATTAAAATTTCCCTGTTTAAAACGTTATAACACGGAAACTAAATACCGTACAAGTACCAAACTTGGTAGCATTAATCTCAAGGACATGGGGAAGAGAAATAATGCAGAATCAATTCAGTTGAAACACTTTTAATGTGCTGCTACGGTACCATAAATGCTATAAAAAAGGGGGCTCAATATGGCGCCCATCAGTGACCATAATAGTTTGAAAACTCAGGATTGCATTCTTCACAGCAGAACGAAGCATGTCCGTAGGTATGCAGTCTACCTCTCTTGATAAGCTGCTCTTCACATCAGCAATGTGTTATTGTTCCCCTGGTAAACCCTGTCCTTCAGGTAGCCCAACAACGAGAAATCACAGGGAGTGAGGTCAGGTGATCGTGTCGGCCAAGCATTTGGAAACGATCGGCTGATATTCGATCGTTTCCAAATCAAGATGACTGATCACGGCACCTGGTGCTCATAGTTGGAACTGAACGGTGGCGCTGTGACGCATGGAAATCATGCACCCCATACTCTGGACATCAACCTCATTGAGTGTAATCCAAGTATTGATAACTGTATCTTTAATGCAAGTACCATCAAATGTCTGTAATATGTTAGGATATTTGTTATATATATAGGACTTACGGTTGCACCACAATCCCCGTCAGTAATGATATAGGACCAAAGTCTCGTTTAAATGTTTCTATGTAAAACAAACTACTTTTATCAACCGGCATAGTTTGTTGAAAAGGTCTGCTAGTTTTACTGTCATCGTAACAGTTAAATAGCAGTTATGTCACATAATTTCTTCTTGCGTTATATCGCAACTTACATTGGACTACGAACTTTAGTTGTCAGCTCAGCAGATGTTACTTTTGGAGCCAGGTTCCGTCCTCGACACTTGTATGGTATTAAAATACGGCCAAACTCTTTTCCGAAATGAATTCCATCGTGCAATACGCAAGAAAACGCAACAACCTGGGAGAGGCTAGGAGTACGTGACAGCCGCACACCGGCTTGGACAAAATACAACACACAAGTAGCCAAGTTAGCAGCATTTCACGGAAGGCCATTATCATTCCGGCAGAGGAGCCAGGATGGTTTCTTTTATTCGGGGAATAGAGAGATCAGACAGTTTGTTACCATTGTGGTGGTGGGCTTAAGGAATGGGAAGAGAACGATGATCCTTGGGCGCAGCACGCCCTTTCATTTTCGAAGGGCATTTTTATTAACCTTGTGAAAGGAGAAGATTTTGTGGTCAACGGTTCCCAGAACAAGGAATTAATCATTAGTGCGAAAGAAGCAAAAATGTATTAAGCTGCATACATCACCTAAAGGTGGCTCCTCTGTATGTACATCTCTATAAATCTGGCGTTTATGGACACGCTGGCATGCTACTCAACATTTCTCGTGTCAAGATGCAAAAATTGATTAGCGTGCGCATTCATAATGTATATGAAAGTGCAATGCCATACATGCTCAATTCATAACTGGACTTTGCAATGTTAAAACTGGAGATTAGTGGCTTTTGGGCGGGGGAGGGATGTGAGGATGTTATTTCTAGAGTTAGTCAAAATTTAGATATTTTATATCATAAATAAAAACATTTTACAGCATTCGTTGTCTTATCATTTATGGTATCCCTCACAGTGCTATTAAATCTTCAACGTTAGCAATAAAAATTATCCTGGATGATTTGCATGACGAACTTGGTCAGGTATATGATATGATGGTCTGAAACGTGCATCATCGGATTCCAATACTAGACATGTACTGAAGTCAGTAACTGATATGATAAAGAAGATGTTTAAGGTGCCAATACAAAGAAAGAGGGGAGAAGAAGAGTGCTAATTGTGACGATGATAGATGGGTGGATATTGGTAGAAGAATTAGGAATAGTATGGAGAAAGGAAAGAAATATCTACAACTATACAATAGCACTTCGTTTCAGGTATAAGGGAGTTTGTTTTGTGGATAAGGGAGTCAATCAATGGAATAAGTATCCAGGGAGCTGATAATGGAGTGTACATAAACTACGTGGCTGGGTCTAGGAGGAGAGGGGTTGGCTGGAAAGGGGGCATCAACAAATTACGTGAGGTGTTTTTCCGGATTTCTGGACTCACACCCCCTCCCCCCTGGTGAGATTTCGTGAGATCTGGCTGGACCCCCCCCCCCCTCTGGTGAGATCTGGTCCGTGAGAACCCCCCCTAGAAATCGCCCTGGAAACTTTTGTAGAACTTTTTTTTTTTTTTTAGGTCACACCCTAACTTTTTTGACGAAATACCCTCCTAAAATCGACTTTGGCGCAAATTGTAGACCCCCGCCCCTCCCCCTGGTGAGATCTGGTGAGATTTCGCCGGACCCCCCCCCCCCTATTTCACCTCACGTAATTAATGGATGTCCCCAAAGCTACGCTGGGCTACATGGTGGGGGAGGGTGTCCGAGCCAGGCCACGTAGCTTTTTGTCACAGTTGAAATGAGATAAAGAACACACAACAGCATGTAAATATTTATTTACGCCATTTAATTATACCGGTGTATAATTGACGATAGTCTGACAAAAGAAAACAGTAAAAATGTCTTATGGAATCAATACGAAAAAATGCTACGTGCTACGTAGAAAAGGGGGGGGGGGGGATTGAGAAAAAAGCCACGTTGGGCTAAGTGGGGGGGGGGGGAGGGGGTTCACAGGAGGCCAAAATGGAGCTACGTTGTTTATGGACGCTTTCTAAACAACGAAATTGAAACATTGAAGGCGTTTTAAGTAAAAATTCGTATAAATCATAAGTACTTACATAATAAATTTGTCAAGCATACATAAGGTCATTTGCAGTTAAATTATTATCATTTATTTACAAACAACCTCTGGATAATACATTTAAAAAGTTTGTAAATACACTATATTTTAACAGAGAAGGCGACATTCAAATTTTTACAGACTTACATTTCATTCATAGTCTTCCAGTCAAGTATCCACTCTTTCCTTAAATCTTCCTTTAGATACAGAGTTTTGTATTTCTCTTTTCACTCTGTGTATAAAATGAAAATGGCTTATCTGTCTAGTCCCACAATGATGTATATTACTGTTTCTTTGTAGCAATTTACTTAGATACCTTGAAAACACATTATTTTCACTCTAAATATAAATGATAATATATCTCTTACTACTTCTTTTTAATGTATAAACAACCTAACTTTTTATGCATATTATTTTTATTTAACACTGCTGTAATTCCCTTACTGAAATTTGTTTTACTTGCCATTATAACTACTGTGCAGCAGCGGAGTAATAATATTAATAATAATAATAATAATCTGCACTAACATCAAGACCGAAAAATACTGAAGGGAAATTTATTTTGTTTCCATACGTGAAAAGTTGAGGACCATTACCTTTGCAATTTAGCTACATTTAACATTATCGGAGTGACACCAGTCGGTTCTTGTTTATAACTCCATATTTGGTACTTATAAGTAGTAACGGTCAAATGGAGTTCGGATAAAATCAAAAGTCGCTAAAACACTATTAAATTATTCCTCGGAGTTTCGTCTAGCGGTACAGCTTCTACTTTAGAGACAGGTAATGTAACAAGAATGTATCGTGCATTAAAAAGTAGTTGGAAAAATGGGATACAAAAAGAATTTGAAAAACTGAGATAAAATTTAAGTAAAACAACCGTTAACGATGCGACGAAATTTATGTCGCACTAAAGGTTCCTTACAAGGAGTGCGTATTAAACTGAATTCACTTAAAAAAAAAAAAAAAAAAAAAAAAAAAAAAAAAAAAAAAAAAAGATTTTTTAATAGTGGTCATTATTTGTTTTGCGAAATTTTCTGTGGTAAATATTGTAGTGTTGAGATGGCACCACATGGTCAGTATCAAGTAAATAAAAAATGTGGAGTTAATAATGTGTGTATAGGGAGCGTCCCAAAACTACGTAGCTCCATTTTGGCCTCCTGTGAAACCCCCCCCCCCCCCTCACGTAGTCCGACGTAGCATTTGCCTCTAGCCCCCTCCCCCGGTGTACTGTTTTCTCTTGTTAGACTATCGTAAATTACATACGGAGATCATTAAATGACGGAAATAAATTTCACAAGCTGCTAATGTGTTCTGTAACTAATTTTAACTGTGACTAATAATATTAATGAAAAGCTACCTGGCTTGGCTCGGAAACACCCCCCCCCCCCCCCCCCACGTAGCCCAGCGTAGCTCTCCAGCCACCCCTCCTCCCTCTAGACCTAGTAGCCTCGCAGTTTATGGACGCTCCCATACGAACAAGAAATCAGGTTGTGCGTATTGTCCCGCCGGGGTAGTCACTGACCTGTAACGCTCTAGTCGGGAAGACGTGGGTTCGAATTCCCGTCCGGCCATCCAGATTTGGATTTTCAATAGTTTCCACAGGCAAATATCGGGATGGTTCCTTCAAAACGCCACGTCTGAATTCTTTTCCGTTCCTTGCCCCCAGTTCTTTCCCGCCTCTAATGAACTTGACGTCGACATGGTGTAAAACTGTTAGCAAGAGGGGAGGGGGTCGCATTTGGCTACGAGGCCATACAGCCAGCACTATGTAATTTTGTAGTTTGCAAGTATGTATTGGATCACTCAATGTATTATAGATTCTCCGGGGTATAGACGACACAAGACAAACACAACACTTAATTAAAACCACCCATGCCGGAGGCCGAACTAGAACCGGTGACCCCTGCAACGCGAGGCTAGCACGCTATCCGCTACGCTGCTGGGGTCGGCAAGAGCGAGGAATATGGCTTAGTAGCGCTATTACCACACTTAAAGGGAAGAGGATTACATGTAAAGCCCCTTGAGGCATCGAGGGAAAGGACAGGGCTGTTGGACACGTCGTGTATGATACGCAGTATCTTCTGTATACAGTGGCTGAAGAGAGGCAAGAAAAAGATAACTAACTCAAAAGATTTGGAAACAGTGATAAATTAGAATTTCTAGGACTGTGGATAGGATCCGGGAAGCTATGGTTCGTAGCCAAATACCACTATAAATTATGAGTTTGACAAATATATTTTTATACACCCGGAAACATAGAGCCGAGAGGATACGGTAAAGAAACGAAGATACGAAGATACGACTGGCCAATGAAAATACAGGATTGGTACAAAGTTGTATTATGAATGGGACAGCTAATCGAGTGATTGCATAGGTCTAATAATAAACAATCTAAATTATTGTTAACTTTGTACCCATGATCACGGTGGAGGCTGACCGCAGGCAGGAGAACAGAAGCGGTACACGAGACAATATCGGCTGACTTACCATTATTAATAATTTTTTTAACTGCAATGGAGCTAACTCTCCGGTGGCAATTCCCCCATTCATCTAATTACCCTTTTTTATTTTTTTAAATTTTATTTTATAACTGGAGTGATAAATTCCTTCCCCATTCACTTTTCCGATTTACAAATTTTAATTTTAAATTCCTTAAGCGTTTTTGGTAAATTATTCACCATTTCACTTGCTAATTTGTTCCAATCCCTGACACTCTTACCAAAAAAAGAAAATCTTCCTACTCCCTTATGCATGAAATCGAGTGTCAGCTTGTGCTCATGGTCGTATTTCCCCTTCCATGCACTGTTCCTAGTTATTTGACCAACATCACCAACATATACCCTATACATTCCCAGCACTCTCTTCACTCTCCTCCTATCCTCAATGACTCCAGTGATTTGAAAGAACAAACAGCAAAAGTTTTAAACCAAGACTGAAAGCGTCCACACAATTTAGTAAGTGGTGTGTGTCAGACCTACATACTGTATTTAGCACAAATATCACACTTGTACGTGACTGGTCTGAATTCATTAGTTACTAGTCATATTGACCTAGGACTTAGAAAGAACTTTTTAAAGCTTTATATGTGGAGCATAGAACTTTATGGAAGCGATGCATGGATTTTAGACATACCAGAAAGAGTAAAAATTTAAGCATTTGAAATGTGGTGCTATAAAAGCATACTGAAAATTAAGTGGACAGATAAAGCACAAAAGGAACGAGTTTTGGAAATGGTGGGTGAGGAAAGAAGTTTGTGGAAGAGATAGGATGGTAGGTTATATACTAATACAAGCGTGCTTGGTTAATTTGTTAGTGGAAGGAACAGTCGAAGGTGAGAACTGTAGAGGAAGACAGAGATTAGAATATATGAAGCAGGTAATTGAGGACGTGGGCTGTAAGGGGTATGTATAAATGAAAAGGTTAGCACAGGATAGGAAAGGATGGAGGATTGCATCAAACCAGGCGAGAGACTGACAACATTTAAAAAAAAAAAAAATATTTCCATTAGTATGACATTCTAAATTTTACATTATACTCGTGTTGAGGCTATTGAGAACTAAAGTAGGGCGCAATTATAAATTTATAAGTTAAAGGGTTCAGAATTTATGAGGATCTGATAGGAAACCAGACAGACAAATTAGAGAATCGATAAGGATTCTCTGTTTCAAACAGAATGTACAGAGCACAGAAAACCGTGGTTGTAGAAGACAACGATTTATAACCGCCAAAGTGCTAAAGCGCCTTTCCAAAATGTAGCTGACGCAGCAGTATAAAATTAAAAAATATTTTTTTCTGGGACAAGGCTGGAAATTATCAATAAAAAAGCATACCCAGACCTTAAATTGTTGAGATATAAAAACTTTAAATGCTAGTCGAGGTGAAAATGCGATTCCCGAACGACAAGTTACGCTTAGTTACTTGAAATATGACTGCAGACGTATTCGTCACTTAGTTTGGTGAATTTGGCACTGTGTAGTTTCTTTTAGCAAACCTACACAATATTTTGCAACTTTATATTTATGTTAAAAAAGGATATTATTGTATGATTAAAATCAAATGATCGTTCTCATTTAATTTTGCTCATAACCTACATACTTAATTTATTCATGGTATTCCTATATACGAAAACAAAACTCTTATGAGCTCTGGAAATAAAGAAGATTCACTCAACCATACTATATAATTCCACACAATTTATAAATATATTTTAAAGTTGGGGTAACTATTTAATTTAGCTACGAATATTTCCACCTGTTTCGAAATAAGCTTGATGAATTAGTGAAACAAGTGGCGGATCCAGAATTAAATCGCTGCGTCGTAAAACGTGTGAGGTTATGACAACGAAACAAAAAATGGACACATGACAAGCTTGTAACTGTTGTAAACAAGAGAACGACTGCAAATAAAAACGTCAATTTAAACCCGACACATTGATTTAAAGCGGGTTTAATGGACGCATCATAAAGAAGGGAGTACTTATTAACGACTGAAGAGGCAGAACTACTTCAAATAAAAACAGAATATCATTACACTGTACAAAATTCCCGACAGGTTTTAATGCACTATTTTTGCAGTTATTCGCTTATTACTACATGTAATAAGATACATGTAATATTTACTGTGCAACTATTAACGAATTGTTTCTGTCGGGGATTTTGTACAGTGTATATATATATAATTTTGTGTGACCTCAAAGAATTAACGACAAAACGCCTCTGTCGTAAGCCGCCTCTCACCAAGCACTGGAGACCTGCAGTTTAACGTGGAATCCAACCACGGAAGTTGCACAATCATTTCCGTTTATTATTTTGTTACTCAGACTTCCATGTTTTATAGAATATATTTGTCTCTCAAGTACTGTTAGTTTCCCCCGAATACGAAGACTCCGACGAACAAGAAAAGACTAAGTGGATTACAGACGTTGTAGGATTTCTTCATGACGGCTGTCGTTCGAGAAAGACAGAAGGGCTGTTGTGGAGGAGACCAAATGAATACTGTCTATCACCTTTCAAAACAATAGATTTCTTACAGATACGTCTTCAGTCGTCAGTATATATACGAAGTGTTCCATATCTTTGAACAAACTTCGTAGAATACTGTCCAACATTACAACGTCCTAGAACGAAGCTTTACTTTGTTATAAAGTGGATGTGGTGTACATTTAAGATGGATTGTAGGGGAATAAACCTGTGTTCTGATTGAATGCCTGTGTATTAAGATACTCGTGTGGATGCGGTGGTGACAGCAACGTTGCGAGGGGCACCGGAATAAACAATCATAAATCCCCCTCACCCAGTTTATCTCTACCGGATGTTGGTATGGAGAGGTAATACCTTCGATAGTAAACAGGCACTTCGATTGTTTCGGTATTAATCACGTCTGTTATAAGATGCTATGATTTCCATGTATTTTGGGTTATGGATTATACTAGTTAAGATACTTCTCCAGTTATCAACCTAAAGGTTGGTTTGCAGCAGGTTTCCGCTTTCCTTTCCAGTTCATTATATGAGACGCTTCCGACATAATCTGATGCACACATGACAGGATTGGCCACCCTTCCCCGTATTTTCCATCGGTGGCACCTTCCACTATAGTAGTTATGGCACAATGGATGGTCTATATGACTGTTTTCTTTTATCTTAATGTGACGTCGTGATTCACCAGCACCGTTAAAATCTTCTTCAATCGTCACTTTTCCTTCCACCTGACCTGTAGTACTCATATCGATAAAACAAGCGATTTCGAGATCCAGGAGAAACCATTGCCTCATAGCAATAATATATGGACTAAATTATGGCTGTACAACACACAAGCAGGTGATAAACCTGACAGTTCAGTAATAGACTGCTTTGTCTTGGATTAGTGGAGCTGTGTGCATTTGGCACGCAGTATTTGAGTCATGTGGAAGTAGGGCGCACAGAGAATGGATGACATTACGTGTGGTCGGATCTTTGGCAGATGGGCCTAGAGTAGCGTCATTTCACATCTCTGAAGAAGACTCCTAGATTGAAGAACCGTACAAAGGCGGTACTCATAAAGCCGCGTTACCACGACGTTTTGTAACGAAGGCGGGACGGGACGGGACGGGACGAATACTCAACAACACGCCATGGGAACAAGGCCGCCTCTGCTAGAGGGGACAAGACGCAGCTACCCACTCTTAGTCGGTAAACATCACAGGCGTGCGTAGTGGAGCGCTGTTGCCATCGGTTTGCAGCAGCGGTGCGCACCCCTTCTGTTGTTGTAAAGTGCTCTGTGCCAAACGACACTAGGCAACGTGGTGGGGAGGTGGCGGCGAGGTAAGCGAGGGCTAACCTGCGGCGCGCGCTCGTCTCTACACTTCGGCTAATGAGGTCCCGTCCCGTACCGCCTTCGTTACAAGACGTTGTGGAAATGCGGTTTTAGAACGACCATATCTTGCAACCCAGCGTCGGGATAATTATCCTGCCCTAAGTGCCCAAAAGACGTCCAACCAGCACAGCGCCCGTACTGTGTAGAGAGAGACCTCGCAGCCGCCTCTGATTGGACCCTGGAACAGTGGGATTAGTCTCGCTTTAGCCTGAAGATTTACTCACGCCGTCTGTTACAACCCTGTCAGTATTGTGGAAAGGGACCGACAGGGCGGCGCTAGTGTTCTCATCTGGGACTGTATTGGGAGCACGTACACCACTGCGTGTATTTCGTAAGAATATTGTAACGGCTGCTGTTTACAGGGATTACATTCTGCAATAGTATGTGGGACTTTGTCGTGGTGCATATGGACGAGGGTCTATTTGACATACGACAATTCACGCCCACAAAGGATGGATAAGTACTTGCAACATGAGGACATGACACGTCTACAATGGCCAGCTCACTGTTCGGACTTAAATCCGATTGAACAAGCATGGGATGTTAGAGGCCAAACGATTGCAGTCTTAACACCGCCACCATTGCATATTGTTTACCTCCAATGAGCACTTGACCAGCAGTGGGCTGCTTTACCGCAACCAGTGCTGGGTGGCCTGATCTACAGTACTGTATAGCGAGCCACTGTGCATCCTGTATTGTCGTGCCAGACCCCTCATTGATATTCTGTACGCCACCGACGGAGAGACACCAGCCACTGCCCATGTCTGGTTTGCTGAATACCTTGTATCAGTAGCACAAATTGTTGAAAGGATCCGTTTTAGTGCACACATTATAACCGTGCCCCACGTTTTCCCGTGTATTTCGAAGACACCTTAATTTATGGACATTAGTGTATTCTACTATACAGTACCAGGTTTACAGCCTTTTTTTTCTATTCACCATTCGCTGCCCATTCCTCACATCCATACTAATTAGATTATAGTAAAGTTATTCAATAAAGTTGTATTGCTGGCATTGCTCTGTGATCTAGCCGATTTTAGGACCATTGTTTCGGAACTAAAGAGGAATTAGATTTGTAAATGGTTTTTCGCTGAGATATTGTACCAATCTTGAAAATATTTTCCCTTAACCTCACACAAAATATCCAATTATTATTTTCATTACCCATGTTTTTCAAAAATTTTAAGTTATATTCATGTAAAGGTTATAAATTAATGATCAATCAAAAATTTCTACGCTGAAGAGCTCAAAAGGTAATAGGGACAGACAGACAGACAAGTGAGTGAATCCATAAGAGTTCCGTCTTTTATTCAAAAGGCATGGAACTATAAAAATGAAATTTGTATGGCCGGAAGAAAGATCCACACTTCCTACTTTATACATTCGTCAAAATGATACAAATCACGGGCAAGGTGTACCGGTCGTTCTGATTATAGTTTTTAGACGTTTTAGCGTTAATCGCCTAAGCGAATGCAAGGGCGTTCCCTAATATCTGCTTCAAAAAATACAAAGTTCACAAAATATGAAGCTTAGAAAAAATACACAGCTTACACGCTTCACAGTCTGATGGCCACACTTAACGTTGCCACACTGTGTCAGCAATAGCGGCAGATACTATATATAACAGGACAACGTTTGATCACACAAATCATCTCTATGAACCGTCTATGTTATATTGAGATAATCCCGCGGCCAGTAATATCCTCAGATCTACCAGATGGAACATCTATGGTGCTAGATCGGACGTCAACACCGTCGCAGGGCCAGTTTATCAAAGACCAGTTACATCAGTTGTAGGACATGGAGGAAGGAATAATATGGAGACGACGCAAGAGACCTTTGCCACGCATGGAAGTGAAGCAGGCCGGCGGAGGAGTGGGGGGGCATGGCCGGAGTGGTGGGGACTTGACCGCTTCCCAACAAACACGGGGAGTATGGTTAAACACCTCAAGGGGACTCTAGGATAAACGTGACGCCGCAATCTGGTGATGGATTATTATGTAACTCGATGAGACAAATAAAAAATGAAGAATAAAATTTTTTGATATCCTGCTTAGTTTTCGAGATATTCTGTCTCAAATGTGAAATGGTTTTGGTTGAAATTCAGAAGAAAAAATTATTCAAAGTCAAATTTTATGATTAATTTTTATTTAAAAAGACGAGACAAATAAAAAATAAAGAGTAAAATTTTTCGATATTTCACCTAGTTCTCGAGATATACTGTCTCAAAAGTGAGGTGTCTTGAGTTGAAATGCAGAAGAAAAATTTCGCAAAAGTCAAATTTAATGATGGATTCTTATGTAACACGACGAAAAAACTCGATAATAAGGAATAAATGTTTTCGATATCTTGCTTAGTTTGGGGGATATACAACAACCAAATTGAGGGGTTTAGGTTTGGATGCAGGCTGGACCAAAAATTAATTCTGTCAAAGCCACAATGATTACATGGTTGACATGCAGAATGGATATTTCAGTTTTATTACTACCACTTGTGGTTAGTCTGAAATGTTTCCTAGACCAGAAAAAAAGTAAGAGGACCCACTCTAGGGATGAGCAACCCAGACATTTTGTAGGCTGGTACCAGAAATAAAATGTTTCCGCATAATTTATAGTTAATATAAAGTGTATCAACAAAAAGTAAAGAGTGATACTTTACTATAATGTATGGTTGGCATCATGCGGTGTTCTTTTAAGTAACTTCAAGCAAGTGTGCTCCAATCATAAATGCGATGATGAGTCACTGTCTGAACAAGCCTATACTTTTTTCAACAAAATAACTTATCACGCTAGAAGAACTCTACTTCAACTTCTGTTTAAAAGGGCAGAGGCTTTATTATTACCTTTAAAAATAAAAGAGCCGTTTCACAATTGTTGCTATTACAGGAATGTACAAGTAACTTTATGACACAGAATTTGATTCATTATTTTCCTTTACTTCACATTATTAATAATGAATTAACATGTGGTTAAAGGTAGGGACCGTGCACAAACTACACGGCCTGGTCCGGGGGGGGGGGGGGGGGTGCTGGAAGGCTACGTTGAGCTATGTAGGGAGAGGGGGGGGGATTCCAAGCCAGGCCACGTAGCTATCCTTTCATAAAATTTGTCACAGTTAAAATGAGGAATGGAATTCACAACAGCATGTGAATATTTATTGGTTTAATTCTAGATGGCGATACCGCTATAGCACCTTTCTGCCACACGCAGCTATCAAAGAATTATCCGTACCACTTTTATGACATTTTTCTTCTGGTCCAGGCTGTATTTCAACCTAACCTCAACTGCTAGGAATAATTTTAAAAAAAGCTAGATCCCTGTACTGGTAGTAGGCCTAAAGTAGTTGTAGCAGTATCATGATCTAGAATTAAACCTATTTATTTCCCTCAGCTAATTATCTCCTTATGTAATTTATAATAGTCTGACAAGAGAAAACAGTGCAAAATGTCTTCTGGAATCAAAAGGGGGAAAAAAACCTACTTGCTAGGTGAGGGGGGGGGGGGGAAGGGGGGTGGAGGCAAAAGCCAAGTTGGTCTACATGGGGAGGGATAGTGGTTCACAGGAGGCCAAATTGGAGCTATGTGGTTTATGCACGCTCTCTTATGTATGTATCTCAATTGATGCTATCTATAAACATTAGAAATTAAGGAAAAAAAGTCTGTTAAAAATTATTTTAATAGAATTTTATTTGCCAAAACATCTACAGCCACAAAAAAAGACTAAGGGTATTATTATTTTATTTAATTTCAATGGAGCACACGCTCCATAATATCCAAGTGTAATTAGGAAACAGTGATACAAGATTGATTGAAACAGAAAGTTATATATGTAATTTGAAAGTGTCACCATATGGCAAGATAATACTTGACAGCAGTAGGAGCACTGGATTCTTAGGTTTTCTGATTCATGTTTGAAGTATTTCTTTAATTCCTTAGTTATTGATCAAAAAATCTTAAAATATATATTAGCATATAAATTTAGTCAGGATCACTTTGAAAATATTTTTACAATGTATCAGATCTTTGGGGGGTGGAGGGGGGGGGGGGAGGAATTCAAACAATCCCACTGCCCATACACTTTAAAGCAGCTTATAAAAAAAAAAAACCTACTCTTGAAATGTGAAGTGAAATATGTAAACACTGGTAATTGTATACTCCTGGAAAAATTGTTAATCATGCTCCAGAACATATTATAAATTTTACATCAAGACATCATCGAATTATTGAAGAGGAAAAAGAATTACAGTTTCCTCCCAAGTCCGACCACGAATGTATGTTTGATGCAGGTGCACTAACTGTTTTAATAGATCATATTGTACACTACATTTCAGGATTTGTGGTACACAAACATCTAAAAATATTAAAAAGTGAAGAGTGTGTTAGTATATTGTGATCTCCATTTCTATTATTTTGGGGATCTCTCAAAACGTACAAAAGTAGAGATGGTCTTATTCATCGTTCACTTGATATAAGTAACATTTGTGAAACGTTTTAAAAAGTATTTAGCAGAAATGTGCATTCAAATTTTGGTTTATTTTTAAAAAGAAGTTAAACATTTTGCAAACTGAAACACAAGTTGTTCAATTGATAATCTGTGAAAATTTATTCAGTCACCTTAATGAACATTCTCTTGATTAAGATGTGTTGTCTAATTTCACAGCCCTACTTATTAGGACAATTGTAAAAAAAATATCTCTCAGTTAGATTTAGATATGGGGGGGGGGGGGGAGAATGTTGTACAAAAAAAAAAAGAGACTAAATTAGAAACACATTCCATAAATTGATCAGCAACGTGACGAAAGAAATCGTAATAGTAAATTCACTGAATCACGAAGTAAAACACGCCCCTTTAAATCTCATTTTAAACACTCGTTAAAAAATAATGCTAGTCTATTATGTGCAAAATAGCAAGGTTTGCTGATTTTCTACACTACACCAAGAAAAATTTGCGAACAAAGTCATCCCATTGAGAGCTATGACTAAATATTTATAGACGTGCTGCAAAGTTTGCGTTGTCTACCGCTCACTTCAACAACGATAATTACAATTCAACTTACTTATGAAATGATATTCCAGGTTCATTCCTGTCTGGCCTATTTGTGCAACCGTACGCAACACAAGCTGGCATTTTTAAACACTTATACACAATACTAAATGAAATAATCACTGCCTCTACCACAATGTGAACACCTTAATTGTTGGGAAGCGCCATATGGTCGCTGCCGGTGCTGCCACCATGCGGGAGAGTTTAGTGCTTGCTTCACCGATTTAAGCTCACTTCTTCTCCATATAATTCCTTCCTCCATGTTGTAGGACAGCTTGCCTCAGGATACAACATCTTTGACACCCTTCGCAACCGAATCAACGCATACCGATAAGTGTGCTGATGCTATCAATTTCTTTGTAAATCTCAATCGATTCCATAATCATTGAAATAACATCTTATATCCTCTCAACACTTGAAGTTTCATTTCGTTTTTTTCCTCCCTTTCTGGGTGCTTCTCTTTTTTGACAGGCAATTTATATCGTAAAATCAAACGGTGTTTGAAGTAAACAGATGACATTCCCAATAAACCTGGCTTCATAGAAAGCATTGGTAAATCAGCTTTCTCTAACAACAGCATTTATGTTTGCCTCCGCTGGGGAGGTCTGATAACTATTTTAGCTGTAGCTTTACTGCGAGTAATACAACGCCATTCATACGTTGCAGTGGTTTATATATATATATATATATATATATATATATATATATATAAGCTAGAATTTTTTTTCTGGCAAATATTTCGACTGCGAGAAGTATTTTATTTGTGGACGCTTTTTCCACGTTTTCTTGATATCGTATCAAAACAGAACACTTTATTTTACTACTGAGATCATGGCCAGTATAATATTCGAAACCGCATCAATGCCCGTCTGTAGTTTTTGCGTGAATCGATTTAAACGAAATAGACAGCCAAAATTTTCAATAACAGTGGGCATCTTCTCACTTGTTCAAAAATATCATTAATGTGCAAACTTATTACGTTCGTGGATTTCTTGTAAGTAAAGATTATCACTAACTTAAAATAAAATTTTAATCGAACCTAGAAAGATGCAGTTTGTCCGTTTACTTGAAGAACGAGACTTACGCCTACTTTTGTGACCGTGTAAACGAAAAATGCGAAATTCCAAATGAATAAATTATTTACTGAGCAATAGAAAATAATAATATCACTGTCATAATTTTGCAACTTCGAAATTAAGTTCATCTTCGTTTTGTAAAATAAATCGTTGGGGTTGGCAGCAATGATCACTCGCAGACTTTTAACATCTCCAGCAATGCAAGCAGAGACAAGTAATATCTGTGTTGTCAACAACTGCAATCGGATGCCAAATATCAACACGTTTGCTGTTCATTATTTTCTGTATCGACTGGCCAACTTGGCTACAAATTAAGATACATATTGTCTAGATTGTAAATCTCACTATTCGTCAGAGTAAAATTGTTTTTATGTACCGGTAGGAAGAATGCGAGTGAGGTTTCAATTAGGTAAAATGGCATAAAAACATTGCAGACAAACTAAAAAGTGAAATCAACAGTGAATTTAATGAGTGTGAATAGACACTTCATTCTTACCATCAATGGTATGCCGTTTACAGTCTCCTACACGCAACTGGTGACTAGCAGAATGAGGTTAGCGCTGCAAGCGCAACAGTAGCGGCAACCGACCGAACTAACGCGCTTGGACACCTCCCCACCACTCTGACACCTACAGCGATACCAAGTCTACGTCCAACTGACGACAAATCAATGGCAGCATGTCATCTGATTGGAAGACATCTGTTTTCAAATAAAATTTTAAAAACTTTAAGTTAATATCATTAACGAAGTGATTCAAGTCACATAAAAGCCTCTAGCACGTATGGGTGAAACACTGAATATTTAAAGACAGCGAGCAAGAAAAAAAAAATCTATGTACCGTAAGCTAAAATGTTGGGCACTAGCTTTGCTCGGCATGCGCTGCAACGCCTATTTCTCTTAATGTAGATACAAATGCATAAAGCAGACACATTTACAGTTACAAAATAAAAAGAAAGTCTATGATTTTTTGGGTATAAATTAAATTGGAAAATGTTTGTTGCATTTCTTTGAGATATACAGTATTTCTTATCTTTCTGTCTTCCGCAAAAGCATAGTACCCAGCGTTTCTAGAGGGCTGGATATGAAAATTCTGATGTTTTACCACTTTTGATCTGATTGTAATAAACATTCTCCATCACCATCCACTTTGGCAGATTTCCGTACCGTTTTGGATATACATGCAAAACAAAAATTTATCTAATGAGGTGTAGCGTGTAGGAGGAGAGCAGGTGTAGTTTTGTAAACTAAATGTAAACACAATATTTCACTCATTTTAAAGCATATGGGCGCAAAGTTCCTTCGATAACAAATAAAAACTGTAGATTTGTGTGTCGTCACAAAAACTTTAAAACAATTTTTAAAATAGAAGTTCAAATTTCTTGGTCAGCAATTGTCCGATCGTAATCGGTCCAACGCTGTTTGACAGAAAATGTTATGTACTCTAATAATATGGCTATTTACTTTGGCCAGTTTCCTCCCCCCCCCCCTCCATTTTTGAAATAACTGAATGGCTTCAAGAGTAAATTTTGTTTAACTAGGGTGATGGGGGAAAGTGGGTGGGTTAGTGTTTTTTTCTCATTGTTTTAATGTATACATGAGCGAAGTTCCATCCAAATCGAGTAAAAACTGTGAGTTTGTATAAAGAACATTGGAAATTAAGAGGGTAGGTGGTAAATGAGGAGAGCGGTTTGGTTTTGGTAAAACAAATGTAGACAGTATTTTTGTGTTTGTTTAAAATATATGCATGAGAAGTTCCTTTACAATCGGATAAAAATTGTAACTTTGTATAAAGATCATAGGCAAAGATTAAGGGGATGTGAAGGGGGAGAGAGGTTGCGTTTTTTTAAACTAATTGTATACCGTTTTTTTTGTGTTTGTTTTAAAGTATAAAGAACATAGGGAGGTAAGGGACTGTGTGCTTGCAAACTAAATGTAGACCGTATTTTTCTGTTTATTTGAAAGTATTCATGTGCAATGTTCCATCGACATCGAATAAAAACTGAGGGCAAAAATTAAACGGGATGGGGTAAAGCAGGTGATTTGTTTGGTTTTGTAAGGGAGAGTCCATAAACTACGTGACTCGGCCAAAACAAAGGGGGTTGGCTTTAAAGCTACGATGGGCTATGTGAGTGGGAGGGGTTCCGAGCCAAGCCACGTAACTTTTCCTTTATATTATTTGTCACAGTTAAAATAAGGTACAGAACACAAAACAGCATGTAAACATTTATTTCCGTCATTTAATTAATGTAAAGAAATGTGAGTACATGGTAACAACCAGGAAAAAGAACAGAGTAGCCCAAGGAATTGTGATGGTAGGGGAACAACTAAAGAAGGTAAACAGGTTCAAGTACTTGGGGAGTGTATTAGAGGAATGTGGAGGAAATGATGGCGAGATAAGTGAAAGAGGAAGACAAGCAGAGGCGTTCCTAAGGAGCATTAGAAGCCTGATATGCAGTAAAGAGGTGCCACAGAGAAGCAAGAGAGTAATCTATCATACGTACTATGTGCCTATCTTAACTTATGCTGCTGAAACGTGGACAATGAAAAAGCGGGACATCAGCAGAGTACAAGCAAGTGAAATGAAGTTTTTAAGAGGTAGAATGGGAGTTACTAAAATGGACAGAATAAAGAATGAAGTGATTAGACGCACCATGAAAGAGGAACCCCTACAGGAAAGGGTAGAGAGGACCAGACTGAGATGGTATGGGCATATCAAGAGAATGGGGGCTCAGAGAATCCCGAGAAAGATCCATGAAATTAAGATGGAAGGTAAACGACCCAGAGGAAGACCAAGAGATGGATGGCTGAAAGGAGTGGAGGAGGGTGTACGGAAGAGAGGAGAGGACTGGAACAAAGTGGTGACAGAGAGGTGGTGGGAAGAAAGAAGGAAATGGAGAGGCTTGTGCATAATGCAGACCCAGCCAGAGGCCGGAAACTGTTGAGGATGATGATGATGATTTAATTATCTCCGTATGTAATGTACGATAGTCTGACAAGAGAAAACAGTACAAAATGTCTTCGGAAATCAACAAGGAAAAAAAGCTACGTGCTAACGTGGAGGGGGTAAGAGGGTAGAGGCGAAAGCTACGTCGGGCTACTTGGGGGGAAGCGAGTTCCTAGGAGGCCAAAATGGAGCTACATGGTTTAT
Source organism: Vandiemenella viatica (assembly GCA_031002005.1). Lineage (NCBI taxonomy): Eukaryota > Metazoa > Arthropoda > Insecta > Orthoptera > Morabidae > Vandiemenella > Vandiemenella viatica. The sequence goes on along the minus strand of JARYHS010013631.1, from coordinate 189,246,866 downwards.
GAACGCCCCTTAAACCTAATGCAGACAGTATTCTTCTCCTTGTTGTAATGTATACGTGTGCAAAGTTTCATAGAAATCGGATAAAAACTATGACTTCCTATAAAGATCATTGGAAATTGAGAGGGGAGGAAGTAAAGGGGGAGAGGGGTTTGGCTTTGGTAAACCAAATGTGGACAGTATTTTTCTGTTGTTTTAAAATATACGTGTGCAAACGTCCTTCAAAATCTGCTTAAAAACTGTAGCTTGTCTAAAGAATATTGGCAAAAATTAAGGGGTGTGTGAGGGGGACGAGTGGTTTCTGTAATCCAAATTAGGCAGTATTTTACGTTTTTTAACGTATCCGTGTGCAAATTTCCATTGAAATCCGATAAAAATCAGTGTTTTTTATTTTTTTTTAAATACAAAAATTAAGGGGGGTGGGGTCAATGGGGAGAGTAGTTGGATTGAGTATCCAAATGTGTACAGTATTTTTATCCTTGTTTTAATGTATACGTGTATAAAGATCCATCGTAATCGGATAAAAACTGTGGATTTCTATAATGAAATGAATATTAAAAAGGGGGAGAGGTTGGGCTTTTTCAAACCAAATGTAGACAATATCTTTCTGTTTGTTTAAAGTATAAGTGTGCAAACTTCCTTCAAAATCGGATAGAAACTGTAGCTACGTATAAAGAACATTGACAATAATTAAGGGGGTGGAAAAGGGGAGGGGTATTGGTTTTTCGTAAAACTAATGTGTACAGTATTTTTCTCTTTGATTTAAAGACGCTCTGACCTCGCATTCGGGTCGACGCAGGTTCGAATCCCTGTCCGGGCATCCAGATTTGGGTTTATCATGGTTTTCCCAAATACTCCAGGTGAATGGCGGGATGTTTCCTTCAAAAGGCAATTGCCGAATACCTTCCCGTACCTTCCCGTTCCTTGTCCCACGTCCAATCCCCCCTCTAATGACCTCGACGTCGACGAAGCGATAAGGGGGGAAAAAAAAAAGAAAAAAGTTTAAATTATACGTGTGCAAAGTTCCACCGCGGATAGAAAATGTGGGATAGTATAAATATTAAGAGGTGTAAAGGGGTAGAGGATGTGACTTTTGGATTTTTTATTCGATCAGAAACCGCCATGAAAAAAAGTGCCAACTTTCAAGGTTATCGGCACCCACCAAAGTTTCATCGTAATCGGATAAACGGTATAGGAGCGCATAGAGGACAAACATTACAAACATTCATTTTTATTTGTATAGATAATAATGCATATATTCATTTTGCAGCCAACAATCCTCATGTGATGCAAATATATTAACATTTTCCAAATATTTGTTGACTTCTTCTTCACGTGGCACTTGCGATATCCATGGAAGAGACTCTAGCTACTAAACGATTCCTGGTATATAACAGTATCCCATTGCTTAACTTATTCCACAACCTGAAGATTGGTTGCACCCTCCCGAAAGAGGCATACTAAAACTTCGTATCAGAGGTAAGACGGGCAGTTCCTTTCCTCTGAAACTTGGGTTTAACGTGTAATCCTAATCACGAACCGACTTACGAAAACTAGAGCCATTAGACCTGGTCTCGAAACTCTCTAGATTACGGGACATTTAAAACTAAAAGATTCCCCATAAATCGCCAAATAAATTAAAGGAAAATGTTAAGGTAGGTGGTATAAAAATATTCTAATAAGTGGTATTTTAATTAAAATCAACGTAACATTGTAGAAAAATCAACAACAAATGTTTCTATCGGTATTTCTTCTTCATCATCTTGGTCTATCGTTGGAGTTGTGGAACTCTAAGATGGGAAAGGATGGTCTGTTTTAGATTTAAAGAATATTTAGCACCTTTACTAATTGCAGCAATTACATCAGCCAAAAGATCGTAACTGTAGCAACCTTTTTAACAATTTTTAATTTATTCTTTACAAAAATAATGATATTAAGATTATTTATAGCGATCTTATTTCTCAATTTGTTTTTAACAATATTCATTGTATTGAAAATCCTTTCTACTGCTGCATTCAAGTTAGGAAGTGATAAAGTGGATATGGCTAAATCAGATAACTCCAGAAAGGTGTTTATTCCAGCAGCATTGTTGTATTTTTGAACTTCAGCCGATAATTCAATGACGTTGTTTGACCGTTTCGTTGAAAATAATTAATACCATGCAATAAGCTATATGATACTATCGAAAATATATTACAGACTGTAGTCATTCGCTTTGATTAATGCTTAAGGAAGCTATTTTTTTAAGTTTGAAAAGAAAGGTGGATTATTTTAATTTTAAAAAAAGCAAAATAAAAATTAGATTTTTCTCACCTTTGGTCACGTGACAGAAAACGCTTTAGGATTGGTGATCGCTTTAGGGACGTCACTCAGTACCTGATTACCCACGTAGCAAGAGTCTTCTGGGGGCCCCGCACAAACTGGGGGCCCCACGCCTTTGGTAGGGCCTCCGCCTTCAGGCCAGATGGGCGAACTTTTTTTATCTCTACCGCTGTCCTGGACGGCGAAAACCAAAAACCATGGGCCCCGCGCTGATTTAATCAGGTTCTGACGTCACTTGTTTGTAAACGCTGCGGCTCTCGAGCACCCACCCAGACAATCACACACATTCAGGTATCACCACATATGAACACTCTGGCACCCGCAAATATGGATTACACAACAGTCATAAAACACTTGCCCACACTTGTAGCGGTTCCTCCTTGATCATCTCCTTGATTTTCTCATTCCTCATTCCGTCCTTTCTTGTTACTCCTACTTTACTCTTTTGAAACTTTATTTCCGTAGCTTGTATTCTCCTTTCTCCCTCTTCTTGATCACCTATGTTTCCAATCCATACGTCAAAATCGGCACCATGTACAACCACTGTCTGCCCATTCTTCCAGCAGCTCGTATCATCTCCACGCTCACTTTTCCACCCTAGACAGTTTAACTCCTTTCATTCTCTTTGAAGTGTCCTCCAATTCCCTCTGTGTAATATCTTCCTTTCCTCTGGTCTGATGTCCTTGCTCTCTTTTTCTCTTTCAGGAGTCGCGACTACCCAAGGCTTCTAATGAGATGACCTTTATATTCACAATTCCTCAGCTGTGTTTCGATTAAAAAGTAATACACAATCGACTACACAAACGTCTGCATTATACCATCTTATGGCTTTCTCTCTTCTTAAACCACGAATCATCCGCAGACAAACCATTACGTTATCAGACCGTCTTAAATTCTGAATTGCAACACTTCCTCCCCACTGTCCGACCGTAAACTTTGAAGTACATGACCATGACTTATGATACTACTGAAACTTACCCCTCAATCTGGTGTTGAAGGTTTACAATCATTTCGTACACTATCTGACCACTTAATTTTCATCGCCCATCTATAACATCACATTTCAGTTTCTCGCCCTTCCGATATTGCTAAACTGTCGTTTCTATAAAGGAGCAAGGACCCACTTTATTTATGACCAAAAATGAATCGTGACAAGAACTATGTCTACGCTAACTGTAGCCCAAGCTTAGGAAAACTGTGACGTCTGTTGTGCGAATACCGGCCTCATGATAAGGCTACTGTGATTTAAGTTGAAAGTTAAATTTGAGGTCATACGAAAGTATAAGCCTGGAATATGAAACAATCTACAAAGGCAATGTTTCTCATGGAGCATAGATGAATTAATTCGATATTTTACGTCTGCTAATACCTGAAGACGTTTTATTGATTTAATTCCTATTTATTCTTTCTCATGTCATTCACATAACAAGCTACCTTCTTTTTCTTGGTAACAATTCAGTAATCAATAGTTATAATAACTAATTTTTACTAATTATCAATTATTTAATGTAAATAAAACAAATTTAATTACTCAATAAGAAATAAGAAATGGAGAGAGGTGGATTTTATGGAGAACTTGCAAGTATTCGGAAATGAAAATAATTTCCTTCGAGAGCTGGATAATTCGACTGGAAGTTATTGTTTATTGGCTGACTTACTTTCGTTCCATATTTCTCAAAGTTGATTACAGAACGTGTTGATAGGTTCGTTGAACGCTGTTATGTAAACCTGATCTTTTTTCGTAGTTGAGAATGTTGGAAGCGGTCTTGTTTCGTGCGTGCGTGCGTGGTGTTCTTCTAGTATTTCGGCGACTCTAATTATAGGCCTATATATATTTTAAAAAAAGTGTTTCCTTCTTTCTTTTAAAGATGTATTTATTTCATTGAGACTTGATCGTAGTTGCTTTAGAAGGCTAACATAACACGCTGCGGTGATTGTTTAAGCAGTTTTCGAAAAACAAAAAATATATATCCAAAAACTAGACATTATAACTGTCACTGCAGAAGGAACAGTTTCTGTATTACTTGAAGAAAATAGGGTTATGGAAAAGAGAGGGGGATGAAATTGTCGTTCTTGCACTGGATTAATTGTTGATTTGATCCATAATACTAGGAATAAATATAATATTCACAAGGATTACAAATCACTGTCAATTGTACAGAAAGGGTTAACATTTACTGGAGCTTCCTTATTCAATGTCTTACCAACAGAAATTAAATGTTATCTACAAAAACCCAACTACTTTAAGTCCAAACTGAAAGAGTTTCTGCTTCAGAATCAATTTTACTCTGTGGAAGAATTTTCTTCTTGGAATTTGGTAACTAAGAATTACTGATAAAATAGTATATATGGTGTATGAAAGGGGAAGGTGACAAAGTTGTCCACAATTACTAAAATGATATATGGTTTTTCTTTCTGTTGAAACTTTTGACAAATGAAGTAATTACACTGTTTACAAAATTTCACTGATATATAGTAACTAACATAGGATAGCATGCACTCAAAAACTGCTGTAAAAAATTATGATACTAACAGGTTTTTAAGTAATTGACTGCTTATCAGTTGTGGTAACCGGTTGGTAAGAAAATAACTGGTTATTAGATGCTGGTAACAAGTTTATACACTGTTCCACATAATAAATATTAACTAACTCGGGATTGTATGTAGATTACAGGAAATATTGGTTATACTAATTGGTCATAACTAACTTCTTGTCAATATATAATATTATCAATTATATAGTAATATTGACATTACTAATAAGTGTATGTACTGTTCCACATCCCGAGATTATTCTCACATGGGATCAAAGTGAACATATCTATCTATCTATCTATTTGATGCTGCAGTAAAAAACTGCACCACGTCTCATCAATAATGTCGGATCGTGTAACGAAATCTACTGGACTGGCTTCATAGAGGACTCAAAACTGTTTTTGATCTACAGTCAGATATTTCGGCACCCAACAGGCGGAAATGTCCCAAGCGCTCTTTCACATTGTGGCCTGGTCTCAGAGTTCCTGATATCTCTTCAATCTACCGAACTGTTAGTACGGTACTCTATTTGTAGTCGCCAACTTAAATTCCCTGTCCCCTTTCTCCTGGCGATAATCTTAACGTGAGTTTTTCCCTCTTTTCAAATTGAACTTGCACCTCTCCAGCTTTCAGCTCCTGTGATAAAATAAAGACTGCTGTAGTAATGTCGACTAACAACTCAGCAAAGGACGACGAAAACAACGCAAACTCGGCTTCTTACCCGAGAGCATTAAACCAACACTGAACACCGTGAAAAACTTCGTTCTTGAATCAAAATAAAGGTTCGTTTCAGGATGTTCTTATTTTGTACAGAATTGTAAAAAAAAGTCCAGAGAATCATATCCAGTTTTCGCAAGATTATAGGATTTCATTTCCCTGCTCACCGTTCCGTCTATCAGCTCTTACATATCTTTAAAAGCCGGTAATCTCTACTTGCGGCCACTTTTACATAGCCAACCCAAACTTTTAAAGTTTTTACAAGTCTCTCTTTGAAATGAATTATAGTTTACTTACAAACAAGTAAAACAAATTTTTTGAAAAAAAAATAATTTTTGAAATTTTAATTGAAAATACTTGCGGAATAGGATGTGGAGGTTAGGAAATGGAAAGAATTCAGGCATAACATTTTGAAGGAACCATCCCCGTATTCATGTGAAATGAATTTGGGGAACCCTGGAAAAACAAAATATGGATGGCTGCACCGGGGATCGAACCTACGTCCTCCCGTGTGTCAGGCCGCTCAACCGGTGGACAGCATCACCACCGGCCGGATCTCCATATTGGCTGTGATATAACCACACTGAGCAGGATTTTAAGCAGATCTAACTCTTCTATATAAATTATAGAATGATTACTATCTTTGGTGTTATAACACTCGTTTATAAAACCGAGTGACGCTACAAACATTAACACAGAGCTTTCACCATTCCAGACCATTACGTAGTTCCCGCCTTTACAGTATAACCTTACCCATCAAAGACAATCTCCACCAAAAATAAACTATCCCATTTAAATTACGGTGGAGTTTGTCTTTTCAAAGGTTAATACTCTCCATTGAAATCTATAACAAACTTTCTGGTATTTTTGATCTTTGTAAAATAACTGAACGAGTTATTTCAACAAATTTGATGAATTCATTTATCGGATAGTAAATATGTTGTGAAACTATTTTTATAAGGTTTAATTTTTTTTTCTTAGAACCTCTGTAACTGATCTTCGCCGGGAGATGGACCAGAGTAAGGCTCCGAAACGTCGCCCCTTTTGGGCGCATTCTGCCAGTGGAAACCTCGAAAAGATTTCATTACTCTGTAACTGATTTTAGGGGTGTAAGGGTTGGAGAGAGATAATATTAGCCTTTTCCAACCAAATGTCAACCTCTCCTTCACGTGGTGCACCCTGTTTGCACGGATGAGGCTCTGGCGACTGAAAGATTCCCGGTATAAGGAGTCGCCCACTGCTTGCCAACCACCCTAAAGGCGGATTAATCAGAAATGATCAACGGCATGGGGATGCAGAAGGCAATCGGAAACCAATGCATTAAAGATCCAAAGAGTATCCCGAGGACATGTAATCCTCTTAAATTACATATTATATCATGATGGCTTCTTCCTGGGTAAAATATTCCGGAGGTAAAATAGTCCCCCAATCGGATCTCCGGGTGGGGACTGCTCAGGGAGGAGTCATCAGAATGGATAGAAACATTCTACGAGTCGGAGCGTGGAATGTTATAAGTCTGAATGGGGCAGGTAGGTTAGAGAACTTAAAAAGGGAGATGGAACAACTTAAGTTAGATGTTGTTGGGATTAGTGAGATTAAATGGAAGGACGCACAGGATTTCTGGTCTCGGGAATACAGGATAATTAGCACACAAGCTGTCAATGGAGTCACTGGTGTAGGATGTGCAATGAATAAGAGAGTAGGGAAATGGGTGAGTTATTATGAACAGTTAGTGACAGGATTATTTTGATGAGGTTAGAAACTAAGCCCGCACCAACCACATTAGAACAAGTATAGGGATGTAACGGATATCCCATGCGCATCCGCAATTGCGGAACTTACGCCTGAAATCCTACATCCGCTTTCGCATCCGCAATTTTTAATGCGGATATATAGCTGATGTTTTGTTTACATTGGAATATACATTAACTTTTCTCTTCATTCGAGATCCTGCCCATTGTCACTTAGCTAACAAAAAAAGTGGTTGTATTCTGACGATCTTGCAATGAAAGTAACAATGAACTAAAAGGTGTTATTACCTAAGCGACGAATTTACAAGTTTGAACTTGCATGTAATACTACAAGTGTATATGCCAATGTCACAGGAAGATGACGAAGAAATAGAGAAAATACACGCCGAAATTGAAGAACTAATCCGATAGGCGAAGGGGGAGGAAAATCTAATAATCAGGGCGATTGGAATGCAATAGTGGGAGCAGGAAAAGACGGGAATTCTGTAGGATCTTTTGGTCTAGGAGAAACAAATGAGCGAGGAAGCAGGTTGTTAGAATTTTGTGAAAGATATAAGCTAGTCATGGTAAAACACACTGTTTAAGAACCATACAAGAAGGATATACACCTGGAAACGTCCTGGAGATACAGGCAGATATCAGCTAGAATATATCATGGTCAAACAGAGATTCGGGAATCAAGTTCTAGACTGTAAAGCGTACCCAGGAGCAGACATAGACTCGGACCATAATTTGATAGTAATGAAGTGCAGGCTAAAATTCAACCGAATAAGGAAGCAGCATAAGCAGAACAGACTGGAAGTGAATAAACTGAAACAATCTAGCACAAGAGAAAAATTTGCAGAAATGGTAGACTAAGGTCTAAAAATTAATTCGAAAAGGAGCTCAACCGAGGAAGAATGGAATGCATTAAAGACCGAAATAATGAAAGCTGGTAAATAAACATAAGGCTTTATGGAACAAGAGGAAATTTTGGAGCTGATGGATCAGAGCAGAAGGTACAAAAATACTCAGGATGAAGCAGGAAGAGAGCAATACGAGCAATTTAGAAATCAAATAAACAGGATATGCACAAAAAAAACAAAAAAAAAACAAAACAAAAAAAATGGTTACAAGAAAAGTGTGAAGAAATAGAAAAGCAAATGGTCATAGGTAAAGTAGATGTTGCATACAAGAAGATCAAACAGAATTTTGGTGAAATGAAGAAAAGAGGTGTAAACATTAAAGCTTCCAATGGGAAACCTTTTTTAAGCTCAGACGATAAAGCTAACCGATGGAAGGAATCCATTGAGAAACTTTATGATGGGGATGACTTGAATAATAGCGTAATGGAAAAGGAAGTTCATGTCGACATTGATGATTTAGGAGATTCTGTTTGAGGACAGAATTTAATAGAACTTTGAATGACTTGAAAGCAAATAAGGCTGTTGGAATTAATGAGATCCCTGCAGAACTTCTGAATTCCCAGGACAAGAAGGAATCGAAAGATTATTCAAGCTGATATCTAAAAGTTACGAAACAGGAGAAATTCCAACTGATTTTAATAAAAATATCATCTTCACACTTCCGAAGAAATCATAAGCCGACAAATGTGAGAATTATAGCACCATTAGTTCAACATCACATGCTTCAAAAAACCTTACCAGAATAATATACAAAAGAATGGAAAGGGTAGTAGAAGAGATAGTAGGAATCAGTTTTGGTTGAGGAAAAATCGTGGTACAAGAGAAGCAATTCTCTCTTTAAGATTAATACTTGAAGGGCGGATCAAGAAAAACAAAGATACTTTTTTGGCGTTTGTTGATTTAGAAAAAGCTTTTGGTAATGTTAGGTGGGACAACATGTCCAAATTGTAAAGAAGTCGGGTCTAAAGTATCGAGATTTTATGAACTATATAAAGATCAAGTATCTATAGTAAAAATAGAGATCCATGAGAGACATGCATCAGTTAAAAAGGGTGTGAAACAAGGTTGTAGTCTATCCCCGGTAATATTCAACTTGTATGTAGAAGAAGCAATGAAGGAAATAGAAAAAAAAATCATGTGTCATTAGTGTTCAGGGAGAAAAAATCAGTATTCTACTATTTGCTGATGACGTTGTCTTGTTAACAGAACGAGCTGAGGATATTGAGAAGTTACTGAGTATCATGAACAAAATACTGAAGGATGATTTTGGACTGAATATAAATCAAAGCAAGACAAAAGTGATGAAATGTAGCAGAAATGATACCAATACTAGTAAATTAAATATAAAAATAGGATGGAATGCAATAGGAGAAGTAAGTGAATTCTGCTACTTGGGAAGCAAGAATGATGTTAAAAGCAGAATAGCAAAAAGAGCCTTCACGAAAAAGAGAAATGTTTTAGTTTCAAACATTTATCTAGGAATTAGAAAGAACCTGTTAAAACTCTGTGTGTGGAGCACAGCACTTTATGGTAGCGAAACATGGACTTTAGGAATACCAGAAAAAATAAAATTTAAGCATTTGAGATGTCGTGCTAGAGAAGAATGCTGAAAATTAGGTGGACAGTTAAAGTACGAAATGAACGAGTTTTAGAAATGATAGGTGGGAAAGAAGTTTATGGAAGAAGCTTACAGAAAGAAGAGACAGGCTGGTAGGTCATATTTTGAGACATGCTTGATTGGTTAATTTGTTAATGGAGCGAAAAGTCGAAGGTAAGAACTGTAGAGGAAGACAGAGAATACATGAAGCAGATAATTGAGGACGTGTGTTCTAAGGGATATGTAGACATGAAGAGGTTAGCACAAGATAGGAAGGGATGGAGGATTGCATCAAACTAATGACAAAAAAAAAAAAAAAATAGTTTGGTATACGCGGCACCATACCGGCAGAGTGGACACTAAGAAGTGAGAGTTGGGTATTTGAAAGATGCCTTTCTTATTCTGGGTACCAAATGGACCACTTGGAAATCTCTATTAACTTTTCTTTACGCTGTATGGAATATTCAGTTTCATATGAGAACATCAGGAAATCACAGCGCACTGTTTGCTTCTCCTTATATCCTTTTGTTTCTTCCTTGATTTCACTTCTGGTAAATCATTTTTTGATTAATGTTAATTTTTGGTTAAATTAATTATTCAGCCTGTGAAGGATGTTACTGCAATATGTTATATTTTATATTAATGATTAAAAGTCGAGTGCTAAGGAAATATTTCCAAAAACTGAATAAAATATAATTTCCCTATAAGTAAACTTACATGACTCCAACGCAAAGACACAATTAATTTCACATAATTACATGATGGGATCATACATCTTTTTAAAAAAATAGAGCAATTGAAGTTAGTATAATATTCAACGTATTTATTACAATTTAATTCAAAAGAATAATATTGTTTATACAAGAGAATAAAAATTAAAATGAAACATCTGATCGGTAATAAACATTGATACAAGGATTTTAGCGTATCATTTACAATATTTGCTTTAGCTCATTTGATTGAAATAGCAAATGAGAATCTCATCTATTTTTTGGTTAACCAACAGGGCCATTACTGAGTTGGGCAACGTGTTGGGTTTTAACAAAAGATATTATTGGGTTTGCGCTGGGGAAAAAGTTCGAAGAGATTATCGTGTGGATTCGGTACAACGAATGACATCTGGACCTTGTCTATAATGATAATTAGGGTTAGGATCTTTATTACCAAAAAATGTATAAGTATGCAGGCAAATATGACCTTAAAAACGACTAAACATGACCTAAATTAACAAAATATGAGCAAACATTTAAATTTGCTATACATCAAAACATGCTGAATAATGCATCATTTATTTTATCGAGCAGTGTCGCTTTCACGTAGACAGCATAATTTGCTTCCGAGCACTCGCTACACCATTAGGAAATTAAATTTTAAACAGTTTTGTTGAAGTCATTTTAATTTCACATAATTTACAGAAAAGAACTTTTTCATCTGTACTAAAATACTTCTCTCTAAATTCCCTTCCCGAAAATTTTATTTTCGGCATGGCGGTAGGTCTACTCAATGATCCACTATACTTTTAATGATGACAGGATATTTCGAGACATTGATTGACGCGGCTCGACACAGGCATGCTTCTGCTGCATTGGCGAGATTAAAAGGCGGGCGGAACATTACGTTTAGAGAGTGACAATAATGTATAACTTTAATTCTTGGCTGGTGAATTCTGACCAAAGTTAAAATTACTTTTTTTTCGTCACCTGTATAGCAGAACCACAGTTCTGTGAATAATTATCTTAATTTCTTCTCATCTATGTCTAGTGAATTCCCGGAACTGTTAAGAAACTATCAGAGTTGTCCTCAAAATATTACCATATCACCGTAAATATTATTGAAATTAGACCAAAACTAAGAAAATGGTCTGAATATGCATTTATATGCTATATAAAATACATTTAAATACAATCAGAAACGTTGAATCAGTGTTTAATTCAGCATTTTAGGTCAAAAAGAAGGTCATCTATAAATCATGTCTCACGTAGGCCTACGTGTAAGAGACCACAGACTAAAAACGCAAGCTAGAATAGTTACAAGTCAGAATGTAGATGCTAGCATGTCTCACAGACGAAACTGCTCGTAGGGTTTCTCAGTATGAATCAACTTAAAATCTTGTTACTATGTTGAACGAACTTGGAATAATCCGGTCGAGGTCGGTACACCTGTTCCTGTTGGGTCAGTTTCTGCCGTCCGATTGTAGCAAGGCAGATCGGGGCGTCACCTAGTTCGTTCAGGGAATCAACAAATCCAGAAGTTGGTTTCTAAAAATTATAACTTTGCATTGCGCTTCGCTGTTTCATTCGTCCATCACCGCACGCTCAATCTCTCGTTCGTATTCACCAACACACACTCACATGATCGGTATTTTCCCAGGTTATTGGATTTCTCACTCCCGTTGTGCCGTTTCGCACTTGCCAAACAAATTAATGTATCACAATATTTGTGTCGAGGGTTTACCGCTGCGTTTGTAAGTTGCCATCCCATCTGGTCCTTCTAAACAAGCTTTCCCTTGAGCTGTATGGAACGGAGAGATCTCACCGCTTAAGTATGGTCGTGTTATTCTTGTGCCGTTACCGTCTGTCTAACTACCGAGAACTTAGGCGTCTGGATCAACTTTGGTGGGCCGCTGCGTATCGTTCCTTCAAACTTCTCACACACAAACCGAGATATTATTTGCAATAATATTAACTGTTTGTTATTATTTTAATTTTAATTCGTATGGCACAAGAATACAAAGATAATAATTATATAGGATTGTAATAGATGGAATCAACCATAGATGTTTCTACACATTGGTGTTGAGAGATTAAAGCCGTTCAATTGCCTGTGTAGTTATTTCATAAAGCTGCTGGATCGTACCACTGAATCTCTTAAGAGAGCATTCCATGGGGATGTGGTGGATACTTTGCTCGTGGTTCCCACAGTCAGAAGAATGATTATCTATTAGGGCAGGTACTCAGGGTGCGTTGTTTTGTAGGCCGCGCCACATTAGCCGAAGTGTAGGGATCAGCACGCGCCATTGCCCTCGCCACCTCCCCACCACCTCGCCTAGTGTCATTTCAGCTACTCGGGCCTTTCATCTCTACCGACTGGGTGACGGATAGTGGCGCGCCATCCCTACAAGCACAGGTGCAGGCTTCTTGGTAGCTGGACGGCGGTTCGATCCCCGTCCGGGCATCCAGATTTGGGTTTTCCATGGTTTCCCAAATCACTCCAGGCAAATGCCGGGATGCTTCCTTCAAAAGGCCATGGCCGAATTCCTTCCCATTCCTTGCCCCCATCCTTGCCCCCTATCCTTTCCCGTCTCTAAAGACCTAGTTGTTGAGAGACGTAAATACAATAAAAAAAAATTAAAAAAAAAAAAAAAAAAAATTCTTGGTAGCTGGATGGACCCGGCCGTCAAATTGCAGGGACCACCTTTATCCCCCCACTTGTGCATCCAATAGTTGCGTGTGCCGTGGGCTGTTCTCATACGGTTAATTGTCGTCCATGATTTTCTAGGTAGGTAGCAGCCAAGAGACTGTCTTACAGGGTCTTGGATTAGTGTTAGTTTGTCAGGACTGGAATTGGTCCACTCTGTGAGCCATGTTTCGTTCCTGTTCGTTTCAGACCAGCATCTCACCAAACATCCACATTGAAAATCATGGTTTTAATCTGTTTTGAGTGCGACGTGAGCAGTCATCATGTACTAGAAGTTGTAGGATTCTTAACATTTCTACCATTCTTGTTTTGAAGCCGTATGTCTTCGGAGATACGGTGGAGGGATATTAAAAAGTACAGGCAGCCAACTGCAGGTGTAGATTTTACAGTTACCTACGCTACGAGTTTGAGAAGGTTACCGAGCGTGGTGGTGTAACGGCTAACGTTCTGGCCTCGCATTCAGGAGGACGGCGGTTCGAATCCCCGTCCGGGCATCCAGATTTGGGTTTTCCATGGTTTCCCAAATCACTCCAGGCAAATGCCGGGATGCTTCCTTCAAAAGGCCATGGCAGAATTCCTTCCCATTCCTTTCCCCCCATCCTTTCCCGTCTCTAAAGACCTCGCTGTTAGAGAGACGTTAAGCAGATAAAAAAAAAAAAAATTGAGAAGGTTACCTGTGAGAATTTCTTTAGATGTTCTGAAGTCCCTAGAGTATGCTGTTATCGGCGTATATAAACTTCCTAGCAGCGGTGAATGGCAAATCTGTAAAGTTGATGTTGAAAAATAGTGGAGGATCCTTGTGATAGCTCTTTTTTAATCTGTAGTATTTACTTCTATTTCCATTTAAATGAACGTCAATCACTCAATTGCATATCATGTCATTAAATATTTGTTATTAATATTTACATTAAAATATGTAACAACCCACAAGGGTTGTTACACAAATAAGTGTCTTTTACCGACATGAAATAAAATGCAATTTCTTTCTTATATACGAAACTCCTTTTCATTAATAAAGTAAAATTATGTTTGGTAAGCATGTCAGGGAATGGAACAAGTTATCCAATAAAGTCATGAACTATAAGTTTAAAACAGTGGAATACATTGGAGTTAAAAAGGGCATAACGCTGTTAATAACGATAGCCGAACCAACGACTACTAGGCTCGTAAGCTACCGGTGTTTTTTGACGGGCCACAAGGTTTAATTCACTTTTTCTTCAGAAAATCTGTGAGATTGTTTCCCAGCAGCTATTTTCCCATCTGCTACCATTGACTACCTAAGTAGCTCACCACTACTTAGTACAAGCAAAATAATGATTATAAACAGTTTGACAACATTTTTATCAGGATAAAAATTCTTTACGCTATCTCCAACTAGATATCTGTTGATACCCCAGTCTTCTGGATTAAATCGATGACTACACACATTATCTTCAAGCGACAAACTCAGACTTTTTGATATCACGTTATCACGTGCCAGTTTGAGTACTATGACCAGTGCAAAGGTCTACCCATCAAGGCGCAGTACGATTACAATATAGTACTTTATCCCTTTCATTTTTCCTTGAGGATCAGGGCAGCGTTTTATATTAACCCTGCAACAAGATTTCTGCAGAGATTTGTGTGTGAATAGTCTTTCGTGACGTTTGGCTGTTTGTGTTGCCACATTCCTTTGGATTTGAAAATATTTTTGCGACTAAAATGAAGTAGTTGGGTTAGAGGTAATTAAAAGACAATAAGCCTGTGAAGAGAGTAACTGTACGAGTATGGGTCATACATTTGAGACGAGGCTGAATGTTTTTTGCCCGAAGAAATTAGAGTAGTATGTGGAAGGGACAAAATGACCATGACCGTAAACTAACCTTTGAGTTCATATATAAATGGGAGAACAATTTACCTCAAACAATAAAAGAATTTGAAGCGGAAATTCGCATAATACAAACGTTGGTTTGTAGCGAAATAGGAAACACATGGGGAAGAAGACCAATTACATTTCTTGGAAGTTGGAATGGAGGGGTAGCAGCGTTCACAGCAATCGGCCAAAGTCGGATACTTAAGTATGTCGAACACATATTAGTAGCAATTGCAAAAAAGGTAATTAAACCAAAAAAGTCTAGTAATGATGAAATGGGAAACCGTGGTATCTTCTCCATCCCCAAGCTAATTACCGAAATGGGTACAACATAACAAGATAGGACCATCTTTTCGAAAGTCCTTCACACTCTGCCTTCATGGCCGGCGCTAGGTATTTCAGGCCCCTGCAGCCGGTGATCGGGGCCCCCCATCAGCCGGCGGGCCCGGGTACATTTTTTGACCCGCATACCCCCCCCCCCCTAACGCCGGCCCTGTCTGCCTTCAGAATTCACGTGTGATCCTTCAGAAATGTTACGTCCTCTGGTCAAGAGTCCAAGGTCGACGCGCTTTGCATTCGTCTAATCTAAATCTACTCGAAAGTGGGTTCTGCGAATACTAAACTCTTTCCAGCTCTCAGAGCAGAATGCTTCGTCTTGTGTGCCGAGCTATCTTAATGGAAGTAAAATTAGAAATCGGAATGATTGATCACTTGGATGTTTTTGTTGAAGTCATTGAGATTAGTTAGTGTCATCAAGACTTCTTCGTAAAATTGCGGGAAAAACAGAAGATATTGTTTTCCTAGAGCAAACACTACGAAATACCGCCATTAATTTGTTCACCGTATTACTGAATGAGTTTTCATCTCCTACTTCGCCTAAAACAAAACAAAACAAAACAACATGGAATTTAGATGTGAAAGCAAGAGCACAGAATTAGCTTAAAACGGTGAAGATAAGTTATTGGCACTGATCATGCTGGAAATACTGCTTTAGCTTTCAAAACATTTCTTCTTTTTTTACGGCATTATGCGCGGCGACGTGATTAGAGGAAGATAAGGACTGGGGCAAGGAACTGGAAGGAATTCGGGCAAGGCTTCCGGCATCCTCTAGGTGTGATTTCAAGAAACTATGCAAATCCGAAATCTGGATACCCGACGGGGATTTAAATTAAACTTTTGATAACAAACTGGGCAGGACACATAGGACAGGTGGTAGGAAAAGGTTTCAAAGTTCTGCACATGTTGGAGAGAGTGATGAGGGGATGTACGAGAGAAGTCAAGGAATTGGATTACAAAACTTTGGTCAGACCATTGCTCGAATATGGTAGTGTAGTATGGGACACTCATTTTACGTATCATATACAGGAGTTGGAGAGGGTGCAAAAAAGGGCTGCTAGATTTGTTTCTGGAAATTATCGCAGAATGCAATCAGTGACGGATATGATAAAGGAGCTGGAATGGGATTCATTGCAAGACAGGAGGAGGATGAGGAGGGTCATGGGAGTGTACAGGGCATATACTGGCGATGAGGCATGGAAAGATATTGCAGTAGGTATGAAAAGTAGTGCATGGAAGGGAAAAGATGACCATGACCACAAGCTGGCACTCGATTTCAGGCACAAGGTTGTAGGAAGATTCTCTTTTTTAGGTAAGGGTGTCAGGGATTGGAAAGAGTTACCATGAGAAATTATGAATAATTTACCGAAAACTTTGAAAGAATTTAAAGATAAAATTTGTAGAGGGCAAATGTAGGTAGGTGCAGGATAGGTGGAAGATGGGTGTGTAGGAAAATTGCCACCGGAGCCTGTGCTCCATTGCAATTAAATTAAAAATCCTTCCGATTGACGGGAAAATGGTAAATAAAAGACGAATCAAGTTGATTCGAAAAGTTACGAAACAGAAGAAGATATCAATATATCAATAAAAGTATAATTTTTGCTGCTCAAAAAAAAAAAAAAAAAAAAAATCTTTGCTGATATATACCATAACAATAGTCCCACAAGTTTCACGTATCATGTCTCAATACAGAGGAACAGTAATTAATGTAGAAGACGTATTAGATATAAGCCATAGAGGAAAACCTGGCTGCAGAAATAATAATTCTGCATTTACCACTAGTGATAGAGGTAGAAGTTGGCGTGACAGACAAAACTTAGATATATACATTGATTTTTCTCTATCTGAAAATATATTTGTTAAATGAGAATAGTAAAAGGTTTTTTTTTAAAAAAAGAGAGAGAGAGAGAGTAAATCGTGAGAGACAAGCATCAGCTAATACTGAGTAAGGCGTGCATCACCGTTGATATTAATGTTATAAGAATATGTATACGACTCGGTGAATACAGAGAAAGAAAATTCTCAGTATGGAATATATATTCGAGGAGAGCTCATCTGAAAACTATTAAGCTGCTGAATCTAATGCCCAACTGGCTCATAAGATTACGCATACGTATTTCGTAAAGGAAAGCATGGAATAATGGTACCAGAATTTTTTTTAAAAGAGATTAAATTTGTCTGCAGCAGAAAAAAATTATTACTGTCAAATTATCGCAAATCGAACTCTGGCAAAAGAATTCTGAGAATTTCGGCAGTAAAATACGAACAGTCGTTTGAAGTATAAATCATAATGAAAGCAAGGGCGTAGCCAGGATTAGCTTCAGAGAGGGACAAAAACAAGGAAACGTAATAAAAAAAAAAACTTGAAAATTGTTTTACTTGGAAAGAATTAAACACTCAGATAACTTACTTAAGCTCTAGTCTGTCGGGAGTTCTGGATAAATCTCGGAATTACTTTTGATAACAAACTGGGTAGGACACATAGGACAGGTGGTAGGAAAAGGTTTCAAAGTTCTGCACTTGTTGGAGAGAGTGATGAGGGGATGTACGAGAGAAGTCAAGGAATTGGGTTACAAAACTTTGGTCAGACCATTGCTCGAATATGGTAATGTAGTATGGGACCCTCATTTTACGTATCAAATACAGGAGTTGGAGAGGGTGCAAAAAAGGGCTGCTAGATTTGTTTCTGGAAATTATCGCAGAATGCAATCAGTGACGGATATGATAAAGGAGCTGGAATGGGATTCATTGCAAGACAGGAGGAGAATGAGGAGGGTCATGGGAGTGTACAGGGCATATACTGGCGATGAGGCATGGAAAGATATTGCAATAGGTATGAAAAGTAGTGCATGGAAGGGAAGAGATGACCATGACCACAAGCTGGCACTCGATTTCAGGCACAAGGGTGTGGGAAAATCCTCTTTTTTAGGTAAGGGTGTGAGGGATTGGAATGAGTTACCAAAAGAAATGATGAATAATTTACCGAAAACTTTGAAAGAATTTAAAGATAAAATTTGTAGAGGGCTAATGTAGGTAGGTGCAGGATAGGAGGAAGATGGGTGTGTAGGGAAATTGCCAACGGAGCATGTGCTCCATTGCAATTAAATTAAATTAAATTAAAATTTTAAGAAAATTTCTTTTCCAAATTTATTTTTTGCTTTTAGAACCCCGTTCCGATGCACACACATCGTAGCCCGACAAGCCGGTTTCCTGACATTGCTGATCGCAATGAAGTTTTCACCCTGTGTGAGGTGCTGACGATAGTGCATATTGCGCAGTGCTGTGAATATCTGTTAGGCCAACCAGATATCTGTTTTACTTTATTTCCCGAAATCACTCCAGGCGAATGCCAAAACTGTTAGTTCAAAAGGATATGCCTGAATATCCTCCCGTTCCTTGCTTCCAGTCCTTTCCCACCTCCGGTTGCCTCGAAGTCGACGAGGCATAAGGCCGTAGGAAAACAAAAAGTTCGTACGGAGAAATTAACAGTCTACATTAAGATAAATCAAACAACATTTTTAATACTGATACGCTTGCAGACCGTTAGAAACTAAAAAATTATTCTTTATCGAATAGATAGCTTATATAATATAAAGTAATAATTTTTGACAAAATAAATGACAATCACTTGAAATTATTACTTTATTAGAATCAATGATCTGTTGAAGTTATTTAATCCCGGTCAAATTTATTCACATTAACAAATAGCGAAATGTAGTACATAAAAAATCAAATAAATTGTACAAAAATTTACTTAAAACGACACATCACTGTTAAGGTAGTCTTTTGACGTCCGATCCCACAAAGTTTGCTATCACAAACTATTGAGATTAACTTACGTGTATCTGTTAGGCTCAAAGACCGGAAACGCTGACTGAGCGAAAAAATCGACCACGGCGCGTTCCGGTTTCTTGAAAACGGCCACAAGTTACGAAATTCGCGTTTGGTCCAAGTCACTTTCTCCACGCATGATGAGTCACATTTTTCTTTTAGAGCTTTGTAACGCGACGGGTAAGAAGAATCATATACAGGGTGTTACAAAAAGGTACGGCCAAACTTTCAGGAAACATTCCTCACACACAAACAAAGAAAATATGTTATGTGGACATGTGTCCGGAAACGCTTACTTTCCATGTTAGAGCTCGTTTTATTACTTCTCTTCAAATCACATTAAACATGGAATGGAAACACACAGCAACAGAACGTACCAGCGTGACTTCAAACACTTTGTTACAGGAAATGTTCAAAATGTCCTCCGTTAGCGAGGATACATGTATCCACCTTCCGTCGCATGGAATCCCTGATGTGCTGATGCAGCCCTGGAGAATAGCGTATTGTATCACAGCCGCCCACAATACGAGCACGAAGAGTCTCTACATTTGGTAGCGGGGTTGCGTAGACAAGGGCTGTCAAATGCCCCCATAAATGGAAGTCAAGAGGGTTGAGGTCAGGAGAGCGTGGGGGCCATGGAATTGGTCCGCTTCTACCAATCCATCGGCCACTAAAATGAGCTCTAACATGGAAAGTAAGCGTTTCCGGACACATGTCCACATAACATATTTTCTTTGTTTGTGTGTGAGGAATGTTTCCTGAAAGTTTGGCCGTACCTTTTTGTAACACCCTGTATATTAAATGCAGCCTGGACCGATCCGTCGTGAACACAAACGTGTTGCGGCAGTTTTCAAGAAATCACAATGCGTTGTGGTCGTGTTTTTCGCTCAATGAGCGTTTTCGGTCTTTGAACCTAACATATCCATTTCACTCTTACAAATACGCAGAAAAACCAAACAGACTTGCTTCCAGATTCTGTTCGTATGTAAATGCACGAGTGACTCGCTTCCAATATGACCGTAGTAATCTATTTTGCAGAATTTGATGACTCCGATGAAATTCCACGAGAACGTACGACCATCAACTCGTTAGAGTACGCATCCACCTTGACCGTGAACTAATGCGCCGTGCGCCCCACGTCTATGATTGAAAGCATATTAATTAAAAATGCCTCGAGGCTGTCGACGCTGAGAAGCAGACATTGTACCCATCCTGTACATTACCAGGAGGATATGATATCTGACAGTGCACAATTCGTAATCATCGGACGGCCCTCTACACAGTGAGTGTAGAGAGAAAGTATACGACACTGCTGGTGGAGATTCTTTGGTCAGATGGTGATTCATGGTGCATTTCGGAAGAGTAGGCATGAATGGGCAGAAATCGAGTTTCACCCTGTTTCTGATTCATACATAACACATGTATTACTGATCTATACACATACACAATCAATATAGCCATACTGAGGAAGGAAACAGTAATGAACTGTTCCGGATTGTTGTTATGAAGGGCTAACACCTTGCACATTATTTTAAACCGCCGCCGTGAGCAGCAGTCATCGACTTTCTTGTGTGTTTAATCTAAAGTGTGTTAGTTAGACTTTGTTTTTATCTTCGAATTTTCTGTGTAGGCAGTGAGTCAGCAGTCGAGCAACCGCCGCCGTGAGCAGCAGTCATCGACTTTCTTGTGTGTTTAATCTAAAGTGTGGTAGATAGACTTTGTTTTTATCTTTGAATTTTCTGTGTAGGCAGTGAGTCAGCAGTCGAGCAACCGCCGCCGTGAGCAGCAGTCGTCGACTTTCTTGTGTGTTTAATCTAAAGTGTGTTAGTTAGACTTTGTTTTTATCTTTGAATTTTCTGTGTAGGCAGTGAGTCAGCAGTCGAGCAACCGCCGCCGTGAGCAGCAGTCATCGACTTTCTTGTGTGTTTAATCTAAAGTGTGGTAGTTAGACTTTGTTTTTATCTTTGAATTTTCTGTGTAGGCAGTGAGTCAGCAGTCGAGCAACCGCCGCCGTGAGCAGCAGTCATCGACTTTCTTGTGTGTTTGATCTAAAGTGTGGTAGATAGACTTTGTTTTTATCTTCGAATTTTCTGTGTAGGCAGTGAGTCAGCAGTCGAGCAACCGCCGCCGTGAGCAGCAGTCATCGACTTTCTTGTGTGTTTAATCTAAAGTGTGTTAGTTAGACTTTGTTTTTATCTTTGAATTTTCTGTGTAGGCAGTGAGTCAGCAGTCGAGCAACCGCCGCCGTGAGCAGCAGTCATCGACTTTCTTGTGTGTTTAATCTAAAGTGTGGTAGTTAGACTTTGTTTTTATCTTTGAATTTTCTGTGTAGGCAGTGAGTCAGCAGTCGAGCAACCGCCGCCGTGAGCAGCAGTCATCGACTTTCTTGTGTGTTAATCTAAAGTGTGGTAGATAGACTTTGTTTTTATCTTTGAATTTTCTGTGTAGGCAGTGAGTCAGCAGTCGAGCAACCGCCGCCGTGAACAGCAGTCATCGACTTTCTTGTGTGTTTAATCTAAAGTGTGTTAGTTAGACTTTGTTTTTATCTTTGAATTTTCTGTGTAGGCAGTGAGTCAGCAGTCGAGCAACCGCCGCCGTGAGCAGCAGTCGTCGACTTTCTTGTGTGTTTAATCTAAAGTGTGTTAGTTAGACTTTGTTTTTATCTTCGAATTTTCTGTGTAGGCAGTGAGTCAGCAGTCGAGCAACCGCGGCCGTGAGCAGCAGTCATCGACTTTCTTGTGTGTTTAATCTAAAGTGTGTTAGTTAGACTTTGTTTTTATCTTTGAAATTTCTGAGAGTCAGCAGTAGTCAGTTGAGCCTCAGTGACCGTAGCCTACATTGTGTGCGATTTGTATTTTACTGGTTTTTGTGTTATCTTTGAATATTTCCTTTTTAGGTAATGATCCAGTGAGTTGAGCCTCTGCGTCTGTAGCAGCAGTAACCGAATTGTTGTGTGATCTGAAATTTCCTTGTTTCGTATTATCTTAAATATTTCCTGTTTAGGTAGTGATCCATTTAGTTGAGATGTAGCAGCTGTCTGATTTTTCTGATTAATTTGTTTGTGACTGTGTTTGGTTGTTTGTGGGACATGGTTTGCGCAATGTGTTACAGTAGACGTCAGGCTCTCGAAGAGATTCGTACTACGATTGCATCTCTTCAGGCACAGGTGTGGAGCATGTTAGATGACGAACGGCAGTGCGTCGAAGAATTACCGGAGGCTACTGATGTAGAACCGGCAGGTGAGGAATGTCAGGTATCTGTTGCAGGGAACGACTGGCACCGGGTGGATAGGAGAAAAGCATCAAAATTCCAAAATAACCGACGGGAGAAGGATATCTTGCCCCTAAGTAATGCGTTTTCAGTTTTGCAGGAGGTTGAAGATCTTAGTGCGAATGGCCCAGAAGCACAGCAGGGACGATTTACTCACAGACACCGAGTGATGCCAGGGAAAGGATTACTTATCATTGGAAGCTCCAACGTCCGACGTCTAGAGAAACCCCTACGAGACCTAGCTGAGAAGAATGGTGCAGACCCTCGTACTAACGTTCATTCTGTGTGTCTTCCAGGAGCAACCGTGCCACGAGTCATGGAGGCTATACCAAAAGTGATTAGAGAATCGAACTGTCGCCAGTTGAGGGTAGCGGCGCACGTCGGAACTAACGACTCGTGTCATGTTTCTGTTTCAGATATAGTAAAATCTATGGAAAAGTTGGGCCACAAGGCGTATGAATCAGCGCGTGA